>OX336393.1:97855973-98576038 GCA_946902985.2 Meconema thalassinum | reverse complement strand
AAACTCATGAAAGTTTCATCGCAATCGGTTGAATGGCATATAAACGCATGCGGGATTTTGTTTAAGCGATTCGCGCGCCGTCACTCATTTGTTGAATCTACTCGTGCGCTACATATTGTAAGATAGATTTACTAAGCCTGAAACCTTCCATGGAGGGAACTCAACGACTCACCAAAGTTTCGTCGCAATCGAATGAATTGTATATGAACGCGTACGGAACTTTGTTGAAACGATTCGCGTGCCGTTGCTCATTTGTTGAATTTACACGTGCACTACCAATTGTAAAATGGATTTTCTCAGATAGAAACATTCCCTGGAATGTACACATGATCTCACCCAAGTTTCATCGCTATCGGACTAATGGTATATGAACGCATACGGGACTTTTTGAAACGCTTCGCGCGTCGCCGCTCATTTGTTGAATCTACTCGAGTGCTGCCTATTGTAAAAGGAATTTAGTAAGCCAGAAACCTTCACCGGAGTGTACACAACATCTCACCCAAGTTTCATTGCTATCGTATGGTATATGAACCCATACGGAACTTTGTTGAAACGCTTCACGCGTCGTTGCTCATTTGTTGTTTCTACTCGTGTGCTACCTATTGTAAAATGGATTTACTAAGCCAAAAACCTTCCCTGGAGTGTACTCAACATCTCACCCAAGTTTCATCGCAATCGGATGAATGGTGTATGAACGTATACGGGACTTTGTTGAAGCGATTCGCGCATCGTCGCTCATTTGTTGAAACTAATCGTGCGCTACCTATTTTAAAATGGATGTACTAAGCCAGAAACTTTCCCTGGAGTGTACTCAACATCTCACCCAAGGTTCATCGCAATCGGATGAATGGTGTATGAACGCATACGGAACTTTGTTGAAGCGATTCGCGCATCGTCGCTCATGTGTTGAATCTACTCGTGCGCTACGTATTGTAAAATGGATGTACTAAGCCAGAAACTTTCCCTGGAGTGTACTCAACATCTCACCCAAGGTTCATCGCAATCGGATGAGTGGTATATGAACGCATAGGAGACATACCCACATACAAACTATCACGTAACATTGATTTTTAGCCTAATTTCAATTTTGAACAAGATGCTCAGTAAAGGACATATAGCCTACTTTCTCCTAAATGTATGAGTATAGTTATAACTCGTTGTTATTATCAAAGAGTATAATAGAATCATTTCTTGGTTGAAGACCTTAGAAACTATTTACCTCTACCAAACGCCACAACCTAGAAAAAAAAACTACTACCATCATTGAAGAAAGATAGATAAGAAGTATCTCAAGAATGTTATGGATCTGGAGACATAATCGACCGGACTGGCTGCGTGGCTCTGCGGTAACGTTCTCGCTTGCTGGGCCCTAGGTTGCAGGTTCGTATTCTGGCGCAGTCAGCTGGCATTTGAGGTGCACAAATGTGAGGGAGCCGTGTCAGTAGATTTACTGGCACTTTAAAGATCCCCTTCGGGCCAAAATTCCGGCACCCCGGCGTATCTAAAAGCAGCAGTAGTTAAAAGGGTCGTAAAACAAATAACATTATTATTATTGTTATTACATAATCGACCTGCCGTGGGCAACATCCAACTTTGAGTTGAGGCATGTCTTTACACGTCTGGTTGTGCATGGCTTTCACAACCCTAATTGAATTAACAAATCTTTCCATGTCCCTACAGAGACGTGTGTATACAAACTATGTGGATATTTTCGATTGCTATTTGCCTGAAATAAAAGTATTAATAACCTGAACTAGTAACAGCGGCTAGAATTCAGTTACTATGTGAAATCGTTTTGTTCTTTACTTCAAATAACATTTTCAAATAACTCACAATAGGCTGTAACAAACCCTTTAAAATAAGAAGTAAAAATGTATCATAGTATCATCCTGTCATTCTTCAAATTCGATGCGCCTAGAATGCCAATGGTATACTAACAATGGAGTCCCATGTAGACCAGTCGTGAAATCTAGTGGAGAAATATCGAACAATATAATCCTAACAGGGCGAGTGCATTCTAGCGGCCATAAGATGAAACTTTTCAATAAAATCTGGAAGTTAATAAGTAGGCCGGCGTGCAGTTACCTTTTTGGCTGCTAGATGTCTCGAGCAAATCTGCTGGCGAATTATGTTTTAATTAAATATATGTTTTGCACCGTAATATGCACAATATAAGGCTTAATTTTAAAACGTCTGAGTCATTACAAAGCAACAAATATGTAAAATTTCAAGCAAAAACCACACTCTGATGGGGTTTGAACCACAGGTATATGAATGACAGACTAACGCTTTACCACGGAGCCATTTGTGCCAACGAACATTGATCTATATAAAATGACTTACATAGAACTTGTTAGCACATAATGATTTAGACCTAATGATTTCATCAGTGGAGTATATTATTTATGTATAAAGCATTTCATACTAAGTTTATTTATTTTGTATCAGTACGCTATATTGCATGCAATACTCCAATTAGTGAAATATAAGTCAGGCACAAGATATCCGCTGCCATCTTGTCTTCTTACCGAGACGGCTCAGCTTTTTAAAATAACTTCTGCCCTATAGTATTACAAAATAAACTCTTAATTTCGAACGTGCCTCTTCCTTTAGAACAGTTAAATCGATTCTCGGCTCGATAATCGGAACTGGTGGGTCCCATGATATGGATTATAAAGTTTGCATAATTCGCACGGCCGCCATCCTGAAATGGTACGGCGGATGACCTTGTAGTTTGGTCACAAGACGCGTCCTATATGAAGGTATGTTATTACCAAATTTGGTAGAGATCAGATAATTTGGTTAGTCGCTATTTGATTTTACGTTTTGAACGTTTGAGTGGCCGCCATTCAGATTTAGTAAAGATGGCGACGATATAAAACATGACACTGAGGTGCCCTTTGCTTGTTCTACCTCTGTACCAAATTTCGTTCAATTCGGTTTCACCGTGTTCGAATTGATAGGGGGGGGGGACAGACATTCAGAGTACACACACTCACACTCACACTCACACACACACACACACACACACACACACACACACACACACACACACACACACACACACACAGACTCACACACACACATACACACACACACACACACAGACAGACACACAATTTTTGGCCCTGTAGTGATCTCATAACTCTACTTTCATTTTTTGCAAAAATCGAAAGTAGGCTAAAAAAAAAATAGGCTTATGAGATCACCTTTTGTCCGTGTGTGTGTAATAATAATGTTATTGGTTTTTACGTCCCTTTTAACTACCCTGGCTTTTAGAGACGCCGGGGTGCCGGAATTTTGCCCCGAAGGGGATCTTTAACGTGCCAGTAAATCTACTGACACGGCTCCCTCGCATTTGCGCACCCTCAAATGCCAGCTGACTGCGCCAGGTTTCGAACCTACAACCTTGGGCTCAGCAAGCGAGAAACCGTGTGTGTGTGTGCGTGTGTGTGTGTGTGTGTGAGGAGTGTGTGTGTGTCCCTAATAATTTCTAAATGGCTGGAGCGATTTCAATGAAACTCGGTAAGTTCATAGAACTATTCCGGGCGACCCCGACCGTGCCCTTCAAATTTTCTTACGTCTCACCAATCCAACATGGCGGCTGTGCGAAATATTTAATCAGCATTCAATATTTCCGAAACTATCACCGATATCACCCTGGAAGTTATTACGGAGATAAAGGAAACTACTAGAAGTTCACACATGTGACTTTTGAAAAACTGGTAACTACAAAGCCAACATGGCGGCCACGCGAAATTGCGACTTTTAAATAGACGTTTCTCGCGATTTAACGAACCAAACGCAATAACACTTGGTACAGTATATGTTAATACACATTCTAATGCACCGACATCTAACTTGGTTCAATTGTTGACATAACCACAAGATGGCGGATGTGCGAAATATTTCACCGGCATTCTATATCTCTGAAACTATTAGCGGTATCATCCTGAAATTTTGTACGGAGATAAAGGGCACCACTGGAAATTCGTCTATAAGATATTAAAAAACCGAGTAACTATAAAACGAACATGGCGGCCAAGCGAATTTGAAAATTTTAAATACACCTCCCTCGCGATTCAATGTTTCAAACGCAATGAAATCTGGTACAGGAAATGTTTATACACATTGTAATCCACTGGTATCTAATTTAGTTCAATTGTTTACATAACCTCAAGATGGCGGCTGTGTGAATTTTAAAATTAAGTTTTAATTTCTTGTGCCGTAATCATGCGATCGAAGTGAAAGTTTGAATAATGAATCTACGCAATAATTTTCCTTTAATGGTACATGACTCTATGGCCTATACATATAACAATCCAACATGGTGACCATCGGAAATATTTAGATGGATCTCAATATCTACGAATCTCTTAGGCTACAGCAATCAAACTGAATCTTTTATTTTTATAGGGGCTATGAACTTAAGTTCACCTATATGACTTTAAATAACCTGGTGATCACAAATACAACATGGCGGTGACGCGAAGTATAAATATTCACATGGACGTTTCTCGCAATTCAACCATCCGAGTGCAGTGAAACTTGGTACAGTAAATCCTTATACAAATGTTAATCCACTGGCATCTAATTTATTTCAATTGTTTCCATAACCACAAGATGGCAGCTGTGCGAAATTTTAAAATCTGGTTTTTACTTCTTGTGTCCTAATCATGCGATTGAAGTTTGAATGCTACACGTACACAATAATCCTCATGTAACAGTACACAACTCTAGGACCTACATATATAAAATCCAACATGGCGACCATCCGAAATATTTAGTCGGTTCTCAAGATCTACGAATCTATTACAGCAATCAAACTGAAATGTAGTATGTTGATAGTGGCAGTTAACATAATAGTCCAGTGAATAGGGCAAAAAATGGGGGGTTACCTTACAAACGGTCCAGTAGTTCTAAACTTTTTATATGTTGTCTAGGATGGTTAGTAGGTGTTTAAAATGGAAAATGCACAATTTCCCCCCATCCGCGCCCGCCGCCATATTGGAAAAATCGCCAATAATCGGCCTTTTCTTGAGATTTTCACCTCTATCTCCGTTTCGGTGAGTTTTAGCGAAAAAAGAGTTCTAATCAGTGTTGTAGACAATTAAATTTCCAATAATTTACGTTTGATATTTTGTTCCTAGGACTTATGGTTACGGAAATATTTACTTTGTTAAACAATAAAAAAAACACACATATTTCGGATATTTTGTCAAAATTCTAACTTTGGAACGCTGAAATTCAGTTATGGCCTGGAGAGTGTAGTAAAACCAGGTACTTGGGATGATTTAGGGTATGTCAGTTTTAACCCGTTAAGTGGTGGTACCTAGCGGCCAACGCCAGAACATTCGGAGAGGCGTCTTTTAAGAAAAAAAGACGAATTGATCACACTGATGTTCGATAAAAACTCAATGAAGGTGGGAGACAAGAAGTTATCTGTTGACCCACTCACACTGTTTAACCGCATGTGTAGCAAAACAATCAGAAGAAGATCTGCAGAACTACCTATCGTATGAACTGGCACCATTCCCTATGTCTTTGTGTTTAATGAGGACGGTATGCGTAAAGGGACGAAATCATTATTATACACAGCTTTCTCGCCACTTCCACAAGACTTCTAACTACCTCAACGTTCCATGGTCGTTATTGATGGAGGGTACCTTCTGCACAATGTTGTGTGGAACAGCAGCTTGACCTTTGGAGGAATTTTCCAGGGTTACGTCAAGTACGTTCTACGTCATTATGGCACCGATGTGATGATGATTTTTGATGGCTACATTACAGGTCCTTCTCATCAAGGGACCAAGACTGCAGAATGAGCAAGAAGGTACAAGGCAAACTCATCACCAGACGTGGTGTTTAACAAAGCAACTGTTAACACCACACCTCAGGATAAGTTCCTGGCCAATGAGGGGAACAAGGACCGATTTGTGAAGCTGCTCTCCAGTGAATTGCAAGCGTCAAACATATATACAGACCAAACTTCCGAAGATGCTGACAGGTTGATAGTTGCCACAGCTAAACACCTCTCCCCCACGTACGACGCCGTTATCATTGTCGGGGAAGACATTGACCTACTTGTACTGCTGAATGGCACAACACCTGCGGTAAATAATGTTTACCTCAAAAAACCAGCGGGGGGAAAACATCCAGAAGCAATCTACTCCGCCTCCTCCTACAAGTATAACTCCAAAGGCTGTATCTTGCTCTTGCACGCAATATCGGGCTGTGACACCACTTCAAACATTTTTGGGTTTGGAAGGAATAAATTCTGCCAACTTTTTACGAAAGACCCATCATTGCTGGAGCAGGCTAAGAGGTTCGAGGACCCTGCTGCCAGTCCCCAAGAAATTTCAGCAGCAGGGGAGAAAATCTTGATATCCCTGTATGGTGGCAGTGGAGAACAGTCGTTGAACTCCCTTCCCTATAGCAAATTGAAGACTAGTGCCATTAAACTCAACCTGGCTAAACTACCTCCAACTACTGACGCAGCACATTTCCACTTCCTGAGGACATATCACCAGGTCATGCAGTGGATGGGGATTGACAAGGACCCTATCGATTTGGGCTGGTGTAGAAAAGCTGGAAGACTGGAGCCCATCAGGATGAGTAGAGACGCTGCTCCCCCAAACTTGCTTAACACCATCTCATGCAGATGCACAACTGGCTGTATGGGGGCGTGTGGCTGTAGAAAGGCGGGCCTAAGTTGTTCCGCTCTTTGCAAAGTATGTAGTAGAGAAGAATATAATAACAGGGAGGAAGTCACCATCGACGACGAAGACGACGCCGATCTACTAACTTCACTATTTGAGGAGGACAATGAAGACTCCGACTTCATTCACTCACCCCCTACAAAACGAGCGAAGCTCCAGTAAATCAGTTTTCTTTCATGTTCTTAGTTTATTCACTACTGATTTTTGTAAGATTATTGCTGTATTTTGATCTTATTTTGTTTAAATAAATGAATCTTTAAAAATGTACTTGCTGTGTTGGTGGATTGTTTGGAATTGAACATCTCCTCTCACCAGTGGATATTTAAGTGAAATATAGTACCTGCCTTATTATAATTGCGCTGTTACATGTAAGAAGCTCAAGTATGGTTGGTATTAACTAAAAATTCAAGCCATAGCTGGAAAATAGTTTGTTCATTTTCTTTAGATTAAATGTGGAGTCACGAAAGCGAAAAAAGCAATATACCCATTGTTTTAATTTTTATACTTACATCCACTTCATATGGTGGGCTAAAGAATTACATGCATTTTGTAGGTAATTAAATTCTCTACAAATTATATTGTGATACTTGTTTTTCTAGAAAAGGCCATAACTGAATTACAGCGTTCTAAAGTTAGAATTTTGGCAAAATATCCGAAAAATGTGATTTTTTATTGTTTAAAAAGTAAATATTTCCGTAACCATAAGTCCTAGAAACAAAATATTGAACGTAAATTGTAGGAAATTTAATTGTCTACAACATTGATTAGAAATCTATTTTCACTAAAATGCACCGAAACGGAGATATAGGCAAAAATATCAAGAAAGTGCCGATTTTTTGTGATTTTTCCAATATGGCGGCGGGCGTGGAGGGGGAAAAACTGTGCATTTTACATTTTAAACACCTACTAGCCGTCCTAGACAACATATAAAAAATTTAGAACTACCGGACCGTTTGTAAGGTAACAGACCTCTATTCACTGGATTATAACCGGGTGAATTAGCCGAGGTCGTTGCGGCATGACTGTTGGCAGTCGCTCACATCCGGGAATCGAGGAGGTTCGAATCCCCCCACCGGCAACCTTGAAGATGGTCTTCTGTGGTTTCCCATCTTCCTTCCAGGCAAATGCCGGGGTTGGTCCTTACCTATAGGCCACAACCGCTACCTTCCAACTCCTCGACCCTCCCTTCCAACTTCCTTCCCAACGGTAATTGTAGCTCACCCATTGGGTGTCCGTCTCGAAGCAGCTACAAAAACTGGCGAGCCGAACATGTCTTCGGACACTCCTGGCACTAAAAAGCCATACGCTAAAAAAAAAGAAAAACCACCTGGATTATAACTAGGATATATGAAAATAGGCTTTAGTTCTTCACGGAACTACTTGTTTTTGTTCGAAACTACCATGAAAATGGTAGACCTATAATAAAAAGAGATTTCGGAATGTTTTCATCATACTAAAAAACATTCTTAGCCCATTTTCATTTTATGAAAAAAAAAAAAAAAAGGATTTTGTCCGTGTGTGTGCACGAGTATATGCTTGTGTGTGTGTGTGTCCCTCTAATAACTTCTAAACGGCCGGAGCGATCTCAATGAAACTCGGTAAGGTCATAGTACTATTACGGCCGTCCCCGACCGTACCTTCAAATTTTATTGTGTATCACCAATACAACATGACGGCTGTGCGAAATATTTCTCCGGCATTCCATATCTCTGGAACTATTACTGACATCACACTGAAATTATGTACGGCGATTAAGGGCATTACTAGAAGTTTACCTTTGAGACTTTCAAAAACCTGTTAAATACAAAACGAACATGGCGGCCAAGCGATGTTGAAACTTTTAAATAGATTTATCTCGCGATTTAATCATCCAATCGCAATGAAACTTGGTACAGCAAATGTTTAAATACATTGTAATGCACTGGCATCTAATTCAGCTCAATTATCTACATAAGCTAAAGATGGCGGATGTGCGAAATATTTCGCTGGCTTTCTATATCTCCGAAACTATTACTGATATCTGCCTGAAATTTTGTACGATGATAAAGGGTACTACTAGAAGTTCAGCTATGAAACTTCCAAAAACGTGTAAAATACAAAACAAACATGCTGGCCAAGCGAAGGTGAAACATTTGAATAGACTTTTCTCGCGACTTAACCATCTGAGCGCAGTGAGATATGGTACAGTAGATGTTTATACGAAGTACGTCCAGAAAGTAAGTTCCGTTTGGTAATAAAATTAAATTGTGTACAGATACAGAAAAATTATTTATTGCACAAAATTGTACAACCCTTAAACTACTTTTCCACATAACTGCCGAAATGTTGCAGGCATTTGTCGTAGCGTGGCACGAGTTTTTGTATACCTTCTTCATAGACGTGTGCCGCCTGTGTCTTCAACTAATTGTACGTTCCGCTGCAGCGCAGTTCTGCATATGCGCGGTAGACGCTCTGTATCAAGGAGAAGAAACGTGCGCCATTTGGAGAGCGCTGTCAGCCCCGTACGCGTTGTTGTGCATGTTTACTGGTACAATGTCGGTGTTGATTGAAAATCCCGCCGCTTGTGAAATCAGATCTGTGATTCGTTTTCTGAATGCTAGGAAAGTGAAACCAATTGAAATTTATCGGCAAATTTGCGAAGTGTATGGACAAAATGCGATGAGTGATTCAATGGTGAGAAGATGGGTCCGACAGTTCAATGAAGGACGTAGTGAAGTGCACGATGAAGAACGAAGTGGGCGTCCATCTTTGGTTACAGAAGAACTGGTTCACGCGATTGATGACAAGATCCGGGAAAACCGCAGGTTTACAATTAGTGCTCTCGCTATGGAATTTCCCCAAATCTCACGATCACTAATTCATGAAATTGTTACCGAAAAACTGAACTTTCGTAAACTTTGCAGACGTTGGGTACCAAAGATTCTTACGGAGCAACACAAAACAAAACGGATGGGTAGTGCACTTCAGTTTTTGACCCATTACAATGAAGGCGGTGAAGAATTTCTGACACATATAGTCACAGGAGATGAAACTTGGGTTTCTTACGACTCCCCTGAAAGCTAGCGGCAATCAATGGAATGGACGCACACTTCATCCCCAGCAAAGGTTAAGCCGAAACAAATCTTGACAACTCGGAAAATGATGTGCACAGTGTTCTGGGACTGGAAAGGCATCTTACTCATTGATTTCTTACCGCGTGTTCAAACAATCAACGCAGATGCTTACTGCAAGACACTTAGGAAATTGCGCCGCGCAATACAGAATAAGCCCCGAGGGTTGCTGTCAAAAGGTGTTGCTTTTCTTCACGACAACGCACGACCACACACTGCAAATGTGACGAAAAACCTCCTACAGGGATTTGGCTGGGACGTGTTTGACGACCCTCCGTACAGCCCTGACCTCGCTCCTAGCGACTTTCATCTGTTCACACATCTCAAGTCTTTCCTTGGCGGTCAACACTTCATCAATGACGACGAGCTGAAAGAAGATGTTTCCAACTGGTTGAAGACGCAGGCGGCAAACTTCTATGAAGGAGGTATCCAAATACTTGTGCCACGCTATGACAAATGCCTGCAAATGTTATGTGGAAAAGTAGTTTAAGAGGTGTATAATGTTGTGCAATAAATATTTTTTCTGTATCTGTACACAATTTAATTTTATTACCAAACGGAACTTACTTTCTGGACGTGCCTCGTACATTGTAATGAACTGGGATCTAATTTAGGTCAGTTGTTCACATAACCACAAGATGGTGGCTGTGCGCAATTTTAAAACTAGTTTTTATTTATTGTGTGTTAATCATGCGATCGAAGTGAACGTTTGAATAATGAACCTACGCAAAAATCGTCATCTAACAGTACATAAATCTATGACCAACATACATGAAAATCCAACATGGTGACCAACCGAAATATTTAGTCGGTTCTCAATATCTACGAATCTATTACAGCAATCAAACTGAAATTTTGTATGTTGATAGAAGCAATTAACGTAAGTAGGATATATGAAAATAGGCTGTATAGTTCTTCACAGAACTACGTGTTTTGACATTAGATGCAATTAGAAGGTTTCCTTTCTCGGTTTACAAAACGTCATTTAGTTACATTGAAAAACAAGCAAGATATAGAGTTTTGAATCATAGCCTTGTGGGGATGGCTCCGAGTGGTGTATGAGCCCTGTTAAGGTCACTACACAAATCATCCATCATGATTCGTAAATATCAAACTTCGTTCTATTTGCCGTTCCCGTGCCAATTGTCCACCAGCCTTCGTTCTCTTAATACGATAAGTGATGAAGCATATTTGCTCAACTATCTGTCCTTGTTTATCCTCGACTCCCTATTGTACTTCATCCTGAAGAGCACTTAACGCCATCAGGCGCGACGAACACAAGTAAATCATGAAGTCATTAGAGAGAGAGAGAGAGAGACTAGATTATCGTTAACCAGGTTGCAGATTTCTGGCCGCAGGCTACTTCCGCGCTTCCGACCTACTCATTCCTAGACACACGGCCAACGTGAAAAATTCGTGATGGCAACTGAAATCTTATCACCTTTGAAGTTCAGGGGAGGTTGTAAGCCGTATCTCCGCCATGCAAAATTTGTTAACTTCATGGTTCTTTTTCTCATTAAGTATTTGACCTATTGAATCAAAACTTTATTGATAATTAGATCTATATCTAACTTTAAATGCTTGTTTTTGGAAATCTGTGAGTTTGTAAATAATACTTTTTTTTTCAAACGTTAAATTATTCAACTTAATTCTCTACGAGAACATAAAATATTATCTTTTCTATTCATGAAATATCTACAAGAAAACATACAATCCTTTATTTCATCCAATTGAATTACTGAAAAAAAAATCGCAATTGTTAATACTTCGTGAGCAAAAGGAACATTTGTCTAGGGAAGATAAGTATGTGCACCAGGCCCATATTCTGACTCATATGGGTTGTCTTCATCTCCTCTGCTCCTCTTCTGGTTTCCTTTTAACTTTCTAGCTTCTTTAGAACGGGCTTGAAAGGAGGAAGGAAGGGGAAGGAAGAAAAAAAGAACGGAAGATAGGAAGAAAGGGCAGGGAGGAAGAGGACGGAAGGAAGATAGAAAGGCAGAGAGGAAGGGAAGGAAGAAAGAAAGAAAGAAAGAAAGAAAGAAAGAAAGGAAGGAAGGAGGAAAGGAAGGAAGGAAGGAAGAAAGAAAGGAAGGAAGGAGGAAAGGAAGGAAGGAAGAAAGGAAGAAAGGAAGGAAGGAGGAAAGGAAGGAAGGAGGGAAGGAAGGAGGAAAGGAAGGAAGGAAGGAGGAAAGGAAGGAAGGAAGGAAGAAAGGAAGGAAGGAAGGAGGAAAGAAACGAAGGAAGGAGGGAAGGAAGGGGGGAAGGAAGGAAGGAGGAAAGGAAGGAAGGAGGAAAGGAAGGAAGGAGGGAAGGAAGGAAGGAGAAAAGGAAGGATGGAGGAAAGGAAGGAGGGAAGGAAGGAGGAAAGGAGGAAAGGAGGGAAGGAAGAAAGGAGGAAAGGAAGGAGGGAAGGAAGGAGGAAAGGAAGGACGGAAGGAGGAAAGGAAGGAAGGAGAAAAGGAAGGAAGGAGGAAAGGAAGGTAGGAGGGAAGGAAGGAAGGAAGGAGGAAAGGAAGGAGGGAAGGAAGGAAGGAGGAAAGGAAGGAGGGAAGGAAGGAAGGAGGAAAGGAAGGAGGGAAGGAAGGAGGGAAGGATGGACGGAAGGAGGAAAGGAAGGAGGGAAGGAAGGAGGGAGGAAAGGAAGGACGAAAGGAAGGAAGGAGGGAAGGAAGGAAGGAGGAAAGGAAGGAGGGAAGGAAGGAGGGAGGAAAGGAATGAGGAAAGGAAGGAAGGAGGGAAGGAAGGAAGGAGGAAAGGAAGGAAGGAGGAAAGGAAGGAGGGAAGGAAGGAGGGAGGAAAGGAAGGAAGGAAGGAGGAAAGGAAGGAGGGAGGAAAGGAAGGAAGGAAGGAAGGAGGAAAGGAAGTAAGGAGGGAAGGAAGGAGGAAAGGAAGGAAGGAAGGAGGGAAGGAAGGAGGGAGGAAAGGAAGGAAGGAGGGAAGGAAGGAGGAAAGGAAGGAAGGAAGGAGGAAAGGAAGTAAGGAGGGAAGGAAGGAGGAAAGGAAGGAAGGAGGGAAGGAAGGAGGAAAGGAAGGAGGAAAGGAAGGAGGAGAGGAAGGAAGGAGGGAAGGAAGGAGGGAGGAAAGGAAGGAAGGAGGGAAGGAAGGAGGAAAGGAAGGAAGGTTTTAGTTTTCCATGATTCAAATTAAAGGAATTACATTAAATGACCTAGCCTATAAATGGCGTTTTGCCAACATTTTCAGCAAATAGGCATATGTACTTATGTATATTGGACTTCAGGCTATCAAAATAACATAAAATCTAAAATTCCATTTTTTGACCAAAAGTAGCCTACAACCTCCCCTTAACGCCATCAGGCGTGACGAACACAAATAATCGTGAAGTCATTAGAGAGAGAGAGAGAGAGAGAGAGAGAGAGAGAAGCTAGGCTACTGTTAACCTGGTTGCATTTTGCGGGCCGCAGGCTACTTCCGACCTACACATTCCGACACACGGCCAACGAGAAAAAATCGTAATGGCAACTGGAATCTTATCATCTTTGAAGTTCGACACCGCGTCATAGCTCGCTTGTTCATTACCTTATTTTACTACTAGCAACCAACCCCGGCTTCGTCTGGGAACAGTTATGAATGCATTACGTGATAGGCAGAGCAATTTTTTTCGATGTCAATGAACTAAGACCTATATCCGTTTTATGTCTCGGCATGATGGGTTAAAATCACTGACTGGACTATTAATTATATTATCATGGAGACGCATGTACCCGACAGTAGTGGCTACGCTGCTAAAGCGCAGCATTAGGTCATGGGGCCAAGCTCTCTGCTGATTCGGTAGACGCGTGGGTTCGAGCCCCACCGTCGGCCGTCCTTGAAATGGTTTTCCGTGGTTTCCCCATTTTCAACACCAGGAAAATGCTGGGACGGTACCTTCTGACAGGCCACGGCCGCTTCCTTCCACATCCTTGCCCTGTTTCATTCACCACCATTCATTTCATCTCTCATTAACTCCTCTCATGAGGTTGGTGTCAGGAAGGGCATCCGGCCGTAAACATTATCGCCACAAAGACTTCCATCGCATCTCATCCCCGACCCCGTTGGAAAGACGGGAATAATAAGGGGTAGACATACACACACACACATCATGGAGATGCATGTGCAACGAATTCTTGTCAAACGTAATTTAAGAATGGCCAGGTGCATGAAACACAAATCCCCCTTCCGTCCAATCTAAAAACACTTATAGTGGGCGATCTATTGAATATAGAGATATGCTCTCCAGAGCTTTTCTTGTACAACATTTCATGCTGAACAATTCTTACACTCATTCAGTAGATATATTTAGCGGTTTGCCCAGCGTAAGCTTAAGAAGCACACGGACGCCAGGTTCTTTCTGAGAAGTTTTCACTGAATTCGTTACTGCTTGGCTGCCTTAGATCATAAGTAAATAATTTTCTACAGAAACCTTCCTCCTTTACTGAGTGGTGAAAACCGCATCAAAATCCATCCAGTGGTTCTCGAGATTACCCGTGACATCCAAGAATCGGGGACTTTGTTTTATACTAAGTAGAGATGTACAATCGGTAGATCATTTATCTTTAAACATTGTACTGAACCCTTTAGTATTGCAGTGTTTATATGTAAGAAATCTTAATCAAGGGGTCGCGCTCAGTTCATAGTGTGATGTTTACGTTCGCCAAACAACATGCTCTACTGAGGCAAGGGTCATAGGATTAAAACTATAATTAAGAAAGAAGTGACAAGACGTAAAATAATAACATAATTTAATGACTATTTGTGCAAAATGAAATGAATATAAACAATAATAATAATGACATTCCTCCCTGAATCTTCCCATGACAAAAATATCTATCAATGTTGAGGAGTCAGACGGATCTCCCCCTTATAAAAATGTGGATCCAAGTTCCACTAACTTGCATTGGATTTTATGTATGCGTAATGACTAACTACGAGGAATGAGTACTTTGGATGACTGTTCGTTTACATCGGGTAACAGCCACGATGCTTACGATCAATCATCTCGTAAATCAACGTTTACGGATATGGGACACAACACTAATAAAACCCTTAAAAATTAATGCTGACACACAATCTAAAATCTAATATTTACAGGAATCTCCCTCGAGACCCCCCTTCAGTGCGGTGACGCATCTAACAAATGAGCTGCCAACCCGGCCAATTGCTCAATACACAAACAAGGAAAGACAGCATCGCACGTGACTACACGGGTCACAAATATGAAACATAAACATGGAATTAAACCAACAACAACAAAAGTCTCAATGGCTGAGATTACCTTATATGAACAACATTAACAACGTTAAGCTAACGCTTCGGAGATTATAGTGATTCGTAGGCAACTCCCATTTATTTAAACAAATTTTACCATTGATCAGTTCTTATTCTGTATTTCAAGTAACTTTACGGAGCCAAAGCACTCCCTAATGACCTTGCTGCAATCCTTTCAGCCCGCCTTGTGAAACAGCTTCCCCCTTACCACAACACCTGTCATCGTCCAGCCCAGTGTGTAAAAATAACCTGACCAACTGTCCCGTTATCTCGTAGAATCAACAGCAACAAATCTCAACCACTTAAACATATGGTAAGACATTAATCGAAATAGCCACATATGTCCTCGCAAGGTAACGATATGGGCTTGGCATCAAGCTGACAGAAATCAGTCTACGCTGAAATTCCCGCTTTTAATGACCAATAAAATACACACATACACACTGCTGGGAATGACATAACACTTTTCACACAGGTCGGTTGAATAAGATGCTCACAAACTATTAAAAATATTAAAACCTACGAGAGAGCTGACTGCTCCTCGCCACAAATCACATTTCTCCCACGGCAATAAACTCACTGAATCTGATCAATAATAAACATTACAAAGATTAATTTACCCTCCAATCTACTGCATGATTATACTAATTCAGTCCTACTTCTGAAACACAACATATCTCCGAGAGACGTTTCTCAACCGCATTACGTAAACATATGCGAACACGGTCGTCCACCTAGTCACGTTAGTTAAAAAAACTAGAAACTATAACTAAACAAAATTGTGCGAGCTGTTTCCATGCAAAAGGTGTGTCAGACCAAAACTAAATACACTACGTTAATCAACTCAAGCAAGATATTTACAAAAACTATTTGTCCCATATACCATAAGTTAATTTATCAGATAATAAGAATATTATTCAGTACTCATCCTCAGCCAATCACCGTCAACGGACATCTGCAGCCATTTCCCAACTTAATGCTGCTTAGCTCGTCTCAAACATTTCGACGGAATGTTGTCGGTTCCAAACTTCTTCCATGGTCAGTGATGTCATCTCTCGTGCTGATGTAAAAAAGATATAGATTATTATACACTCGATATCTGACTACTAAATTCGCCGTTCTAGGTACTTAGTTCCCCAGAAAACAGTCTGTTGGCGAATTGTCGAAGATACTGTCCCTACAAAAATAGTACAGTGACTATCTATCACACTGATTTTAACACACTTTAGTATTAATAAAAATCTGTGTCCTCATGACACTCAAAGTACAAATGCCTACGTCCTCGGACGCGCGAAAAGTAGTATAACCTGTGTCTTCCGACACACACAATATAATCAATCTTACGTCCTCGGACGCACAAAATATAATCAGTAGAAGTTACCTACGTCCTTAGACGCACAACATATAGTCAGTAGTAGTCAGGTCTTGGCTCTTCACGCCACTTATAAATGAACTGGCCCTAGGTATCGATAGAGGGGGAAATTATATAAAAAATTCTCAAAATAATAGTGGTACAGGAATGAAACAAATATGACTGAACTCGTAAAATTGCGCAGGTCAAGAATATGCCCATTAATTCAAGAATCGATCGTAGAGATGTTGTCTAGCCGATCTCCCGCGTTAATGCTAGATATCGCGTGCCCAAGCTAGACTTGGCGCGCTCATAAGCATTCATCTCTCATTGGTTTCACATTTTCTGTTAACTTCGCGGTTTTATCAGACTTCAGCCTCGTAGGAGTGTCCAGTGGTACCATCAACCACTCACGTTACTGCATTATATTTTTTCTAGGCGCGAATAGTACAATGCACATGCCATAAGCGTGTCTCACCACGCGTCCCTTCTATTTTGAGGTGGCCACCACCTGTCCTTCTGAATCATTGCTATGCTATTTCTTTCCACAATGCTTAAGTATTTAGCCTTGTGTCAAACTGCTGCAGGTATGTCCCAACTGTCTCCAACAAATGCTTGAAATTTCCTCATCTTCGTCTGGCTATTTTATGACGCTGGTGGAAATATTAATTAATTGAAGAAATAAAACATCGAATCATTTATCCATCAGAGGATAAAGGGTTCACAACTCCTCCACTCACAAAATTTCGAACTTAGGATAAAGTCGATAATTTTTAAAAGACTTCCGTAAGCCAATTTGTTTTATTTCAGAATCACCCCTTTTCTCTTACTTGGTCTAGCCGCTCCTGTCTTGAATGGCATTTACTCGTTTTATTTCCTGCTTGGACCTCCCCTCTCAGTCTGCTTGCGTGACGCGTTACTGCCTGAGGCAACACTCTGCCCGTCTCGTTAATGCTTGTCAACACCAACTCCACTTCCTTCTTCACGTGCCGTACTCAACTGCCCCCCGTACACTTGGTTGATATAGGACGTCCATATATTTAAACTGCATCATTATTTCGGCGCTCCCATGGTTCGCTTCTTCGATAGGTTTTTAAGTTGGCTGCATTGTAGACCGACATTGTTCCTGTGCTTAACTCTTTCACTCTGTATGCATTATTTCCTAGGTTTCTTACAATAGAATAGGGTCCTATGAACTTTTCACAGAATTTGCTGAAGATGTTCTTCTCTGGATCAGATGTAGCGGGTCGTTTCACCAAAACGAGCTGGTTGATTTCTAGATCACGGTGAAATCTCTTATTTCTCAATCGCCGTAATCTGCGATCTGCTTGTTTTCTCATGTAGGCTCTCGTTCTCTCTATCCGCAGGTCAGGTGCTATCATGGAATCTTGTGGGCAGTTAATGATGCTTTTCCACGTTCTCACTGGAAACTCGTTTTTGTGTAGGACCATAGGGATCTGTCCTGTTGACTCGTGCCTGGTAGAATTCATGCATGTCTCTACATCCTTAATTTTATCCACCCACTTATGATGTTCTTTGGGAATGAAGATTCTCAAGTATGATGTTACACATTTTATTGCTCTCTCACTTGGATTAGCTTGGGCATGTCGGATACTGCTTAAAACGTGTTTTATACCCATGTCCTCCATACCTTTCTTGAATTCGGCGCTTGTAAAATAGCTGCCATGATCTGACAATATAAATTCTGGTTTTCCAAGGATTGGAATAACTCTATTTCGAATACGACTGAGTACTTGTTTCGATGTAGTTTTCTGAATGGGGCATAATACGACAAACTTAGAAAACACATCAATGCACACTAGCAAGTGACGGCAACCTCGTCTACCTTTCGGGATTGGGCCGAAACAGTCTAGGGCCAGTAGCTCGCAGGGTTTCTGAGGTAGCAATGGTCTAGGATACTGCCTCATTAAATAGTTATTGGGCTTTGTCCTCTGACAAGGATCACAAGTCGTAATGACGTCACATATCGTTGTTCTCATTCGTGGCCATGTAAATGTCTCTCCTATTGTCGCTTCGCACTTGTCTACGCCGACGTGTCCGTAACATTCGTGAGTATGCCATGTCAGTCCTCGCTGTAAAGTTGCAGGTACTAGTATGCGTAACTTGGTGTGGTCATTATCTACCCATTTGTGCAGCAAATTGTTGACATAAACATATCTTCCTTCTTTTGCTTTCGCTTCTCGAAATGCAGGTGTTCCTGTAGGTAGCTGCTTTCTGAAGTATTGAATTAATAGCATCATCCATGGTTCCGTTTCCTGTTCTCGCTGTATCTCACGTAACTCCTCCAAGAATTTCCGATCCTTCGGTGTTAACTCCAAGTGTTGTACCATCGCTGTGTCTTCAATATCAGGCTCTGGGTTCCTGCTGAGTGCATCCGGAATCACGTTCATCTTCCCTGGACAATGTTCAATCTCAATGCTAAACTGCTGAATATATATAGACCAACGTGTCACACGTTCGCTTGCCATCGACGTCTTAAACAAGAATGTTAGTGCCTTGTGATCAGTCCTGACAACAATGGGGTCTCCATAAATTATTCGTTTCCATTGTTGGAGCGCATGAAGGATGGCCAACAGCTCTAGTTCCGTTACAGTATAATTGCGCTCGTGCTTACGCAATTTTCGGCTGACAAATGCCAAATATGTTTTATGTTGCAGGTTAGCTGGATCTTCTTGGTAGATCATGGCACCTATACCAATTAGTGAAGCATCCGCTTGGATTATAAATTTGTGCTTGAAATCTGGATATCCTAACTTAATGCAGTTTTCCAGTAGCTGTTTTGTCGCTTGGAACGCCTTCTCACATTCCGCATTCCATAACCATTTATTATTCTTTTTTAGCATTTCTTGCATTGGAGCTACAGTCTCCGTGTAACCTGGACAGTTTTCTTTAAATAATCCCGTTACGCCTAAGAAAGCCCGAATGTGCTTGACTCTCGTTGGTGTAGGGATTTTTTTATCGCTTCGATCTTAGCTGGGTTTGGCTTCACTCCCTCCTTGTCAATGATGTGACCCAAATATAAGATCTCGCTCTTGAAGAAATGCGATTTCTTCAGATTTACTTTGAAATTTGATGCATTAAGGTTGCCTAATACTTTATCTAAATTTTCCATGTGAATTTCAATGTTGTCGGATGCCAGCAGAATGTCATCAATGTAGCGCACCGTCATCTCCTTAACTTCCTCGGTTAGATTTCGATCCAGGGCTCGGATTAAAGCACAACCCGCTGTTTTGACTCCGAAGGGCATTCGGACGTTTGGTTATCGAATAAGAAGCCAGTTAGAAGCTGTGACTTCTCATCCAATTCAATATGGTGGAACGAACTCGTCAGCTCTACTGATGAATAGATGCTCTTGTTCTTAAAGCCTTTTAGTACGTCTCTTATAATTGGTGCTCTGTCATACTCAGGAAAAATGAGTCTCATGTTGAGATTTCTGGCGTCTAAACAAAGTCTAATAGATCCATTTGGTTTTGTGACTGCCAAAATCGCATTTAGATAAGGTGTAGGTGTCTTCCTTATCACTCCAGCTTGTAACATCTCATATATAATGACCTTGACTTGACCACGATATTTTTCCGGAATTGGGTACAACCTACTTTTGAAAGGTGACCAATCCTCGACTTGCATTGAATATTTGAAATTTAATATTTTCCCAGGTACTGTATCGAATACTGCTTTGTGCTTCCTTAATATCTTCTCCAATTGTTTACTATGTTCACCCCCAAGTTGAATATCATTGAGCCGCTCCTGTAGTAACTCTTCAAATTGTGCATCACTTTCATCTCCTTCTGTTAATAAAGACCATATCTCCTGGGATTCACTCTCCTCATCTAGTTCCACAACAGCTCCTTCTATGATGTTATCTTCTGCCTTTCGTATCTCCTCTTCCGTCTCTTCTGATATTGCTTCCAATGCCCAAGAATTTACATCTCTTCCGGTAGTGATTTCATCCATATGCAATCCCACGTTTTTCAGTTGATCATACTCTCTAAAACTGACTGTATTCTTGTGCAAATCTATCACTGCTTGATAGTCACAAATTTGCACCAAGAATTATATTAAAATTCATCTTTGCCATGATAATGAATGTTTGCCCAAAAGTGTGTTCCAATATGTTCAGCTCTAAGTATGCCTGACGTTTACAAGTGACGGTGCGTTCAGGAATAACACCCCTCACTTTGAGTTGTGGTACGGGAATCACAGGAATATTCTGACTCCGTCCCAACTCTCGAACCAAGGCCTCCGATACCAGACTGATCTGCGACCCCGTATCCAATAAACATCTTATATTAATTCCACCAATCCTCGCGTAAATAATGGGTAACTGCCTAATTTCATCGTTCCGTGGTTTCACCGTCTCCTCCAGGCAATCCTCTGGCAAAGCAATCCATTCTTGTATGTTCGCTACTATCCATCCATCTTCAACTTCCGACTGTTGCGTTTGTAGACTGTCTCCTTTATCCAAATTTAGCATTTTTTTTAGCTCCGTTGCGACTCCCATCATCATTTTGTCGCCCACGCCCTTGACATTCCTCTTGTCTCAGTAGACTTCCAGCTTCCTCAATATGTGTGTCTGGATTCTTCATGTTCCCAATAGCTCTCTCCCATCGTCCGTGCTCTCCACCTTGACTAGCGTGTAATTCCTCTAGGTAATTTTGCGATTGAGCGTGCCTATCATCCCAGTCATTTCGATAATTACGTGCCTCTTCTTGATTTTGATCTCTCCTTCCTTTCCATCTTTGATTCCCATTGTAATTACCGTATCTTCCATAAGGCCTCTCATTTCTTCGATTTTCACGCCATTGTTGATATCCTCTCTGTTGATATCTATTGTTGCCTTGATATGACCTATTGTTGTAATTATTTTCGTTACGCTGGTACGGTCTGTTTTCTACCTCTTCCGGTTTACGCCTAGGTGTGGATGTGCTTGTATTTGTACCCTGCGTTTTGGTGTTCGCCTGTTTTGGTTTTATGACCTCTGTCGTATTTACTAACTCCAGTTGTCTTCCTCCTCTATAATGATTATGAGATGTAGTCTCATCTATCTGGCGTAATATCTGCTCTGCATGTAAGGCCGTACTAACGTTCGCTGCGACTAGTACTTGTTGCACGTTGACTGGTAATTGTCGCGCTATAGTCATCACCAGATCCGCTTCATTTAAAGGGTAATCAAGGTCGCGAAATTTTAGCATTTGCATGTTAAAGAAATCTGAGTATTTCGTTTGCTGGGTAGTTTGATATTTCCTAGAGTAAAGCTCCATTCTTAGACTCTGTTGTAATGCAGGCGACCAGCACTTGCGCAGAAACGCGATTTTAAAATCCGTCATAGTTCCAAAGGTATATTTGAAGCTTAAAAACCATGTAAGGACATTTCCTGACAAAAACCTCTCCATCATTCTCAACCTACGTGCTTCAGGTACCCCAGTGTCATTATAATGATCTTCAATTTCTTTAATAAACGCTTTAGGTGTCACCCCCTGAATTCTCCGTGTATTTCTGCGGTTTATAATCGTTCGAGCGAATTACTTGGATAAGTTGTGTGGGCTGATGACCGTCCTGTGGCGTGGAACTCCTTTCAATATTCTTGCGAAACCCCTCCGTGTTTGTCAATAATGGGCTCTCCGTCTGAGTCGGACTCCCTGCTGTGCTCGTCCCGTCTGGGCTATTTGAGTCGTCCTGCTTGTCTTTCATGGTTCCCGTTTTAAATATTGAGGATTGTTCTATTGACCTGAGTTCAGCTTTAATGATCCTGTCTGTTTGTTCTTTAAGTTTATTCTTAATTTCTTGTTCCAATGCTTGAATACGAGTATGATTTTCGCCTACTGTCTTAAGGATGGTTGATCTTTCCTCTTTAGAATCGATATTCATCTTTCGCCAATCTTTTCTTATTTGCTCCTTAATCGTGCTTACTTTTTCCTCAATCTGGCTTTTAGCGTCATCCTGATTGCTTTCTATCTGGCTCAGCCTTTCTTCCAATTTCGCGCTATTTTCGTCGATGGTACTCTTTAGTTGATCCTGAACCGCTTCTAGGCTTTTCCATTGCTCCGCTGATTTTATTTCGAGACGGTCCATATCTTTAATTATGCCGGATATATTTTCATCTACCGCTGATAATTGTTGCTGAATGACCTTGCCGCTTTTTTCCATTTCCTTAAATCGTCCTTCCAACTTATCCTGAGCTATCTCGACCTCGCTCGTACTCATAGTGCATGCTAGTTCAATTTGCTCTAATTTAGCTAACACCGTTTCATCCAGAATGCTAAGTTTTTGATCAAATATAATTTCCATTTTCTTAATCTGATCTAATTGTTTTTCATTGTTTTTACTAACATCTAGGGCCAGCAATACCATCTGTTGATTAGTGTGCTCCTTCATCTCTGCGGTTAACGAAGCTAATTGGTTCGTGTTTTTAACATTCTGCGTCTCTAACTGCGAATTTATAGTGTCATTGATTTCATTTTTTAATAATCTAGCTTGTTCCGCCTGATATTCATTTTGTTCAATCCTACTCTTATTTAATTGTGTCCGCAATGATTCACTTTGCTCAGACAATTTGTTTATAGATTCACTTTGTTCAGATAGTTTAGTGTTTATTTGTTCAGATAATTTAGCGTTTAATGATTCACTCTGTTCTGATAGTTTAGTGTTTAATGATTCACTTTGTTCTAACATACTATTATTTATTTGTTCAGATAATTTCGCGTTTAATGATTCACTCTGTTCGGATAGTTTAGTGTTTAATGATTCACTCTGTTCAGCTAATTTAGTGTCCAACAATTCCTGTGTCCTCCTGGCCGCGTTTTCAATGATTTCTTGAATCTGTTCTACTGTTGCCATGTTATACACTTTATATGAGACATTAGGGAAATGGCATAAAGCAATGCCCCCTGACACATACATACAATCCCCATGCACATTTAATTTATTTACCCGACTCAGTTCATTTATAATTTACATTTAATCCCACTAGTCGATTGCATCTCTGAGTGGTTCTAATTTTACTCAATTTAATTTAAACCCAAGCACATATTCAGTCATTAAATTGTTATCCTGATCTGATATTAACACTGACTAATTAACAAAGTATTAATTGTCATTTAAGGCTACCAGCCTCCTACCATTTTCATGAGTTTGACTTTCTAAACAAATCTAGTTTTAACTTTAATCATTGGGCGCCCGATATCACGTATATTACCTTTTACTTTAATTCAATAGACAAAAACGTGAACCGTATTTTACATTGCAAACTCCTGATTTTAATTTATCTTTCACACAATTGGCGGTATCCTCTTCGCCTCAATTACTTTTAATAAAATATCACTTTCCGGTGATTAAAATACTGTCATATCTGCCTGCACTTGCGGCATGCCAGTTTTACTCAAATACGCCAACTAAATGTGTTCCAGCAGCGAACCGGCAACAAAAATACACCTTCATTGTTGCGTCAGTTTGTAATCCCAACTACGCTTACATTGACATGTGCAATTTCTTTGCCGTTACACCACAGTGAACCGCCCCACGCTTGGCCGCGCCAGTTTACCTCCTATGAACCCTTTAGTATTGCAGTGTTTATATGTAAGAAATCTTAATCAAGGGGTCGCGCTCAGTTCATAGTGTGATGTTTACGTTCGCCAAACAACATGCTCTACTGAGGCAAGGGTCATAGGATTAAAACTATAATTAAGAAAGAAGTGACAAGACGTAAAATAATAACATAATTTAATGACTATTTGTGCAAAATGAAATGAATATAAACAATAATAATAATGACATTCCTCCCTGAATCTTCCCATGACAAAAATATCTATCAATGTTGAGGAGTCAGACGGATCTCCCCCTTATAAAAATGTGGATCCAAGTTCCACTAACTTGCATTGGATTTTATGTATGCGTAATGACTAACTACGAGGAATGAGTACTTTGGATGACTGTTCGTTTACATCGGGTAACAGCCACGATGCTTACAATCAATCATCTCGTAAATCAACGTTTACGGATATGAGACACAACACTAATAAAACCCTTAAAAATTAATGCTGACACACAATCTAAAATCTAATATTTACAGGAATCTCCCACGAGACCCCCCTTCAGTGCGGTGACGCATCTAACAAATGAGCTGCCAACCCGGCCAATTGCTCAATACACAAACAAGGAAAGACAGCATCGCACGTGACTACACGGGTCACAAATATGAAACATAAACATGGAATTAAACCAACAACAAAAGTCTCAATGGCTGAGATTACCTTATATGAACAACATGCACGTTAAGCTAACGCTTCGGAGATTATAGTGATTCGTAGGCAACTCCCATTTATTTAAACAAATTTTACCATTGATCAGTTCTTATTCTGTATTTCAAGTAACTTTACGGAGCCAAAGCACTCCCTAATGACCTTGCTGCAATCCTTTCAGCCCGCCTTGTGAAACAGCTTCCCCCTTACCACAACACCTGTCATCGTCCAGCCCAGTGTGTAAAAATAACCTGACCAACTGTCCCGTTATCTCGTAGAATCAACAGCAACAAATCTCAACCACATAAACATATGGTAAGACATTAATCGAAATAGCCACATATGTCCTCGCAAGGTAACGATATGGGCTTGGCATCAAGCTGACAGAAATCAGTCTACGCTGAAATTCCCGCTTGTAATGACCAATAAAATACACACATACACACTGCTGGGAATGACATAACACTTTTCACACAGGTCGGTTGAATAAGATGCTCACAAACTATTAAAAATATTAAAACCTACGAGAGAGCTGGCTGCTCCTCGCCACAAATCACATTGCTCCAACGGCAATAAACTCACTGAATCTGATCAATAATAAACATTACAAAGATTAATTTACCCTCCAATCTACTGCATGATTATACTAATTCAGTCCTACTTCTGAAACACAACATATCTCCGAGAGACGTTTCTCAACCGCATTACGTAAACATATGCGAACACGGTCGTCCACCTAGTCACGTCAGTTAAAAAAAAAACTAGAAACTATAACTAAACAAAATTGTGCGAGCTGTTTCCATGCAAAAGGTGTGTCAGACCAAAACTAAATACACTACGTTAATCAACACAAGCAAGATATTTACAAAAACTATTTGTCCCATATACCATAAGTTAATTTATCAGATAATAAGAATATTATTCAGTACTCATCCTCAGCCAATCACCGTCAACGGACATCTGCAGCCATTTCCCAACTTAATGCTGCTTAGCTTGTCTCAAACATTTCGACGGAATGTTGTCGGTTCCAAACTTCTTCCATGGTCAGTGATGTCATCTCTCGTGCTGATGTAAAAAAGATATAGATTATTATACACTCGATATCTGACTACTAAATTCGCCGTTCTAGGTACTTAGTTCCCCAGAAAACAGTCTGTTGGCGAATTGTCGAAGATACTGTCCCTACAAAAATAGTTCAGTGACTATCTATCACACTGATTTTAACACACTTTAGTATTAATAAAAATCTGTGTCCTCATGACACGCAAAGTACAAATGCCTACGTCCTCGGACGTGCGAAAAGTAGTATAACCTGTGTCTTCCGACACACACAATATAATCAATCTTACGTCCTCGGACGCACAAAATATAATCAGTAGAAGTTACCTACGTCCTTAGACGCACAAAATATAGTCAGTAGTAGTCAGGTCTTGGCTCTTCACGCCACTTATAAATGAACTGGCCCTAGGTATCGATAGAGGGGGAAATTATATAAAAATTTCTCAAAATAATAGTGGTACAGGAATGAAACAAATATGACTGAACTCGTAAAATTGCGCAGGTCAAGAATTTGCCCATTAATTCAAGAATCGATCGTAGAGATGTTGTCTAGCCGATCTCCCGCGTTAATGCTAGATATCGCGTGCCCAAGCTAGACTTGGCACGCTCGTAAGCATTCATCTCTCATTGGTTCCACATTTTCTGTTAACTTCGCGGTTTTATCAGACCTCAGCCTCGTAGGAGTGTCCAGTGGTACCATCAACCACTCACGTTACTGCATTATATTTTTTCTAGGCGCGAATAGTACAATGCACATGCCATAAGCGTGTCTCACCACGCGTCCCTTCTATTTTGAGGTGGCCACCACCTGTCCTTCTGAATCATTGCTATGCTATTTCTTTCCACAATCCTTAAGTATTTAGCCTTTTGTCAAACTGCCGCAGGTATGTCCCAACTGTCTCCAACAAGTGCTTGAAATTTCCTCATCTTCGTCTGGCTATTTTATGACGCTGGTGGAAATATTAATTAATTGAAGAAATAAAACATCGAATCATTTATCCATCAGAGGATAAAGGGTTCAGTAGCTAATTGTAGCGTTCTTGGCTATCGCCCCGGAGGTCCGGGTTTGATTTCAGACAAATTCTGGGGTTTCTAAACTTAAGGCCATCATCGCCTCCTTCCCAATTCTCAACTGAATTTTAAAATACACACTAATTAGCCATCACAATAATACAGATTATTACACAAGTACACGGGGTTACATGATCACGATGTCGCATCCCCTAAATTAAGCAACAACAACAATAACAACGCATTCCATCGTATGAAGACCTGTAGATCTACACCTGGTCTTATTTCATGTTCAGTGTAAATGAAAATCCACAGCCTGCTTCCAGTCGACCGGCGAGGATATGAACTGTGCCGGCTGCCGAAGCCTGTCGCACTCCTCTGGGGCAATGTTTAAACGAATGGTAGATGAAATGAAATGATAGTGGGGAGTGGTGCTGGAATTAAATTTGTACAGGGAAAACCGGAGTACCTGGAGAAAAAACCTGTCTGCCTCCGCATTGTCCAACACAAATCTCACCTGGAGTGACAGGGATTTGAACCACGGACCCAGCGGTGAGAGGCCGGCGTGCTGCCGACTAAACCACGGAGGCTTCTTATTTCATGTTCAATAAGGTGTATATTTTAACGAATGGATGTCTCTCTTTATTGCAGAAGGCATTAAGCAAAGCCATGGAGGAATTTCCAATTGTCGCAGTGGCTGATGGGAAACTGAGGGGTCAGCTGGTGACATCCAAGTCAGGGAACAAGTTCTACAGCTTCAAGGGTATTCCCTATGCCAAGCCTCCACTGGGACCACTCCGCTTTAAGGTGAGTCTGTTCCGCCCCTTAACACGACGATAACTAACTACAGTTAAACATGCCTTCAAGTTTAACGGACCCTTTAATAAACGGAAACTTGTCTTAAACGGAAATATTTGACGGTCCCGTGAACTTGTAACTTGATGTAAAATTAATCTAGCAGCAACAGCAAAATGAGGCGGTGCCCCATCATGCATGAACCACATGCGTGCCGCCGTCTGTGTTATGCACACCACAAACTATGCTTGTAACACGGCACATACACCAAATGTTTACAGGACATGTTTTGCTTATTGTCAGGTCCTCTATCGAATCCCCTGAGCTTTCCCACATATTTAGTTACACCCTGTATCTCTATATATAAGGTGCGTTCAAAAAGTAACGAGCCGGAGGCTGTAATGCGCAAACTGGTGACGACATCGGCTAATCGTGGCGTGTGTAACGAGGTGTGGTTCCGACCAGAGCGTGGAAGGTCACAGCCCGTCGCTAGAGGACACGCGTGCACGTCACGTGACGATACAAATCGAGCAGCAGCATGCATCAATCGTCCAACGCTGACAGTCGCATTGCAAACAGTAACATGGAGGCGTCAAGCGAAGAGCAAAGAGGTGTTGTTCGGTTTCTGACAGCGGAAGGAGTAGGGGAAACGGACATTCATCGCCGAATGTCACAAGTGTACGGCGAACACTGCATGTCCCTTGCAAGGGCCAAGGCGTGGCACAAGCGCTTCAGGTAAGGACGGGTGTCGTTAGCCGATGATGCCCGGTCTGGGGCACCCCCCTGCATTACCGATGACAACGTCCAGCTGGTTGATGCACTCATTACCCAGGACCGCCGAGTGACAGTGAACGCCATAGCCGCCGTGGTCGGATTGAGTGTGCACACCATCATGAAGGAACGACTGCACTTGCGGAAAGTGTGTGCCCAATAGGTGCCCCACAGTCTTCATCCACACCAGGAAGCATGTCGAATGGCCCACTGTCTTGGTCTTGGTTGGAAGATTGATGCATGCTGCTGCTCGCTTTGTATCGTCACGTGACGTGGACGCGTGCACTCTAGCGACGGACTGTGACCTTCCACGCTCTGGTTGGAACCACACCTCGTTACACACGTCACGATTAGCCGATGTCGTCACTGGGGTGCGCATTACAGCCTCCGGCTCGTTACTTTTTGAACGCACCTTATATATAAAATTGTACTTTTGTCCTTCTGTCTGTCTGTCTGTCTATCTGTTCCTCCATCAATTGAATACGACTCAACAGATTTCGTTCAAAATTTGCAGATGGCTGTAAGAACATCCCGGAATCACTTTAGGATGTTACATTTCAACAAAAAATGCAATGCGCTTAAGGGGACCAAGGGGTGCCCTATTATATTTACCTTCGATTTACTCGTGTGATATGTTGTACGAAAGGTCTTTTATAGCTCTATACAGCAAGATTATTCTCATTACTGCCTGTAACGAAAAAGTATTTTTTTCAATTAATTATAAAAGTTGTAAATATGAGGCTAAAACACTGAATTTGCATGCCCCACAAGGTTTATAATTTCATTTAGGGGCGTCATCACGAGGATGGGGACTTACAGCATCGGTGAGGCATCATTATTTCACAGTAGGCTATGAGCTGAAAAAACAGTATTTTTCTTATATAAATAATTCATGCTTTTGGGCTAATGCCGTGTGTATTTTTAATTTGAACCATACGTTTCGGAGAAACCTTGCCTCCTTTTTCAATGGAAATAAACAATGTGGCCATAGAAAGTAAATCAATGAGATTACAAAAAATATAGATAAATTCCTCTGTTCGTCACCAGAGAGCAGCTGCCAGAAATTACTGTATGGTCCATGGTGGAACGGCGGACAGATTAGTAAGTAATTTCTGGCAGCTGCTCTCTGGTGACGAACAGAGGAATTTATCTATATTTTTTGTAATCTCATTGATTTACTTTCTATGGCCACATTGTTTATTTCCATTGAAAAAGGAGGCAAGGTTTCTCCGAAACGTATGGTTCAAATTAAAAATACACACGGCATTAGCCCAAAAGCATGAATTATTTATATAATAATCCGGGCCGTGAAAGCCTTAATATGCAAAGTATTTTTCTTACTTTAATCGATACTTTATCTGATTTTTTCAGTTTTGCGGACAGAATCAATACCATCTTTTTAGGTCTTTTCTTTTATACAGGTGGTGACACTGTTCGTACGAAAGTCTCGACACTGACGTATATCTGTTTAACAGTCTGACAGAATGAAAGCGATAACTACAAGTTTACTCCATTTTTTGTATTCATAATAGGCTACATACACACATCAAAAAAAGTTTTGCATCACCTCGGTTCCAAGAGTTCCGGAACCGTTAAATACAAAGGGAATAGAGATCAACACAAACAACATTTCAGCTCGTTTTATTGCTCATGAGACCCACACATTGCATGTTGTACCATCATACAGCTAGACTTTCAGCATTTGTGGTCCAGATTGCAGTACACACCACTTCCTCTAATACCCAGTAGCACGTCCTCTTGCATTGATGCATGCCTGTATTCGCCGTGGCATACTATCCACAAGTTCATCAAGACACTGTTGGTCCAAATTGTCCCACTCCTCAACGACAATTCGGCGTAAATCTCTCAGAGTGGTTGGTGGGTCAAGACGTCCATAAACAGCCCTTTTCAACATATCTCAGGCATGTTCGATAGGGTTCATGTCTGGCGAACATGCTGGCCACTGTAGTCGAGCGATGTCGTTATCTTGAAGGAACGCATTCACAAGATGTGCACGATGAGGTCGAGAATTGTCGTCCATGAAGACAAATGCCTCTCCAATATTCTGCCGATATGGTTGCACTATGGGTCGGAGGATGTCATTCAGGTATCGTAAAGCCGTTTCGGAGCCTTCCATGACCACCAGTGGCGTACGTCGGCCCCACATAATGCCACCCCAAAACATCAGGGAACCACCACCTTGCTGCACTCGCTGGACAGTGTGTCTAAGACGTTCAGCCTGACCAGGGTGCCTCCAAACACGTCTCCGACGATTGTCTGGTTGAAGGCATATGCGACACTCATCGGTGAAGAGAACGTGATGCCAATTCCGTGGGGTCCATTCAGCATGTTGTTGGGCCCATCTGTACCGCGCTGCATGGTGTCGGGGTTGCAAAGCTGGACCTCGCCATGGACGTCGGGAGTGAAGTTGCGCATCATGCAGCCTATTGCGCACAGTTTGAGTTGAAACACGACGTCCTGTGGCTGAACGAAACGCATTATTCAACATGGTGGCATTGCTGTCAGGGTTCCTCCGAGCGGCAATCCGTAAGTAGCGGTCATCCACTACAGTAGTAGCCCTTGGGCGGCCTGAGCGAGGCCTGTCATCGACAGTTCCTGTATCTCTGTACCTCCTCCATGTCCGAACAACATCGCTTTGGTTCACTCTGAGACGCCTGGAAACTTCCCTTGTTGAGAGCCCTTCTTGACACAAAGTAACAATGCGGACGCGATCGAACTGCGGTATTGACCTTCTAGGCATGGTAGAACTACAGACAACATGAGCAGCGTACCTTCGTCCTGGTGGAATGACTGGAACTGATCGGCTGTCGTACCCCCTCCGTCTAATAGGCCCTGCTCATGCATGGTTGTTTACATCTTTGAGCAGTTTTAGTGACATCTATGAACAGTCAAAGGGACTGTATCTTGGATACAATATACACAGTCAACGTCTATATGCCGGAGATCTGGGAACCGAGGTGATGCAAAACTTTTTTTGATGTGTGTATATTGCAACCGAATGGCCAGGAAGAGGTTTACAATATCTATTAATACGCTAACATCTCCAATGATCATCCCATAACTGTCTATTTGCTTGTACTTCAATGTGATCTTTGACCAATTTTTTGACGAACTGACTTACGGAGAGCGATTGTCAAATTACTTTCAACAAGATTCTGCCACTGCTCACACTGCCGAAGCATCCATGACAGAATTGCGTCGCATTTTCGGTACTAGGATTATAAGTCGGAACGTGTGGCCCCGCAAAGCCCAGACTTATCACCATGTGACTTTTATTTGTGGGGGACGCTTAAAAATAGTGGGTATGCGAGAAACCCTCACACTATAAATGAGCTTAAAGACTATATTACAGCTGAAATACAGTCAATCGGTGCTGAGGAACTTCTGAGAGTACATGTCAGTTTCATAAAAAGGTGCCAGCGATGTGTAGCAGTGAATGGCGAACATTTTCAGCACCAGCTGTGAACTAGGTAAGTACAAATTCCTATACTGAATGACTCAGTGTTGCGCGGGCGCCGCATAACGGCAAAGTACCTGGCGGGAGACAGGCTCGCAACGCGGGCGAGCGGGCAAGCGAGGGTCTCCGTTACATACAAATTAAACTCTCTGTATAAGTTCATTTAAAGACTCTGTCCTGTTTTTGTACTGATTGAAGTGGTGAAGTTAGCACTGTTGCCACATATTCTGCACATACTACTTGATGATATTTTGTATCTACACACATTTTATGGTGGAATGAGTGAATCGCGAGTCCTATGATTGCGTTCCTCTGTGTTTGGTTACTGTTGCTCCATTGTCTATTTATCACGTCATCCTTTCCGAAGAAGTCGGTATCTATCTCTTTCTCCTTCTCTTTCCTTCTTTCTATTCCTGTACTTCTTTGTAAGAGCCTGTATTTGGTACACATAGGTACAGTAGTAGGTTGAGGGCTGGTAACCTACAGTGGACCGTAGAAAAGGTGGTGAAATAAACTACGTATAATACGTGATTGGCGTGTCGGCTTATACAGTGTTTACTCGACCAGCGCAGAATTTAAGTTTCATGGCGAATTAAAGTCTCCCACTTTGCACTTTCGATCTCACCCAAGATAAGAGAAATTAGGGCTGACAACCAATTAGTTAGTGGATGGGGTTCAAAGGCACATGAGATTTCGTCGTGTTACGGCATACGTCACAAAAGACATGATGATGATAATAATTGTTGTTTTAAGGGGCCTAACATCGAGGCTATCGGCCCTCACAAAAGACAGTCACACTTATTGTGCACGTGGGGAAACAAGTTAGTATATTGCTTTTACATCAAATTGGCAGGTGAAAAACTAAAGGAAGTAGGAGACTTCTGTTACTAAGGAAGCAAAATAACCAGTGATGGACGAAACAAAGATGATATCAAAAGTAGATTGGCTCAGGCAAGGAAAGCATTTCTACAGAAAACGAATCTGTTGACATCGAATATAGATTTAGGTATTAGGAAGTCATTTTTGAAAGCCTTTGTCAGGAGCGTGGCGCTCTATGGAAGTGAAATTTGGACTATTGGTGCAGCAGAAAAGCAAAAAAAGCAAGCTTGTAGTTTAACGTGACCGTTAATCGCGAGATCATGAGCCACGGGACCTCCTTTATACGTGGAATCCGAACCACAGGACATGGCATTTCACTTCGAAAATCTCACATGCATTGACCGGGAATCGAACCCGGACCGCCTTGGTGAGAGGCATACAGCTAGACCGCTGAGCCACCACGCCCCCCCCCCCAGCAGAAAAGAGAATTGAAGCGTTTGAAATGTGGTGTTTCAGGAGAATGATGATCAGATGGGTAGATAGGGTTACAAACGAAGAGGTATTAAGACGAGTGGGAGAGAAGAGATGTTTCTGGCGACTGCTAAAGAAGAGAAGAGATAGATTGGTAGGACACGTACTAAGACACCCAGGAATAGCAATCTTAGTTATGGAAGGAAGGGTTGAGGACAAGAACTGTAGGAGTAGACCAAGGTTAGAATATGTCAAACAGATTGCCTCGGATGTAGGGTGTGGTAGCTATCTAGAGATGAAACGATTCTCTCTGGACAGGGGTCATGGAGCGCTGCATCAAACCAGTCAAAAGACTGAAGACTCAAACAACAACAACAACAACAACAGCGGGATACCGTTCCTAGCGTCATTATAAACATAGGAGTTAAATAAGATAATATGAATTGTGATGAAAGAACTGGGCAAGGATTGGAAGGGAGTGGCCGAGGGCTATTCTAAAGTACATTCCCAGCATTTACCTGGAGTTGGACATGGGAAACCACATATAGCCATTTAAAGGATGGCCTATAGTGGGGTTGAACCCTCTAGTCTAGTCCTGTGATATGGCGCGTTAACGCTGTCAGGTAACTTATTATTATTATTATTATTATTATTATTATTATTATTATTATTATTATAGATCTGAATCGCCACTGAAGATGATTCATTACGGAAGAGTGCACTACGGGCAAATATAAAATGACTCTAGCCTGAAGTAATGTGATAAACGGTTCCAGGCTAGTGTTCAGAAGTAACGGGGGAGTTTTAGTCGGTAGTCTGCTACTCAGGAGCAGGAGCCTGACACTCTGTGCGTAAATGCATTTCTTCCCCTAAAAATATACAGGGTGTCCGCAGCAAGCCCTACTTCGTGCTGTAACTCGTCTGTTTTACAAGATGTTTTAATTTTGACACTCGCTTTAGAAAGTACTTGTCAAGCTCTAAAACTTTCTTTTAGTTGGTTTTTGTGTGAAGTTTGCGCCTAACGCGCAAATCAATCTTTTGTGGCACGGTTTTGGCACTTTTTTGCTCAAATCGGTTTTTTGACATCACCTATCGAAAGAGCGACATCGAATTAGTAGAATTAGCCACCAAAATATCAGTTTTTGCCCAAATCAAACTCGCAAAATGCGAGTTTGTGTTTAGATTTTCGTCCGCTTATAGCATGCGACCTGCCTCTGCCCGGCCCGAGCCGAACAACTCCAACGGGTAGAGCTCAGCAACTCTAACTGAAACCCCGGAAAAAATGCGAACTAAAAGTACTTCCCCCCTGCCCGCTCTGACCAACTCAAGCAAGACCAATATCTGTGCAGAGGGTGTAGTCCATCGCTTGTCGGGAGCCAATAGATGTGTTGACAAGCGTTCACAGTCCACTCTCTCGCTCAAGCTCGCCCCCCTCTCTGTCACACTGACTGACAGAGGTAGCGCTGTCACCAGGGTCTCACTTCAAGTTGCTGAGCTTTAGCGGCAACGCAGGGGAAAGAGGGAGGGTAATGGGCGGCACAACTTCTGCCGCCGTGAACCTATCCGGGCGGGCACAAGAAGGCTGAATTTACTACGCTGTGCGGCATTGCTTGGTGCGGTTTGCTGAGCGCGCAACGCCACTCGGCGTATTTATTTTACTTTTGATTGTTCGGAAATCTAAATTAAAAGTTACCTTGTGACTACCGTTACAAAGCAGATGTTTGGATGTTCCTACAACATTACGGGTATTGGTTTTGTAACGTTTAAATTACAAAACAACTTACTAATGAAGATGAACTTAAATACACTTACTCTGTAATCAGCCGACAAAACGCCCCAAAAAATTAAGTTCTAATGTTTATTCATTTAATACCGGTAAAAATTATATTTTTTTATTCTAAGATCTTCTGCTCAAGTAAACTTGGTTATGGCGTTGGTAAAGAAAACAAGGCATTGTAATTACGCCAAAAAGTCTTAATTTTTATTCTTGAAATTCGTTATTGCGCTTCTTTTAAAAGAAATTAGTGGTCTGAACTATAAAGCAATCAGCCGTGAGAACACCAAGCGGGCCTTCGCGCCCTGTCCGAGCACCTGGGCGACACAGGCCCACGGCTCGGTTAAGGCAGGGTCGCAGCGATCCTACTGGCCGGCTGCACCACCGCAGAGTCGGTCACACTTTTGTTGTCATTTTGAAGTGTTCTCCTCTAAGCAGTGCAAACATGCAGCGGTACACGCCGGACGAGGTGCTCGATGCCATTTTAATCGTAGGTAAAAATAATAATAATATCGTATGGCCTCGATGCCGGGTGCAAGCTTTGTAATTTGACACCCAGAGGGTAGCTTGCATGTCGAATTTCGTTGTTCCTTGAAGCACTATGAAAGTCAAGGAGGTTAGATATCTAAGCTCCTTGAACACACTATCGCTTTCTAATAGAGAAACGAGGAACTTTGTGTTGGCGGAAACTCCCGATATTAATTTTGCCATTATGAACACGGCCTACTGAATTCAAATGGGTTCTTTGACATGCCAACATCGTATGACATGCATGTCGTATTTTTGCCGCCTTTCAAAAGTCACTTACCACGACCAGAAGTGAACCTGCAAGCTTGGGTTATTTAGTTAGTTACTTAGTTATTGATGTTTTAAGGGGCGGAACTTGGGGTTAGTAGACCGACATGCTAACCACTCACCCACCTAGGTAAGTAATTATCTCTGACTGTTTATTTGATTGTACCCTTGGATCGAATAATGCAATTTTCCCTGCATCTCATAATACCGGTATACGGAAGGAAACATAATCTAATTTTACTGTTTCCTTTTTTTTTTTAAAGTTAGCGACTCGTGGGCCTGTCATTCATTTCTTTAATTTTGCTTGTCAATTGCTTTGTTTGGTATGCGTTTTTTTTTTTTTGGCAATGTATCTGATCGTTTTCATTGGCCCTTTTGACTGTTATTCGATGAACTCCGGTATCGGCCAACTTTGCGTAAGCCAAATGGCTCGACTAGCTTTAAATTTATCATGGTAAGATTTACTTCTATCTCACTACTTTGTTGTTAAACACTGGTGTAAGAGTTAAATGAAAATATTATCTTGCAACTGCGTGGCCATTGTTGTTGTTTAGGCTACATTACAACGTGCGTCAGTCGTCAGTACAGGTGTTAACTTTTTTTCCCCCATCGCGAAACAAATAGTGGCTGTCATTCAGGTCTTTTTAAGTCGATTTAGACGTGTAAATACCGTAGTTCTTAAAACTCGATACGGCTAATTATTCTAATCGTAATCGTCATTGAACCCCCCTTACGAAATAAAACCCGACACGCAATCTGTTCGCCTGTAGTTTGTCTTTGATTTAAGTCGTCCTGTGCTTTAGATCTGTTAAGTTTACCTGCGTTTCTATTGTTAAATAATTTCGGTTCTTTTCTAGGACAATGTCATGGAAATGCTGCTGAAGCTTCGCGGGAGTATTCTCTCCGGTTTCCCGACCGGCAAGGCAGACACCCTGTGCCACAAACGATTCGGGATTTCGAGACGAGGGCGCGTCTCACGGGAAACTTACGACCACCACAGCGTTTTTATGATTGACCAGTGTACGTGCCTTACAGAGGAAGAATTACTGACGAAGTCCGTCGTAATCCGCGAACCAGTACGAGGACCATTGCCAGGTTGTACAACGTTTCCAAGAGTGTGGTCCACAAGATATGGAAAGACGAAAATCTGCAGCCGTACCGCCTACACAAACATCAGATGCTGATGGAAGATGACTAGCGCGCATCGAACGTTGTGAATGGATGCTCGAACAGGGTTGACCGTTCAGCGTACTCCAGACTGACGAATTGTTTTTCAGAAACGTAGGGGCACCGAACCACACCACAACTCATTTTTGGTCGGCAGAAAACCCGCATTGGTCGAGGGAGGTAGACCACCAACACCAATGGTCCATCAATTGTTGGGGTGGGGTGGTAGATGACCGTATTATTGGCCCACACTTTTTTCCACTTTAAACGGTCAAGGTTACACTCAGTTCCTAGATAATGACCTCCCTGTTCTAATTGCAACAGCGGACCTGGGTGAAGAAATTCTGCAAAACCTGTGGTTTATGCACGACGGCGCAACTCCCCACTCAACACTTGCTGCCCAAAATGCAGCAAACGTCCTATTCGAAGGCAAAACGATTGGACGAGGCAGACTAATGGCCAGACCATGGCCAGCACGAAGCATGGACATTTACATTATGGATTTTTTTTTGTGGGGAAGAGTGAAAGATCTAGTGTATGAAACCTCCTACGACGATCGCAAAGAAATGTGCGACAGGTTCGTTGGTGCGTTTAGGAGACTAGACAGATGTCAAGAGTTACGAAAGGCCTCGGCGGGAATGTTCCGGCGGCTAGAGTTTTGCCACCAGCAAGGAGGTGGTATCTTCGAGCACCTGCTCGATACATAAGTGATTTGTAGTTATTGATTTAGTTTATTCGTTGTTTATTGATACTATTTTATAAATACGTGACAAAGATACGATAAGGCGGATAAGATTCACACTCTTTTTGTGTGTGTGTTCAGTGCCATTTTTATTTCTTCACCTACCTCTTCTGACTTTTAAGAAGTTACCTCCGCGTATTCCTAAGCCTTCTTATTGGCGCAAACGTGTTTGTTATTGATTTAGTTCATTCGTTGCTTTTTATTTTTTTACATTAAAAACAAGTGTCAAAAACCGATAAGAAGAATAAAAATCTTTTTTTTTTGGATGTTAGAATGTATTTTTTCTTTGCCCACGCCCGAATCAAGTTTGCTCTTAAAAAATATCATTCAAAGATACTGGAGATCAAGAAAGAAAAAAAAAAAACATTTTACCGTGACTACATGCAACTATAATTTTGCCGTTGCCAAAAATTAGATCTAAATTGATTTGCGAGTGTTCACACGGCTCATTGCTTTATTGTTCAGACCACTAATTTCTTTTAAAAGAAGCGCAATAACGAATTTCAAGAATAAAAATCAAGACTTTTTGGCGTAATTACAATGCCTTGTTTTCTTTACCAACGCCATAACCAAGTTTACTTGAGCAGAAGATCTTAGAATAAAAAAATATCATGTTTACCGGTATTAAATGAATAAACATTAGAACTTAATTTTTTGGGGCGTTTTGACGGCTGATTACAGAGTAAGTGTATTTAAGTTCATCTTCATTAGTAAGTTGTTTTGTAATTTAAACGTTACAAAACCAATACCCGTAATGTTGTAGGAACATCCAAACATCTGCTTAGTAACGGTAGTCACAAGGTAACTTTTAATTTAGATTTCCGAACAATCAAATGTAAAATAAATACGCCGAGTGGCGTTGCGCGCTCAGCAAACCACACAAAGCAATGCTGCACAGCGTAGCAAATTCAGCCTTCTTGTGCCCGCCCGGATAGGTTCACGGCGGCAGAAGTTGTGCCGCCCATTACCCTCCCTCTTTCCCCTGCGTTGCCGCTGCCCGTTGGAGTTGATCGGCTCGGGCCGGTCAGAGGCAGGTCGCATGCTATAAGCGGACGAAAATCTAAACACAAACTCGCATTTTGCGAGTTTGATTTGGGCAAAAACTGATATTTTGGTGGCTTATTCTACTAATTCGATGTCGCTCTTTCGATAGGTGATGTCAAAAAACCGATTTGAGCAAAAAAGTGCCAAAACCGGGCCACACAAGATTGATTTGCGCGTTAGGCGCAAACTTCACACAAAAACCAACTAAATGAACGTTTTAGAGCTTGACAAGTACTTTCTAAAGCAAGTGTCAAAATTAAAATATCTTGAAAAACAAACGAGTTACAGCACAAAGTAGGGCTTGCTGCGCACACCCTGTATATATTATTATTATTATTATTATTATTATTATTATTATTATTATTTTGTGGAGCAATGAAAGTAAGCCTAAGGAAGATATTAGTGAAATGTTTTGTTTGTAGTGTAGCAATGTATGGAGCGGAAACTTGGACGCTTAGGAAAGAAGACGAGAGAAGATTAGAGGCTTTCGAAATGTGGGTGTTGAGGAGAATGGGGAGAATAAGTTGGAAATACAAAGTGAGAATTGAGGAAGTATTAAATAAAGTAGGAGAAGAACGAATGATGCTAAATATGATAAGGAAAAGAAGAATGAAATGGATTGGACATTGCCCAAGAGGAGAAGGTTTGGTGGAAAGTGCATTAGAAGGGACAGTCCAAGGGAAAATCCGAAGAAGAAGAAGAGGGTTTCAGTTGCTGGATTACATCAAGATTGATAAATCTTATGAGCTGATGAAACGTGCTGCTGAAGACCGGATAAGGTGGAGAGACCGACCATGAGGAAACCTGCCATCAGGCAGATAAACTGATGATGATGGTTATTATATTTCAAGGCGTCTAAGTGCGTCGGTGTCGCCCTCTTTGATTCACGGATGGAATTTCTAAGGAACAGTCGCCAACTCGCAACCGGAAATGAGATCCTGACCGTTGTTTGTACGTGAGTGGCATTTCCTGTCAAATATACACTTGTACTTCTGACATGATGAGCACCTAATGGCGTCCTAATAGGGCACTTAAAGTGACATGGAGATTTAGCTTATGCAAACATACTACTTGAGGATATATTCCATCACCGAATAAAGTAGTAACATTATATGTGCATCTCCACGGCATAAAAAAAGTCCTGTCCACTAACATGTTTGTCTTACAATTAGACGAGTTCTTGTTGTTTCATTTAAGGACTGTGGCACTGTGTACTTGTGCGTGTGTGTGTGTGTAGATTGGTGTAATAAGTACTGTTAGTGTGGTGTTTGCATTAATCGTGTCAGTTTACCCTCCAGGTCGGCTTTTCCCACGGACTCAGCGAGGGATTCCACCTTTACCGCTTCTACGGACAGCGTCCTGGAGCTTGACATCCAGTCGGGGAATACAGCTGGGGAGGCGGGACTAGCGCCTCGTCCAGGCGGCCTCACCTGCAAAGCGAACAGGGGGCCTCATGAGGGACGGGACGGGATGGGAAGAATGGGAGGGAGAGACAAGGAAGAGGGAAGGAGGCGGCCGTGGCCTGACGGTGGGTATCATCTCGGTATTGCCCGAAGACGAAGTGGGAAACCACGGAAAACCACTTCGAGGATGGTTGAGGTGGGAATCGAACCCCCTCTACTCATTTGGATCACCCGATTCTGAGTAGACCCTGTTCCAGTCCTCATACCACTTTTCAAATATCACAGAGCCGGGAATCGAACCTCGGACCTCTGGGGGTGGCAGCTAAGCACGCTGACCAGTACACAACGGAGGCGACGTTTGTATTAGTACAGGGTGATTTTTGGCATTGTCGATGGCTCATACGCAGTATGCTGGCGGGATTTGAACGCTCGCCGCCGGAGTTAAATGCCGCGAACTGCCGCTACTGTATCTCAAGATGTTCGTAGCAAGTCACTGAAGAGACGAAACCTTACGCAGTGCCAAGGAGGGTAGACTTTTACATTATCTGTATGTGGTGTTTCTTCAAGTCAGAATATCCTTTGCATTTTCCCAGTCCTGTGTAACTAAACCACTCGCAAAGACAAAAACTGGGATGACGGAAACTTCTCGTAAGCCACATGTGTGACTGAGCTCATGGGCAAGTGGGTGGTATTTGCGCCCTATCTCTGCCACTGTGTCCTGTAGGTGTTCATCAAGTGGAACAACAACATGGACAAAGGTTGTCTTGTGTGTTTGTCTGTCAAATAACAATCATAAGGTCTGGTCTGTTTGCTTCTACAAAGCGAACATCATCATCGTGCTTGCCACGGTGGGTGAGTGGTTATCGCGTCGGACTACCAACCCCAAGCTTGGAGATATCTAACCTCCCTGACTTTCATTGTGTTTCAAAGAACAACGAAATTCGACATGCTGCTGCCGTTGTGGTTTAGAACAGGGCCGTCCAAACTACGGCCTGCCAATACTTTTTCTGTGGCCAACCTGACCCGCCTGAAATGGTTTCAGAGAGACCCACAAAAGGAACAAATAACAAAGCTTGCACCCGGCAGCCGAGACCATACGATATTATTATTATTATCATCATCGTATTATATAATACGCTAAGGTGTATGTTTCACAAAACTCAACCTCCTAAACAAGAGGGAGTTAGAAGGTGTGGTTTGTACCAAAATCTTCCAAATAGTCTTAATAGTACAGGAAAAATCTTGCATTTCTTGAAAGGTCAACGGATATATATTTATTTGTTTATAAAGTGCTTTTAAACAAATAAACAGGACGATAGCCCCTGCCTGAACAGTATCGCGTACAGCCCGCATAGCACTAGGGCCGGGCGGGTAGTCTGTACACATGGGGCGCACACAACCCATTATGCGAGAGTACTCGCACGGGTCCGCTCGTTACTAATATTTTTCAAGGACCACTTCGTCCTAAAAACTAATGAATAACCCTATTCGAACTTCCCACCCTTCATTTAAAATAAATGACAATATAGCTTTAGTTGATTACCTGCTGCTTCTCATCATATTTTTGGCCTACTTTTCACATTTTGCAAAAATGAGGAAAAAGTAGACATATGAGATCGATCCGGGAAAAAGTGTGTCTGTCTGTCTGTCTGTCCTTCTGTCTGCCTGTCTGGCTGTGTGTCCCCCCCCCCCCCCTATCAACTCCTAAACGGCTGCAGCAATCAAAACCAAATTTAGTATGAGTAAATATGTGCACCGGAATATCTCACGTCCATATTTGAAAATGATGTCAGTGCTACCAACTGCTGAAAAAACGCACTAGAAATTTGAGCTCCATGTTGGATATCTTGTAAGGTATGCATGGGAGCTATTCCAAAATTGGCACACATGCAGATAAAACTATTTCAGTTTAATTTCCAGGAGGCCAACAATGACAGTGTTGCCATAATAATTTTAAGCCTTCTGATAGGTCCAATGTTTAAATGCATATAACGTCTACACTATCAATTGGATTTCAACCAAATTTTGTATGTAATATCTGTACATAAACAGATATGACTGAGCGTATTATTAAGAGCCAACAGGGCTGCCAACTGTTAATAATTGCTCTCTCTATTTTTTTAAAATCCAAATACCAATATATCAGAAAGTATGCAAGCCAACAGCTTTAAACTATGCACACGTATATTCTGACATTTTAGATTAATTTGGAGTAACTTATATACGCCAGTTCTACCAACATGATTATAAGCCTGCTCATAGTACCAATTTCTAAATACATGTAACTTCTATACTATCAGTTGGATTTCAACCAAATTTCGTATGTGCTATGTGTACCATAACAGATATGACTATAAGTATTGTTAAGAGCAATCAGGGCTGTCAACTGTTAATAAATACTGTCTATATTTTTTTACCCTAATATCAATATACCAGAAAGTATGCAAGCCAACAGCTCTATACTTTGCACACGTATAGCACCTGCCATTCTAGATTAATTTGGAGTAATTAATACAAGGCAGTGCTGCCAACATGATTCTATACCTGCTGATATGTCCAATTTTAAAATACATGTAACTTCTATACTAACAAATGGATTTCATCCAAAATTGGCACAACAAGATATCATAATATTTCAGATTATTTCTGACCAGCACACGCATTGTATTGTTGGCAACATGCTTTTACGCGTGCTGATAGATCCAGTGATTAACTGCATGTAACGTCCATTGGACTTCAACCAAATTTTGTATTCTGTACCTTAAGAGATGGAACTAAGAATATATTCAGTCACCAGGGCTGCCAACTGTAGTGCTCTATTAGGCTACATTATACCAGGTATATTTTGAACTAATTAGATATTTCGATATTACCAACTTAATTTTGTCATTATTCTAGATGGGTTCATATACTGTAGGATAATCATTGGCATGAAAAGTAGGCTGTATAGTTCTTCACGGAACTTCTTGTTCCGTTGTCAGATCATGTTCAGCTTATTTTAAGGACATATTTGCTTGCATATTTTGTACCATTTTAGGTCTTAAACTTGCGAACCCTACCATGAGTGTTTTACTTGTTCCAGCCATGTGAACCACCTGAGCCTTGGACCGGGGTTCGAGACGCTCTGAAGGAAGGGAGCATGTGCACTCAATATCGCCTGGACACGCGAGAGTACACGGGAACCGAGGACTGTCTATACATCAACGTGTACACCCCGCAGGTGAGATGAATAAGTGAAGAACCTCTTATGAACATTGCATAGTCTAGTCCACCTACAGTAAGTAGCGGAAACTGTAGTACTATTGCTGCTGCCGTTGTGGTTTAGAGCAGGGCCGTCCAAACTACGGCCTGCCAATGCTTTTTCTGTGGCCAACCTGACCCGCCTGAAATGGTTTCAGAGACACGCAAAAGGAACAACGCTACGCAAACGTTTTTCCTCAAAACATAATCCCAAATAATGTTTGAGGCATATCCTTACCGAGTTTCATTTAAATAGTTCCAGCCGTTTAGAAGTTATTAGGGGGACACACGGACGGACGCACACACACACATATACACATACACGGACAAAAGGTGACCTCATAGCCTTTTTTTTTCATAAATGAAAATAGACTAATATGTAAATGATATGGACTCCGTCTTGAGGACAGAATTCATGATGAAAATCAATAAATGTAAAACAAATAGAATGCAATGGAGCCGAAAGAAATCAGAAACCCCTATTGACCTCACATTGTCAGGTGAGAAGCCAAAGTAAGTAGGACACTTCTGTTACTTAGGAAGCAAAATAACCAGTGATGGACGAAGCAAAGAGGACATAAAAAGTAGGTTCGCTCAGGCAAGGAAAGCATTTTTACAGAAAAGAAATCTGTTAACATCGAATATAGATTTAATTATTAGAAAGCCTTTGTCTTGATCGTGGCACTCTGTGGAAGCGAAACTTAGACTGTTGGCACAGCAGAAAAGAGCAGAATAGAACCATTTGAAATGTGGTGTTACAGGAGAATGATGAAGATCAGATGGGTATATAGAGTAACAAATGAAAAGGTATTAAGATGAGTGGGAGAGGGGAGATGTTTGTTGCGAATGCTAATGAAGAGACACATACTAAGACACCCAGGAACAGCAAGCTTAATTATGGAAGGAAGGGTCGAGGACAAGAACTGTAGGGGTAGACCAAGGTTAGAATAATATGTTAAACAGATTGACTCGGGTGTAAGGTGTGGTAGCTATGTAGAGATGAAGCGATTAGCTCAGGACAGGGAGGAATGGAAAGCTGCATCATACCAATCGAGGGACTGAAGACTCAAACACACACAAAAATATATTTCAACCGGCTATCATAATCATTACCAAGAACTGAAGGAAATCATTCCAGTTCCATGGGTTGAAGGACACTGGCACACGTGCACCTTTGTTGTTATGCCATTTAGAAACTTGGGCATCGTGGTCATCAGCCCAGTCTACTGTGGTGTGTATATTTCTAATTGAGGCTAGAACTTGAAAGGAAGGAACCATCCCATCCATGTATTTCGGAGCAAACAAAAAACCTCGGGAAGCCACTTGTAGGATGGCTGGGGTGGGAGTCGAACCCATGTCTTCTCAGTTGTACCTCATAAGGATGGGTGTATCCCGTTCCAGTCTTCATACCAGAATTACATTTCTTGGCAGATATGCTAATGTGAGCTGCTACACCCCGTGGCGTAGCTGTACTCTTTAAATCGTGCACCACGGTCATGAGGGCAGCTGTAGCAAGTCCGGTGATCGTAGGTTCGAATTCTGGCACTGACAGCGACTATCCTGAGTGTGGTTTTCCCCTGGGATTTTCCATACTTCCTCCACGAAAATGCCGGGATACCACCTTACTTGAAGTCCCGGGGCTTCTACCTCATCCCTGCCCCTAATACAGTTACACACACTACTAGTCTACAGTCATCACTAGGGCTCGGATTTTTAGGTGCTAAAAATCGGAAAAATATTTATTTTTTATGTATTAAAAATACCGGTACCTGAAAAAAAGCAAAAATATTTAATTATAATTTAGTTTATTAATGTGAATATAAACAATATGCAGTACTCACGAATGCAATTTATGCTCTGTCTCACTGACTGCTGAAGCATTACAATACACAACGAGATACATCTTCAGGTTGTCCATCACAAATGACCGACGATTATCGCGAAACCGCGGCAATATGTTTCTTGCCCTCGAGGTGTGGTGTAACTTGAGATCGTTGTTCAGACTTGATTGCTTTACCACGTGGTTGGCAGAACAGAACGCTTCCATCAGAAGTAAATTTACCCTTAAATTCTGCAACATACTGCTGTCGACGAAGCCTCCGTGGCTTAGGCGGTAGCACGCCGGCCTCTCACCGCTGGGTCCGTGGTTCATATCCCGGTCACTCCGTGTGAGATCTGTGCTGAACAAAACGGAGGCAGACCGGTTTTTCTCCGGGTACTCCGGTTTTCCCTGTCAAAATTTCATTCCATCAACACTCTCCACTATCATCCCATTTCATCTGTCATTCATTTAATTAATGCCCCAGAGGAGTGCGTCAGGCCTCGGCAGCCGGCACAGTTCATATCCTCGCCGCTAGATGGGGGCTTCATTCATTCCATTCCTGACCCGGTCGGAGACTGGAAGCAGACTGTGGATTTTCTTTTCACTGCTGTCGACGATAACTTGTAGTTGTTTTTACTTTAGGCATCGTAGAACTGCCTTACACTTCAGAGTGCCAGAAATGAACTGCATGTGAGTGACACTGGTTCCAGGTAGCTGGAGCGCGTAAGGTCTAGCACGTGGTGCAATATGGCTATGTACAAGGAAATCCCCGGTGTCCACAGTGAGTGGCACGGGGAGACAAGTTAAGAATAATACAGTTGCAAGCTGACATACGCTCTGCATGAAGATTAGATAGCTCACAGGTTCTTCCCCATTCAAGTAACACAGAAAAAAATGCAATAACTGTAAGATATAGCAAACTGATTTTAAAAAATGTAAATATTATGTCTTTTTATGTGCTAAGTGAAAAACAGGAATTTATGTATTTATGGAAAGAATGCTTAAAATATGTATTTACATAAAACATTTATTTACCTGAGCCTCCGTGGCTCAGGCAGCAGCACGCCGGCCTCTCACCACTGGGTCCGTGGTTCAAATCCCGGTCACTCCCTGTGAGATCTGTGCTGGACAAAACGGAGGCAGACAGGTTTTTCTCCGGGTACTCCGGTTTTCCCTGTCAAAATTTCATTCCAGCAACACTCTCCACTATCATTTCATTGCATCTGTCATTCATTAATCATTGCCCCAGAGGAGTGCGTCAGGCCTCGGCAGCCGGCACAGTTCATATCCTCGCCGCTAGATGGGGGCTTCATCCAATCCATTCCTGACCCGGTCGGAAACTGGAAGCAGGCTGTGGATTTTCATTTCATTTATTTACCTAAAAATCCGAGCCCTAGTCATCATATTAATGCAGGTTATCAGACAAATTCAATATACATCCAACTACACGGGGCGGTCATGCTCACTGTTGTTCTCGCAGAGACGGTATAAAGGTCAGAGGATCGTGTTAGTCTCGAGGCCCATACGCAGTGTCGTCTCGAAGGTTAAACTCATTATTTGACCATAACTGTCTTCCGAGTCAGACCCTGACCTTAGCATAAAGCGCCTGGCTGCTTCAGGTTTGAGACATTCCAGTTTCTGCCGATGTTGTGCAATCACTAGTACATTTGTGTGCATATTAATCTCAACACATCAAGTAGTATCTTATTATATAATAAGTTGAGGTGTATGTTTCACAAAACTCAAGCTCCTAAACCAGAGGAAGTTAGAAGGTGTGGTTTGTACCAAAATCTTCCAAATCGTCTCAATAGTACGGTACAGGAAAAATCTTGTATTTCTTGAAAAGTCAACGGAAATATATTTATTTGTTTATAAAGTGCTTCTAAACGAATAAACAAGACGATAGCCCCTGGCAGAACTGTGCCGCGTACAGCCCACAAAGCACAAGAGCCGGGCGGGTAGCCTGTACACATGGGGCGCCCACAACCCATTGTGCGAGAGTTCTTATTTCAATTCAGAGGTACTCTGTCCACGTTATATCTCTGCCGGTGAGCTACGTCATTACTTCCAGGAACGGTATACCGACTGTATTAGTCTCACCAAACACATCTCTCTAATTGGCACATCAACAATAGTGTAGCAAGCACTAATGAGTGTGCCGAGTGTATTATGCTAAGTCGGCCGTCAGAACTCCCGAGCTCCACACTGTGGGGTAATGTCTTTTGAATAGGAGTAGAGGAGTTGCCGACTCGAATTCTCAGAAATTCAACGGTCCTCACCGGCAGAGATATAATGCGAGGACTTGCACCGGCTTTGCCAAGAAATTTGATCTGGTCTGTGGGCTGGAATGGAGTAGGCCTACACTCAGCCTCGTGAGGCAGAATCGAAAAGATGTGGGTTTGATTCCCACTTCGAACATTCTAAAATAGGTTTTCCGTGGTTTCCCATTTTTACTCCAGGCAAATGCCGGGTTGGCACTTAAATTAAAAACATGGCTACCTCCTACCAAATCCTAGCCGTAGTTACAAATAGACACGAACTCACTCTAGTACAGACTCCACAATAACACAGGCTATCAAACAAATCCTATGCACTCACACCCCCAAGTACACAGGCCTATATGACCACGATGTCGCAAGTCTCTAATGGCATTGATCTACAGAAAATAGTTCTGTTAAGCACATGCCATATCGTGAGGAAGTTCCTTACTCCGGTTCGTCACGCAACAAGGCCCAACAATGAAAGAGACTCGTGAAGAGCTCCAGCATGAAATGTACAGTACAGTACTGTATGTTGTGTTAGGTTTATGTACAGTCAGGCTGTAAATCAAACTATAAGCGGGCTAAGTCTTGATATGATCGATAATAATAATAATAATAATAATAATAATAATAATAATAATAATAATAATAATAATAATAATAATAATAAAAGGCGGGCACGGTATTACGGTCATCTCAAACGAATGAACGGAAACAGGCTGACTAAACAGATTTTTCATTTCTTTGACTCCAAACCCAAAATCACAATGCCCTGGTTTATGAATACCAAAGACGACCTCAAAATACTGCATCTAAAACCCGACGACGCCTTCAATAGAGATCTCTTCCGCAAAAAGATACTGACTAATGGGCTAACCCGAGACGAGACATCGAACCCGAAAAGAAGACAAGGTACCACCTGGACAGCGGAGCGCAAGATGGCCCACTCACAGAGAATGAGAGAATCTGGGCTCAGAGGAAGGCGAATCGTTTAAACAAAATCCCGTATGCGTTCATATGCCATTCATCCGATTGCGATGAAACTTTGGTGAGTTGTTGTGTACAGGCCAGGAAAGGTTTTCGAGTTAGTAAATCTATTTTACAATAGGTAGCGTACGAGTATATTCAACAAATGTGTGACGGCGCTCTAATCGTTTCAGCAGTCCCGTATGCGTTCATATACCATTCATTTCATTGCGATGTAACTTTCGTGAGTTGTTGATCACAATCCCGTGAATGTTTCTGAGACAGTAAATTATTTTTTTATAATAGATTAGAGGTGTTTAACGGAAAAAGAAGAAAATATTGGGAATCCAAAAGCACTGCAACTAACAAAGTCAAAACCCCAACACTCTCTTTGATTGGCATTGCAACGCATGCCGGGTACAGCTAGTAAAAAATAAATGATGAGTTAAAATGTGTTCTCAAACTCAATTCAACTAACGTGTACTTCATGACGTGAAATAGAATTGAAAGCCTTGTAGGCGGAACGCAATACACGTCACATAAAAACTGACCCTCTACGTTGTGTTAGGTCCCCATACACAGGAAGACCCCTTTCATAAATTATAAAGGCTTGTAGTGCATGAAAATTCAGGTTCTTTAGCCGCAATTGGCCCAAATTCCTAAAAGCCGCAAAATATGCTGATTCAATTCAGGAATTTTTGAAAATGATGTTGCTGTTTGGAGATATAATAGACGTGTGAAAATTGCGTGAAAAAATTCTAGGTTACCCCTTGACCCCCTTAATTGCATTGATGAATTATACAGTCTAAGTTGGTTCCGTGATAACCTTATAGCCATTTGCAAACTTTTACAGAAATGTAATGAATGGAGTGACATTGCTTCTTACAGAAATAGATGGAAAGTTGGATGCCACCCCTTGAGATAATGTTGTCATGGTTACCGATTTGCATTCCTTCATTAGTTTGTTAAATTAAGTTTAAATTAGTTTTCTGGGAATACTTCAGAAACTGTTGGTTTTAGAGCCTTATAATGTAGTTTTCGAGAACCCTTTAGGGCCCCCGAGTTTTGTTTCTGGCACCGAGGGGCTTTGTCTCGTCGTTGTACTCCATAATATAATACTAATATAATAATATAATATAGGGATAGAAATATAATAGACCTGCCAGACCACTCCCGCAGGTGTAAATCGCGCGAAAAAATTCTAGAGTACCCCCTGACCCCCTTAAGCGCATTATACGTATTGATGAATTTTACAGCTTAATTTGGTTGCGTGATATCCTTCTAGCCGTTTGCAAACTTTCACACTATTGTAATTAATGGAATTGCAATAGATGGACCTCTGAGAATCTGTTGCCATGGTTACCGGCTTGCATTGGTTCCTTTGTTTATTAAATGAAATTAGTTTTCTGGGAATATCTCAAAAACTGTTGGTTTTAGGGCCTTAAAATGTGGTTTTCGTGGACCCTTTAGGGCCCCCGAGTTTTGTCTTTCACATTGAGGGGCTGAAAATGAGCTTTGTTACGCCTATTTCAGCATGTATTTTAAGGGGATAGGCCCCCTTTTATGAGAAGTACGGAGAAGAGTTACATCAATGATTAGTGTCGTGCCTCTGATGGATATCAGTACCAAATTTTACGTTGATACACCCAGCCGTTCTCGAGTTATAAGGGAACCAAGTTGTCCACAGACAAACAAACAAACAGACAGACAGACAAAAAAAATAAATCGTGCGCATCCATCATAAAACAGTCTGAAACGCGTAAATAACTCAAATTTCCGTAGAAATTCAGAAAAAAAAACAGGCAAACTTCCATTTTTATTTAAAGAGAGATATACTGCACCGCTCGGTGTTGACCGTGTTTTATTGCACAAATTTAGGTTTTACTCGCTAACCGTCGGAGATACACGAAAAGTGATAAGGACCTTTTGGATAGAATATTAAGTGTTAAAGCTCGTGTATGCCATTAAAAGTTTGCTATTTCTTAGCGTTCTCTTTTTATTAGAAATGGAAATATGAAATGTTGAAACCATAGGGTGTAATGACGTCACAAATGTGGGTTTTACTCGTTAACCGTTGGAGATACACGAAAGGTGATAAGGACATTTCGGATAGGAAATTAAATTTTAAAGCTAGGACGTCCCATCAAAAGTTTGCTATTTCTTAGCGTTCTCTCTTTATTTGAAATGGAAATATGAAATTTTGAAACCAAAGGGTGTAGTGACGTCACTAAAATGGTCGCCATTTTTAAATAGTGCACAATATCGAAATCAAAAGTAGCCTATGTGTAACTCTGGTAAATCAGCTACATCCATGCAAAATTTCATTTCAATCGGACCAGTGGTTCTTGCGTAATTGAGTAACAGACAGGACGACAGACAGACAGGACGACAAACACCATCTAATTTTTTATATATTAGTATGATGCCGATTACAACAGCACGCCGTGAAGCCCTGGATGCTGGCATAGCATTTATTACATACGAAGCTGGCAAGATAGGCCTACCTTAGTTGTGATACTTAAGGCTTGCTGTGAAGTACTGTAGCCCAACTCGTATCCCGTGAACATGGTTAGGTATACAACAAAACATCGAATTTTTCTAGTGGAAATTTACCTTCTCAAGAAGAAGTTTGCAGTAGATTTGTACGTATATTTCAGCGCCCTGCGATTTTTGCTTGTGGGGGAACCTCAAACAAAATGTATACAGAAACAATCCGCGCACTCTGGAGGCTCTCGAGAACGAAACATCAGTGAGGATGAATTACAGCGAGTGTACCAAAACTTCCCACGTTGCTACAACGTGTGTTTAGAAAATAAAGGACAGCATTTCCTACAACTACTCTGAAATTCATGTAAGTAATTATGATTATTAAATAGCCTACCTTAGAACGTGCCTGCCACGGTTGGTGAGTGGTTATCGTGTCGGACTACAAACCTGTCTGTCTTGCAGGTTCGCTCCTGGCCGTGGTAAGTGATTTTTGAAAGGCGACAAAACTCACGGCACGCATGTCATACGATGTTGTCATGACAAAGAACCCATTTGAATTCAGTAGGCCGTGTTTATAATGGCAAAATTAATCTCGGGATTTTCCGCCAACACAAAAAGTTCTCCTTTCTCTGCTAGAAAGTGCTATAGTGTCAAGGAGCTTATAGCGCTCCAAAGAATGTCAAAATTCGACATGCAAGCTGGCCTCTGGGCGTCAAATAACAAAGCTTGCACTCGGCACCCGAGGCCATACTATATTATTAATTCAGTATTACGTTAAAACGCGTAAATGTGTTAAACTAGTTGGGCGCTACGCTGCTGCTAGTGGCCCAACCGCCAGATGTCATCTGCGAATCTCGGTTCTATACGGAGGTTTCTCACTGTATATTAGTACGGTATAGTTATACTGTATTATTATTATTGGTAATACTTCATTCTGCTTTTGCTTTAGCTACCAGAGAAGGGAAGGACTGCTCTACCTGTGATGACATGGATCCATGGCGGAGGCTATGTCATGGGCGCTGGAGATGAGTGTCTGTACGGGCCCGAGTACCTGCTCAACGAGGAAGTGGTGTTCGTATCATTCAACTACCGCCTAGGAGTTCTAGGTACGTCACTCCTCAAACATTTGCTAGCGGGCCTACCTTAAGGTAGCCGTGTAGTGTATTCCACTGAACAGAGGAGGGCAAACATTTTATAGACTGTTCACGATACTTATAAGAGGAGTGTGAGAATAGTTGTTTCGTTTAGGTGGTTTGTCATAATTATCAATTCAGTTCCGTGTACTTAGGTTGGGAGGAGCTGGCACCCACCTCAACGAGGAGCTCTTATGCAATAGAGGAGGGTAGAATTGATGTAGAGAAAACAGAAAGGTAGATCTTTTGCTAGGCATATGAATGAGGTAGGACAAAGGAATGGCGCAGAGGATCACCGCGACCCTCCTCCGGACGAGACGCCCGCCAGAGCCTAAACCTACTAGCCCAGTTTATTGATCAAAAATAAAATACAAAGTACAAGAAGACAGGTAGACAGTGGGCATATATAAACAAAACAAGCATGGAATGGTAAATGCACACTATTTGGCTTAAAATGTCCAGGGAAAAGGAAAATTGTATGTCGCACCAAAAACTTGAAACATTCAGCCACATGAAAAAGAATAGGCACACGCATTACGCAGAATAAAGTTATTGGCAGTCGGTAAACACTAGAAGCACCAAATGTTTATTGCCTTGAGGGATGCTTCATGCGTAGAGACGTCAAGGAGAAAACATATCCAAAGGAGGATTATTGTATACTTTCCTTATACAAACGTTGATTTCGGTCCCATGATTAGAACACAAGAAATAAAAACTTCATTTTGAAATTTTGCACAGCCGCCATCTAGAGGTTATGTAAGCAATTGAACTAAATTAGATAATAATAATAATATTAATAATATCGTATGGCCTCGGGTGCCTGGTGCAAGCTTTGCTATTTGACACCCAGAGGGTAGCTTGCATGTCGAATTTCGTAGTTCCTTGACTATGAAAGTCAAGGAGGTTAAATGTTAGATATCTAAGCTCCTTGAACACAATAGCGCTTTCTAGTAGAGAAATGAGGAAGTTTGTGCTGGCGGAAACTCCCGAGATTAATTTTGCCACTATGAACTCGGCCTACTGAATTCAAATGGATTCTTTGACATGCCAACATCGTATGACATGCGTATCGTATTTTTGCCGCCTTTCAAAAATCACTTACCATGGTCAGGGGCGAACCTGCAATCTTGGGGTTAGTAGACCGATACGCTATCCACTCACCCACCGTGGCAAGCTAACTAAATTAGATGTCAGTGTATTACAATGTAGATGAACATTTGCTGTACCAAGTTTCACTGCATTCGGTTGGTTAAATTGCGAGAAGTCTATTTAAATGTTTCAACTTCGCTTGGCCGCCATGTTCATTTTGTAAACAGGTTTTTGAAAGACACATAGGTAAACGTCTAGTAGTGCTCTATATCACCGTACAAAATTTCAGGGTGATATGGGTAATCGTTTCGGAGATATAGAATGCCGGTGAAATATTTCGCACAGCCGCCATGTTGGATTGGTAAGACGTAATAAAATTTGAGGGGCACGTTCGGGATGGGCCGAAATAGTGCTATGACCTTACCGAGTTTCATTGAAATCGCTTCAGCCGTTTAGAAGTTATTAGGGGTGTGTGTGTACACACACACACGGACAAAGTATCTCATAAGCCTATTTTTTCATAAATGAAAATAGGCTAAACATTTTAGAATGCAAGATGTAAAAGGCACTGTGACAGGGCGTATGTGTAAATTACGAGGGCTATTCCAAAACTAAGGTCCGGTAAAAAAAACATCCAAAATCAAAATTGTTTCCAAAACAATTCTTTTATTTATTGACTTTCCTTACGTCTTTCTATATAATTTCCAAACTTATTTACACATTTGTCACATCGTTCCACAAGCTTTTGAATGCCTAAGTCGTAGAACTCGGCCGCCTGCGAAGCTAACCAGTCTTTAACGGCTTCTTGCCGCCAAGAAACTCCTTTAGGTAGCGGAACAGGTGGAAATCACTTGGCACCAAGTCCGGACTGTACGGTGGGTGGTCCATCTGTTCCCATCCAAATTTCTTGATTAGAGTTTGCGTGTCATTCGCAGTATGGGGTCTGGCATTGTCATGCAACAACAATTCTCCAGACGACAAAAGACCACGTCGCTTATTCTGGATTGCACGTCGAAGTTTAGTCAGGGTAGCGCAGTAGGCGGCTTTATTGACCGTTGTCCCTGAAATAGTGAATAGTCGATCTTCACGAATTTTGTCGTCAACCGCATGAACCAACTCGTCTGAAATCACTGATGGTCTGCCAGAGCGGGGTTCATCGTGCACATTTTCCCGTCCTTCATTAAAGGCTCGCACCCACTTGCGCACTTTACTGTCACTCATTATGTTAGGACCGTACACTTCAGTAATCTGCCGATGAATTTCTGCCGCAGAAATGTTTCTTGCAGACAGAAACCGTATCACTGCCCTTACTTCACAATCGGCGAGCTGATTATTGTCTTAAACATTGTGAACTGACACTATCAACAGCACACAGCAACAGTAACAATGCTATTGGCGGCTTTTACCGCGCAAGGCATGCTAGAAGTCGGCGCGCATGCGTGTTTTGCCCTTGGCGCCGCTTTCAAATATTTACGGCGAATCGGACCTTACTTTTGGAATTACCCTCGTAATATAATGATGAAAAGAAATGAAAAGAAAATGAGATGGCATTTGTGGTGCCGTGCGTATCAAATGTCGGGCTGACGACATCCCAGTTTCAGCATAATGTAGGGTCATGTGTTCAGATAGTGCAGAGAGAGGGGTAGGGTTGGGGATTAGGCATTCGGTGAGGGATAGAGGTGACTGGTATCTGGAGTTCTTGTGGAATTTAAGATGGATGTTCCGTGTACTTGGGTGTGTGTATGTGGTCCGCAGTGATGTAAGCGTTCTTACCTGGACAACAGGAGATTCGTGCTCGAAGTTGTCTGAATTAATATTTGAATATATTTATAAGCGTTCAATAATAAAAATCCTGGCGATATATCAACGCATACAATTTGATTGAAAGCATTACCGCAAAGCAGACATGGGCAAACTTTTTAGGGGCGGGGCCAGATGCAATACAAAATAATCTAGGCGGGCCGAAAAAAAACAACACATGTTTACAAGTAGATTAAAAACTCTTTATTTCTCAATTTTAAATCAAACACAACTTATAGACTACAATGGTAGAAAACTTAGGAAAAAAGAACACACCTTCATTATTTGTTAGAAGAGGAAGGAGTATGTGACAAGTGAAACTGTGACTGTGCTTCTAAAAGTTTGTCATAATCTGGTTGAAACTGGGATGAGCTGATTCTTAGTAGCGCAGATAAATGGTGGTCTGTCAATCTATTTTTGCGAAGCTTCATTGGAGAAAATACCTGTTCACAGATATAGGTAGATGCGAACATGGCAGTTATCTTTTTTGCATGAGATTTCAAGTTTGGGAAGCTTGATTTTGGTAGGGCCTTGTAGAACTCAAATTTCGAAACGCTGAGGAATAGTTGCTTTAATTCGTTGTAACATTGTAACTCAATTAGTTCTAGCTGCAACTCTGATTTTGCTGTTTCACAGTCAACATTAAATGGCTTGCTGAAAACGTCCAATCCCGTTCAATAACTTTGAAGTCCTGAAATCTTCATTGAAATTCGTCGTGGAGACTTTTCGCTCAAAAATATATTACACAAAATGCATAAACACAATAAGATTGAAATAGTTTTTTCACTTTTAATTGTACAGAACAAGAAATATGACCTATGTGTTTTATTGTACAGTAGGTAGTATAATTTGAAACCATGTCGCGGGCGGGATTAGTCTAGCTCAAGGACCTCACTTGGCACGCGGGCCGTGCATTGCCTATGACTGCTGTATAGCATCTCCATGTATCGTTCCAGGTTTCCTATGCCTTCACGATCCTGTTGCTCCTGGTAACATCGGCCTCAAGGACCAGGTGGCAGCACTGCGCTGGGTACAGAAGAACATCGCTCAGTTCGGTGGAGATCCTAACAACGTCACTATCATCGGTGAGAGCGCGGGAGGAGCTTCAGTAAACTGTCACATGCTATCGCCTATGTCTAAAGGTAAGACTAGAGACCTAGGAGGAAGTCTACGGATACACCAATGTACGAGAGTTATTTTAGTTCTGTTCGTGACATTTGAAGAACTCTCGAGGGAGTCTGATTTTAGTTCTATCCGCCATCTGAGCAACTGAACATTTGGATCCATCTTCATGAGCTGCAGGTCGAGTAGAATTGTTGGCAGAGTCTCAGTTCATCTTGAGCTCTGATCGCTGACTCGAAAGTTCGATGTAACCGTTCTATTTTTCTATTTGATTGCGGGTCATAAGAAGTTGTATGTTGAACTCTTGCTCCATAAAACATACAGTAGCTAAACCCCTGAATGATTCTGATTCAAATTGTTTCCCATGGTCGGTAAAGCTCGTGCTCCAGTTGTTGTGGAAGGTTATTGCTACTGTTTATGCAGTGATATTAATCATAGGTGTGATTTCCATCCATCCACTATAATGGTCAATGTAGGTCTTTCCCTCTGATGGTGGGAGTGGTCGACATGGATGACCTTAAACCGGTCATCTAGTTGGTGGAACCTCTCCTCCTCCCCTTTCTTATCTGCCTTTCATGGCTCTCCTTCCTTCCAAGTTCCTCAATCCTCATTCTTCGAGGGTTGGGGCATTTCTTTTCCTCCTGTCCTTATATGCCTTATTCTCCTTTTGTTTTCCCTCTCTTCTTCTAGTGTGCAAGTTTTAGTTGTAAGTGTGGTTTTAGTTATAGCTTACAATCTCATTTTTCACTATCACCCAAACTATTAGGGGCCGATAAACTAGATGTTAGGCCCCTTAAATCATGTTGATGAACCTGTTCAGTTTCTGTGCATTGGCAGCTACCCCACGATGAATATCTGGTGGTGCCGGTACAGTTTTACAAGAGGTGTAGTCCTCAAACAACCTGTGATAAGTGTGTGCGGAGTATTACAGTGGTTCTCAACCAGTGAAAGCTTCCTTGTAGGATCAGTGGTAGAATGTTTACCTCCTGATCCCAATACTAGCGTTGTGTCCAGTGATCTTGCAGTATGGGTCTTGTGTGTTTTCAGGGCTGTTCCACAGAGCGATGGCTATGAGCGGGGCATCCTTCAGTCCCTGGGCCCTGGAACATAACCCCCGAGAGATGGCTTTCAAACTGGGAGCAGAGCTGGGATTTGACTCGACAGTCCCACAGAGACTTGTGGAGTACCTCAGGACTGTGGACGCCGACAAGCTGGTGAAGGCCGCAGGCTACATGCGGGTAAGCTGCAAGCTAACCACTAGCCTGTACATTATATTTTGAGTATTTTGGATCTGAAATGGGCGTTTTTCAATCTAAATTGCATTGTGTATTTTCAATTTCGGTTGCATTTTGTAAGTATTTTGAATTTCAATTGCACTTTCTGAGTATTTTGAATCTGAATCAGCCTTTTTAGCCTATTTTATGAAAAAAAAAAAAAAAAAAATTACGCTTATGAGATCACCTTTTGTCCGTGTGTGCGTATGTGTGTGTGTGGTGTGTATGTGTGTGTGTCCCTAATAAATTCTAAACGGCTGAAGCGATTTCATTGAAACTCGGTAAGGTCATAGCAGCCGACCCCGACCTTCACATTTTATTACGTCTCACCAATCCAACATGGTGGCTGTGCGAAATATTTAACCAGCATTCAATATCTCCGAAACTATTACCGATATCACTCTGAAATGATGTACGGTGATAAAGGGCACCGCTAGAAGTTCACCTATGAGACTTTCAAAAACCTGGTAACTACAAAACCTAAATGAAGGTCAAGCAAATTTGAGACATTTAAATAGATTTTTCTCGCGATTTAACCATTGAAACGTAATGAAACTTGGTAAAGCAAAAGTTTATACACATTGGAATGCACTGGCGTCTAACTTAGTTCAATTGTTTCATAACCTCAAAATTGGGGCTGCGCGAAATATTTCACTGGCATTCTATATATTCGAAACTATTACTGATATCACCATGAAATTTCGTACGGTGATAAAGGGCACTACTAAACGTTTATCTATGCAACTTTCAAAAACCTGTAAAGTACACAACGAACATGGCGGCCAAGCGAATTTGAAACATTTTAATAGTCTTTTCTTGTGATTTAACCCTCTGAGCGCAGTGAAATGTGGTACAATAAATGATTATACATATTGCAATGCACTGGTATCTAATTTAGTTCAATTGTTTACATAACCTCAAGATGGCGGCCGTGCGAAATTTTAAAATTAAGTTTTTATTTCTTGTGTCGTAATCATGCGATCGAAGTGAAAGGTTGAATAATGAACCTACGCAATAATTTTCCTTTAATGGTACATAACTCTATGGCCTATACATATAAGAATCCAAAATGGCAAGCATCCGAAATATTTTGACGGTTCTCAATATCTACGAATCTTTTACAGCAATCAAACTGATTTTTTAATGTACATAGAGGCTATGAACATAAGTTCACCTATAGGACTTTCAGTACCCTGGTGAGGACAAATCCAACATGGCGGCGACGTGAAGTATACATATTTAAATGGACGTTTCTCGCGAATTAACTATCCGAGTGCAGTGAAACTTTGCGCGTTAAATACTTATACAAATTTTAATCCACTGGCATCTAATTTATTTCAACTGTTTTCATAACCACAAGATGTCAGCTGTGGGAAATTTTAAAATCTCGTTTTTATCTTGTTTCCTAATCATGCGATTGAAGTTTGAATACTACACGTACACAATAATCTTCATGTAATAGTACATAAATAAAAATCCAACCTGGCGACCATCTGAAATCTTTAGACGGTTCTTAGTATCTACGAATCTATTACAAAAATCAAACTCAAATTTTGTGTGTTGACAGAGGCAATTCATATGAGTAGGATATATGAAAATAGCCTGTATATTTCTTCACGGAACTACTGTACTTGTTCAATCTAACGTGCATTGTGTATTTTCAATTTCAGTTCCATTTTGTAAGTATTCTGAACCGTAATTGCATTTTTTTTACGTATTTTCAATCTCATTTGCATTTTGTAAGTATTTTGAATTTCAATTGCATTTTGTAAGTAATTTGACTCTACATTGCATTTTGTACGTATTTTGTACCTAAAATACATTTTGTGCGTATTTTTTAATCTATTCCCTTTGTGAGTATTTTCCTTCTAAATTCCCTTTTGTGAGTATATATTTCCACTCTACATTTTGTGAGTTGTTTCAATCTGAGTTACATTTCGTAAGTATTTTCAGTCTCACTTAATTTTCATTATGGTTTTCATTTCATTATCATTTTCGCTATCACCCAGACCATTAGGGGCCGATAACCTAGATGTTAGGCCCCTTAAAACAACAATTATCATCATCATCATGACTTCCAATACGATACTGTGATCGCTTCATGCCATTGTTGCAGGATGAGCGTCGCCTCATGTCCTTTGCCTTCGTGTCGGTCGTGGAGAAAGAGATGGAGGGAGTTGAGAGGTTCTTGCCGGAGCATCCTCTGGAACTCCTAAAGAAGGGGCACATACATGCTGTTCCTTTCACCACGGGAGTCACTTCGCACGAGGGCATAATCGAACTCAGATGTACGTATCTCGTATGGATAGCTTGTTTTTATACCAGCACTAACAATCGCTTTAAACACAGGCTTAATGTTAATTTTAGCCGATGCTTTTACCACCATCTTATAGAGTGACCTCCCAGGAGTCATCATCTTCTTCTTCTTCTTCTTCTTCTTCTTCTTCTTCTTCTTCTTCTTCTTTAGCTAGACCTTTTCGGCATTTCATTCCTTCAGTCTTTACCGCCATTCCTTTCTGTTTAGGGCTTCTCCTCTCGTCCAAGCTTTTCCCCCTCAAGTATTTGGCAATCTTAGCTCTCCACCTTAGCCTAGGTCTCCCAACCCTCTTCCTTCCAGGGACACCCCCAGGAGCTCACATCTAGTGTGACGTGGGTTGGCGACCACGGGACCCCAGCTGAGTCCGGCATTGCTTCCACTTACTGCTCGGGTCTAAGCTGCGTGAACCTGAGAGTAATGTGCATCGCAGACTATGAGTAGTGGTGGTGACGAGTGATGAGGTTTCTCGGTCCTTGCATAGTAACAGAAGCAAATACATTAGTCGGTGACTCACCCGCTCATTCCAAACGCCACACTGGTTTCACAAAAGACCCTATGTTAGCAGTATTGGAATATACGAGAATGTCAGGTAACACGGCGGGCTGTCGACAGGCTTCTCAATTCTCGCCTGCTCCTTCCCTGCCTCTGCCCTTCATCCCGCAATTTCACAGAGCTTAGAACCGAGCAGTACTTGTGAAGGGCTCCTCTCCGTCTTCTTTCCTGCCGACCTCTCTTGGTCAACTCATGTTTTTTTCTGACCCCAACGGCATTAGGGTATCCGAGGCCTAGGGGGTCTCTTCCTTTCCCGCCTTTATTGGCCCTTGTCTCATCCTTCCTGATCCCTCATTCTTCTAGGGATCAGCCTTATTTTTCTTTTAATTATAATTCCTTTTCTCTTTAAGATTCCCGCCCTGTTTTTCTAAATTGGCTCCCCATGTCTCTAAATTACATTTTGTGAGTATTTTTTAATCTCAACCACATTTTGTAAGTATTTTCAATCTCAATTGCATTTTGTCAGTACAGTATTTTGAATCGCGGGCTTCCACATATTGTGAGTACATTGAATCTACCATACATTTTGTAAGTATTTTGAATTCCAATTGCACGTTGTGAGTATTTTGAATCTGAACCAGCCTTTTTCAATCTAACTTGCAATGTGTATGCACAATTTCGATTGCATTTTGTAAGTATTTTGAATTCCAATTGCACGTTGTGAGTATTTTGAATCTGAACCAGCCTTTTTCAATCTAACTTGCAATGTGTATGCACAATTTCGATTGCATTTTGTAAGTATTTTGAATTCCAATTGCACGTTGTGAGTATTTTGAATCTGAACCAGCCTTTTTCAATCTAACTTGCAATGTGTATGCACAATTTCAATTGCATTTTGTAAGTATTTCCAATCTACATTTTGTGAGTCTTTCAATCTGAGTTCCATTTTGTCAGTATTTTCAGTCTAACTTATTTTTCGTTATGCTTTATATTACATTGTGATTTTCGCTATCACCCAGACCATTAGGGGCCGATAACCTAGATGTTAGGCCCCTTAAAACGACAATTATCATCATCATCAACCTTCCAGGGACCTTCATCGTCTGTACTCTCTTTCCCACATAGTCTTCATTTCTTCGTTCTACATGTCTAAACCACTTTAACCTGCTTTCCTGTATCTTCTTGCTCAGTGGTCCCACCTTAACTGTTCCTCTGATGCGTTCATTCTTAATCTTGTCCCGTTTGGTAACACCACACATCCACCGTAACATCCTCATCTCGGCCACCTCCAATTATCTTTCCTGTGCCTTGGTGATCACCCATGTCTCTGCACCAAACAGTACATTATTGCAGGCCTCACCACTGTCTTATACAAGCTTCCTTTCATTGGGCAAGGCACTTGCCTGTCAATCATTTTCCTCCAATTCATCCAGCCACATTGGATTCTGTAGGAAACCACAGATTCCAATCCTCCATACTTCTTTAAGGTTGAGCCCAGATACTTTGAACCTGTGACATTCGAATCTGCCAATTACAATCCGATCGGGGGGTAGACACACAGTTCCCTTGTAAGTCTAATTTTTAAATCATATAATTTTTATGAACTACTGGAGGCTGGTTGGCAGCAGCTCGCTATTCTTCCCGTCTCTCAGTCTTCCTCTTCAGTTCACAGTATGAGCCACAACCCATATTTTGCAGTATTTGACTCATGTACTCCAGTCTGGGTCTTCCTCTATAATTATTGCCGTCTACTGTTCCCTCGATTATAAGCTTAAGCAGTCCATTGTGTCGCAATAGGCCTATGTGGGCCACGAGGTGATTCCGTCCTCTTATTAAATACAGAGAGGTTAGTTTGGATTTATCGGAGACCCTCGCTAGCCCGCTCGCCCGTGGCGCGAGCCTGTCTCCCGCCAGGCACTTTGCCGTTATGCGGCGCTTTTGCGGCATTTAGTCATTGGGTATATGAATTTGTACTTAAATTTGTACTTCAATGTGATCCTTGACCAATTTTTTGACGAACTGACTTACGGAGAGCGATTGTCAACTTATTTTCAACAAGATTCTGTCACTGCTCACACTGACGAAGCATCCATGACAGAATTGCGTCGCATTTTTGGTACTAGGATTATAAGTCGGAACGTGTGGCCACCGCGAAGCCCAGACTTATCACCATGTGACTTTTATTTGTGGGGGACGCTTAAAAATAGATTGTATGCGAGAAACCCTCCACTATAAATGAGCTTAAAGACTATATTACAGCTGAAATACAGTCAATCGGTGCTGAGGAACTTCAGAGAGTACATGCCAGTTTCATAAAAAGGTGCCAGCGATGTGTAGCAATGAATGGCGAACATTTTCAGCACCAGCTGTGAACTAGGTAAGTACAAATTCCTATACTCAATGACTCAGTGCCGTGCGAGCGCCGCATAACGACAAAGTGCCTGGCGGGAGACAGGCTCGCGCCACGGGCGAGCGGGCCAGCGAGGGTCTCCGATGCATCCAAACTAACCTCTCTGTATTTAAGGAAGCATCTTCTCTCTCCCACTCTTCTAAAGATTTCCTCATTTGTGACCATTTCTTTCCAGCTGATTTTCATAAACCTTCTATATACCAGGTTTCAAATGCTAGTAGTATTTTGCTCTCTCCTATTGTCCAAGATTCGCTGCCATATAGCGCGATGCTCCGTTGTTTCCTCACATCTAGACTGAGGCTGTGTCCCAATACTCAAGTTGTCTGCTATTGACTAGCTGCTAGCTACTATGTGCTATGTGCTATGCACTACGGAGATTTGGGACATGTCTGCTTGATCACAGCCTCCTTCATAGACTTGTGTTCTGAAACGCACTGAACTTACATGCTGGTACCAACCAAACCAACACTCAAGATGGCGGTGACCTGCTGCTCCTTGTAAGCTCTTTGCGCTTTCATCAGCTGTTTTAAATAAACAATACCTGAATGATTACGTTCATGGATGCACCAAGAAGATAATATCGGCAGCGGCAAATTGACAATTTGAGACGAGACCATGAACCGAGTTGTCGTTGCAATTCTCAGTCGTGATTACTACAGAACCAAACAACATATTCGCGTGAAAATAATTATCACAACACAACAAGATATTATGCTTCCCTCGTGGGTTGTGGTTTGAAGCGTCGAATTTGGCAAAGGATGTAGGTCAAGCATAAAGTAGATTAAAGTCAAAGACAACCTACAATTTACATAACCTACAATTTCTATAACTTCCTTGTACAAGTCGACAAGTCGGCCAATCGAGCAAGCACTTTCGTTGACTAGCTACTACAGACTTGATTGCTATGTGCTAAGCAGTATTGGATCACGACTTCTGACGTCACATCCGGCAAAGTAGTCGACTATCTAGTTCACTACGGCTGAAATTGTACTATTGGGACACAGCCTGATATTCTTTGCAGTAAATAGGTTCTTCTTTTTATAGAAAGCGTTCTTGGCTTGGGCAATCCTACTTAATATCTCTCTGCTGCTTCTTCCACTACTATTAAATAGGTCTAATTGTTAAAACAAACATAGCCTATATAGGAAAAGTTTTTGAGAATGATTAAGGAAGAATGAACAAGATAAGATAATAATTTGTAACAAAATATTGAACACATCCTTAAAGAATGATTAGAGAAAAAACACACTCAAGAATGTTATAAGAAATTGTTGTATATAATGCATTAAATTGGTTTCAGGGGTTGATTTTAATGACGCCGAAACAACACAGAGGCTAGAGAAGAATTTTGAATCGATGCTGCTTCCCGAACTTCGACTTCCAGAGGACTATCCCAGAAAGAGTGCGATTGCTGCCAAAGTTAAGAAGTTCTACTTCAACGACAAGCCCATTTGCAAAGAGACCCTTCCGGAGTATATTGACGTAAGCCACATGTTCAAATTAATGTTATTTTGAGGGAGGAGACACACTTCCACTTCTGGTGCAGGTAGTGATGGCTAAATTCCCTGGATCTTCGCCATCGGGAATATTCCCTCAAAAAATCCCGCCAGTCAAAATTGTGGAAAATTATTCGGTAGTGTATTTTTAAATTGGTAGGAACTAAAAGCTGTAAATATTTCTTCACATCTAAAGTACAGAAAATCAAAATTTCTTCATACAGGCCTACTGCAGCTTCTTTGCGTTCATTCATATTATGAAGTGGTAAAATTTTACAAAAAATTACGAGCCTTACGGTAGTCGCATATGATGTGTAACATCTGACATAGAAGAAACCTCACGTGATATTGTTGATTCACCGGTATTTTATACTATTACTGGCACAAATATTAATCTATTGTAAGAGGGAGTGCTTTACAGATATTGTAGTTTATAATACGGAACTAATTTTATTATATGATTTGTAGCTTCCACCAGCACTAGCCTAAATAAAGAATACGATATGGATCAACTAGATTAATAGACGCGACACCGCTCATAACATTAAATTCCTTATAAATAGGCCAACTTGTGAGTAAATACAATGTGCACAGCAGTAGATCATGAAAGGCTTGCCCAGTTCCCGGACCTCTTAATTCAAAGACCAACACGTAATTGCATATGGATTCTGTTAAAATGAGTCATATTGATATGATAAAATTATAATCTGGCAGCAAAAATATCTATCCCGTTCGGGATTCGAACCCAAGATCTCTAGATTGACAGTCAAAGGCGCTAACATCACGGCTATTTTGACCACGCAAATATTGTGCACAAGATGGTGACTTATTTTCACGTTCCAATAATACTGCATTACGGAATCAAGTTTCAATTATATTTTGCTTGATTCGATAATGTTCCTGCGTGAGATTGAGTTTAAAATGCTTTATGAATAGGCCCTCTTGTGAGTAAACAGACTGTGTTCTGCAATAGTTCATGAAGGCTTGCCTAGTTCCCGTATAAACACGATGATATATATTATATTAATAACTGCATTACCGTTATGTGGGTTAATATTTGAATAGCCATTGTGCTGACCATAATATCGGAATTGCCGACTACTTACAATGTGTCATATTAAAGCATATCATCATTTAAATACTGATACTTGGTCTAGTTACAGTCTCTGTAACCTACTGAAAAGTTAGGTTACAATATTATCGAAGTTTATACTGAGCTCAAATTTCACAGAACTTGTGAATCATACTGTATCATGTTCATTTGTACAACCAAAATATCCCTTTCTTTCAATCACAATCTTTTTTTAGAAATATAGTCTTCCCCTAACGCAAATCTTCTTAACTGATGAAAAGTTTCGAATCTTATCGCCAGAAATTTAAATTATCAATAAATGGTAATAATTTAAATTACGATGATAAAAAATATGAAGGTCAAAGATATTTAAAACTAACAGAAACTGACAAAAGATGCGTTCGTAGTCGAACCAAAATCTTAGTAAACTAATAGTTGAAAATGACAGAAGCGTCATAGCCAAGCTCTAGTTCACTTTCAACATATTAATAAAATATGGTGAAATAAGAGCTATCTACATATACTTCTATATCGGAGTGCCATGTTGCCGACCAATAGAAACTGATTCGATAGATCGATTTAAATCGAGGATTACTCGAAATCTCCTCCAGCTGTTGTGAACAGGGCGTTGCCGCCAGCTGATCGATGAACTTTCAAGTCGGAAGTTATATTTGCCAGACTATATATACAAATGTACCTATATTTTTTCTTAAACAGTTTTCATATGTTTAAGGGGTACAGTAAGTATGTAGTTAGTTTTAGTTGTAAGTATGTAGTTAGTTTGTTTATTAGATATAGGTCATTGTTCTATTAGACTGGGGTGTGTGAGTGTGTCTGGTAGCAGTTGCACTGTTTATTAGCTATACACACATCAAAAAAAGTTTTGCATCACCTCGGTTCCCAGATCTCCGGCATATAGACGTTGACTGTGTATATTGTATCCAAGATACAGTCCCTTTGACTGTTCATAGATGTCACTAAAACTGCTCAAAGATGTAAACAACCATGCATGAGCAGGGCCTATTAGACGGAGGGGGTACGACAGCCGATCAGTTCCAGTCATTCCACCAGGACGAAGGTACGCTGCTCATGTTGTCTGTAGTTCTACCATGCCTAGAAGGTCAATACCGCAGTTCGATCGCGTCCGCATTGTTACTTTGTGTCAAGAAGGGCTCTCAACAAGAGAAGTTTCCAGGCGTCTCAGAGTGAACCAAAGCGATGTTGTTCGGACATGGAGGAGGTACAGAGATACAGGAACTGTCGATGACAGGCCTCGCTCAGGCCGCCCAAGGGCTACTACTGTAGTGGATGACCGCTACTTACGGATTGCCGCTCGGAGGAACCCTGACAGCAATGCCACCATGTTGAATAATGCGTTTCGTTCAGCCACAGGACGTCGTGTTTCAACTCAAACTGTGCGCAATAGGCTGCATGATGCGCAACTTCACTCCCGACGTCCATGGCGAGGTCCAGCTTTGCAACCCCGACACCATGCAGCGCGGTACAGATGGGCCCAACAACATGCTGAATGGACCCCACGGAATTGGAATCACGTTCTCTTCACCGATGAGTGTCGCATATGCCTTCAACCAGACAATCGTCGGAGACGTGTTTGGAGGCACCCTGGTCAGGCTGAACGTCTTAGACACACTGTCCAGCGAGTGCAGCAAGGTGGTGGTTCCCTGATGTTTTGGGGTGGCATTATGTGGGGCCGACGTACGCCACTGGTGGTCATGGAAGGCTCCGAAACGGCTTTACGATACCTGAATGACATCCTCCGACCCATAGTGCAACCATATCAGCAGAATATTGGAGAGGCATTTGTCTTCATGGACGACAATTCTCGACCTCATCGTGCACATCTTGTGAATGCGTTCCTTCAAGATAACGACATCGCTCGACTACAGTGGCCAGCATGTTCGCCAGACATGAACCCTATCGAACATGCCTGGGATATGTTGAAAAGGGCTGTTTATGGACGTCTTGACCCACCAACCACTCTGAGAGATTTACGCCGAATTGTCGTTGAGGAGTGGGACAATTTGGACCAACAGTGTCTTGATGAACTTGTGGATAGTATGCCACGGCGAATACAGGCATGCATCAATGCAAGAGGACGTGCTACTGGGTATTAGAGGTAGTGGTGTGTACTGCAATCTGGACCACAAATGCTGAAAGTCTAGCTGTATGATGGTACAACATGCAATGTGTGGGTCTCATGAGCAATAAAACGAGCTGAAATGTTGTTTGTGTTGATCTCTATTCCCTTTGTATTTAACGGTTCCGGAACTCTTGGAACCGAGGTGATGCAAAACTTTTTTTGATGTGTGTAGTTCATTGTTTCAGTAGACTCTGATGTGTGAGGGTGCATGTGAGTATGCCTGGTGACAGACTGTTTTGGTGGTAGTATTTGTTGTTGGTGGAACTTAAGTTTTTTTTCTTCGTTAGTAGAGTTTTCGTATTTAACTGTTAGTAGAAGGTTAGTATTTTTGTTAGTAGAATTGCTCTTTACTTATTCTGAAAGGGTGTAGCAGCCTTTCAGAATAAATCAATTCTTTACCAGTCTTATAGACAGTTAATATATTTATAATATAAGCCAAATAATGGCTACACTGCGTCCTGCTGCACGGCTGAAAGCAACGGGAAACTACAGCCGTAATGCTATTCCCGAGGATATGCACCTCTCTATGCATAATTACATGTGATGATGGCTTCCTCCCTTGTAAAATTTCAATCCGGAGGTAAACTAGTCCCCCGTTCGGATCTCCGGGTGGGGACTACTCGAGAGGTGGTTAACATCACAGAAGTGACAAAGAGGAAATCTGACATTCTACGGATCGGAGCGTGAAATGTTAGAAGTCTGCTAGGAAGTGGAAGGTTAGAAAACTTGGAAAGGGGAAATGGATAGGTTAAGGTTGGATTTGGTTAGGATTAGTGAAATGCGCTGGCAGGAAGAACAGGACTTTTGGTCAGGAGACTATAGGGTCATTAGCACTAAATCAATCAATGGCCAAGCAGGGGTTGGTCTCATATTGAGTAGGAATCTTTGACAGCGGGTGGAATATTATGAGCAATATAGTGAACGGATTATTGTAGCAAAAATCAATACTAGACCTTCGTGCACCACAGTGGTACAAGTCTATATGCCTAACAGTCAAGCTGATGATGAGGATGTTGAAAAGGTTTACGAAGAAATAGACGAAATTCTGAGGTATATCAAGGGTGATGAAAATGTTATAGTAATGGGAGATTGGAATGCTGTGGTAGGGAAAGGGAGAGAAGGGAAGATAGTAGGAGATTTCGGATTAGGTGAAAGGAATGATCGAGGAAGCAGGCTGATGGAATTCTGCACCGAGCATGAGTCGGTCATAGCTAACACCTTATTCAATAACCATAATAGAAGAATATACACATGGATGAGACCAGGAGATACAGGGCGTTACCAAATCGACTTCATTATGGTCAAGCCGAGGTTTCGAAACCAGATTTTGGATTATAAAACATATCCTGGTGCTGACATAAACTCTGACCACAATCTGGTTGTAATGAAATGCAGATTAAAGTTGAAGAAACTGAAGAAAAATCAAAAGCCAAAAAGGTGGGCAATAGACATACTGAATGTTAAGGATGTAAACGAAATATTCAAGAAGAGTATAAAGGAAGGACTAATGAAAAACCCTAAACAAACTTCAATTGCAGACGAATGGGCACTTTTGAAGAATGAAATAACAAAATCCGCAGAAGAAAACATTGATAGGAAAGAAAGAATAGGTAGAAAACCTCGGATCACTCAGGATATACTAGAATTGATGGATGAAAGACGGAAACACAAGAATGTAAGAGATGAAAAGGGGAAAGCAGAATACAGACGTCTGAGAAATGAGGTCAACAAGAAATGCAAGGAAGCGAAAGAAGAATGGTTGAAAGAGAAATGTGCAGGTATAGAAAATTGTCTGAAATTAGGAAAAGTAGACACAGCTTATCGAAGGATTAAGAATACATTTGGGGAAAAGAAGACTAAGTGCTGTAATATTAAGGACACAAATGGAAAGCCTCTAACAGATAGGGAAGAAAAGGTTGAGAGATGGAAAGCTTACATAGAGAGTTTGTATAAGGGAAAGGAGATTGAGAATCATGTAATGGAAAGGGAGGAGGACATTGATGAGGATGCGAAAGGAGATTTAATATTGAGATCAGAATTTGTTAGAGCTTTGGAAGACTTAAGCAGGAACAAAGCACCAGGCATAGATGATATACCGATTGAGTTGCTACGCTGCATAGGAGATGAAGGTCTGATCAGGTTTTTTCACTTGGTGTGTAGGATTTATGAGACAGGTGAGGTATCCCCTGATTTCAAGAAGAATGTGATCATCCCTATACCAAAGAACGTGGGAGCTGATAGATGTGAAGATTACCGTACAATCAGCTTGATTACTCATGCTTCAAAGATCCTATCTAGAATAATTTACAAGAGGATTGAAAGCCAGATAGAAAGGGAGTTGGGTGAAGACCAGTTTGGTTTCAGGAGAAATGTAGGAACAAGGGAAGCTGTACTAAATCTTAGGCTGATTTTGGAAGGTAGAATAAGGAAGGATAAGAGAACGTTCATGGCATTTGTAGACTTAGAAAAGGCTTTTGATAACGTTGATTGGACTAAATTGTTTGACATTTTGAAATCTATTGGAATAAAGTACAGGGATAGGAGAGTGATCTACAATCTATACAGAAACCAGACAGCAGTCATTCGAGCTGAAGGACATGAGAGAGAAGCTGATATTCAGAAAGGTGTTAGACAAGGCTGCAACTTATCACCCATACTTTTCAATCTTTACATTGAACAAGAAATGAAGGAAATTAGAGAAAAAATTAAAGTGGGAGTGAAGATTCAAGGAGAAATAATTTCAACTCTGAGATTTGCTGATGACATCGTCATCTTGGCCGACAAGCCTGAGGATTTGAGTGAGTTTTTGAATGGTATGGACTCCGTCTTACGGTAAGAATACATGATGAAAATTAATAATTCTAAAACAAAAATACTAGAATGCAGCCGAAATAAATCAGAAACCTCTATGGACATCAAATTGGCAGGTGAAAAGCTGAAGGATGTAGGAGACGTCTGTTACTTAGGAAGCAAAACAACCAGTGATGGACGAATCAAAGAGGATATAAAAAGTAGATTGGCTCAGGCAAGGAAAGCATTTCTACAAAAAAGGAATCTGATGACATCGAATATAGATTTAAGTATTAGGAAGTCATTTTTGAAATCCTTTGTCTGGAGCGTGGCGCTCTATGGAAGTGAAACTTGGACTATTGGTGCAGCAGAAAAGAGGAGAATTGAAGCATTTGAAATGTGGTGTTACAGGAGAATGATGAAGATCAGATGGGTCGATAGGGTTACAAACGAAGAGGTATTAAGACGAGTGGGAGAGGAGAGATGTTTCTGGCGACTGCTAAAGAAGAGAAGAGATAGGTTATTAGGACACATACTAAGACACCCAGGAATAGCGAGCTTAGTTATGGAAGGAAGGGTCGAGGACAAGAACTGTAGGGGTAGACCAAGGTTAGAATATGTTAAACAGATTGCCTCGGATGTAGGGTGTGGTAGCTATGTAGAGATGAAACGATTAGCTCAGGACAGGGAGGCATGGAGAACTGCATCAAACCAGTCAAAAGACTGAAGACTCAAACAACAACGAAGACTTCGACCATGTGCCATGTACTTTGTGTTCAATCAGTTGACACCAGAGTTCGCATGAGCGTTTACCGTCAGAGTGACAGTGTTGAGCAAAGTTACTCGGGGAGTGGATACCGATCACTTTTATCCAGAGATTGAAAAACAGACTCTTAATAAATCATAATTGTTTTCAGCAAATATGATATAATGAATATTTTTACTCCAAAGAACGATAACTTGTAGATGATTTATTCCAAACATTGAAGTAATCTGTATGCGATATACATTCCACAGCAGCCAGGAGGGATATGATCCAGATGGCAGTGCGTCTTGCACACTACCGTCCGATCCACTTCCGTCCCATTTTTCAAAATCACTCCCACAAAAATATCCAGCAACCGAGTGGAAAAACGTTACACATCGAAAAGAATCGTTTAACACTTGTGAGGCGGCTTCGGTGGCGTAGTTGGTAGCACGCTGAGCTTCTATGCCCAAGATAGTGGGTTCAAACTCGACCGAAGCCGTCGGATTTTTTAAGAGCGTTAAAAATCCCTCAGTATGCCTTCCTACGGAGGGGAAGTAAAGCCGGCGGTCCCATGTCATAGATTTATGGCATGTTAAAGTTCTTTCCACTAATTACACCTGTGTGAAACTAAATTGTATAGGTTAAGAATGTAAACAACGCTCTTAGGTTGCTACGTTCGTTGCCAAGAGCCGACTGCGGTGACGTCTAGTAGCTAAGTTCTGAACTAGGCCTAGTAGTCGTTGACGGTGGCGTTTGGCGGCAAAAGTAGGAACTATTTGAAAAATTCAAAGTTGCAGTCCTTACTTGAATTTAAAAAAAACCAGATACACCCACTAATACAGTCATCACAATGAACACCTGTTATCAGACAGATTCTACACACACCCAAAGTACATGGGGCTACATGACCGCGTTGTCGCAGCCCCTAAACTAAGGAACCAACCAACACTTGTGAACTGGCGTGAAAAAATATAACACGAGGACTGGCGCTGGGTCATTTTGACCCATAGTGTGTCACTCCCTTTTAGTCGTAGTCGTACGGATTTTAATTAAGTAACTTTATACTTGGTGTCTTCCTATGCACTATTCCCAATATAAAATGAGGTTGACGAACACACAGACACTCTGTCGCGCTTTCCATGTCATAGATTTATGGCATGTAAATGACCCTTCCACTAACTACAATTGTGTGAAGCTAAATTTGTAGGTTAGATTTGATTAATGCTCTATTAAGTTCCAACGTTCGCTGACAGGTGCTGGTTGCGGTGGCAATTAGTAGCCAAGTTCACAGCTAGGTCTAGCAAAAGTGGGAACTACTTGAAATTAATTGTCTGCAGTCCTTACCTGTATTACAGATAACACGCACCGTTGCGGCCATCACGATTAACATTGGTTATCGGACGGATTCTGCACATGCCCAAAGTGTGTGGGGCTACATGACCGCGTTGTCGCAGCCCCTAAACTGAGTAACCAACCATCTGTCGCGCCTTGACTGGCCCGCTAAATCGCCCAATCTTAACCCTATAGAAAATATGCGAGGCTATTTAGAACATCGAGTGGAACACAGAACTCAACATCCCCGAAATTTGGTGTCGATGGGACCTAATTAGTGAGTGGCTTCAACTAGGTATGGTACACCTCTCCTAATCAAGACGGAGTTTTACGTTGTTAGAATGAATTCTCCGCGAGGTGATTAATGTTTCGTCTGGTGAGCTTATATCATCTGTACACTGAACTACTACAGTCATACCTCTATTTCTCGAACCTGTATAGCTCGAATTTTCTATACTAATTATTTTCCGAACAAACTTCCTATAATACATGTATTTTCTCTTTAATACGAATTTCTATGACTAGAATCTTTAAATATTTTGAAGCTGAAATTACATCGTTGGCACTTAAACTTGTTATTTATTTTGAACATTAACGTGTGTTTCCAGTGCAACTTGTTTCATACCTCACTGAGTGTGGCTGAGAACTTTCTGTCGGAAGCTCGTGCATAGAAAATGAAGCAGAAGGAGATAACGGATTTCTTCAAGTCATGAAAAAGTAGATAAAAGCTCGTCCGCAATTTTGTATTGTTATATTTAATTTACTTCGAAATGCAATCAAATTGTCATCACCAACATCCATTTTATTACATAAATTTAGACAGCTGTTGTAAGCCTACATTCAGTATTTTGCGACCAGTTCAACATTTTTGCTACGTATCTCTATAACTCGAGTACCGACCGTAGTGGCTACGCTGGCTAAAGCGCAGCATTAGGTCATGGGGCCAAGCTCTCTGCTGACTCGGTAGACGCGTGGGTTCGAGCCCCACCGTCGGCCGTTCTTGAAATGGTTTTCCGTGGTTTCCCATTTTCAACACCAGGCAAATGCTGGGACGGTACCTTCTGACAGGCCACGGCCGCTTCCTTCCACATCCTTGCCCAGTTTCATTCACCATCATTCATTTCATCTCTCATTAACTCCTCTCATGAGGTTGGCGTCAGGAAGGGCATCCGGCCGTAAAAACCATCGCCACAAAGACTTCCATCGCATCTTATCCCCGACCCCGTTGGAATACGGGAATAATAAGGGGTAGATATACATTTATATTTTTCAAATTTAACATGCAGAGAAATGACAATCACCGCATCTCCGAAGTACTGTGGCCTACAAGAGATTTCCCCCCCCCCCCTCGAAACTGGCACCTGCCTTACACCTACGATGATCATGGAGGCCCAGGATTATATAACAAGATTAAAATTTCAGTGACTCTGTACCTGTGTCAATTTTTCTCCAAAATGGGTTTATTATCAAACATATGTGGATTTCTTCTCCTCTACACAGAGGTATTAATACAACACTACGTTCTACACAAAGAATTGGGCGAGTTATATGCTTCGAACGGAACACCAAGTCCACTTTCACTTACAGGTATAAAACACCATCTGGTCATAGTATTGTATACTTCTGCGCAGTCTGGTAGATCTTCCGTGAACTAAAGAAATGGAGTTAAAATTTTGTTACGAAAATGCTACTAATAGGCGAGAAAATGAAGGGAGAACTGAGGCTGTGTCCCAATACTCAAGTTGTCTGCTATTGACAAGCTGCTAGCTTCTATGTGCTATGTGCTATGCACTACGGGGATTTGGGACATGTCTGCTTGATCACAGCCTCCTTCATAGACTTGTGTTCTGAAACGCACTGGACTTACATGCTGGTACCAAACCAACACTCAAGATGGCGGTGATCTGCTACTCCTTGTAAGCTCTTTGCGCTTTCATCAGCTGTTTTAAATAAACAATACCTGAACGATACGATCATGGATGCGCCAAGAAGATCACTTTTTAGCCGAGCCCTAATTATGGTTTGTGTTTGGCTTAAGTCAAAGACAACCTACAATTTACATAACCTACAATACCGATAAGCTACAATTTCTATAACTTCCTTGACGGCCAATCTAGCAAGCACTTTCGTTCACTAGCTACTACAGACTTGATTGCTATGTGCTAAGCAGTATTGGATCACGACTTCTGACGTCACATCCGGTAAAGTAGTCGACTATCTTTTTCACTACGGCTGAACTTGTACTATTGGGACACAGACTGAGTAAAACATCTTCAAACTGCTCTCCTGTAAAATTATTAAATGCGACATAGTGTCCGATACTTCGAGGATCACATTTAACACAGATGGTAAAAATTCACACTTTGTTATATAGGTGGTTATTCAAAATATGAATAGTATCCTTCAGAATGCCCCGCAGCATCTCCGTGTACTGCTTGGCACACATCCCAAGTTATTATAATGTACGAGGAGTGATCAGAAACAAGGCCGGTATTCCTGGAGTTTCGTCTGTTATAAATAAATTAGTAGTGTGGGGTGATTCGAATACAGGCAGTGGGTGAATGTGCAGAGTTTCAGTCACCTGCCACCTACAGCGCTAGTTGTAGGTAAACAACTAATGGCGACTCGTTTGAAAAAAAAAATGGACTCGCGAAGTGATCCACTTAGTTATTCGATTTCCGTGCGAGAAACATGTAACATTGCCCTGGACTTCCCACCGAGGGCGTCATCTTCCTTCATGACAACGCGCGACCTCATACAGCTCAGAAGACCACCACTCTGTGGAAGGGGTTTCGTTCGGACATCATTTACCACCCTCCCTACAACCCGAACCTCGCTCCAAGCGACTTTCACCTGTTTCCTCACTTGAATGAACACCTAGGAGCCCGGCGATTCGCTTCAGACGAGGAGGTGAAACACTTCGGGACAACGTGGCTGAACACGCAAGGACAGGATTTTTACCAGGAGGGAATATTCAAACTCTTCCTACGAAGCGACAAACTTTAACAAGTTGTGAACCAGTTTAAGAGCGTGGGGTGAGTAGACACATCTCTCCTAATCCGGTTTGGTCTTCAAACAGAGACAGAAGTAGGAAGTGAAAGATAGCGATCTTCTACACGCACCCATTTATAGCGCACGACCTACACGCACTTACATTCATGGCCACATTTCCAGAACATAACTTTCTGCTATACTGCTTCGCATTCGAATGAACTCAAGCACGCCGATCTTCTGCTTGTCCCTCTGCTTTGACACTCAGCGCATGCGCCAGAGCTCCTCATGAAATATTACCCATTGTCATGGCGATGTGTTTTCTCACTTTGTAATCTTCCAGTGAAATAAAATGATAAAGCTTATGTACACATTGCACAAGTTGCTCTACGTCCAGTCTCACTGTTTGCAGATGTACTCGGATATCCACTTCGGGGAGAGCATCCACTCGACCGTGAAGCTGATTGCAAAACATGCAAAAGCTCCTCTCTACTACTACCAGTTCTCTTTCGATGGAAGACTGGCCGCCTTCAAGGTCGAGATGAAGCTTGACTTCCCAGGTACAGTATCCATTATAGTAGCCTATACGATACTCGCTTTTATTACTCGTTGACGGGTGCAAAGACAGACACAGAGAGTTTTGACGCCACTTTTTAATGTTACCTTAATGACAATATATAGGGTATAACTGAATACGTGAGAAAGCTCCGGAGATTCGATAGAGGACCTGACAACAGCAAGACTTGTCCTGTAAACATATGGTGTATGTGTGTTCGTTGCCGTGTTACAAGCATTGTTTGTGGTGTGAATAGCACAGACGGCGACACGATGCTAATTGGTCATTTGTGGAGGGCACACAGATCACTTGTACGTTTCGTCACCATTCAAGTGCATTTGTTTTGCATTCAGGGACCGACACCGTGGCCTGCTCGTTCTCCTGATATCAACCCATTATACTTCTACTTATGGGGTCATTTAAAGGCTATTGTGTATGCCACACCTATTCATAACGTGGGGGTCAGCAGATACGACAGACGCCGGGAATATGGGAGCGTGTGAGACAGTCAATGATGCGGCGCATTACAGCTCGTGGTAGCCATTTTGAGCATCTTCTGTAGAAAAATGTAAATAGTAACGTACAGTTTATCAACACAAATGACCAACCTGCATGGTGAAGTGGTATGCGTAATGTACACCACAAAAATGCTGGTTGGTTGGTTCCTTAGTTTAGGGGCTGCGACAACGTGGTCATGTAGCCCTGTGTACGTTGGGTGTGTGTAGAGTCTGACTGATAACACACACTAATACAGCCATCACAATTAACACCGGTTATCTGTTTTTAATTCAAATAAGGACTGCAGTCTTTCGATTTTCAAGTAGTTCCAACTTTTGCTACCAAACGCCACCGTCAACGACCCACTAGTTCTGAACGTTGTTAGTAGATGTCACCGCAGTCGGCTCCTGGCGAGGAACGTTGGAACCTAAAAGCTTTAGTCAAATCTAACCTATAATTAGCTTCACACAAGTGTAAAGGTTCTTTTACATGCCATAAATCTATGATATGGGACCGCCGACTTTACTTCCCCTCCGAAGGAAGACCTACACAAACAATGCTTGTAACACGGCAACGAACGCACATACACCATATGTTTACAGTACAGGGCATGTTTTGCTTGTTGTCAGGACCTCTATCGAATCCCCGGAGCTTTCACATATTTGTATTGCAATATTGCAGATGGTCAACAGAATATAATACCAATTACTGGGACATGCGAAATAACAACCTCATAAAATGCATGTGATTAAAATACGTACATATTAGAATGTCTCATAGGTAGGAACCGGATATGCAAATGCATAGTTTGTGGGTTCATTGGATTTATTGTATATTCTGAACATAACAAGATATTTTAGCATAAACATTGAAATGAAGTATAATTTAAAACATTTTCTAAAAAATTGGTTTCGCCTGCGTGTTGGACATCCATTATAAGCAACTTTCTGAGCAACAGATTAATAACTACCGGTAATATTTTACACAAGCATGCTGCCTAGTTATTTCAAGAAGGGAATGAATGGGACATTTCAGCCAGTAGCCCGGGGTTAGATTTGTGATGAGTTTCTTCAGTCTGCATATCCTTTACTCAAAATACCTAAATAGAAGAGCAGCAGAAAGTATTTATTAAATCAGTGGGTGTCAGGTAATAGTGATTATTCAACTGATGCCGTTGTCGTCTATTGTCAAATATGCTCGAAGGAAGTGAAATGTGAAAATAAATTTCAACTTGAACAACATGCTAAAACGACAGCATTACGGCAAAGGAGGAAAATAAGAGTGGATAAGATTGGCTTATTGTTACGTGCATATTTTTCATTTTTAATGAATATTTTCTACATTCTTAGTGCACAATTACATGCATATTTTAATCGTTTTAGTGCATGCATGTTCGGCCCCTACTCATAAGAAATGTCGTATTTTAAGTTTGCTGTTTTATAGGATAGAATTGGTTTTCTTTGGTTTGCCAATGCTATTTACAGGCGGCCATGACTAGAATTGCGTATATTGCGAGGATGCATCATCTAAATATACCTTACAATTACATCGCCAGATTAAGAAACTTGGAAAATCAAACAAAAGCCATAGATCTGTACCTCATGGATTGACCCGTAAACAGGCTCAACGTAGAGTGGATATCTGTCGTCAGCTTATCAGCAACCCAATGGATGATAGATTTATCAGGACAATTATCACATGTGATGAAAAATGGGTCTATTACCGCAACGCTGACGCCTCGAAACAGTGGTTCAGTTCCCGTCAACCTGCTAAAGTCATCGTTAAAGAGGATCGATTCGGCCCCAAAGTTATGTTGAGTGTCTGGTGGAATTTTGATGTACTGATTCACTGGGAGTTGGTTCCAAACGGGCGTGCAGTCAATGTGGATCTTTATTTTCAATAACTGGAACGAGTTCATGAAATTTTGAGACGAAGATACCCTGCATTAGTTAACCGAAATATAGTTCTCTTGCAGCAGCAGGACAATGCGAGACCTCATACTGCACGAACAAACATGCAGTAGCGGCTGGTGAAGAAAAATTGTGGGTATGCACTCTTAAAAAAACACATCTAAATTTGATGCATATCTAAGCATACAAAATAACTGTCTCCTCACAATGTTTCTCTATTTTGTATGCTTATATATGCATCTAGTGGCACTTGGAGTTGGTTTTTCGACACCTCAATATTTTGCTGTTCTATGTTCCCTCCTGAATGCACAATGAAGCTGTTGTCTGATTTGTTACTTTCCTAGTACTTGTAATTCCAATTCTGCATTCATGTACGCTTTTGATTGTTCACATTTGTCGATTTTAGTTAGATTTCATTAGAAAGCTACCTATTGCAAAGGGTACCATTTCGACATCCGGAAAAAAATTGACATATCTTCGCGTTTCACATCCCACAGATCCTAAAACCACTGTCAGTTCAAAAGTTAATATATAATGTATATGTATAGGCCTACATAAAATATAACCATTCAAAATCTCGGTCGAGTTCGCTAACGGGCAAAATCGGACCAAGGGGTTGGAAATGGGGGGAAAGTGAAACATTGCTATAACTTTCATAGTACTGTATGTTAAAAACTGAATCCATTCAAAGTTCGTACTATTTTTGGAATAAGGGCCAAGTGCTTATCTTCGTAAGTTTGACCAAAGGGGTGGGAAAAATGGAGTTTTTAGAGAAAAAAATCATACCTCCCTTAATAGGCACAATATCAAAACAGTTTAAAATGGCCAATACCCCTCTAAAATGTAACAATTATTTTTGTCTGAAAGAATATTTGCACCAAGGGATGAGCAAAAATATTTCAGGTATTATAAGAATATGCTGTATGCTAAACATGTGGAACTTTCGTAGGTATACTGTACAGCAATTGCCAATTTAGTGAATTCGAAGCATTTTTCTTTGCCCGGTGAAATCTACCTCCGCTTCCAGCGTGCAGAGAGGGATTTTCTTTTTTTTGTGCACGTAGCACGACTTTAAGCGCGGAAAACAATACATCCAGTTGGTTAGCTCACAGCCACAAGCCCACTCATACTAACTTGCTATAACTTCATCATGGAATAAGCGATTCCTAACCTTCGCTTTGCACTGGGATGTTTGAATTAAATTCAGGTTTGGAATAGGTCTTCCCATTTCTTATTATATGGCCACCTTTTCTTGCAGAGTAAGTAAGTTGAGACGATGTAATAGTTTGTAAATCCTGAACAATAGCCATAATAATCCCGAATCCCACCTCGGCCGTCCTGAAAATGATTTTCGTGGTTTTCCATTTTTATCACTAGGCAAATACCGGGACGGTTCCTTTCAGGCCAACGGTCAAAATCTCTTCTTAGACCCTGAATTAGATCCAAGTTTGCGGTCACCTGTCACCATCCCTAGTTGCATTTGCTGAAAAAGTGTGTTTGCTTCCAAGACACCATCCTTCCGACGGTAGAGGAATGATCCTAGCTATGTCAGTGGGTGAAGCCAAGCTGGGAGGATAAGCTATCAAATACGTAATAATGCACACGCACTTAAATATTCCACACTTTAGAAACACACTTGTGACAAATACTTGCCACATCCAAGATCAACAAGATAATAGGCTGCGTTAATCCTCCAAATAACTGGACCTTAAAAATCTGTAAATTATAAAGAAATGTAATGAAACTGAATTCACTGTTACAACTATAGACTATATAATATCATACTGTTGGCTGTATGATTGTGGTTTTTAAATGCACATTGAAAATCAAATGGCAGTGGCGCTATTATACAAGCTGCGTAAAGACACAACCTTTCAAACTGCGCATGAAACTCTACTTGGTACAACAATTCACCAACAGATAGTGCGGTAGCTCCTGCACGCTAGCGGTCATCGCTTCTTCGTCTGTCAATCAGATGCGACAGGAGATGGAAAATAAACGGAGCATGCGCAGTACAATTCGCCAGGCAAGGATTTGGCTCCGATTCTGTTATAGAAAACACACATCCCCTCTCCCCTCTCCCCTCTTGCCGTCGCCTCTCCTGCCGTCAAGCCTAACGCTGGCTACAAAGTTGCAGGTGGCGAACGGCGATATTTGATGATACCCGAGCCAGCACACAAGCAACGTACAGTGAGGCGCAACGAACGCGGTACATTTAAATGTAAAAAAGCGGTATCCTGGACATTTGTTGACGTTTTATACTACCATAAAATCTTATATTAATTTTTATATTCGTAAAATTAAAATGTGAACGGCAATTTTTCAAGAATGGGTGTGCACTGGCTCCAGGGCGAATACGCAGAAACCGCCACTGCAAACATGGCTATAATTAAGGAATTGGAAGGAGTCGAACATCTACCACATCCAGCACACAGCCCTGATCTTGCGCTTTCAGATTACCATTTTTTAATCCATGGCCTATTTCTTGCGTGGAAGAAATTTCAAAAACATTGAAGCTGTGGAAGTCGATCTCGTCGAATTCTTCGCATCAAAATCCAGACACTGGTACCGTCCCGGGATAACAATCCTCGCTGAAAGATGACTCAAGACCATAGAATCTGATGTTCTCTACTTTGAAGAATACTTTAATTTCTTGTCAGAAAACTTTCCAAATTAAATTTTCTTTAAAATGCGATATTATTAATTTTATGAGACACCTCCTGTATATTTGTTATGCATTATAGAAGCGGGAGAAATCTACTGGATGATATGTTTCGCTAGTCAAGCAAGCATCATCAGATCCAAATTTACAAGACAAATTACCTCTACAAAACGCTACAAAACCCACAATGCCACCCAAAAACGGTCACCGAACTTTTTACTTTTTCGTCATTCTTTTTAGTTCTTGAGGGCGATGTCCGTTTGTGGGTGGCATTGTGGGTTTCGTAGTGTTTTGAAGATATATTTTGTCTTGTATTTTTCAATCTGATGATGCTTGTGAAACATATCATCCCATAGTTTTCACCCTGTTCTATAATCCTTAACAAATATATATTTTAATCACATGTAATGTTTTCAGGTTATGTTTTAGCATGTTCCAGTAACTGGGATTAGGCCTATATTGTGTTGAACGACTGAAAAGTATCAATTTTAAAGGAAGGCAGTTAATGAGGACAACCTTTAGGCCCAAAATTCTATGACATAAAAATGAAGGACTGTCTTGCTTTCTAAATCACTAATTATGGAGTAAATTACACTAACACGATATTACTGAAATGAAGTATCTACTAACATTGCTATCTACTGTATAGAAATAAATCAATGTTTGCTCATTCTTAGTCGAGAAAAAAACAACAATGGAGTCATAGTGAAGAGAATCGATAATCCCTGCTCTTTGCAGATGACCGAATAGCGTATGGACACATTGCATGTCATAAACATCTGTCTCTCATTGTCTCGGGAGTATTTAGTGATATCCAACCTTCTCCGTGCACGTTTCGCGAATTCATTTTTGAGCCCGCAGGTTCATGTCAAGTAATGAATATGAAGGGCGCAATTGCGTTACTGGCGGGTATGAGACTTCCACTTAACTCCCTCACCCCTTAATATTATATAGCCTAGTTGTATTTTAAGGGTGTCTCCTACTTGCATACGAATTTTCAAGCCAATTGCTCCAGTGGTTTTGACGCTAATCCAAAACAAACAAACAACAGTCGAACTGAAGGTATATTTCATAATTATATTTTAATGGCATTTTCTCGCGATTTAATCAACCGAGCGCAGTAAAGGTTGGTACGACAAATGTTTATACAAGATTTAATCTACTGGCATCTGATTCAATTCATTTTTAGCCTATTTTCATTTATGAAAAAAAAAAAAAGGGCTTATAATTATGTGTATATGGGTGTGTGTATGTGTGTGCGTCCGTGTGTGTGTGTCCGTCCTAATAACTTCTAAACGGCTGGAACGATTTCAATGAAACTCGGTAAGGTCAGAGTACTATTTTGGTCCACCCTGACCGTGCACTTCAAATTTTATTACGTCTCACCAATCCAACATGGCGGCTGTGCGAAATATTTTACTGGCATTCTATATATCCGAAACTCTTACTCATATCACTCTGAAATAGGCCCATTGTACGGTGATAAAGGGCACTACCAGACTTTTGTATATTGATAGAGGCAATTAACATAAGTAGAATATTTGAAAACAGGTCATACAGTTCGTCAAGGAACTACTTGTTTCTCATAAAAGCAAGATGGCGGCTGTTGGAAATTTTAAAATTATTTTTTTATCTTTTGTGTCCTAGGTCGTGAACCAAAAGCTGTTTAGTAGGCTATATCGCATGGACAATCCTTGTAACAGGCAGTAGAATTTGAATGGAAAATACCAGTGGGATAATTGAAAATAGGCTATTTAGTTGTTAAAATTTGTTGTGTATTGTCGTCAACAGGATCGTGTCACGGTGATGATGTGGGACATCTTTACCGAGTTGCCGTGGTAGACCCACCACTGGAACCAGAGTCTCTAGAATTACTCACAAGGAAACGGATGGTCAAGATGTGGACCAACTTCGCCAAGACCGGGTGAGTTCTTTTAATGAACTGCTCTACAAAACAGTACCAAACCTAACAGTCACTGTCCTCCAAAATGTATAAAAATACGCCAAAAACGTAATTCTTTGCTGGATATTTTTAATATGTAACATTTTTAATATATAACATTTTTAATTTGTAACATCATTCCACTCGGTTGCTGTATATTTTTGTGTGGGGGTGATTTTGTAAAAAGGGACGCAAGTGGGACGGAAGTGCAGCGGAAACAACGAGCGCGCGCGGTGGCGGAGATTGGTACAACGACATACTGTCGGCCATGTGGCTATGTGGAATATAAATCGCATACGGTTTACTTCAAGGTTTGGAGGCTCCATTAAAGATATTACTACAATAAATCATCTTCAAACTGTCGTTCTTTGGTGTGAAAATATTAATTATATCATATTTGCTGAAAACAATTATGATTTATTAAATCTTACTACTTTTACTGTGTTCTTATTTAATATACTGTAAGCACTCGAGGTACTGTCGGCCAAAATACAGCACTATGTGTAATGCATATAGCATACGGTTTAATTCAAGGGTTGGAGGCCCCATTAAAGAAATTCCTACAATAAATCATCTTCAAGTTGTCGTTCTTTGGTGTGAAAATATTCATTATATCATATTTGCTGAAAGGATTTGGCACAGGAGTTTTAAAAGTAGCGCGCGGTGGCAGAGATTGGTACAACATAGTACTGTTGGCCATGTGGCTATGTGGAATGTATATCGCATACGATTTACCTCATGGTTTGGAGGTGCCATTATAGATATTCCTATAATAAATCTTCTTCAAACTAATGTTCTTTGGTGTTGAAATATTCATTACATCATTTTTGCTGAAAACAATTAGACTATGATTTATTAAATCTTTCTAATTTTGCTGTATTCTCGAGGTACTGTCGGCCAAAATACAGCACTATTATATCATATTTGCTGAAAGGATTTGTCACTGGATTTTTATGAGTAGTAATTGCAGAAATAATAGTAATGAGAACTTACCGATGGTAATAACACGAAGGAATCCTTCATGTTTGCTGGCACGAGGTAGAACTATGAGTTCATTCTTTAAAAAATGCGAGTAAGTAATATGGAATTATTCGAATAACAGGTCAGATGTTACACATCATATGCGACTACAGTAAGGCTCGTATTTTTGTTTATTATTTTACAAGTAATCGTTGCCACACTTTCCGAATTTTTGACGGGTTTTTAATTTTTGGAGGATGGAGACCTTTAGTGGGTGTCATTGTAGGTTTGGTAGTGTTTTGTAAAGCTATTTTGTCTTGTATAGATTTGGATCTGATGATGCTCGCTTGACGAACGAAACGTGTCATACCTTAGTTTTCTCCCCCAAAACAAATATACAGGGTGTCGCAAAATTACTTCGACAAACTGAAACCAGAGGTTCCGGCCCTTATCCGAAGCAACTTGAGATAGGACACTTATGGCCGGAAACGAACTGTTAATAATCTGCGCGACGTTAAACTTGTAACGAGGCAAATCCGGAACACTGCGTCGAGAAAGTGCGACTTTTGATGTGTAACATCTTTCCACTCGGTTGCTGGATAGTTTTGTGGGAGTGATTTTGAAAAATGGGACGGAAGTGGATCGGAACGATCGAGGTGGCACTAGCTGGCACACTTCGTGTGTCGGAAATTGATACCATGACGTACTCACGGCCATGCGGAATGTATATGACATACTGAACGGAAAACGCTCAGGCGAAATCTGGTGTCAAGTGATTGAAACAAATGACATGTTACATGTTCGAAGTCTTCGTATCAGTATTTAAATGGTAAAATGCCTTAATATCAAACATTGTAAGTAGTCGGCATTGCCGGTATTATGTTTCTGCACAATGGCTATTCAAATATTAACCCACATAACGGTAATGCAGTCATCAATATAATATAATCGTTGTGGTTATACGAGAATTGAGCAAGCCTTCATGAACTATTGCTGAATACATTCTCCTTACTCACAGGAGGGCCCATTCATAAGGCATTTTAAACTCAATTTCACGCAGGAACATCATCGAAACAAGCAAAATATAAATGAAACTGAATTCCGTAATGCAGTATTATTGGAACGTGGAAATAAGTCACCATCTTGTGCACAATATTTGCGTAGTCGAAATAGCAGTGGGGTTAGCGCCTATGACTGTGAATCTAGAGATCTTGGGTTCGAATCCCAGACGAGATAGATATTTTTGCTGCCAGATTATCATTTTAAACGAAAAAAAAAAAAAGGAAGCTTGTAGTTTAACGTGACCGTTAATCTTGAGATCATGAGCCACGGGACCTCCTTTTTACGTGGAATCCGAACCACAGGACATGGCATTTCACTTCGAAAATCTCACATGCATTGACCGGGAATCGAACCCGGACCGCCTTGGTGAGAGGCATACAGCTAGACCGCTGAGCCACCACGCCCCTCATTTTAAACGATATTTATCATATCAATATGACTAATTTTAACAGAATCCATATGAAATTACTTGTTGGTCTGTGAATGAAGAGGACCTGTTAATAAGGAATTTAAGGTTATGCGCGGGTCGCGTCTATTAATCTAGTTGATCCATATCCTATTCTTTATTTAGGCTAGTGCTGGTGGAAGCTACAAATCATCTAATAAAATGAGTTCCGTATTATAAACTACAATATCTGTAAAACACTCCCTTTTACAATAGCTTAATATTGGTGCCAATAATAGTATAAAATACCGGTGTATCGACAATTCCACGTGAGGTTTCTTCTATGTCAGATGTTACACATCATATGCGACTACTGTAAGGCTCGTAATTTATTTCTAATGTTTCCGTTCCATACCAGTCGCGGAGGAATGCCGCAACTTCCCGCCTGGCGAACTACCTCAGTGGTATCGTGCATGGCATAAAATGGAAAAATTATAAGAGAAGAACCTTCGCTGGCTTTGATTCGAACCACTACCAAATGACTTGATTCAAGGAACATGCCGTGCCCATGGGTGTCCGCTTGAAGCAGCCACAGTCTTTCGCGAGCCGAGCATGTCCTCGGATACTCCCGGCACTAAAAGCCATACGCTAAATAAATAAATAAATAAATAAATTAGCATCGACTTCAAAGTAAAATACTTGTTCAAAACTTTGTGCTTCTTTCTCTTCTTATTTCCCCCGAACGTTGGCGATCACCATGACAAAGGCGTTTCTGTCTTCCACAAGCCTCAACAATAAATCTCCTCCAGATGGAATCGCTGACCATTCCTGAAGTTCTGAACCCAGGACATTTGTCTTCTACCACATCCTCGCCGGCCATCCATTTTGCTTTGCAATATTAGTTGAAGCATTTTGTATTTTTGGCTTTCAATTTCATGACCTAAATAGACAATCTTGCGACATTTAATTGCGGATAAAAGTTGACGATCACTGTTTGCTCTTCAGAGGACATCTTTGTTCGTAACTTGATCGGTCCAGGGTACGTTTAGCATTCTTCGATGGATTTCGAATGCCTCTAGTTTCTTCATGGTGCTAGCTTTCAAAGTCCAAGCCTCCATGCCATATAAGAGTGTCGACCAGACATAAGTTCTAGTCATTCTTTGACGGAGCTTCTGATTTAAGATGTCATTTTTGGAGCAGAATTACATCTTTCTATATACACTGCGTGCTATTTCTATGCGACTTCTGATTTCAACGTCGGGATATAAATTGATGCTCCCTAGATATTTAAAATGGCCAACCCGCTCGAGTGGAAGACCTCTTGTAATGGTTTTGGAATTTAATGTCCCTCGTTGAGGCAGCCATTTGTAATGGTTTTTGATAGAACTGAATCTTGCCCCACTAGTTGGGCGTTATTTGTAATGGGTTATGTTACATAGAATAATGTTAATAATAATAAGAAACTGATTATATGCAAAGGTTAATAATTTAAATAGTCGCCCACTTTTGGATGATCAAAATGAAACATTTAATTGTGTATTAATCTAATAGTGTATCTGTATTGTTGTCAGCTTCACTAAAAAAAAGTACATAATATGTAGTATTATATGTAGCCAAGGGCGCCAGACCATTTATATATCATGATCAAAATAATATATTAAACCTCGGTTAAACAGAGGTAGAGCATCGAAATTCCTATCTCCAGCCGTAGTGAAACTTACGTAATCTAACCTTACGATAATTAGTTCAGGAGTTTGGTGTTCCCTTATAGTAATTTATAGCTACTAAAGGAAACCAGTCAAACATTTGAATTTAAAAATGAATTTAATATATAAAAACAACAAGTGCAAAAAGAATAAAATACTAAAGATAATAATAATAATAATAATAAATTAAATTAAAGAATCTACTGAATTTACTTGTATTATGGGTCTTGATAGGAAATTGGAGTATGCTGAGTTAATTGAATAAAATATAGATTGAATTTAATAAGCATGAGAACCTTCTGATTTGACTGGAGTAAAACTGTTTTAAATCGCTCACCGCATTGAAGATCATTGTAGTTGGATTGTTGCGTAGAGAGTTCCTTCCTCAAAGTAATGAATTTATATGTGGATGACGGAATAAATTCCATAAATCATCCCTGTGACAATAGCCTCGTACACAACCATGTCACAGTTTGATAAGACAGAATGTCTTATCAAATTCACATACATAAATAGTCAACTGTCTAGTTTAGCACTGCGTTACAGACTCCATCTCCCTACAAGTTCCACTCTTCTGCTCCACACAGCACCATTCCCTCTCCTCCAGCAATTCAATAATAATCATTTGGGTGGCCGTCATATATATAACGTTCCCAGGTAAGGCAAGTGTCTATCCCCTCTTCTGAAGTCGCTAGGCAATATTAGCCCGTCTTTCACATATCAATATTGACAATACTTCTTTGTAACATTTTTCGGGAGGTCCAGCCCACCTTTTGTATAAAGTTGCAAAGGACTCATTCATCGGCCCAGCATTGTTAGTGGTAGGTCTTCATAGAATCCCTTCTTAGTATGATTTGTATACTGGTAGAATACTTGATGTGAAAGACATAAGTGTCTATTTATGTCATTTCCAAGAAGCCGTGGATAAGCCGGCCTTCCCCAAATCACCCTCTTTCTTCCCTTGTATGTGTTTTCTTCAGAAATAGTATTCAGTCAAGCACCTAACTTATTTCAAATATAATGTGTATCGCTCCAAGTCCTTTCAATTGCCATAATATTCTACATTACCGCATAATAATAGATATAAACATATTAGTTAACATAATAACTAATAAAAGGTAAAATGTAAACTTAAAAAATATTGATAATAATAATAATAATAATAAAATATATAAAATTATTTCATTCTGGTCACAAATTGGGACCATCACATTTCGCCCCAGAGAATTATGGTATATGTCAACAATCATATCGCCATACTTCTCTTCAACACTTGTACAAATATGAAATATTATACCTTACACAATAATTACAAACATCGACAATATTATACCCTTCAAAGCAATTACCAACATAAAAAAATTATACCCTTCAATTTTTTTTTAAATCTCATCATTTCAGTCTTTCACTGTTCATAATGTCTTTTCTTTCTTCTTTACATAATTAAAGCGACCTGTAAACAATGTACATCAAAATACCCTTCACTTTTATATTCTTGTTTTGGACATAAGTCATCGTTGCACTTATGTATATTTGGGTGGCATACACCTTTGCTTTATACCTTGAGGACGTAGAATTCAATTTTCAGCCTGGTGTCGAACTGAATACACTAAGGCTAGTTGGTGGGACTGCCAACTGATTAATTCACTTTATCATTTCACAACACTTGGTATGTGATGCGAATAACCAGATCTACTCCAGTCTCTCATGAATTATATGTATCTAGTAACACAGGCATATTATAGAAAAAATGAAACTTGATTAGCTTATATTACCTAAGGCAACATCTTTCAGTGCAAATGTAGTGCGCTAATTTACCCCACATATGTATATATATCACACTCAAATACACAAGCTTGTAGCCGACAAAATACGCTTTATATTTCCTCTGTGCTCTTCAAGACACACAATATCATAGATCGGCGCAACACTTCGCCATTACCTGCTCGTTCAGACCACAATCATTCACTTAATATTAAGCGACTTTCCTTACTTACCATCAGTTATACTCCTATTACTCATGATACATATTTCCTTAAGGATCTCACATTGTAAGTGCCGTATAATCGTTTTCCTGCGTCTTCTAAGACATATGCGGAATTACCTATCCTCTTCTGCAAAGTATAGGGGCCTTCAAAAATAAGGAAAAACTTCATTATAACTTTCTGAAGAATACTGGATTGCCTTGCGACTCGCAACAAGACTTTGTCACCGACCTCAAATTGATCCAGCTTTTTACCTTTCTGTTGGCGAATTCTGCGTTCAGCGGCTTTACCTAAATTCATTTTCGCCATCTGGATAATAACATCCAACCCTGGTTCTTTTCCCACTGTTAATCCCAATATTCTTGCTAACTCATTTTGTGGCTTACTGCCAAAATGCACTTCATGCGGCGTCATTTTCGTGCTTTCGTGTTGGACAGCATTCAACCAAGTTTCAACTCTGCTAAGTTGCGATACCCAGGAAGAGTGTTTGTCATACACGAGAGCTCGTAACAAGCGACCAAGTTCCTTCATATTTCGTTCACAAAGATTCCCTTGTGGATAGCGAACTGATGAATGGACATGTGATATCCCGGCTTCACGCATCTTGGTTTTCCAGTGTTTTGATGTGAATTGCGGGCCGCTATCAGTTAATATTTTGAGTGGAAGACCGAACTCAGGTATATATTTCTCTATGATCAATTTGCTACAAGCTTTCCCGGTGGCCTTCCTTAAAGCATTTAGTTTGACATATTTACTAAATGAGTCAACTATTACAAAAATGTATTCATAGCCAAATTGACCTTTCACTATAGGCCCAAATAGGTCCGCACATAGTAACTCTCCGGGTTTACTTGTGAGAATGGCCTGCATTTCGCCCGTTAAATATCTATTTGGAAATTTAGATTTCTGACAGAGGTCACACTTTGCAAGAATAGTCCTAATTTCTCTTCCCATTCTACACCAAATGAAGGTTTGTTGGAGTTCATAGAGCACTTTATTAGCTCCAAAATGCCCTAATTTCTTATGGATAAACCAAATAAGTTCCTCCGTTAAAGATTTAGGCACACAAATAGCCCATTTTTCTTCCCCACATTTCCGTGCTAGAAATCCGTCCAACATTTTGTATATGAATCTCCCAGATTCCACACACTCTAAATCACTTCCTTCTAACAATGATAAAGGTTCACTTAATATCTTATCTTCTCTCTGACTTACCAACAGATTTCTTAACACCTTTAAAGATTCATTATTGGTTGGATCCAAGCATGCGCATATCAACACCCCTTGGTTCGCCTTAACAACTGACTCACTCTGATTTAAATTGACGTCTCTAGATAACATGTCTGCCAAAATGTTATCCTTACCTTTAATATGATGTATGTCGAAATCATATTCCTGCAGTGCAAGAATCCATCTGCTAACGCGGTTACTACTCAGTTTACATGTGTTAATAAATGCTAGGGCGTGGTGATCTGTGAAGATTTCAAATTTCCCGCCAAGGACATACATTCTGAATTTACTTAGGCTGTACACAATGCCTAGTAATTCCAACTCCGTTATGGTGTAGCGCTTTTCAGCGGCAGAAAGACCACGTGACACAATCCTCAAATTGCCCTCCTTATCTTTCTGGCATAGTACACCGGAAATGCCAATGTGGGATGCATCAGTCATCAGCACATATGGTCTGTCTTTTAAAGGGCACTTTAACACTACGGCCTTCTCTAATCCAATTTTGAGAGCCTTAAATGCTCCCTCGTGCATTTCTGTCCAACACCATTTATAACCTGATTTTAATAACTCACGGAATGGTTCCACCATACAGGCATACCTCATAATACATCGACGAAAATAATTGCACATGCCCAGATATGGTTTCAGTTCTTTCACATTCCTAGGTGATTTAGCATCTAAAATCTTACCTACCCTGCTTTCCTCAGGCTTCACACCTTCCGCAGACACCTTATGACCAAGAAAAGTAATTTCCTTACGACAAAAAAATGACTTACTGAGTTTGAGAGTGAAACCAGCTCTCGCTAATTTCTTAAAAACCCGGTCCAGGTTCATTAAGTGCTCACTGAACGTCTCTGAACTAATCACCAAATCGTCTATATATATAGTTACAAATTTGTCCATGTCGCTTCCTAAAGCGATCCCTAGAGCTCTAATCAGTGCTGCAGAACTACTCTTCAGGCCAAAAGCTACTCGACAGAATTGATACAGATGATTTTGAAAGGAAAAAGCGGTTAAAGGCCTATCTTCCTTTTTTAGCGAAACTTGCCAAAAACTTGAACTTAAGTCAACACATGTAAACCATTGTTTACCTGGAAATCCCTGAACTAATTCCTCAATTGATTGAGATCTAAGCTGATCCACAGATATATGGTTGTTCAAATTTCGTGCATCTAAACTAAGTCTTACTTTCCTGTCAGACTTGGGAACAACAATTAATGAATTAATATATGGGCTAATCGAGGGTTCTATAATTTTATCCTGCAACATGCTTTCAATCTGCCTTCTCACAGCTTCCTGGAATTTGTAAGGTAGCACGGGGTAGCGATGACCTACAAAAATACTGCGATCAAGTACATTTAATGAATGTTCGTAGCAATTAGCTAATCCAATACGGTCCTCAAATATATACTTATTCTCTATCAACACCTCCAATAGGTCATCCACTTGATTACTCTCTAACTCACTCTGTAATGCAGCTTTACGCAAGGTATCCTCTAGAGAATCCTTCGTCATCATACTGCCTAAAAAATGTAAAAAATGAGGTTCCTTTTCAATAGATACCCCGACAATCTCACCACTAACCTTACTGCAAATTTCGACTCCTTTAGTCGTTAATATCTCCTCAAGCGTACATATATTCTTAGAACCACCATAAAACTTACTCGAATTATTAAATGATATGATCACATTTTCATTCATCCATCTGAATTTAACATTACCCTCCTTATAGCATAGCTGTGCAGAATGTTGCGACATCCAGTCCGAACCCATAATCAGTGAGCATACAAGATTTGGAATCACTAAACAAACATGAGTTCCAATCTTACCTCCTATTAAAATTTCTACAACCACTTGTTTAGAAATTATGTGAGATTTATTGCCCACCGCAGTTAACACGAAAGTAGTTCTAATTGGAATTTCCTCAATTTTATTACCATTTTCCTTCCTATTATTATAAAATGCTGCACTGATGCAAGAAACTTGACAGCCACTGTCAAAAAGTGTATCGATACATGCCCCTAACACTTGTAATTTTAAGACTGAGTTAAAATTAATAACGGTAGGTTCTTTAGATACCTCCATAAATTCACTTAATAAATCATTACGGATATTTAGGTCATACGGTTCGCTCAAAATGGTGTGAGCTGAGAAAGACTCAGACTGATAACTTGACCTTACGTCACAGTCTGGTTCACATTTAAAGTATCGGTACAATTATCTTGGTTTTGTGTCTCCCCGTTATTTTTGTTGTGCTTCTGACGAGGGTTGCTGCCATTACCTTGATTTTCTTCTCTCTGCCTCCCTGAATTTCCTGCATTATTTCTTTGATTGTAATAACGATGCCCATTGTTAGGACTTGCATTATTATCCTGATTACCATTGTGGTTATTATCATGGTTTCTCGTATTGCCATGATACTGGCCACGGTTATTCTGATAACCATCTCTACCTTGAAATTGCCCCCTGTTATTTTGAGCACATGAATTTTCAAAATTACGCCCCGTATTGTTGCCTTGAAAATTCTGGTGTTGTTGCCTGCCATTATTATTTTGATTCCTATTCTCATTCATATATCGACTATTCTGCTGTCCTACCTGTGTTTCACCAACACTATTCCCTAGAGCATCAAATCTCCCTAATTATCTTTCAAACTCTGTGATAGTCGAAGTGCGTTGCATGCATGCAGCCTCTCTTATTCGGAATGGGAAATGCTTTATCATTAGCCTGACTATATCGCTGTCTTGTGTCATGCCATCTAGATATTTGCAGATGATAACCTTATTCAGAAAATATTCAGTCATATTGCAAGTACTTTCAGGCGGATATATCCCACAAATAATACTTTCCCTTTTCTGGGCCTGTATTTCATCATTCCAATATTTTTCACAAAATTTATTTTTAAAATCATTAATGTCCACTAAAGTGTTTTTATAAACAGAAAACCAGCTTTTTGTTTCCCCCACAAAAGCCTGATCTAATATCTCCACTACCATATTACACTCTATATGTCCTTCTAGTAGCCTTTCCTTGAATTTATTTTCTACTATAGTTATGAATTCCATAGGACATCCCTGCTCGTTAGAGAACTTAACTAGTTCAGTTTCCTTCATTCCACCTCCTGATACAATAACTCTACACTGTATTCCCTCCTGCCTTAATTGCTTTCTAAACTTAATCTCAATTTCTGCTATCTTTTTATCCGCCACTTTTTCTACCATTTCCACTCTTTCTTTCAAATTATTCTCTTTTTCTATCAATTCATTTCTTAATATCTTCTGCTTTTCCTGAATCTCCTGATAATTTTCTGCATTTGTCAGGTGACTTTCCTCTACTTTCTTATGAAATTCTGACTGCACTTTCTTTATCTCTCCTCCCAATTCTGTTCTTACTTGTCTAGTTTCCGTCTGTACTATTTTCTTAAGATTCTCTCTTTGATTGACTAACTTTTCCTGAATTTTCCCTTCCACTTCTACTAATTTCAGATCTACTTCCTCTATGATATTTTTAGCCTTTTCTTCTAACACATCCTTAATTTCACATCTGATCTCCTGTTTCGCTCCCTGAATACTGTCCTGCAGCGTCCCATACTTTCTATTTAATTCCTCATTCTCCTTGACCATATTATCTACCTTCTGATTAATTTCTTTATTGTCTTTACATATCGCTTCTCTTATCTCCCTACACATCTCCTGATTTTGCCTACTTATCTCCTCTCTCATCTCCCTACTCATCTCCTGATTTTGCCTACTTATTTCCTCTCTCATCTCCATACTCATCTCCTGATTTTGCCTATTTAACTCCTGATTATTTTTATTGCTATCTTCTAGCTTCTTGTCTATTGCCTTGCTTATCTCCTGATTTTGCCTATTCATCTCCTGATTTTGCTTACTTATTTCCTCTCTCATCTCCCTACTCATCTCCTGATTTTGCCTATTCATCTCCAGAAACATTCCCATGATCTCATCTAATTTATTTTCCGAAATATCCAAAGGCTTTTGTTTCTCCTTCCCTCCACTAGTCTCAGGATTTATTTCAGGATGTACCTCTATATTCGTCTCAGGGTTAACCTCGGGATTATTCTCAGGATTACTCTCAAGATTTACCTCCGACATCTTGGTATAATCCTCTACACGCTCAGCCTCAGTACCACTATCAACATTCGTATAATTAGCTTTCTCGCCTTTACTCCTCAATTTCCTTTGTTCCTCATCCGCCATCTCGAAGTACACCGTATAAAGTTTACCGTTCCAAAATTCAACTCACTTTCCCCCAAAATCAATCACTAATAATACACTAATTCACTTCATTTTCCCCCAAAATCACTGACAATTTGCACTGAATTTACACTCACTCCTTCCGTAAATATCGTTATGTTTTCGTGCCGCATAGTTGGGGGTCATTTGTAATGGCTTTGGAACTTAATGTCCCTCGTTGAGGCAGCCATTTGTAAAGGTTTTTGATAGAACTGAATCCTGCCCCACTAGTTGGGCGTTATTTGTAATGGGATATGTTACATAGAATAATGTTAATAATAATAATAATAATAATAATAATAATAATAATAATAATAATAATAATAATAATAATAATAATAATAATAAGAAACTGATTATATGCAAAGGTTAATAATTTAAATAGTCGCCCACTTTTGGGTGATCAAAATGAAACATTTAATTGTGTATTAATCTAATAGTGTATCTGTATTGTTGTCAGCTTCACTAAAAAAAAGTACATAATGTGTAGTATTATATGTAGCCAAGGGCGCCAGACCATTTATATATCATGATCAAAATAATATATTAAACATCGGTTAAACAGAGGTAGAGCATCGAAATTCCTATCTCCAGCCGTAGTGAAACTTACGTAATCTAACCTTACGATAATTAGTTCAGGAGTATGGTGTTGCCTTATAGTAATTTCTAGCTATTAAAGGAAACCAGTCAAACATTTGAATTTAAAAATGAATTTAATATATAAAAAAGCAAGTGCAAAAGGAATAAAATACTAAAGATAATAATAATAATAAATTAAATTAAAGAATCTACTGAATTTACTTGTATTATGGGTCTTGATAGGAAATTGGAGTATGCTGAGTTAATTGAATAAAATATAGATTGAATTTAATAAGCATGAGAGCCTTCTGATTTGACTGGAGTAAAACTGTTTTAATTCGCTCACCGCATTGAAGATCATTGTAGTTGGTTTGTTGCGTAGAGAGTTCCTTCCTCAAAGTAATGAATTTATATGTGGATGACGGATTAAATTCCATAAATCATCCCTGTGACAATAGCCTCGTACACAACCATGTCACAGTTTGTTAAGACAGAATGTCTTATCAAATTCACATACTTAATTAGTCAACTGTCTAGTTTAGCACTGCGTTACAGACTCCATCTCGCTACAAGTTCCACTCTTCTGCTCCACACAGCACCATCCCCTCTCCTCCAGCAATTCAATAATAATCATTTGGGTGGCCTTCATATATATAACGTTCCCAGGTAAGGCACGTGTCTATCCCCTCTTCTGAAGTCGCTAGGCAATATTAGCCCGTCTTTCACATATCAATAATGACAATACTTCTTTGTAACATTTCTCGGGAGGTCCAGCCCACTTTTTGTATAAAGTTGCAAAGGACTCATTCATCGGCCCAGCATTGTTAGTGGCAGGTCTTCATAGAATCCCTTCTTAGTATGATTTGTATACTGGTAGAATACTTGATGTGAAAGACATAAGTGTCTATTTATGTCATTTCCAAGAAGCCGTGGATAAGCCGGCCTTCCCCGAATCACCCTCTTTCTTCCCTTGTATGTGTTTTCTTCAGAAATAGTATTCAGTCAAGCACCTAACTTATTTCAAATATAATGTGTATCGCTCCAAGTCCTTTCAATTGCCATAATATTCTACATTACCGCATAATAATAGATATAAACATATTAGTTAACATAATAACTAATAAAAGGTAAAATGTAAACTTAAAAAATATTGATAATAATAATAATAATAATAATAATAATAATAATAATAAAATATATAAAATATATAAAATTATTTCATTCTGGTCACAAATTGGGACCATCAAACTCTGATGCTCAGAATAGCCTAGTCGTAATTTTGACGACTAAACACCATAATTTGTGTCTTATTTACATTAATATGGAGTCCAAATTCTTCAGATGTTTTGCTGATATTATTGTGCCCTTTTAGCATGAAATATGCAAATCACAGTATGCCAGCAATGCTCAAATCGGGATTTTCGGGGTTATGGTATGTTCTCCCACTCTGTGACTTACACATTTTGGATTAAATAGAGGATACACTTCCAAAATAAATAAACCAAATCAACTCCTACCATAAAACATTTACCTACCCAAATATATGGCGCTACAACAAATTAAACAAATAACATACTGACCCAATTCTAACTTGTTCAGAGTGAACAAGGAATACATAATAAAACAAAGGTTAAATCATAATAAATGGTTTTCATAAACCAACAAACTTATATTTCTTTTCACTTCCATATAGTGTCCTTTTAAACTTCAATACAATCAAGAGCTCCAATAGGCTCGATACTTTTCAATATAAACTGTGTTATCCTTTTTTTTACAACACATCACTATCTATTATATGAGTATTTTATAATTAAAACAATATATAATTCTTATTAAAGTAGAGATGAAACGATTAGCTCAGGACAGGGAGGCATGGAGAGCTGCATCAAACCAGTCAAAAGACTGAAGACTCAAACAACAACATTAAAGTACTGTTACTCATTTACTTAAACTTTGGGCTTTCACAAAAATTCTCATGTTACCACCTCTCTCAAATCAACAATTCACTACAGTGATTGGGAAAACATTTGCGTACTCCCGAGCTACCGAAGACTACTTGAACATGTCAAAAATTAAGATCACTCCCGGAATCTAATTGTCTTCACTAAACTCGTGAATTCCTACATCATATAACATTACATTAGGGATTTATCATTATTTGCATTCAAAGACCATCATATCAATAGAAAGCAACGATCTGAACTTGCAAGCGGTAATTTTCATCTACAAGAACCTCGGTTCGAAGACCGGGTCGTTAAAACCAACTCTAAACACTCTGTGTATTATAACTTCAAACAGACGGCTCACAGACCTACCGCACTTCCGTTAATGGTAAGGTCTGGCCGTGGCCACTTGGCGAGATTTATTGTTGGGGAGCAGGAACATTACGGTCAGACTCGCAAGAGGCGAGCTACCCTCCGCTTTCATACAGCTTTTTATAAATGCAATTCTTTGAACAAACAAGGCTTCATTCTACTTATTTTAACAACATATTTAGGTTCACTAGACCCATTCTTTTTACCTTGGCATTTATTAATTATGAAGTGTCCTCATTGGTGGGTAAGAATAATTCAATATAACAACAAATACTTAGGGGCTTCACATAAACGAATCTGGGTTCGTTTCTTTCAACTGCCTCGGGAACCATATCCCATACTGGAGGACTTATACATTTGCGACTTATGGCAGGCCTTTGCCTTACACTCGCGCTCATAATACAATTATTTCGCACCCTTTTATAATACAACACACACAACGGCCTCGTGATCACATCACTATTTGGAGGACTTACTATAGCTCAATTACCACGACCAACTGCCCCTCATAATTAATTTTACCAAGTATATTTAGGTTCAACGCATTCCTAGCGTGAAAAATTTACTTCAATGCGCTACATTACGCTTATCCTTTATTGCCATATTGCCTTCAAAGAACTGATAAATTCAAAAATACACATTTGATCTACATCTCAATTTTATATTAATCCTCTCCCGTAACAATAATCGCTTTACCTTAAGAAACATGTGTTCACCACATGTATTTATTCTTTTAAAGGAGCTCAAAGGCTACTACTTTCCTATAATTCATCATAATCTTTATTCATTTATATCATTGTTATTATTATTATTACGCTTGCTTTCATATAATTAAATCATTAATCAAATACACTGATATTTTATTTCATACATTTCCCCTAAGGGATTTATTCATTTCACAGAATTATTTTATACTTTCACAATTTTAATCGTTCAGATCGCGCTATTATTCTGTTATTTGTTATTCAACAACATCCCTATTTTCTCATTCTCAGGTGGATTGTACACAAATATTCCCCAACACATAACATAATGGAATGGTTACTCACATGAGGTCACGGTCCCCGACCATATTTTCCAGCGATGTTTCATTTTCGCCCTCTTAATGTGTTTAAGCCATCTTGATTAATCCCATTTCACACAATGACATTTCTTGATACACACACACATTATTTACCTTATACGCTGGTAACATTTTGAACACAATTCTGTATTCTTTTATCATACACAAATAAATTCACTAACAATTATTACACTTACACAAATTTTCTATATTTACAATACACTGCTTTTAATCACTGAGGCTTTGATTTTGCCTTACACACGTGATTTTTCTCTTCCCGTTTCCAAGGTTGAAACACTTAGATGTCGGCTCCCTATCTGGCAAGAGGTTGAAAGTCTCGATCAATCTACCCCTCCCTGGAACGGCTATTCTTCAAATCTGGTTTCCTGACTATTCGGCTTCTATTTTTACTAGCTCGAAGTCGTTTCTTTCTAGACACTATTTAATTTGTCTAGATAAAGTCTATCTTGTTTACGGCACCATGAATACTTTATCGGTGACCTATGATTCTCTAGCATTTACTGCTATTCCTTAGTTTCGTAGCTTAATGCTTTTACTGTTCGTTTGTCTCCTGTTAGACAATGTCTTGGATTAAAATTTCCCTTCTTATTTTCGTCGCTCTAGTCCCTATCTTATCGATACACTAGGCGTTACTTATTTCGTCCGACCCTGATCGGGTTCCTTAACTTTGCTAGAAATGTTTGTTTCACTATTATGGTACTTCAAACGTTACGATACTTTCAGTCGTTTAACTGAACTGTTATTTGAAGACCTATCGCCTGTTCTTTAAGTTCGCAGCCTACTTTGACTGTAATACTGAACTTTTCACTATAAAGACTGACGCTTGCTGAACTAAATCCTGTACTAGGATTTTCCTAAGTCTTCACACGGCGATACTAGGATGATACTTGATGCTTCCTCGTGCAGCGTCTCGGCGCTCACGGAACTGGTTGGTTGTCGATACAGCGACGCCCTCGGGCTGTCTGAAACTGCATTTGATATGATGCTCCAACGTCACGTCCCTTGGACGGAATAATACTGCATGATTGGTCTGGCTTTGCCAGGACTTTTATACTTTTTGGCTAAAAGAAGATAAAATCCTCGTCTTTTTCATAACTAACTTTTGAAGCAATAGTCGCACACCATTGAAAATTATATCCCTGGAAAGCTCGTTTTCTAAACGTAAACTGACCTCTTTGCACATAAAAATCGATCGTACAATTCTGAGATATTAAATAAAATTTGGTCTTCAGATACGTGGGTGTTACAGTTGATTTTTAATCCCCACCTCCTCGGGTCTCGGGGAACTTTTAATTACGTAATGCCGCATTTGCACTTTTTTCCTGGGCAATTATTATAACATCTTTTCCCACACAAAAATCTCTATTCCGAAATGATTCACAATGATGTATTTCTTTTGTTAATTATATGCTCGCAAATGGCTTAAATCTAATTATTCTACCTCTTGCACAACTGCGAGGATGCCAATTTACTGCAACGTAAGCTCAATTTCCGAAACCTTCTCTCGCTCACTCTGAACGGAAAGTTCCTCTCGTTCTAATTATAGCCATGATCGCTCCTTATCGGTGCGTCACGCGTGATATCATTTCCTGGCCACCTGGTCTCTTACTCTTGCACAAGATTAAACCAGTCCTCTTGTATAAAATCTTTCTAAGTTCCACTGAAGACTGTATATTTCCTCTTTTCTTTTTCCAATAAATGATGGATTCGACCCCTTGAACCAATGGTACATGGGTTCATTATATAGCCTATTAATTTGTTGAAGACCTTCAAGACTATCACCAACGATTAGTGTGTCATCAGCATATATAATCGTATTTAGCACTACTCCTAAATTAGTATTTTCTAAGGTTTCCTTAAAGATCTTGTCAGAGTATAAATTGAACGACATGGGATAAATTATGCAACCTTGACGAACTCCTCTGTGAATACTGCTGTTAGATGTTGTTGTATGCCTCACTTTGATTTTAGAAGTTTGCTTCCAGTATAAATTTTCGATGATCCGAATGTCTTTACTGTCAATTTGTATTTCTTGTAGGATTTCCATCAGGCTATCGTGATTGACTTTATCAAATGCCTTTTCATAATCAATTCCTATCTGGACATAGTAAATTCAACTCATACTTGGAGAGATTTCATATCACTGTTCTACATGACTATACATGCTTTTGTTGATGCTCCCAAACTATACATCACCTGCTTTTCGACTGCCCTGGTTTTGAAAGATAAATATATACAGGGTCTTTATTTTTGCTTGGCAAGGCAATTCAGCCCGACTTTGGCCGCCGGTACCCGGCCAACAGCCGGCTGTTACTGGTTGGCACGCGTGGTTTCCGGTCGTATTCCCACGCTCTTGCTGTGGTAGTCGTGTGAGCTCCGAGCTAAGTGGGTGCTTTATAAAGCCACTGTGCACTGTATATCGTATTGTATAGTGTGTTATTGTGATTGTGTATAGTGCTGTAATGCCTTATGTGAAATATTCGTTACGTGAACGTGTATATCTGCACAATACGTACATAAAGTGCAGGGAATCGTGCACTAGAACAAGACAAAAGGTTCGAGTGAAATTTCCAGGGAGACCCATTCCTATAAATTGGACAATAACTCAACTGGCTAAGATATTCAAACCTACAGGTTCAATGAACATACCTAGGTAGACGTCATTATTTCCTTACTGAAGCTAAATTAACCGGAGTAACCGGAAACTTTATAAGGAGATGCCGATTATGTTTGGTAGCGGATGGGGAACATTTTCAGCATATACTGTAAACATGGTGAGTAAAAATGCATGATACTGATTTTAAGCACCGTATTTTGCCGCACGTAGCCTATGAGCGCGCGGTAGCCAGTAGCTGAGCCGTCACTGGCGGAGCGCGTGAGTGAGGATGTCCTTGCCAAACAAATATAACGACTCTGTATTATAAAATGTCACCTGAGTTATTGCAATAATGAACTGACAAGCCCTCTGTATCCTATATTTAAAAATCCTGTTGTTATTCTCATTTTCTTACATTCATCCATCACATCTTCCACAAGTACGAGGAGTGATCATTAACTAAGGTTACAAGGCCGATATTCCTGGAGTTTCGTCAGTTATAGAGACATTAGTAGTGCGGGGTAATTCGAATACATACGGTTGGTAACTGTGCAGAGTTTCAGCAACCCGCCACATACAGTAAACAACTAAAGGCGACTAGTTTGGAAAACTGGTCTCGCGAAGAGATCCGCTCAGTTATTCGATTTCTGTGGGCGAAATATATAACCGCAGCCAGGACTTCTCGCCCAAGGCGTTACCTTCCTTCATGACAATGCGCGATCTCATTCAGCCCAGAAGACCACCACGCTGTTGAAGTGGTTTCGCTGGGACATCATTGACAACCTTCCCTATAGCCCCGACCTCGATCCAAGTGACTTTCACCTGTTTCCTCACTTGAAGGAGCACCTAGGAGGTCGGCAATTCACTTCAGACGAGGAAGTGAAACACTTCGCGACGACGCGGCTGAACACGCAAGGACAGGATTGTTACCAGGAGGGAATATTCAAACTCATTCCACGAAGCAGCAAGTGCATAAACCATTATGGAGACTATAACCTACTGTATTGGTTGTGTGAAGTAAAATGGACACGATTCACTGCCGGCTTTGTAGCCTTAGTTTCTGATCACCCCTCGTTATATAAGTAGAAAATATTATGTAATTGTGGAATATAACCCTAATATGCTAGGTAAATTGGGGTTCCTTCTATGCTTTGGAAAATAAATAATAATCTCAAATTATAAAGTCCGCCTTTTCAATCACTAAGAAGTTAAATCATTAAATTAAAAGGTACATGTTTCGGTATGCAATGATACCCTCGTCAGCGTAGATTAAATACTTACTTAGTTGGCCACACGAACCTCAGTCGGGTCATTGCCTCACTCTTTAGCCTCTTCCATTGATTTTTGTCTCCAGCCATATTCTCGTTGGTTCACAGGGCCTCCAGGTCTTTCCTGACTCCATCCAGCCATCTCAACTTTGGTCTACCGAGGGGTCTATTTCCTTGTGGTTTTCCTTATAGCACTCTTTTTACCACCCCTTCTTCCCTTCTCAGTACATGTCCCAGCCATTCTATTCTTCTGCTCCTTATTACTGCTATCACATCCGGTTCGTTATACAGTGCGTGAATTAAATACTGAAATGAATCTAAAAAACTATGTTAACAAAAACCAAAGAGAAAATGGATATCCTTATAAAAAACATTAGAATTTAAATAATTGAAAGAATACCTATTTTCTGTTTGGTTATAGTTAACATAGTTTTTATGATTCTTTTTAGTATTTAATCTACGCTGATGAGGGTATCATTGTATACCGAAACATGTACAGAGAGTTTGTTTTATATGCGACGGGGACCCTCGCTTGCCCGCTCACCCGCGTTGCGCGTCTGTCTCCCGCCAGGCACTTTGCCGTTATGCGGCGCTCGGGCGGCATTGAGTCATTGAGTATAGGAATTTATACTTACCTAGTTCACAGCTGGTGCTGAAAATGTTCGTCATTTACTGCTACACATCGCTGGCACCTCTTTATGAAATTGTAATTTACTTTCTGATGATCCTCAGCACCGACTGACTGTATTTCAGCTGTAATATAGTCTTTAAGCTCATTTATAGTGTGAGGGTTTCTCGCATACACTCTATTTTTAAGCGTCCCCCACAGATAAAAGTCACATGGTGATAAGTCTGGGCTTCGCGGGGCCCATACGTTCCAACCTATAATCCTAGTACCGATTATGTGATGCAATTCTGTCATGGAAGCTTCGGCAGTGTGAGCAGTGGCAGAATCTTGTTGAATATAAGTTGACAATCTCTCTCCGTAAGTCAGTTCGTCAAAAAAATTGATCACATTGAAGTACAAATTCCTATATTCAATGACTCAGTGCCACGCGAGTGCCGCATAACGGCAAAGTGCCTGGCGGGAGACAAACGCGCAACGCGGGCGAGCGGGCAAGCGAAGTTCCCCGTCGCATATAAAACAAACTCTCTGTACGTTTTAATTTAATTATTAAACTTTTTAGTGTTTGACAAGGCGGATTTTATAATTGGAGATTAATATCAGTCAACATGGATAATAGTTAATGCTATCATCATAATGGTTAATGTCCATGCATCAAATAAGTAATAGACCTAAGTATGTAAAACATTTTGAGTTTCTCTACTTCTAGAAGCCAACCACCAATACGCATATCTCTATTGGCCTTCAAGATATTAACGTTTGTTTATATATATAAATCCATGCCAAACACGCTATACCCTGACATTTAAATGTTGTTTCTGTTGTTTCAGCAATCCTACTCCCGAGAAGGACAGCTTGCTGCCAGTCAAGTGGGAGCCTCACACTACTGCCAACCCCTACTATATCGATATTAACAAAGATCTTGAAATGAAGAAGGATTTACACAAGGAACGTATGGCGTTCTTTGAAGAAATGTACAGCACGGCTTGAGAGTTATTGTATTTCACCGGATATCGACTCTCGTATCACAGAGGAACTGTGCCAAGGCTGGGGTCCGCGGGCTGTTCATCCATCCGTAGTGCCGCACTCATAGCGGCGGCGGATTTACCATACGCCCTCTTTTATTGGAACACTTCTTCTTCTTTTTCTTCTCTAGTTTCGTAGCCAAATGTGTGCCCTTTGGTAGAAAAATTAAACAAGGGAACCCTTAACGCAGTGAGCTTCGCCAACAAAATATCTATCAGCTTGCAGGGAAATAGGCGGATTTTAACCTCATTTATGTGCAATTCATTGAGTGAAATTCAGTATATTTAACAATTGAAGTATTAGAAGCCATTCCAGTGTTGCCTAATTCTATTAAAGAAATCTTTCCAGTCGGTCAACACATCTTACGTAATATTTCTTTTAGTTTATGGTGTAAATACTCATTTCCCGCCTAATGTACCGGTAATTGAGCACAATTTGTGTTAACCGACTGGACAGTTTTCTTTAGTATTATATTTAACACCAAGATTTAATATTTCCTTCTACACATGTTCTTTACTCTTACGCTATTTTTCAGTCTGCGTCTCTAGAGGACTTTCATAAATATTTAATGCCTTAAACTGTTCTTAGCTCGGAGCATAAGATACAAACTTAAGAATATGAATGCATAACAGATGTTGCTGGTTTTGGGATACCATTCACTAAAACTTAAAATAAACAGAGTAAGATAATTTGGAATTAAAGATACCGTTAAGCATAGAATTCAGCACACTGCTATGAATACGGCATTTTGTTCAATACCGCGAGATAGTATTATTCCACTATCTGCTCCAGGTTGACCACGTTGTCATGAAGCTTAACGTGAACGTGCCATTTGCATACGCTTACGTTAAGCAACACTGCGGCACAGCGAGCGTAATTAGATCCATTTGACACCATGCATTACACTTTTATATAATTCCGCTTTTCCAGCATAACTTTCAGCCTATCAGCCACCAAATGTTTTTTTTTCCAACTTAATGTAGCAAGTGATCAACAATATTGTTCTCTAAATGTTTCATTCGTACGTTTTTTCTCGCTTATACGTCAAACTATCCTCCCTTGAAAAACGTATAACTGAGGTTCTGCTGTACGTTAATGCAGCTCATCTTCCCTCATTACTCAAGTTTGTGCAGACTCACTTTGCTGTCCCAGCACACTGTGGAGATGTTGAGTGGGAGATTCGTTGGCTCAAAATGCGATAAACATTGAAATGTAGATCAGTTAAAAAGAACTACGTATGTCGTGTGAGTAGATTTATTCATTTAACCCTTTTTTGCTTTTATGTGTTTCTACATTTTAATTTATTTGAATTATTTTTTTCTGTTTCTCTAATTTTAATGTTTATATTATTATAGTTATGTTTATTATTTTATGTTCGACCCTGACTATTATATGTCAGACAACTGCACTATAATGAGGCTCATTATAACACTATTTTTCATTATGAAACAGTTTCTCTCACCAATCAGAGCTCGGGGCCGATAGCCTAGATGCTAGGCCCCTTAAAACAACAATTATCATCATCATCATCAATCAGAGCTCAAGAAACAGTTGTTTGACCAATTAGATAATTAGATGCGCGGAGTTCCACTACCTTTTAATTTAAATTTCACTGCGTGGCCTAGTGTCATAGTAGGGTAATCGAGGAAGCCATAGTCAAATACAAGGTATTCTATGCGTCTCATGCGCTCTGTTCAGTACATAAAACTGGCGAAAACGCGACAGATATTCATGAATATTTTATGAACATAAAATAGTTATAATAATTATCGTCGAACATAAACAGTCGTATGCAACTCGCCTATAATGGTAATTAAGACACTCGTATGGGAATTATAAAACTCGCATACACTCGTTTTATAAAAAATACTCGTGTCTTAATTATTGCCATTATAGGCTCGTTGCATAATGTACTATTATATTTATTTTATTATTGACCTTTTATTTTTATGTTTTTTATTTCTTTCTTTGTATTTTATTTTTATACTTTAATTGTTAATGTTTCTAGTTTATTTTTTTAAAATTTTATCCAACACATTACGTTGATAGATATAAACTATAATGTTTGATTTTTAGAAATACTAGCACTTCGGCATGAAAATTCTCCGAAATTAGGCGGAACGTTTCAACTATCAGCATCTTTGAAAGCATAAACTGTCCTTATGACAGGTGGCTAATATAGAGACCACTATCCCATAAAAGGTTAAGAAGGGAATTCCTAAACTACCAAATGCAATTAAGTCTATTCATCAGTACGATCGGGCCCCAAAAAGAACATATTATGAAAATATATACGAAAGACTTATGATAATGATTTAAAATATGAAAGGTGTGCAGACATGTGTATGCCTGATGTACAGCACACATGTTTTGAGGCCCATGGTGGTGCAATTAAGCCTCTTAAAAGAACTGTTAACATAAATATTACCATTCTGGAAAGATGTCATCTTTGTTGTTACTTCTAGAATGATGGTACTCCTGAAAGGAATTTACTCCTGCTATTTCAGTGTGGAGTTTTGTTGTATTTAGAACGAAGAATTGGTGGTATTCCGCTACAACATGTGACTTGGCAAAATGTCCTGTAAAGTTTGTAATAAAATGAACTAATTGTGTTGTATGTTGTGTTGTTGTTTGAGTCTTCAGTCTTTTGACTGGTTTGATGCAGCTATCCATGCCTCCTGAGCTAATCATTTCATCTCTACATAGCTAGCACACCCTACATCCGAGGCAATCTGTTTAAAATATTCTAACCTTGGTCTACCCCTACAGTACTTGTCCTCGACCCTTCCTTCCATAACACTAAGCTTGTTATTCCTGGGTGTCTTAGTATGTGTCCTACCAACTGTGCCGTCTGGCCTTTCGCAGATGTAATTGCAGTGGATGTGTGTACCAATTAGCATGGCAGTGGGCCCATTAAACCGGACTAAGGTTATGAAGGTATCAGAGGCGATGGGTTGAACGTACATTCACTAGCCTAGCTTAAAGAAATTAAGACTAAATAACGGACTAAATAAGGTACACATACTCAACACTAAAGTAAAGGAACGGTAATGTATTCTCCAAGGAAATATTCCTAAGGTATGACGAGGAAGCTTAACACGCTAATGTAAGGTAATGTGGTTGACAAGATAATCTGACAGTTCAAGGGACCGTGACATTAAGGTTATGGGCGATACGAGGTAAAGGTATAGGGGAACGTATATGGGGGAAGAACGCTCATAAAGAGTAAAATTACATTGTGAAAAGAGAAAGATAACAAGGGCTAGACAAAGAGTCGGGAAAAGTGAGTGTACCGCCAAAGAGTGAACGGTAACTCAAATAGCCCTGAAGGAGGTGAGGGAGTATGAGACAGGACGGAGTTTAATAAAAGCGCGCGTAGATATGACGTAAATGAATAAACACAAAATGAGGGGCGACTAACCGAAATGAAATAAACACGAGAGATGTTACGTTACACAAAATGAAAGATATCCATCAACATACGTTACGCTAGAAAAGGGATTAAGCCATACTCATAGACTTGCGTACGAAGACGCAATCTTACGATAAGAGGCAAACAAAGGTAAGAGGTATGGCAATGATCTTACTGGAGAACGCACTATACAGTAAACCGTACCAAATACCTACGCAAAAAGATACGAAGATAGGGGGACACAGATAACAGACGCACAATGGACATACTAGAATAGGCGATACGCCCTAGTATTCCATACGATAACCAAATACGCACACACCATACAGGGATAGTAAGTCGTAACATACCTTGATGGATCTGCTTAATCCGGCATCGCGGAATTACACAAAATAAACTAAATTCACGCACCTACGCGCACCTTTATAATAAATACAAACGAACGGGTAAACACGGATAGAAAATCAAGGCATCTCGGAAACGAGAGCGGAAACACAAAATATAAAAACCTACATCGGAGAGAAACAAACAGAAGACTGCCCGGAGGGTAACAAAGGGTTATCACAGGTGACGGAAAGGAGAACATATAAGGAAAGAGGTGTCACTGATCACGATTCGGCATATTAAGAAATCACTATAACGAACCCTAATCAGCAATTATAGAAATGTCCACTGATCTGCTCGGATATTCTGGCCAGTAATAATCAAGAAGAAAAGAGAACAATTCCGATAATTGACACGCCGAAGGAAAGAAAAAAGGGGGAAGACTACAGGTGGAAGAAAAACAGTTCACAACCTATCTCTTCTCTTCATTAGCAATCGCTAGAAACATCTCTCCTCTCCGACTCGTCTTCGTATTGTGCCCAAAACGACTTTGGCACAGGCTTCGAACCCATACTAATTTAAGTCAAGATATAACTAAGGAAATATAAGACTTTGGTAGAAATTTTAAAAGAACCGAAAGGGTTAATACTAAAAGCAAGTCTAGGTGACGCAGGATTCGATAAGATAAGAGTGAGGCAAGAAGGCCCAGCTGCGTATGATGTCATTGCTAATGAAGCAGAAAAGAGTTGACGCACGATATTAAAATAACCCAGTGAAACGTTTGCACTCAAGACGAAGAGAGGAGATGAAACAGATAAGTGCGAAATAAGCAGTAAATTGACAACACCGCAGTCAAGAAATCGGCAGAAATCATTGATATTAGCCAAAATACGCAAAATTGTTAGAGAATTTTTCCACAGATGATATTTATTTTTGAAACTAGAATTTTTAGGATGGCAAAAATTCTTAAGAGTCACGCCAAACAGAAGAGCTAAGTCAGCGATATACAAAAGGGACTTCACCGAGTCATAGAGTGGGAGAGGAAGCAAAAAGAAACGCCCGCCTACGCAATTGGAGGAGCGATTTAAACTAATTAAAACAGGTTCCCACGTTGCGATTTTTAAATAATAAATAGATTTGAAACGTATAGTTCAGAAGCTTTAAGATGATTATTTTCTCATAAAAATACCATGATTGGTTTAAAAGATAATTTCAGAAGAGAAGCCATACTAGTTTATTTGTTGTAAACCAAATAAATAGGCAACGGCAGTCAGAGGAATTAAGCAGTTCAGTCTTTGTGACTCTCCGAGGAGATCACGCTGTTTCAACGAGTATTCAGTAATTTAGTAATTCAGTCTACCAGAGATGCCGGAGGGCATGATATTGCTTCATAGTTTTCAGTCTTCAGCGCTACTCTGAAGGAAGGTAATGCGCCCAATTTCCTCTAGAGCACAGTCCCAAATCCGCGCAGATGGTAAAAGGATCGTGGGAATGTCAACACCCGGCTAAGAGTTGAACAACTCCCACCGGACTAATGACTAGGGAACCCTAGGAACACATATATACATTTCTAACTATACTACTAACTAGTTGCATACAGTACAGAAAAAATAAATAAATAAAGGTAGAGCACTAACGAGCAACTCGGCTTTCGGGTGTTAAGATAAATTGTCGATCAGCTGTCTGCATCTAGCTAGCGGTATCGTTCTAGTGTAATTAAGCGTTGAATCAAGAATGAGTTCTGAAAAACTTAGCAAGAATAAAAATATGCTTGCCATTTATTGACAATAAAACAACATAACAAATTATGTTCCCTTCACCACGAATAGAAATAAATATTTACGTCTCACTAAGGCTAGATGCGCTAGATAAGTGTCTTTCTTGCATCCTTACACGTATATGAAATGCATCTCTGCTCTAAGATATTTAAATAAACACATTGTTTAAACTTATGACAGCAATATCTGTCCTACTTGTTCACTGAAGTTATGCTTTAACGTTCATCATAACAAACACACTCCCTACTTAATACAATCGCTAAAGTCTTCTAACTAAAATCTCAAGCTTTTAAATGCAATAAAAGAAATGGTTAATAATAAAGATAATAAAGTGTTTACATTTTATACATAATCACGACCCGCACGATATCATAAGAACTGTCTCTAAATTATTAGAGTTTATTCCCCTACTTTCCTCCTGTCTCACCATCTTTCTACGTATTTCACCATCTTTCTTCGTATTTCACACAATAAAACTGGTCAAAATAGGTATTTATGTGTCAATTCCACGTGAATCATGACTACAAACAATGAAGTTAATATTTCATCACTAAAGTGTACAACTCCGGTTTTTCATAGGTTAATAATTAAACAAACTTACAATGCACGACTGTTCAGCTAAGCTCTCCAACCAAATATCGAGTGTGTGTGGCATTTACCCTCACGTCTCACACTCCCATCCTCTCCAAATACAAATACGACTTCTCTTAATCACCACAAATATTACAAAATCTTTCTACATAAACTCACGTTGCATATCATCGCGTTACTGTTACGCCTTCATACTGTACTGCAAATGCATTTCATTAACATTTCTTCCCTGAGCACATTCACAAAACTTCTACCGTTCCATATCAACTACTTTCATCAAAGTATGATATTTAGTATTCCTACTGGACATCACAAATGCAATAACGTTCACGAATACACTATACCTCCTCCTACAAAATCCTCTATCGATTATACATTTCGTGCTATGTTCAAATGCTTTCCACTTACTTCCTTCTCTGCTTCACATACTTCTTTGTTACAATTTCTCGCTTAATTCTGAATTTCAAGTCTGCTTGTGTCTGTTATAAAAATAACAATAATCTTGCCTCACGTTTCTGTTCACAATAAATGCTAATATCCTTCCTTCCATCTCACAGTATCATTTATGACAAATATACATTCATAACATTTTATAATATCGTTTCTTATTCAGTTATGCCTTCAACTATCGCATACTGTTCTTCTCCGTACAATAAAATTCTGGGTTTTACAATGTCTTTACATTTCTTTCATACTGGAGTTCCTTCAATGCCAATATTGAATACTCCTGTTAACAACTTCGTTTTATATATAATATTTCGTTTCTGAAATGAACAAACTCTTAATCTATAGAATTCTCCGTCCTTCCTTTCTCTACTTCAAATTATAACTTATTTACATTCGTCAAACATATGACTATACTCCCTCTCTGATACATTATTTATTTATTTATCACCAAGTTATGCTTCATTTCTCATGTTTCAATATATACAGGGTGTATTTGATATGATGGAAGTCCTTTACACTGGTGATAGAAGATGGTATTCTAAGCAAATATCTTCATGAAATTAAGTCGGATCTTAATTAGTGTAGGTGGAATTAAATCACAAAAATCGTCGGCCAATGTCTTGGAAACGGACTTTCACTTCGTTCCCCTCAGCAGCATAGCTGACTTCTCCCCGTCACCCTCCCCTCCTACGCTGAGGAATGTTGACCAGAGTCTGCAGTTGAGTGACCTCCCCGCCTTGTCTGCCAATGACATTGAAATACACAAACCGAGCCTATGAACAGCTGATTCACACCTTCATGGGGAGTGGCAACATGACTACTGATGGTGGATCTGTCTAGGATTTTGCCAGCTTCATGGACTATGCATAGAAAATAGAAACCCTAAAGATTTGGTAAATTAATTTAAGGAACTGTTGGTCTATCTTTGTGTGAAGATAGTGCAACAACTCTAATAAACATATTAATAATACTAATAATAGGCTTTTAGACACACTAACTTCTCTTATGTTTCTTTTTGGTATGTCGAGTTGCCAGATTTTATTGTACGTAGGATTTCTTGTATGTGCCATGAAATCCATGGAGATGATCGTATTAGATCCCATTCATTTACTACATGACTGAACGTAGATCGCACCCTCGGGAAGGTTAGCACTCTACCACCAGAACTACACATGCTGACTCTTATTATTATTAGACTATTATTATTATTATTATTATTATTATTATAACACTGTATTATAACAATGTATTTGTATTTTATTTTCATTTTCGTGTATTTTCATATGTATTTACATTGTTGATGGACCAATAAATCAACCCCCCCCCCCCTCTCCAGTTAATGGCCACCCGAGGGCTGGAGATGGGATGGGACAATTCTCAATATGAACATGTGGTACCGTACTAGTATTAAATCTTGGAAGTAGTTTTCCATGGGTTCCGACTTCTACCCCAGGCAAATGTCGGGATTGTTCCTAACTTAAGGCCACGGCCGCCTTCTTCTCAATAATCATAACCGCTGGCAGTGCAGCCCATGAACGGCCTAGGCCTACCAAGCGACCGCTGTCCAGCCATTTGGCCTGCAGATATTAGGGTGACGCATGGTCAGTGCATCGGGTCCCCTCGGCCATTAATCTTGATTTTCCTGACTCGGGCACTGCCTCACTGTCAGACAGCTACTCAATTGCCCTCACGAGGCTTAGTACACTGCGTTCCAGCCCTCACGTCAGTTTCTAATATCCCTGATGGAGCCAGGAATCGAACCCAGGGCCTCCAGGTGAGAGGCAGTTGCACTGCCCCAACACCACAGGGCCGGCGCCTTCTTCCGAATACTCACCTGAATTACAAATACCCACATTACTACAGAAACCAAAAAACACAGGTTATCATACAAATTCTACCCACACCCAGCTACATGGGGCTAAATGACCAAAATCGCCAAGCCTCTCAAACAAAACATCAAGTATTTTACTTCCGTCCTAAATGCCTAGTTCTGAACAGACTACGGGATGTCGGAATTTTGTCACACTGCATTTCATTAAGTGAATGTTTTTAGTATTTTCAGATACTAGTCAACAGAAGGTCCGACACGGACGCCAATGATACATCAGGGCTGAGTATCGAAATTATTTTATACATGAACATCAATCAATGAATTCCACACTTACAAAGTAGGCTACACAATACTACCGGTCCTAACGTCCCAAGCCATTGCGTGCGTTGTCAACAACAACAACAAGAACAACGGCAATGCACATTTTCTTACGAGACGGTCGAGCTCATCCTCATAACAGCTGATAGCCTACCACCCCTCAAGTCAACCGGTAAGGTCAATGCTCCGATTACGTAACAACTTCCCCTTCGCGCGTCGTCTCTCCTGGCTCCGCCTCGTTTACCCCAGCCTGCCGCACCACTTTCTGCCTGATTAGTTTCTGAAATAACTAAAAACATTGACTTTTTAATGATTAATTATCAATTTCAAGATAGGTGACAAATTTTTTACCTAGGAAGCTTAGAATAGTCTCTTCTATCACCAGTGTAACGGACTTCGATCATATCAAATACACCCTGTATATAATCGTTCTTCGATATTACTACAACTTTACGGAATTCTCCGATGTTACAACAAATCTACGGAATATACGTTCGCAATCGCAACGAAATCGTTCTAAGTAAAATTTTAACGCTCTAAAATGATAATGAAAAATACTAACGATGTCCAAAATCATCGATCAAGCCTTCAAAATACGTCTAAGTAACGTATGAAAATAACTAGCGCAATTACTAGAAACTCACTAAAACTTTCAATACAATACAATAACATAAGGTATAAATACAAATATGTTGGTCAAAATTCTGGAATAACGTGTACAATATCTAACTACAGATGTGTGAAAATACACTGGTCTACCTTCTCTTTGAGATCGCTGGTGACAGACCTGATGACGCCTGTGTCCTCGGAATCTCGCCACGTGGTCTCTGGAATGCAGCGTGCTCCTACAAACTGGCTGCATTATGTCATCTCTGCTATGGCTGGACTGCAATGAAGGTGAACGGCCTGGGTCGATGTTACCAAACAGGTTTCCAGCTGGATCCTCGCCTGCCGGCCCGCTTCCCTCGTTCATGACGGTGACACGTTCTCGCCACAGCCCTGGTTGCCTGGTTGCCCCGTGTCCTCCTGTCCCGGTTTCCTCGCCGTCTCCATCACGAATCCGCTCGTCTTCTTCTTCTTCTCAGATCTAGATATTCTTTGAAGTCGGTAGTTTGCAGTGTGCCTTCCATCACAGGAAATCACCTCCATGTCGTGAATTTCTCTCGTAGTAACTTGTAACTTTATATGAGCGAAAACTGCGGTGTTCTGCAGCTCGCTGTTCATACTGCTATGTCATCCTGATCATTTCTGGATCTCACAGGTTTAGCATAGTTCTACTTTCCCGACATGATGAATTTAAAACATCATTCTCTCTATGAAATATTGTGTAGTCGTAGATCTTCCCCTCCGACCTGAAGTTTTATCAATTCTTGTGTAGATTGATAAATTCTTAATAGTTTAGGTCTCACTTCTTCAGACTTTCTTCCTGCGTAGTTACGTGTTCGATGTTCAGTTTGTAACTTTCCAAAATTCTATCTCGTCGTAGTTTTCTTCCTTAAATGCAGTGAATAACTTCTTTCTTAATACTGTTGACTTATAATGCTTAATTCTGAGTTTCCATGACTTGTTGCTTTCTCTCGAAGTCTCGGGTTCACACAGACCTTTGTCTATACTTTTTGAAGAGTGAATATAATTACGTCTTGTCTCCTCGACGGTCCAAATAGAAAGAGCCTCGACTCCTAGCGTCTCCTAGCCTCCTCGATCAGAATTTCCCCGCAAATCTGGTCAACTATCCTCCATCCTCTATGAATATTGACAAATTCATACATAACTTCTCTCTGTCATTAAATTTAAAATCCGTTTTGCCGATTAAATTTCTTTTTCTCTGCTGGTGAATTCAATATGTAACACTCTTAAAAAATATTAAAATAAAGATTTTAATATTTATTCATTCCTCAGTATTCTAACTATTTTCTTATTGGTTCTCGCCAAAAAGTGCCGCACTTCTGACACGCGTCTGTTCCCCCACTCTTGATAGTGGCGTGTGCCTGACCTCAAGTCAACCTTGCTCTCTCCCCTGGATCAAAACTGGTTTCTCGCAGGGAACCTCGCTAAAAGTGTCGATTTCCAGGACAATACTTCTTTCATTTACTCTTGGTTAAAAATTACCAGATCATAAAATCTCTATTATTTCTTGAAATAAAAAATATTTCTTCAGGGGAAATTTATTCCAAAAGCTTATATAAACATACTCTTCCATCCAGACTGCATATGTAGTCGAAAAATTTCAAATTTAAAATATGCCATTTTTCTGAGGTGGTCCTCGGTTCGTATCTCGTCCTGTCTTCTCCTCTCTACTAGACATGATTTCGAGCGCATTTCCCCATCCGATCTTTATAGAATGTAAAGAATGGACCTTCTGTTACTACATAACGTTATTATACTTTGATATGCAGTCGATATTGTGTCTCTATTGTATCTTGGGGTAGAATCTCTTCAACTTTGAGTGATTGTATTTCCCAATAATACGATCATCGCTCAGTCTAGCTATGGCATAGCAATTATTTCCGTAAACCTTCAATACCTTGAAAGGTACTTTGAAGATGTTACTGAATTTGACGAATATCTTCTTCAAGACGTCAGCCTTCACATTTGTTCTAGTAAGAACTAAGTCTCCCTCTCTCAGTGGTCTGCTGAATCGCTTGCCTTTCGTCCTCTTCAATCTCTTTTCTGCGGACTTGTTGAGATGTTCTCTGGCCTCTTCTATCCTTCTGTCCATCGGTATGTCTATATCTTCTTGGATATCTATGATTCCGTCCCATGGTCTTCTAGGTTTCTCATTATAATGCAGTACTGTGGGAATCTCGTTCGTACTCTCATGACGAGTGCTATTCATGCAATATTCTGCCAGTGGTATCACCTTCACCCAGTTCGCATGATTTTCAGAACTGTATAAGCGAATGTACTTCGACAGGTCTAAAATCGATCTTTCAATATGATTTGTTTGTGGGCTTCGTACAGAACTATAAATGTGGCTAATATTCAATCTCTCCATAGTTTCTTCAAATTCTGCCGCTGTATATTGAGTTCCATGATCCGTTATCAATTTCTCTTGCTTTCCTAGCTTTGGTATCACGTTCTTCTCTATATGCTTCAGAACTGCTTTTGTTGTTGCTTTCTGCATGGGGTCTAGCATGATGATTTTAGAAAATACATCCATAGTGACAAGTACATATTGGTTTCCTCTTAAACTCTGGTCTGCGCCCTCGTTCAGTTTATCTATGGCGATCTTATGCCTCATTATTGTGTGATCTACGCTTCCTCCTAGTTTCTTTTCTGATATGGCGTTTTTCTCTGTCCATTCCTGTCGTGATTTTGGCCTTCATGACTGGTTCCTGGTTGACGTTCCTCACTCATTTGTGCTTGTTGTTGGGGTTGTTCCTTTCTTTCTTCTCTATCCCTCTGATTTCTTCTGTAATCCTGGCTTTCTCTTTCTCGTTCTTCATAATATCTCTGAACATTTGCATCATCTCTCCATCTGCTCCTTTGATAGTTGTTCCTCGGTTGTTGTTGTTGTTGTTGCATAGGACGTCGCTGTTGTTGTTGTTGGTTGCCATCGTTCCAGTTCCTATATCTGGAATATCTTCTAGGTTCTCCTTAATTCTGCCTGTCAGGACAGGTATTCATTTGAAATCCCCTGTTGTTGATGTTGTTGCTATACTGGTATCTAGACCCTCTCTGTCTATCGTTCCAGTAACGGTTCTTGTACGGCCAACCTTCTCTGGCTCGATTGTAGCCTGGATCATACCTGGTCCTACCATAGTTTTTGTGCCTAATCGGTCCTGTCCTAGCTGGTGTTACATCAGTTTGTTGTTGTTGATCAACCAATACTGTGTGTATTTCCCTGTTTTCGTGCCTATTTCTTGCGTTCTGACTATTGGTCTGTCCTCGGGATTGCGCTATAGAACTTGTGTGGTCTAATCGTCGCAGCAACTCAGCCATGTCTTCCAAAGTATTCTCATTTGACGAAATCAGGTGTTTCCTAATCTCGGCTGGTAACTGTCTGGATAAGACGTGTATCAGCTCCGGTTCTGCCAATGGAGTATGAAGGTGTTGTAGATGGGCTAACTGATTTGTTAAGTAGCTCGCATAACGTGTCGGTACGGAGTAAGGGTATATTTCTGCTCTGATGTCTTGTTGTAACTCTTCACTCCAGAATCGTTTCAACAATGCCTCAGCAAATTCGTCGAACGTATTGTAGGTATATCTGAACGCTCTATGCCAAATTAACGCCTCTGATGCCAAGTACTTCTCTACTACTCTCATCTCTCTCTCTCTCTCTCTAGGAATTTTGTTCTCCTCGAGGTAGTAACGCATGTCCCTTAAGAATTCCACGGCAGTGACATTTCCTTCCCCCGTGAACTTGTCTGGTTTCTCTTCATGGCTTTTAATTACCACAACGTTCTGATTATTTCTACTGGGAGTCTGATCGTATGTCCTTCCTACCATATCCGGTTCTCTTATATTTCTTTCGGTGCGTTCCGTTCCAATAGTGTTGTTGCGTGACCTACTAAACATGTGAGTGTCTACGCTCTCCCTCTTATCTTCCTGTTCACCTTGGCTAAATCCTAGTCGGAGCAGTTCTCCGCGCAATTTGCTGTCTCTTTCTCTAAAGAAATCGTGGAGATCTTGTTTCATGTTAGATGTTTCCCTCATCTACAGTGCTTTCATCTGTTCATTAAGCTCACCCATCTCTTTCTCTTCCTTAGACTTGACTTTAGCTATTTCAGTGTTGACCTCATCAACTATTTTTCTAATTTTATCTAACTCTTTAAAATTAATTCTCTCAGTTTTACTCGTTATTTCGCTAATTGTTGTAACATGGGATTCCTCTCAAGAGTCTATTCGTTTAGTTAATTCCTCTCGCAACCCAGTTACTTGAATATTTGTTTTACTTTCAATGTCTTTAACCTCTTTCATGATCTTACCATGCATCTCATAAATATGATCACTACTACTCTTTAACACTCCTTCTTTCAATTGTAATACAGCTCCAACAATACATTTATTTATATGAACATTTATGCCATCTGATATCAACTGCTGTTGATTAGTTACCTTATGTTGGAGCTCAACAACTGTACCATTTAAGGTAGTCGGCTGATTCTGCAATTCACCTTCGGACCCTGAAATAGTGTTGAAATGGTTCGTGTTGTCAACCTTTATAGTGTCTATACTACTTTGTAAATTGTGCTGTATCTCTTGTTTTATAGTGTCAATACTATTCTGTAGAGTCTGCTGTAGCTCTTGTAGTCGTTTCTCTGCATCTGCTTGTGCCTTTCTATCTCCTTCTTGTGCCAGTCGACTTTCTTCCTGAGCTAGTCTACTCATTTCCTGTGATACCTTTCCTTCGTTCTGTGCCTTTTCTAGGGCGTTCTTGATCTCCTCCTGTATTTTCTTAGCTTCTTCTTGCGCCAGTCGATTTTCTTCATGCGCCTGTCGGCTTCCTTCCTGTGTCTTTTCCAAATATGCTTTAATCTCCTCCTGTACTTTCTTGGTTTCTTCTTGTGCCAGCTTACTCTCTTCCTTCATCGCTGCCGAAGTGTTCTTAATTTCTCTCCCTAACTTCTTAGTGTTATCATGTGTAATAGTGTGTAGGGCATCAACTTCGGCAGTCAAACCTGCCTGACTGGTCCTCATCTGCTCCAATATTGACCTGATATAGGTCATGTCCTCAGACGACATAATCTTATACAATGAGAAAATATAGTAACACAGCGAAATTCCAGAATGACCAACTTTATAAATTTCTTACGATATACTCACGCATTCCGTAGATATGTTTTCCTACCTAACCTACGTCAATACTAACGCTAACGGTATCTAGCACTAACAATACCTAACGCTGAACTTTCTTCAACACTTAATCCTAACCAAAATTTATTTAAATATGACATCACATTACATTTATGGTTATACTTGACCAAAAATTCTTTCGCCGGAGCAATGCAATATATGCCTCACAACAAATTGTACTCCACATATCAAACAACGGGAATTCATCTCCTGAACTTGTAAGATTGGGATCGGCATTTTAAATACAAACAAAATACGACTGTGTCGTACACCAAACATGCTTAAAATAGCCGTGATTACGAAATATCACCTAGTGTAACAAACTCAACACAACCGCTGGTCACTCAGCACTGGGAATTCAAATTAACAAATTCGATAGACCCATGCAATCGACAACGTCGAAGCCCCACTTGTTGGGCGACCATCAATTAGATATGTTATATATGTGCCCGAATTCCTCTAGAGCACAGTCCCAAATCCGCGAAGATGGTAAAAGGATCGTGGGAATGTCAACACCCAGCTAAGAGTTGAACAACTCCCACAGGACTAATGACTAGGGAACCCTAGGAACAATCTTTCTTCGCATTACACACACTAAAACTGGTCAAAATAGGTATTTATGTGTCAATTCCACGTGAATCATGACTACAAACAATGAAGTTAATATTTCATCACTAAAGTGTACAACTCCGGTTTTTCATAGATTAATAATTAAACAAACTTACAATGCACGACTGTTCAGCTAAGCTCTCCAACCAAATATCGAGTGTGTGTGGCATTTACCCTCACGTCTCACACTCCCATCCTCTCCAAATACAAATACGACTTCTCTTAATCACCACAATTATTACAAAATCTTTCTACATAAACTCACTTTGCATATCATCGCGTTACTGTTACGCCTTCATACTGTACTGCAAATGCATTTCATTAACATTTCTTCCCTGAGCACATTCACAAAACTTCTACCGTTCCATATCAACTACTTTCATCAAAGTATGATATTTAGTATTCCTACTGGACATCACAAATGCAATAACGTTCACGAATACACTATACCTCCTCCTACAAAATCCTCTATCGATTATACATTTCGTGCTATGTTCAAATGCTTTCCACTTACTTCCTTCTCTGCTTCACATACTTCATTGTTACAATTTCTCGCTTAATTCTGAATTTCAAGTCTGCTTGTGTCTGTTATAAAAATAACAATAATCTTGTCTCACGTTTCTGTTCACAATAAATACTAATATCCTTCCTTCCATCTCACAGTGTCATTTATGACAAATATTCATTAATAACATTTTATAATATCGTTTCTTATTCAGTTATGCCTTCAACTATCGCATACTGTTCTTCTCCGTACAATAAAATTCTGGGTTTTACAATGTCTTTACATTTCTTTCATACTGGAGTTCCTTCAATGCCAATATTGAACACTCCTGTCAACAACTTCGTTTTATATATAATATTTCGTTTCTGAAATGAATAATGCTTTTATCTATAGAATTCTCCGTCCTTCCTTTCTCTACTTCTAATTATAACTTATTTACATTCGTCAAACATATGACTCTACTCCTTCTCTGATACATTATTTATTTATTTATCTATCAAAAGTTATGCTTCATTTCTCATGTTTCAATACATATATAATCGTTCTTCGATATTACTACAACTTTACGGAATTCTCCGATGTTACAACAAAACTACGGAATATACGTTCGCAATCGCAACGAAATCGTTCTAAGTAAAATTTTAACGCGCTAAAATGACAATGAAAAATACTAACGATGTCCAAAATCATCGATCAAGCCTTCAAAATACGTCTAAGTAACGTATGAAAATAACTAGCGCAATTACTAGAAACTCACTAAAACTTTCAAGACAATACAATAACGTAGGTTATAAATGCAAATATGTTAGTCAAAATTCTGGAATAACGTGTACAAGATCTAACTACAGATGTGTGAAAATACACTGGTCTACCTTCTCTTTGAGATCGCTGGTGACAGACCTGATGACGCCTGTGTCCTCGGATTCTCGCCATGTGGTCTCTGGAATGCAGCGTGCTCCTACAAACTGGCTGCATTATGTCATCTCTGCAATGACTGGACTGCAATGAAGGTGAACGGCCTGGGTCGATGTTATCAAACAGGTTTCCAGCTGGATCCTCGCCTGCCAGCCCGCTTCCCTCGTTCATGACGGTGACACGTTCTCGCCACAGCCCTGGTTGCCTCGCGTCCTCCTGTCCCGGGTTCCTCGCCGTCTCCATCACGAATCCGCTCGTCTTCTTCTTCTCAGATCTAGATGTTCTTTGAAGTCGGTAGTTTGCAGTGTGCCTTCCATCACTAGAAATCACTTCCATGTCGTGAATTTCTCTCGTAGTAGCTTGTAACGTTATATGAGCGAAACCTGTTCTGCAGCTCGCTGTTCATACTGGTATGTCATCCTGGTCATTTCTGTATCTCACCAGTTTAGCATAGTTCTACTTTCCCAACATGATGAATTTAAAACATCATTTTCACTACGAAATAATGTATAGTCATAGTTCTTCCCCTCCGACCTAAAGATTTATCCATTCTTGTGTAGATTGATAAATTCTTAATAGTTTAGGTCTCACTTCTTCAGACTTTCTTCCTGCGTAGTTACGTGTTCGATGTTCAGTTTGTAACTTTCCAAAATTCTATCTCGTCGTAGTTTTCTTCCTTAAATGCAGTGAATAACTTCTTTCTTAATACTGTTGACTTATAATGCTTAATTCTGCGTTTCCATGACTTGTTGCTTTCTCTCGAAGTCTCGGGTTCACACAGACCTTTGTCTATACTTTTCGAAGAGTAAATATAATTACGTCTTGTCTCCTCGACGGTCCAAATAGAAAGAGCCTCGACTCCTAGCGTCTCCTAGCCTCCTCGATCAGATTTCTCCCGCAAATCTGGAAAACTAGCCTCCAACCTCTATGAATATTGACAAATTCATACATAACTTCTCTCTCAGTCATTAAATTTAAAATCCGTTTTGCCGATTAAATTTCTTTTTCTCTGCTGGTGAATTCAATATGTAACAATCTTAAAAAATATTAAAATAAAGATTTTAATATTTATTCACTCCTCAGTATTCAAACTATTTTCTTATTGGTTCTCGCCAAAAAGTGGCGCGCTTCTGACACGCGTCTGTTCCCCCCACTCTTGATAGTGGCGTGTGCCTGACCTCAAGTCAACCTTGCTCTCTCCCCCTGGATCAAAACTGGTTTCTCGCAGCGAACCTCGCTAAAAGTGTCGATTTCCAGGACAATGCTTCTTTCATTTACTCTTGGTTAAAAATTACCAGATCATAAAATCTCCATTATTTCTTAAAATAAAAAATATTTCTTCAGGCGAAACTGTTTCCAAATGCTTATATAAACATACTCTTCCATCCAGAAGGCAAATTTAGTCGAATAATTCCAAATTTAAAATATGCAATTTTTCTGAGGTGGTCCTCGGTTCGTACCTCGTCCTGTCTTCTCCTCTCTACTAGACATGATTTCGAGCGCAGTACGCTGGTTCATCGGTGTCAAGTTATTCAAATCATCGACGCAAGTATTAGTCAAGCTTACTTCAAGTTGGACCCGAGAAGGGTTTAAAAGGTGAATTATTCAATTCAGTTCATAACGAACCTTTGAGAGGTCGTTTTGATCGTCATATTCCGCTCGCTTGAAGGCGCGACGCGCTAAATTGTATCAGTCAGACAGTACACCGTGTCCGCCGTGACGGAACATATTGGTCATCAGACATTCAATATTCAATACATGAAAAGCCGCGGAGTACCGCGTCGTTCAACGAAATGTCATTGAGTCACTATTTAGTGCTGATAAATGTCACGCTAAAAATCGCGGAATATAAATTCCGTTTAGCGAAAGTGTTCAGAGGGCAAAGTGCCGCCTCTAGTAGATAACAGTACAAGTCAATATAACATCGAACTTTGGAAAACCGTGATAAATAACGTCAGACTAAACAATTTAAACACAGTATTATTCGTCAGCACACGAACTATAGCCAGTCCAGAACAAAAAGGGCGTTGCGCAGTGTTAGCCGACGAGTGGAAGAATAGTCACGAGTTCGAATCAGTATCATGAAGTTAGGGGATGCACGTATAATCCAGTTGCAATCCATATAGCAGAAAACGTCGTCATAAACAAGTTATCGTCAGATCAGTATAAACAACGAAGTCGTTAAATAGACTTGGTAAAAGCAGTGTTCGAGAGACTCATTCAGAAATCCGGTGTAGGAGAAAAGAACTGTTCGGGCCCTTAGCACGTTCAATGTTGTTTTCTTGGAACCAGCAGCGAAGTGTCAGCCATAATAAGGAAATCACTGAGATATGGTAGTAGGAAGAAAAAGTGCAGTGAATTATAGTGACGTGTGTAAAAATAGAAGAAAAGGGTATTAATATTTTGTAGATTAAGTGATTATTTTGTTTGAAAAGTGAAAATGTGTTCTTTTGAAATTCAGTGTGTAATGTATAAATGTGGTAGGAAGTGTATAAAGGCAAGTGCCATGGAAGATCACTAAGTATGGAGTGGTTGACCCCATTTCAATGATATAATCACCAGCTGCACATGGGTGAGTAACAAATATTATACTATGAGTGTGTTGCACTATGCATTGTTCTAGCGTAACCAAGTGCTTACTGGGGAGTTTTGCCTTGATTCACTAGATAAAGTTTGAATGGCATTAAATGATTGTTAAATATGTTTGGGATAAAGTTAAAATTTAATCACGAGGATAATCTCGTTGGAAAGCAGAGATAATTGCAGAAATTGAATATAATTTAATCAAAACCCGCAAATATGAAAAGATTTAATAAATAAATGATTGAAAAGAAAGAATCGTGATAAGAGAAATAAATGGCTTACATTTTCGCCATAAATTACAAAGATAAATAAGCACCATATTAAGAATAATATAATATCAGTGGCCTAAAATTTGCCAGATAAATGAATGATAAAATAATTGAGCGTGATTGAAACATCATAAAAATTTGAAGAAATAATAATAATTATGAAGTTATCGAGTGTTATATTGTGCCCGTTCAGACCGAAGTCCGGACGACCACATATGCATTTCACCAAAAAGCAGTCAGCACGAGAATCAAAATATCCCGGGGCGCCAGTTGGGTTAAAGTGACCACAATAACCCAACAAAAAATGCTGTACTGATTTTCGACTCGATGCAACAATAAGGATAGAAGGAGATTTTCTGAAATGATTGCATCCGATAAAATTAATCTCATCTTATTTAAAACTTTAAAATTGACTAAAAGTATGCCAAAATGGCATAAATGATGAATGACGAATCATATGTTATGTACAATATATACAATTTCACCAACACATGAACACTTCACAATTGAGACGAAGGTCAAATTAATAATACTGTTGACTTCGCTCGGAAGAATTATTTACGGTAGTAGGGTTTTGTCAGTGCAAATTTAATTGTCTTTACTGATCCCTATATTATTTGAGTATTCACATATTGAAATGAAAAAAATATCATTCGTTGAAAATATATCACAGTTCACTTTTTCAAAAAATATGGTAGCAAATTAATTAACACTTCAGGATTCAGTTATCTCAAGATTTGTTCAAATACAAAGTTATTAACAAGAAATACAACACAATATCATTAACATGGACTTTGAGCATTTGGATTCGACGAACTTCGATAAACAGAAAATATTTATTGAATCACCTGTTCTCGATGCAAAGTCTATTCAGAGCTTTTGACTCAATCATAAATATAATTGTCAAAATATTATTATCAACAAAATATAAATTCAATTCCATATGGATTCAACCATTTAATCAATTAACTATCACTTGGAAATATTATTTAGAAAATTTGAAATATTATTTAGAAAATTTATCATGAAACAATTTCATTTATTATTATCAAAATTACAATACTTTGACAAAATGTCAAATATGTTAATCATCAACTTATTTGCAAAATGTTTATTTATTTTTATAGGATCACAAAATCCTCTCAGTTTGTAGTGGTTGTTAAGAAGTAACAGTTTTAATAATGAACAGCATCGGCCCATTCGATTTAAATGCGTCAAAAATCACATAATCGTAATTAGCATCCAGACAACGGTAAAGTTTTTCCGTAATGAAAGGTACAAGCTTGACAATAACAATTCTCGGGCAAGCAATTGCTAGGAATACTTCTTGAACACGTGGGTAAACTGTGAATTCACAATGATGGCTCAACAAAATAACCTTTGGTTATATCTCGACGAAAGTGTGGCTAAATTCGACTCCTCTACTAAATTCAAAGACATCCAACCTACAATATGATTGATGCTTTATTTCACACAACCTCATTCCTGCGACTTAATTGCGCACTCAGAATGGCATATTTAACTCTCTGCAGACACAACAATTATTTCTTCCCAAATTATACAGAATAATCAAGCCTTTGCTTGTTACGACAACTGGAAGATTTATGAATTAGTAAACTCCACCAATGAGTTTTAAATAATAATTTTACCATTAGTTTAAAACATGAATAACTCCACACCGTGTCTATTCTTAGCCAAACGTTATGAAAGACGTTGCTCAATAATGATTTTATTTTTATACAAACTCTAGCAAAAACCCTGTTTTATACATGCTTTTAGCTTCTCGTGTCTCGTGTCTTCCCAAAGATTTAAAAGCATAATGCAAGTGTGAAATAATTCCACCGAATTAATATGTTATTTATTTATGGGCATGCATTAACCACTATCCTTCGGAATCAACAAATATCCGATCTTAGAATATTGTTTTAAATGTCAAATGTATAAATCACACTAAGTGAAAATTATTATTAGAAATCACAAATATTTATTTTTATTTAAGAAAATATAAAAATAATTATTATTATGAAATCAACATTATTATTATTATTATTATTATTATTATTATTATTATTATTATTATTATTTCCTCCAAAAAAGGATTTAAAGTCGTTAAACTGTTTGGGGAATATCATCCTCGCCTTCTAAATAATGGATAAATATCCGTTCCTCAACTCAAATTTATTATTAAATCTTCAGTTACGACGGCTGATGACCGCGATTAGAAAAATATCAAAATTAAATAAATGCTCGTTCTGCTCGTCCATAAATTTCGAATCATTGACTTCTGAGAGTAAAAACTACTCAGATCAAAGCTTCTATTTCAAAAGGAAAATATTTGAAACAGCAAAAACATATCGATGAATAGAAAATATGTGTTAGTAAGACTGTAGAAAAATATGAGAAATCCAGCTAACTACGCATAAAAATAATGCAAATTTGTAGCTTACATTCTTGTAGATCTTGATGCTTGTAATCTGGTCTGAACCAGATTATTCAGTCTTCTTGTCCCCATTAGGACACGTATTTATAATCTTGTATCGGCCTCCATTTTATACCCGCAATGGTCTTACACAGACATAGCGGTGTTCATACATGAAGCCTTGATATCTTGAAGAAAAATGTTACCAGCTTCAAAAGCTGAAGTAAAGTTGACGGGGGTCTGATCAAAATGATCCATGATGAAAATTATTAACATGACACAACTGTGATGTGTTCAGTACTCCTAATACGCTTATAATCTTGTTCAGCACTAGTACAAATTCTGTCGAGTTTGCTGGGCGGAGTTTCTCACTCTCCAGATTGCGCAAGGCAAAACTGTATTCCCAATATCGGCTAAAGAATTATACTGTGCAAGAATGGTAATAAAAGTACTGATTTATCTTGGCTGGTCCACTAACAAGACAAAAGCTTGTGCTCTGACTGTTGGATTAAATAATCCAGCTTTGAATAATTATGTACAGAAGAAAGAAATGTAGACAAAGTCTACCATATGTCCAGTTGTAGCAGTAAATAATTACCAGTGCCACAAATTTTTATCACTTCGGTGATAACTGTAATGGCTCTCATCCCCCCTTAACCCTTTGAATAACCAAATGATAATAATAATATTAGCATATCAAAGTATAACTCATCAACATGATATTACCATACCAAAAATTAATAATTTATAACACACAGAAAAGGCCTAATTTAATTACTCACTAGGTCAGCTGAGTTCACAGCAAAAAAATCTAGGAGTGAATGTTCCAAATTTTCGTGGTATTCAAGTACACCCTGATTTGATTTAGGATAAGAGATCAGGCGGGACGAAGCTAACGTCAAGACCAGCTTGTTGAATGGAAGGCTGGACGTACTCAGAAAGGCCGACAATTTTAATCTTGCCACACATGGTGAAGGGAACAGAAACAATCTTCCTACTGACTGGTATCATTAAATAAAAACAACATCCAAATGTCAAAGTATAATAAAAATCAAGGAATGATACAATTAATTTACAATTAAATTACAACTAAAACCCTTAACCGCTTAGGCTAATATTTAAAAGGTAATGCCGAATCAAGTTCCGGGTAATATTGTGAATAAAATAAAATCAGTCATTGCCCAGTTGGCAAAATTTCATTTCGCCATCATACGATTAATTGAATTACTGAACAGAGGGTAATATCATCCACAAGGATAAAAGGAAATATAACAACATGAAATTCAGGCCGGGTGCCATTTCACAAACAAATTACATAAAGCAACAAACGCGTTCCTTAGCGAACGAAAGCATCCGAGAAGCTTCAGAGTCCAGCACTGACTGTCCTTTGAAGCCTATCTGACTAAAATTAAGTCCACGAGGTTCCCATCCAGCTAACGGGACATAGGGCAATAAGTAACCCACCCTGCAGTAACTACATATAACAGTATGACCAAATTATACAAGCCCTTCCAAAATATTACATTCTAATATACTAAATAAAATTCCAAGATATTACATACTGATATACTAAATAAAATGTCAAAATCTGTATCTAGTTCACATTATGGTCCACCGACACATGGCCTTAGAATCACATTACCAAAATTTTGCAGTCAAAGTTAGTATTCAACCTGTTTTTAGTTGCCCCTTAGAATTAAGTTATGATAGTACCACCTGGTGTCTTCCAGCCCTCCGAGGAAACTGCACTATCAGTTTACCCGGAGGCGATTGCTTAAGAGTCTTTATGTCAGCAAGCTTCTCCACACACTGTCTCTCTATTCACAGGCCACAACCCTGTATTCCAGTGTACTCCCACCACACTACTCCAGTAATACCAAATGCGACTAGTGGCGCAACGGGCCAAAACAAGGCCAGAGTCCAAGGTTTGAGTTGGTACCATTGAATATCACCCCACACAGTTAGTGCGTAGAAACTTTCCAGGAGTTGAGGCGTTACACAATGTTCTGGCCAGATTGTTCTTAGAACAAGAGCTTGGCGAATGTAGCTGACAGGAAATGTTCACTTTTCCAATGTTCACAGATACAAGGCTTGATTTATCTCCCTTCCATCAGCGATAATCCTTTAAGTGACAGGACACACAAAGGGCACAAATCCTGGCAGAAAAAGGGCTTGGCGAACCCATTTCACCAACAGTCAGGCGCCAGAGAGGCGAAATGAATTCTCAGAAGAGGCTTGGTGTATGCTCCCATGATAATCCGGCCAGACCTGGAGTTCTTACTGCGCCTCGAAGATAAAGATGAACATGTACTGATTTGCAAAATCGGTACATCCACCTCCTCCAAAGGAAGACGACGGGGAGATGACAAACAGTGTGATGGTGTCCAGCCGGTCTCTTGGCAGCTGAAGAGGCTACTCCAATCTCCGCCAGCAGACCTTGAAGTAGATCTCCTCGGGTAGAATGATGCCATGGGACCTAGATGGTACCTCCAAACTGGGCCCAGATTGGTAGTACACGTCCCACATAGTGACCACTGAAACACACATCAGAACAGCAGCGTATAGTCCAAATACAGTTCCCTTAAAGGGAACAAGCGTTCCAGGCCAGTCAACCAGCCCTAAACAAATTATGTTATCCCAGGAAGGATAAAAAAAAATCACACGAAGCATTATTGTGCCATCGAAGTTCGCTTAAGAGTCTTTCAAGTCCCACACGGGATGCTTGAGGCCACGAACAAGGTTATGTGCCAAGACAGGGGTTCCAGGGCATAGTTAAAGTTCACTGAAGTATGAAAATCACCGAAAGGGGCAACCAACTATACGATGTGACTGACGTTAACAAGCTTAATTGAAAGTTCACTACAATACTTAGCAAGAATAACCAAATCAACTTATATCAACCAATTTTTGACTAAAACATCCAGAAACCATAATATTTACAATATTTCAGATATTTTCCCAACGAAATTCCCTGAAATTTTATGGGCAACACTATCAAAATAGAAATAATGCAAGGGGGAACTCACTGGTACCCTTCCAAAACAGTTAAACATACTCAAAAATGAATTTACATTTACTTTGATGGCCTCACGCAGTACCGTAGGAAAACAGAACACATTTAGGAAGCACCAAAACATTTTAAAACAAACACAACATACCATAATCAAACCATATGGATCGTCCCAGGTATGTGACACATATTAAAACATAATGAATACCAAAGTCACTGTCTCATTTCACCAGTCGCTGCCCCTAACCATCCACGGTGGCCATCCGACGAACGACAGAAAACAGCAACTACCTTCCACGAGAACAATAACCAAATGGGGAGACCACGTTAAACAATAGACACCACGATCCAACCAATTTACATACCAGCACCTAACCAAATTTCACCAAATAACTTCATCGCTACTCGCCAACGCATCCTAACAGTCTACAAACCCCCAAGAGTTCCTGTAGGATGACCAACCGAACTCAGGACACTAAGGTGATCACACCTATCCTGAGAACCAACTTACAAAAGTTACACCAAATGTTCAAATTAAAACATCTTCTCAAAATCCAGATGCCACCTTCTAGGCACGGAACCTAACCAATATCAAACCAACAACAACTACGAGCCCGGTGCAGAGGCCACACTAATTCTACTTCCAAAGCACATAGCTCAGCAGAACTAGACACAAACTCAAGTTGGTACCAACCAATTTTCAAGACATACCTAAACGAACGTGGCTCCACCATTAAAAAAAAAACACAAATTACTTATAACTTTTACACCCACACAGACAACAAACCACTTCCATGGTCCCATACACAGATCTACCTTACTACAACGAACACCCATAGGTGTCATGTGACACATTTCTACAAGCACAAGGTGATTAATATCCTCAAAACTTCAGATTCTCTAACTCAGCGGTCCTCGACATGCCACAGCATGCTCAAAATACAGAATTACAGGATCACAGATTTGATGGTATGATACATTTTCAAAATGCACGGGGCGGTTACTGTCCCCAAATTCACATGTTCTCCACTTTCAACATCTCGCACACACCCCATCATGTTCCACACACAGAATTACAAGGTCACTGAGGTGACAAAATGATACATTTTCAAAATGCACGGGGTGGTTATAGTCCCCAAGGAAAATGCACCTTACACAGAACGAGAGTTAGCTCACCAACTAATAGATACCTCAAATTTCTCCAGAACAAGCACGACATCTCCAGTGCAACACTATCTCGATGCATAGAACAACTGACTAACGCTATAGCCTGGCTACCAGCTCGAAGCTGATGCTAATCGAACTTAATTTTTCTTTTTCACACCCAAGTATACGGGGATACATGAACTATGATTCCAACTACAATCACATGAACGTTGTGACAATACCAGCAAGTCAGCAGTCTAACAGTGTATACCGCAGATTACAAGTAACCCACTGACTAACCTAACCAGATACATTTTCAACCGACAAGAAATTGCAATTCGAAGATTTTCCAGATCACTGATACAATTTCTAAAGCCCTCACGTCAGCAGCTGAACAACACAGCGAAATGAGCATCACTCTGAAGCATTACACCTTATTTTCACATAAAATCGAAATTTCACTACCAACCTAACAAAATTATCAGTAAATTATCCAAAAAAATTACTCAAAAATATCAACCACGAATATGATGAACAAAACTCAGCTAACAGAAGCAGATCACAGCCTTTCTTGAGGATTACAAAAGATGACATAAGAGACTTGACTTCAGCGGAACAACTAGACCATCTCCCATCGCTCTGAACTTCATATCATCGCATTCACTGGAAATAGAACATTATAATTTCACCTTTTACACACCTCGAGTTTCTCGTTCACTAGCAGGTTTACAATTCGATATATGAGTCCTAAAAACACGTTTCCTAGACATATCCTCTAATAACACTGTTACTTCAGAAGGAAAGGACAGAATCTCATAGGGGCCCTCATATTTTGGCTGCAGTTTACCTGATACCTGACGCCCTGGGGCCTTAGCCCAGAAGTTTTTTGCATACACAAAATCTCCGACAGAATATCCACCCTGTTTTCGGCCCAAATTATATCTCTTAGCCAGCTTATCATGCGAGATCTTTATAGCAGCTTTGGCCTCCTTCCAGATTTCTCTGACACGATCAGGAGAGGGTTGGTCAGGAAGCAGATCATGAAGTGACCACAGATTCGTTAGAGGGGAATTTGGGACGAACGCATACATAAGTGAAAACGGCGTTTTCCCATGGGATTCATGCTCAGCAGTATTGGAGGCGTAGGGTAACCAGTGTAATGACGAATCCGATTTGGCATGATTGTCACGATGATATGCGATAAGCGCAGCTCTCAAATTTCGGTTAACTCTCTCTGGCAAACTAGGGTTGGGGTAATAAGGTGTCGTGGTGACATGGGAAATAGAATAATCAAAACAAAATTTTCTAAACTGATGAGAAACAAAAGCCTTGGCATTATCTGACACCAGATATTGACTAGGACCAAAGGAAGAGAAAACAGACTTTAAACATCTTATGACAGTAGCAGAGTCACAATTTCTAGTGGGAAAAATCCACGAAAAGCGAGAGAAACCATCAACACAAACAAAGGCAAAACGATTACCTAGTTTAGACCTCGGCAGGGGCCCAACGAAGTCCACATACAAGCGTTCCATGGGCCTGGACGCAGGTTCGGAAGCTAACTTACCAACCTTACCACTGAAGGTAGGCTTACTCACTTTACAATCATGACACCTCAGCACGAACTTTCTCACATCCTTATCGAGACCCCTCCAAACAAAAGACTGCCTTATTTTCTGTCGAGTTTTGAATATTCCTAGGTGGCCTCCAGCGGGTGACTCGTGAAAATACATTAGCATGCCATTTATTAGCTGAGTAGGCAAAACAACTTTAGGCTTTCTATCACGCCTAGTTACACAACACAGTACACCAGACTTTAAAATATAAGGTTTTATCTCTTCTCCAGAAACTAATCGAGCAATTAAGTCACACAAGACGGGATCTTCCTTCTGATGGTCAGCAATGTCTAGAAACAATAACGGTGAATTTACTAACATGTGTTGAGCTGAATTAGCCCCAACAACAACAGGTTCCTCTAAAGAGGGAGTTTCACACCTGTCAGGAATTTCTCCATAGAGACGCTCAAGTGACTCAGCACAAACATTTTCATGATTTTCCTCGGGAACGAGATTCTTACATTTATTAGGAACTTCTTCATACATGCGGCTAAGGGAGTCGGCTATGACATTTTCACAACCCTTTATATGACGAACGGTGAACTGAAATGATGAAATACGGGTTGCCCACCTGGCGATTCGCCCAGTCGTTCGAGGTCAAGCCAGGACCCAGCTCAGGGACTGGTTATCGGTTTCAAGTTCGAAAGGAACATGTTCGACATACATTCGGAATTTCTCCAGTCCAAACATCATTGCGAGCCCCTCAAGCTCGTATACGGAATAATTTACTTCAGCAGGTGACAGAGTTCGAGAAGCAAAACCAATAGGTCGTCTACCTAACTCACTTTCTTGTAACAACACAGCAGCTACAGCACCGAGCGACGCATCAGTCTGGATTATAAACTTCTTACTGAAATCAGGGACAGCGAGGACAGGAGCGCTACACAGTGCCTCCTTCAAATCGTCAAAAGCTGCTTGCTGCGACGGGCCCCATTCAAATTTCACGTCAGACCTTCGCAGATGATTAAGTGGCAACGCCCGCTGTGCAAAATTGGGTATAAATTTGCGCAGAAAGCCAACCATTCCCACGAATCGGGCTACTCCTTTCACATTTTTAGGGGGTGCAAAATCTCTAATTCCTTGGGTTCGTGAGTCATCGACCGAAACACCTTCAGCAGAAACAACATGTCCAAGAAAGGCAATTTTAGGTTTAGCAAGGGACACTTTAGACAACTTTACGATTAGACCAGCAGATTTTAACCTCCCAAATATTTCACGAAGATGGCGCACGTGGTCTTCGAACGTCTCGCTGTAAACAACAACATCGTCCAGGTAGTGATACAAATAATCAAATTTGATGCCAGAAAACACGTGATCAAGAAGCCTACTAAGCACAGCGCCCCCTGTAGAGAGGCCGAAAGGCAATCGACAATACTCAAAGAGATTCCAATCGGTGACGAATGCAGTCAGATGCTTAGATTCTTCAGCTAACGGAATTTGGAAATATGCCTGCGTCAGGTCAATGAGGCTATAATAGGAGGCGTTTTTGAACCAGGAAAAACAGCTATGTAAATCAGGAAGAGGGATGGATTCTAAAACAATCTTTTTGTTTAACCTACGATAATCTACGACTGGCCGAAAACCACCATTTGGCTTAGGTACTAAGAACACAGGTGAGGAATATGCTGATGTGGAGGGTCGAATCACTCCATCTAGTAACATCTGATCGATTAATTTCTTTAATTCCAACATTTTGGGTGGACTCAAACGGTAGGGAGGATGTCTGACGGGTATAGTATCCGTTACTTCAATTTTATACTCCAGGATCTTAGTCATTCCTAATTCGTCAGTGAACACCTCGGGAAAATACCCACACAAATCTCGAATCTCTTTAGCTTGAGCGTCAGATAAATTACTTAAATCCAAGGATTCAACCCCGGTGGACAAGACGGGTTCAGCATCACGGTTGACAACATGAGCACTCGCGCTAGGGACAGCAGTAGAAAGAAATTTAAATTTTACCTCAGAACAAAACCTGAACCCGAATGATTCGTGTTGCATATCTAGCAGTAAGCCAGTATAAGCAAAAAAATTAGCGCCCAGAATAATAGGACATGACAAATTCTTAATGACCCAAAAGGAAAATTTCCAACAAAATTTATGAATCCGAACTTTAAACTTCACAGAACCAAGAACGTCCAATTGAGCACCGTTGGCAGAAACCAACTTAACATCTACCTTCGACAGGTCACTGAATTTACAGATGAGTTTCATTGACAAATACCAATTCTCGCTAACCAATGAAGCAGCAATTCCCGAGTCTAACAAAGCTATTACACATGCGTCATTAATTGCAATTTCAACCATAGGAGAGGGTAGAACTACATCTGAAACTTTAGAACAGACACCATTTGCTCCGATAACTTTGGCGTCATCCCTCGTCATCTCATTTTCCAATGCACATCGCTGATCCTTGGCAAGGTGGATTTCAGGATGCCTGTCACGGCATAGTCAATTCCTTTTCACCGGACAGTTCCACGCCATGTGGCCCTGCTGCCCACAGTTGAAGCACGTCACAGGACGATTACTACTACTCCTAGGCGAATTATAGGAAGGACGACCGGCCCCAGGTGGTGGTCGAACCGAGGGAGGTCGAACAAACGGAACAGGGTTAATGAAGGGAGGGGGCATGCTATTTGCATACCTTATGATATCAACCGAAGGCACGTATTCGGCCTGAATAGCGGCTTCACGCAGTTCCCTAATCGTACTCGGATTAGTTCCAACACATAGGCAATTCCGAAATTCCGGCGTAGCACCGGCCAAAATAAGCCTTACCACTTCTGCCTCTGGCATATCTACTCTAAAGACTTTTACAAACCTGGATATGTCCACAATGTATGAATTTAACGGCTCGTTAATACCCTGAGCTCGGTACAGGTAACGTCCCTTCACAGTATCGAGCGACCTGATGGGCACAAATACTCGCAACACCTCGGACATAAAATTCTCCACACTCCAACCATCACACATGGCACTAGTCACATAAGTTCCCAACGTATCCGACACATGGGAGGATATTAATTGAAAGACCACTTGGTCGCTGACACCGAATTGGATAGCACACTCATGAATATCGACCAATATTCTCAAGAAATCAACGACGCCTTCAACCGTGTCCATACTTCTACCCGATAACTTTGAAACAAAACCCAAAATGGGGTGACCGACAGAACCAAAGCTGGCCTTAGAAAAAACAGAATAATTAGAATGCTCATCATTGGACACGTTACGACCTGGCATTTCGGCACATGGATTTCCTTGCACATAATTTCGGTTTCCGGAACAAGATGAAGAAACGAGGTTACGCCCTGAATTTGAAACACTCCCCTGAGAGTCTCGATAAACAGAATTTAAATCCCTAACCGGTTCTGAAGGAGAATTTTGTGTCACTGTAGGCCCCTGATGACCTGAGTTAGCCGGCACTTTAAATGATGAAATAGACCCGGAATTATCTCTAGAATTTACTTCTCGAGCACCGACACTAACAGGACTACAACTAGATGAGGGGAAATTTAAGACAGACTGGGGTTCGATTACCGACCTCCTTACACGAGGCGAGGCGACAACAGCAGAGACGGAGTTACAAGTTACACAATTACAACTGCAAGTACAATTTTCACGTCCGGGGAGGTTGAAGGTTACGTTGCTGGTATTATTTGGCACAGAAGCCATCACAGCATTAGGATTAATGGTATTCGAAACTGGTATCACCATATCAGGACCTAACGCTGCCTGGTCAAGCACAGAATTAGTTGTCACAGTTTCATGATTAAAGGTACGGTTACCGACAATAGGAAAAATCTCTTGACTCTCACAGCTGTCGGGCAAGCGAGCTATTCCGTTGCCACGGAGTGCGGCAGGTTCAGCGACACGATTACCAACTTGGCCAATCGCATTTTCAGCCAGACTGGCGCCTAGACTTGTCGAGACATTACGGCTACATGCAGGAGTTGAATTCAATAAATCCCCACCTCCACTAACACGATTAACAGTGTCCAAGGTCTGAGCACATTCCACTAAATTAACTTCAGCCTCTAATAAACCTTTCAACTCGGCGATGGGACGTTCCTCATCAGATTGCAACAAATCCACACATCGGAGATATAGGTAATCAATTCGAGCTTTCAATTTGGTGAGATCAACATGGCTACATTCTACTTCATTGAAACAATACTTAATTACGTTACCAATTTCTTTAACTGAGTCACATAACTTAGACTCACCAAGTTTGAATTCAGCAGTTGACAGCTTTGGAAGGGGTGCTGCAAAATTCACGGCATACTCTAGACTCTGGCGCGCTAGTTCTGCATCCCTGGGCACTTCAAGGTTACGTAACAGCAATTCGTAGGTTACCTCTTCATCTGATAAGTATTTCACGATGATTTTGCGGGAAGCCATCGTACATAAATTTCATGTAACAGAACACAAATTAATCATTACACAGAGTTTGAAACAATCCTACCTATGTGGAGAAAAGATTAGTAAGGAGGAGGGCCCAGTTTAAATTAGTTCCTGAATTCAAGTTATTAAATAAATACATGCAGCCATAAGGAAGGTCATTTGGCATAATGTTGTGACAAGAAGATCAGAACCATGCTCTGCTCCCAATGTAATCGCTCTCATCCCCCCTTTACCCTTTGAATAACCAAATGATAATAATAATATTAGCATATCAAAATATATTTCATCAACATGATATGATATTACCACACCAAAAATTAATAATTTATAACACACAGAAAAGGCCTAATTTAATTACTCACTAGGTCAGCTGAGTTCACAGCAAAAAAACAGGAGTGAATGTTCCAAATTTTCGTGGTATTCAAGAACACCCTGATTTGATTTAGGATAAGAGATCAGGCGGGACGAAGCTAACGTCAGGACCAGCTTGTTGAAGGGAAGGCTGGACGTACTCAGAAAGGCCGACAATTTTAATCTTGCCACACATGGTGAATGGAACAGAAACAAACTTCCTACTGACTGGTACCATTAAATAAAAACAACATCCAAATGTCAAAGTATAATAAAAATCAAGGAATGATACAATTAATTTACAATTAAATTACAACTAAAACCCTTAACCGCTTAGGCTAATATTTAAAAGGTAATGCCGAATCAAGTTCCGTATAATATTATGAATAAAATAAAATAAGTCATTGCCCAGTTGGCAAAATTTCATTTCCCCATCATACGATTAATTGAATTACTGAACAGAGGGTAATATCATCCACAAGTATAAAAGGAAATATAACAACATGAAATTCAGGCCGGGTGCCATTTCACAAACAAATTACATAAAGCAACAAACGCGTTCCTTAGCGAACGAAAGCGTCCGAGAAGCTTCAGAGTCCAGCACTGACTGTCCTTTGAAGCCTATCTGACTAAAATTAAGTCCACGAGGTTCCCATCCAGTTAACGGGAAATAGGGCAATAAGTAACCCACCCTGCAGTAACTACATATAACAGTATGACCAAATTATACAAGTCCTTCCAAAATATTACATTCTAATATACTAAATAAAATTCCAAAATATTACATACTGATATACTAAATAAAATGTCAAAATCTGTATCTAGTTCACATTATGGTCCACCGACACATGGCCTTAGAATCACATTTGACATTGCAGTCAAAGTTAGTATTCAACCTGTTTTTAGTTGCCCCTTAGAATTAAGTTATGATAGTACCACCTGGTGTCTTCCAGCCCTCCGAGGAAACTGCACTATCAGTTTACCCGGAGGCGATTGCTTAAGAGTCTTTATGTCAGCAAGCTTCTCCACACACTGTCTCTCTATTCACAGGCCACAACCCTGTATTCCAGTGTACCCCCACCACACTACTCCAGTAATACCAAATGCGACTAGTGGCGCAACGGGCCAAAACAAGGCCAGAGTCCAAGGTTTGAGTTGGTACCATTGAATATCACCCCACACAGTTAGTGCGTAGAAACTTTCCAGGAGTTGAGGCGTTACACAATGTTCTTGCCAGATTGTTCTTAGAACAAGAGCTTGGCGAATGTAGCTGACAGGAAATGTTCACCTTTCCAATGTTCACAGATACAAGGCTTGATTTATCTCCCTTCCATCAGCGATAATCCTTTAAGTGACAGGGCACACAAAGGGCACAAATCCTGGCAGAAAAAGGGCTTGGCGAAGCTATTTCACCAACAGTCAGGTGCCAGAGAGGCGAAATGAATTCTCAGAAGAGGCTTGGTGTATGCTCCCATGATAATCCGGCCAGACCTGGAGTTCTTACTGCGCCTCGAAGATAAAGATGAACATGTACTGATATGCAAAATCGGTACAATAACATTTGAAAAGTTCGAAGATCACTAAAATGTTTAACACTCTCCTAATACTAGTAACCATGTACTGTCGAAACACTAAGTCCCAGCAACTGTGCTGTTAATAACGAAGAATTTGCAACCATGTGCACGAAGATTATAACAGTGTTAGGAGTCGTAGAGTGTTTAGCGCTAGAGCGCTTACGAAGTAATACACATCCATATCAACGGAGTGCTTATGGAGAAGTAAACATCCAGAGCAACGGAGTGCTGATGGAGAAGTGAACATACTTAGCTCGGGCAGGCGTGCCTTATATACTCCTCAGCGGGCTACACGAGGTCACTGCGGGAAAAAATGCTGGAACTAAAACATCTCATATCTCATCTTCCGCTCAATCAATTTCCTCGAAATAAAGCACATTCTTCCTCCCTTTTCCGTGCCAGTAATCTGATGTTAGTCTCAAAGATTCTACTCCATCGGGAAATATTTAATGACATTTTAGCATCGACTATGACGCTCTCGCCTACGTCACTTAACCAATTCTTGGCTGTCGAAAGCTTCCAATTCCTTCTAAGAAGGTTTGGCGCGCGCTATTCAAACTTTCAATTCTGGACTTAGCATTGTGGCCTGTACCCTCAAATCTAGGCCACTGGATTTGGGCACATCCACCCCACACATAGCCAAAAATAAAAATTGAAAAATTTTTATTTTTCCTAATCACACATCAAGCTACCTGGTTCTTGAATAATACATCTTCAAACTTGAAGAATTGTAAGTTCCCACGATGTCACCAGTTCGTGTGTCGGCCATCTTATAACGACCGTTATTATTACATTCTTCAATTCGGTAGGGTCCAGAATATAAACTCGCAAATTTGGAATAGATGCGGTTTTGAACATCAGAGGGTAATGGTTTCTCACCAACACGAGGGTTCCTACGCGCAAGGGTCTGCGAAATCGTTTCCCTCTGATTCTGCGCTCTCTCTTCAAAGCTCAGCTTCTCAAACTGTCCAAAGCTAGAATGTCCCTCCTTTGACGACTGGGTTCGATCTCAGCTGGAATTGAGATTATCCGATCCCAAAGTCTCGTCGGCTTGATTCCATGGTGAAGCAACATGGGAATCTGTCCAGTACTCTCATGGACTGTAGAATTTATGGATTCAGCTTCTAAAGGGATAACCTCCATTTATTTATTTATTTATTAATCAAAGCTCAAACTACAGCTATGCTAGCCCTTCACGCTTGTACAAATAACAACAAAATAACAATTTAAAATAAAATATAAAATAAATTTAACAAATCACCAAACAAAACAAGTCCATATCAAGAGCCGGTAGAATGTCCTTGCTCGTAGCTGTGTCGTCAATGGCCAAGATGACAGTTCTAAATACAGTTTATGTTCTCCTTCACCTGCTTCAGGAACGTCCTCTTGTTTGTGGATATGTCCAACTCGCGTTTACTTGCTATTCTATTGTACAGGGATGATATGCGGTTTTGGAAGGATCTTTGGATTAAGGAATGTTTATTGTGTGGAATGTGCATAATATCTTTGAGCCTGCTAGATCGGGAGGGGGCTCTTAGTTTGAAGAGTGACAGCAGGTGGTCCGAACGGTAATGGCCATTTAGAATTGAATGTAGGTACGACAGGTGACTTACCAGGCGAATCGTGCTGAGGGGAGGGATGTTTATGGCTGAAAGTACCTGCTGAGTGGTGAATTGTCTAAACCTTGGCATTCTGTTCCTAACAATGGCAGCAATGAAGGATTGAATTCTGTTAAATTTTGCTATGTTTGACGGGCAAGAAGTGGTCCAAATGGGAGAGCAGTAGTTTGCAATGGGCTGTATTATTGAGAGGTAATAGAGGCGAAGAACTGCGGGATTTGATATTTCTGTGAAGCGGTAGAGTATGCCAAGGAATATCATGGCTTTGGATAATGAATGTTGTATGTGTTCTTTAAATCTTAGCTGGCTGTCGAATATGTCCCCGAGATCTCGCTGATGCGCAACTGCGGTAATGGGCCTGTCTAGTAAGGAATATGTTGTAGGTACTGGTGAATTGCGTAGGGTAATTGTTAAAAAGCTGCATTTATCTGGGTTTGGTTTCAGCTTCCATGTGTGGCACCAGTCAGACAGAGCGTTAAGTGAGGACTGAAGTACTGCGGCGTCGGCAGGTGTCTTAATTTCCTTGAAATCTTGCAGTCATCAGCGAAGAGTAGGGTATCGGCTGTGTCAGAGAGTTTGGATGGTACGTCTTCCATAAATAATGAAAATAAATGTGGGCCAAGGGCACTGCCTTGTGGGACGCCGGAGAGCATAGGTTGCCAAGGTAGGTAGCCAATGCTCGTTTGGACAATACACTCGATAAAATTTGGATATTTCAGCCATTACACGTTCAGCAGAATTGCTCTCTGGATGCCTTATCGAACATAGTAGTTGTTTTATGCCCAAATTATCCATGGCGATCCTGAATTCCAATGATGTAAATTGGGATCCATGGTCTGACAAAAGGAATTCCGGTTTGCCTGCTTCCGGGATTACACTATTCCTGATTCTGTTTTCACAATGTTTTGCATTCGCCTTCTGGATAGGATGCAACATAGTGTACTTGCTGAAAACATCAATTGTTACAAGGATGTACCGATTTCCTCTCTTAGATTTTGGAATGGGACCATAAATATCGGTAGCAAAGATTTCACAAGGCTTTGTTGAAATAATAGGCCTTTGGGGCTTCCTTTAACAATTTGGAATTATGCTTACTCCTCTGGCATAAATCGCATTCTCGGATGGTGTTCCTAACAGTGTGTCTCATCAGCTCCCACGAAAATTTATCTTGAATCACTTTAATGGTTTTGTCTACTCCAGCATGACCTGACATGCGATGCGCCATCCAAATGATGGGGACTTGCATCCGTGGAGGTACAACTACTCTTAGCTTGGTATGGTCTGGATCGACAAACTTATAAATCAGGCCATCCAACATCAAAAAATCCCTTGAAATTCTCTCCGTTTCAGCGAATTCAGCATCTGCCGGATCCATGTCACCTTGAAGAAAACGATACATGTTCCTGAGTCGTCTATTTCTCCTCTGTGATAATGGTAAAAGTCTTAACTTCCTTAAGGTTTCTTCATCTTCATGAGTTAAAGTTACTTGCAAAACTTTAGGTGTAGATTCCACTGCTCTACTCAATAAATCAGCACCAACGTTCAACTTTCCTGGAGTGTGTTCAATGATCAAATTGAATTGCTGTATGAAAAGTGACCATCTCGTTATTCTTTCGCTAGCAAAGTTCGTTCTAGGAATGAATTCTATAGTATGGTGATCGGTTCTTACTATAACCGCATGTCCTATTAGAATCTTTTTCACGTTTCCAGAGCAAATATAACTGCAAGTGCTTCTAGCTCGGTAGTATAATAGTTCCTCTCTGATGGACGGAGTTTCCTACTTATAAAAGCCAGGTAATGTCTCCTGTGATCGTCGTCTTCTTGAAAAAGAATAGCTCCAATCCCTACGGTGGACGCGTCGGATTCTATTATCAAGTTCTTTGTGAAGTCAGGATATTCTAATTTTATACTATTTACCAATAGTCTGAAGCCTCCGTGGCTTAGGCGGCAGCACGCCGGCCTCTCACCACTGGGTCCGTGGTTCAAATCCCGGTCACTCCATGTGAGATCTGTGCTGGACAAAACGGAGGCAGACAGGTTTTTCTCCGGGTACTCCGGTTTTCCCTGTCAAAATTTCATTCCAGCAACACTCTCCACTATCATTTCATTTCATCTGTCATTCATTTAATCATTGCCCCAGGGGAGTGCGTCAGGCCTCGGCAGCCGGCACAGTTCATATCCTCGCCGCTAAATGGGGGCATCATTCATTCCATTCCTGAGCCGGTCGGAGACTGGAAGCAGGCTGTGGATTTTTTCAACCAATAGTCTCTTGGCATCTTGGAACGGCTGTTCACAATTTTCATTCCATTTCCATTTGTTATTCTTTCTCAGTAATTCCTGTAGAGGCGCAACTGTCTCCGAATAACTAGGACAATGCCCTGCAAGGAATTGGCACGTATCTAGAAAACTTCGAACATGTTTTACTCTAGTTGGTCTGGGAAAATTTGCAATCGCTTGAATTTTCGTCTCATCCAATATGTGTCCCAGAAATTTAATTTCGTTCTGAAAGAACTGACACTTTCGGAGGTTGACCTTAAAATTTGCCTGCCTTAAATCTACGAACAACATTCGGAGATGTAATAGGTGTTCTTCTTTGCTCTCAGATGCGATGAGAATATCATCTATATATCGGATTGCTATTTCTTTTACTTCAGAACTCAAATTCTGTTCAAATGCTCTAATCAAAACAGATCCAGATGTTTTGACTCCAAATGGTAGACGTCGAAATACATAGGTTTGTTGGTCAAACATAAACCCTGTAAATTTCTTTGAATCTTCACTAAGCCTAATATGGTGGTAGGACGAAGTGAGATCAATATTTGAAAACCAAATCTTGCCCTGGAATTTCCTAAGTAATTCCCTAATAATAGACGGTCTATCTTATTCTGGAAACAATCTTGAATTCAAATTTCGCGCGTCTAGACATAACATTAGACTGCCATCTGGTTTGGACACAACTGTCAAAGGATTTACATAAGAGGTGGTAAATTTCTCAATGACATTGTTATCTTCCATATCTTTGATAAGTATCTTCACCTTGTATCTATGTTTTTCAGCTACAGGATATAATTTTGCATGGTAGGGTGCGTCATCAGTAACTCGAATTTGGTATTCGAAATCCTTAATTTCCCCAGTTCGAATATCAAATATATCCTTGAACTCTTCAAGCATATTTTCCAACTCTGGTAATCTATCTGATTTGCTATCTTCCTGTTCAGTAGACTCGTGAATTATCAAAGACCATTGAGCTTCTCCCTCGATGTCTTCTTCTTCGTTTCCCTCGAAGTTTATTTCTTCGGTATTCTGAAATCTTACCGTCTCAGTACTCATATCAATTACAGCTTGATACTTGTGAATGAAATCCGCTCCTAGTATTATGTCAAATCCCATGTCCTTCATTACCACAAACACATGCCGAAAATCATGTCCTATTGTAATGCATAAATATAGCTGAGTCTTACAAAGGGATGTCTTGTTTGGAATAATTCGTTGAATCTTAATTGCGGTCACAGGAATTTCTTCGAGATTCTCAGTGAGTTTCCATAGAGCATATAATTTCTCACTTACAAGGCATAACATTGCACCAGTATCGATTAAAGTATCGACAGGCTTGCCGAATACTTTGCACACTATAATTGGCAATTTAATCCTCGTTCCCATTTCTTTGCGTTCGTGATTATTCTGTATCAGGTCATCATCCTCTACTTGCCATTTAATAATCCTGGAAGTGAAAGTCTTAATTAGGCTATCTGCTACTGAATATTTTAAGTTTTTTTCCATCTTTGTTCTTGGATTGTGGTGTCCCTGATGTGCCAGGTTCACCCTGTTGCAGTTCTTCCATGAACTGTTTGTTCTCTTGGTGTCGTTCCTCCAAGTCCTTCCTCGTCTCCTGCTTGAATTCCTCGTTGGATTGTCTTGGATTCTCGTTTCTTGGGTAATAGCCATTACTGCTCCCAAAGTACCTTCTCTCTTGTTATCGTCCTTCGTTGCCCCTTGGCCTTCCCCATCGACCTCTATAATTGTTCGTACCTTTAGGTCTCGCATATGGTTTATTCTCATATGACCGATAGTTGTTTTGGTTCCATCTTCTTTGTCCTGGATCATCCCTCGGCGTTTTCCCTTCTCTACCGTCTCGAGGTGTCTGAGAATATCTGTCAGCCATCATTGAAAATACCGCGTTGTCATCTTTTCCAGCCTTCTGATGAAGGAATTGAGCGTTCGTGTGATCCAACTTCTGTAGAACTTCAGCAAATTGATCCATGTTGTAAATGTCCGCTGCTATAAGTGTTCTTTGGACATCCGCAGGCAATTGCCTGATCAATGCAGTAATTAATTCGTTGTCGGGCATAGGCGGATCTAAATGTTGAAGTTTAGATAGTTGCCCCGCGAAATAAGTCGAATAACGTGTAGGTTGTGAAGTAGAGTATCTTTTAGAGTATAGCTCCGCTCTCACTTGCTGTTGAGTTTCTGGAGACCAGAATTTCTTCAATAATCCTCTAGCGAATTTCTCAAAATTATTTAGGGTAGATCTAAAAGCCCTAAACCACGTAAGTGCGGGACCCTCAAAAAATTTCCCTATCACTCTTATTTCCCTTTCCTTGCCAATCTTGGAATCCTTGAGGTAATCTCCTACTACCCTCAGGAATTCTACGGGTGTAATACTCCCAGTTACAGAGAATTTAGAAGGTTTATCTTCTACGTTTTTGTAGAAGGTTATCGGAGTGGATTGCATAATAATTGTCCTAACCTCTTCCTGTTTGTGGGAATTTCCTACTTTGTTTACTCCCTCAATATCCATATCTCTACTCATAATTGTAGCTTTACCATGAGGTTCAACAACACACTTTGCTTGCTTTTGGTACTTCAAGAATTTGTTACTAAGTGCTTTGATGGTTTCTTTGAGTTCGGCATTCTCCTCGCCCACTAATTTTTTAACTCTTCGCTACTGCTTTTATTATGCGAACGATCACCCTGATTTTATCTTTAACCTGACTCTTGATATCCTCAATTTCTTTCTGGTTCTCTTCAGATCTTTTCCTGATTTCTTCAGTATCTCTCTTGATCCCTTCTGTTTCCTTACAATTCTCTTTTACATCTGTAGAAATGTTTTTCGTGATTTTTTAATGAATTTGTAATATCCACAATGTCATTCTGAGCTCTCTGGATATCCTTCGTAATAATTTGAACATGTGACGTCAAAGTTTCTCTAATATCTTTGATTCCGTCTTGAGTATCCAGTTTAAGTGCATCTTTGACTTCACTCATGGCGGTCGTCTTTATCTCCGTTGGCAACTCGTTGACTACACTTGTCTGAATCTCTCTAACAACAAGTTCCTGGAATTGCTCGGTCAAACGTTGTATGACGTTATTTGCCATACCCTGTTCTCTTTCTGGACACGAATTTCTAGATTTGTCATATCTTCTCCTACTTTCCTGATACCTCGCTCGATCCTATCAGATAATGACTGAGATTTATGGTCGGCATCGGGAAATCTATCCTCCATTTTACTTGTATTCAAAGCTAATGAAGTTTCTAGTTCATGAGTTTTCTCAAACAGTTTAGACATTTTATTTTCTAAAGAAGTGGAATATTCTTTGATTTTACCTTCTAACGAAGTAGAATTTTCTTTGAAATTATTTTCTAAAAAAGTAGAACTTTCTTTGAATTTATTTTCTAAATGTTCCTTGAGTTTATTTTCTAATGAGGCTATTAACGAATCTAAATTCTCTCTCAATTTAGCTTTTAAGTTTACTGAATTCTCCTCTAATTTAGCTTCCAAAGAATCAGAATTTTCTTTTAACTTATTTCCCAAGGAATTTTTAAGATTTACATTTAACCTGCTTTCTAATGAATCAGAGTTTTCCCTTAATTTGTTTTCTAAAGAAATGGAGTTCTCTTTAAATTTATTCTCTAAAGTAGAAGTTAATTTGGTCTCCGAAGAATTAGAATTTTCTTTAAATTTACTTTCCATTGAGTTTCCAAGATTAACTTTTAAAGAAGTGGTCAATCTATTTTCTAGGGCATCTGAGTTTTCCTTTAATTTTACCATTAAAGTTTCAGAATTTTCTTTAAGTTTAACCTCTATTTCATTAGTTTTCTCTGTAATTTCTGCCATTTGCAGATCAGCACATTTGGAGCTCTCCTCCATACGATTCAAGATCCTCATGATCTCATCCATAATTATCACAATATAATTCAAAGTTAGGGGTATAAATGTAGGCAGACACAAAGACTTAAAACTAGAACAAGAATTATGCGTAGCTACTTGGATTTCTCGGAATAAAATGAGATGTGCCCTAATGTCGACGTGATGGAAAAACATTCTCAACTATTAATTAAATTTAAACAACAATATAAAAAATGCAAGATCAATATCCTCCACCTGGATTCTAATACATTGCATATTTCCAGACTGTCGAACGTATACTACAAATTTACTTGACACCCTAATGGATATGCCATTATACAACCGTCAAAAACCACACTAACTATTTGAAATTTGAATTTGAATTAAGATTACCACTACCTGGGTTTCCTATGAATTTATTTATCCATACCAGACATCTTCCAATTCCCCAAAATATCTATTGAAAAATCACAATCAAATCGGTATGCAAACGACCGTATAGAAAACGGACCCCACGTTGGGCGCCATTTCTCCCTTCTATCTCATTTTATGTGTCCGTTCAGACCGAAGTCCGGACGACCACATATGCATTTCACCAAAAATCAGTCAGCACGAGAATAAAAATATCCTGGGGCGCCAGATGGGTTAAAGTGACTACAATAACTCTACAAAAAATGCTTTACTGATTTTCGACTCGATGCAGCAATAAGGATAGAAGGAGATTTTCTGAAATGAATGCATCCGATAAAATTAATCTCATTTTATTTAAAACTTTAAAATTGACTGAAAGTATGCCAAAATGGCATATAAGATGAATGACGAATCATATGTTATGTACAAGATATACAATTTCACCAACACATGAACACTTCACAATTGAGACGAAGGTCAAATTAATAATCCTGTTGACTTCGCTCAGAAGAATTATTTACAGCAGTAGGGTTTTGTCAGTGCAAATTTAATTGTCTTTACTGATCCCTATATTATTTAGGTATTCACATATTGAAATGAAAAAAATATCATTCGTTGAAAATATATCACAGGTCACTTTTTCAAAAAATATGGTAGCAAATTAATTAACACTTCAGGATTCAGTTATCTCAAGATTTGTTCAAATACAAAGTTATTAACAAGAAATACAACACAATATCATTAACATGGACTTTGAGCATTTGGATTCGACGAAATTCGATAAACAGAAAATATTTATTGAATCACCTGTTCTCGATGCAAAGTCTATTCAGAGCTTTTGACTCAATCATAAATATAATTTTCAAAATATTATTATCAACAAAATATAAATTCAATTCCATATGGATTCAACCATTTAATCAATTAACTATCACTTGGAAATATTATTTAGAAAATTTGAAATATTATTTAGAAAATTTATCATGAAACAATTTCATTTATTATTATCAAAATTACAATACTTTGACAAAATGTCAAATACGTTAATCATCAACTTATTTGCAAAATGTTTATATATTTTTATAGGATCACAAAATCCTCTCAGTTTGTAGTGGTTGTTAAGAAGTAACAGTTTTAATAATGAACAGCATCGGCCCATTCGATTTAAATGCGTCAAAAATCACATAATCGTAATTAGCATCCAGACAACGGTAAAGTTTATCCGTAATGAAAGGTACAAGTTTAACAATAGCAATTCTCGGGCAAGCAATTACTAGGAATACTTCTAGAACACGTGGGTAAACTGTGAATTGACAATGATGGCTCAACAAAATAACCTTTGGTTATATCTCGACGAAAGTGTGGCTAAATTCGACTCCTCTACTAAATTCAAAGACATCCAACCTACAATATGATTGATACTTTATTTCACACAACCTCATTCCTGCGACTTAATTGCGCACTCAGAATGGCATATTTAACTCTCTGCAGACACAACAATTATTTATTCCCAAATTATACAGAATAATCAAGCCTTTGCTTGTTAGGATAACTGGAAGATTTATGAATTAGTAAACTCCACCAATGAGTTTACAATAATAATTTTACCATCAGTTTAAAACATGAATAACTGCACGCCGTGTCTATTCTTAGCCAAACGTTTTGAAAGACGTTGCTCAATAATGATTTTATTTTTATACAAACTCTAGCAAAAACCCTGTTTTATGATTGCTTTTAGCTTCCCATATCATTACTTTCTGTGTCTTCTCAAAGATTTAAATGCATAATGCAAGTGTGAAATAATTCCACTGAATTAATATGTTATTTATTTGTGGGCATGCGTTAACCACTGTGCCCGTTTATACGGAGGATGCTCAGTCAGCACTCGGCTTTTGCTACTGCGGTATCGGGGCGTGTAACGTTCCCTCCACCACTGACTTAACATCCGATATGGAATACTCAAGGTTCACAAGGATTAGATGAAAAACTCAACATTACAATTTTACATTATTTATTTCACAGAAGAAAAATAGATTCATTCAAAACGTATCAAAAATCAAATCACTTGGCATAGTCTCTTCAAGTGTCACTCAAAAACTAGAAATCACTATTTAAAAATTCATCAAAATTCACTACAATGTCACTTCATTATTCCATGAACTTTGTAACTACTTTGTCTTGATTAAATTAAATTATTACCATTTTTAGTATATTTCACTCAGGCGTCGAGCGCGCGTATCATGTATGTCATATAATCTCTCCAAGGCTTTGGACATTTACATTCCATTCATTTACCCTTCAGGGTTTCTCTAGGTTTACTTAATCATTATTTATTTGTCATTTATTAGGTCCTTTGGACCTTGATAATAATTATTCACAAAGTCTTAGATTTTAAACATTTAAAATACTGTACAAGAACATGCTATGTCTGTGGATCAAATCCTTATTCCACCAGTTACTTTCCATGCATCAGGTGATTTTTTCCTCAGCATTGTACCATGCACTGTGTTATTTATCATAGTAGGATCTTTATTCATATTAAAACTACATTGTTTCATAACCCGTTATTTCATTCTTTTTGAGGAAGGAATCCGTTTATCTACAATAAAAGTATTTTACAAAATCATTCAAAATCAATATAAACGCTTCAAACTTATATTCTGGAGAATGGTCTCAATCCCAGCATTATGATTTTATAGGTTATTTTAAGCTTGAACCTTTTAATAAAAACTTTCATATAGTGGCTTCTTTATTATTAGTCTTTGCTAGACCCTACTTGACCGCGGAACTCGTTAAATTTCCTCTCTCACTCCCTTACTACGGTAGGTCAGGCTCTAACAGCTGCCCCCTCTTCCTGTGACACTTCACTTGATTTATGACGTCTCGCCGACCGCCATGCTTTACAATGTTATTTATTATTTAACCATATAATTCCCAAGACTTACATTCACTTCTAAAGCGGCTATTTGTTTCTGCTTTTAATATTATTACTATTATCATTAACATTTCGTGTCTTCAGGATATTTGTTACTTATTTCGGAGACGATGTATAATAGTTGATTACACCAACCTTAATAACAACTTGTATGACGTCTTATCACAACACTATATTTATAACAATGCCTTATCGGACTTACTTGCATATTTCACATACGACGCTTTATTTCGACGATTTTTCCCCACAATATTTTTATTTTAACAATGTCAGGCCAGGAACACTTATCCAATTTGGCGGGACTCACATGTAACTATCATTTTCGACGCTTCAATATGGCAATACTTTAGTGGGAATTTCACCTACACAATATAACACGACGTTTTCATACAACAACAATATATTTATGGGAATCTTTCATCCACAATATTTCGACGATACTCTCCATCTCCCGAATAAATATATCCTGATTAACGCATATTTATTAGCTTGAAGCTACATTTATTTTATTATTAGGCCTTTTCGGCAACACGATTTCTTGCTTGGATATTCGCGGTTTATTTAATCTCTTGTATAATCTTTCATTTGTAGCGGTAAGACCTCGGTCTTCCTATTATTTTATTTTCACAACTTTGGCCTGATTGCCTGCAATAATACATTTTTCCCTTGGGTGTTTTATTCACCAATTACTTTAGAGATTTATAAATTGATCATTTTGACAACAATACGTCAAGATATTATTTATTTCGTTCCGTTTTTATTACTGGAGTTCCTTATTACGATTTTTACCACCACTTTATTTTTAGTATATAACAACTCGATAATAGTTATTTTTATAATTATCGTCTCAGATTTTCAATTATTTTTATTACAACTTTTAGTTATTTGCCATTTAATTATACGGTATAAAATCAAACTATTTTTCTTTTTCTTTACCATATCGACTTTTAACGATTTCATTATGGTGCGTATTTATTTCATAACCTGATTTTACTGTGGAAAAAATTCTAAGCCATTTTGGTTATTATTTCGATTCCTTCCTCCAAATAATTTTTTACTTATTATTTCATTTCTTGGGTTTCCATTATTTTATATTTACTGATCCCATTTGTATATTTATTTCTGCGAGGTCATTCTCGCAGTTATTCATTATTATTATCCCAACATTTCAATTATCTTAGTGCATTCAACTACCCAGTGAATCAATCGCTAAACTCCCTAGTCAACGACTGACTTCGCTGGGTCAGTGCATAGTACAGCTGCTAATTTTAATGAGAAATCATAACTCACCCGTGTGCTGCTCTTGTTTCATTCTTAGAACGGTTCACCCATCTAACGGCATATCTAACACTTTTCCATGGCACTTTCTTTCGTGAACTGCATTTCACTTAGGCCCAATCGACCTTCACTTATATTTAAACACATTATTATTCTATAAAACACTGTATTAACACTAAAAATATATTTCTTTTAAAATATTTACTCTGCACTTTTTTCCACCATATCTCAGTGATCTTCGGCACTTCCTATCGGTGATCGACGCCTTGATGAGATCCCAAGACCCTGCATTGGACGCGTGATAACTCGAACAGCTCCTAGTTCTTCACTGGATTTAGTCTCTGCCCTGTCCTTTTAACAGTCTATTTCGGCTTCCCTTATCGTTTTTTATAAGCGATTAGCATCTTTCGCTTGCCCTACGCTTATGTGGCGGTCTATCGAACCTGCGGCCCTCCTACTTCTTGACCGTAATCTGTCCTTTTTATATACTGCGACAAGATTTTTCTTCTTTCTCTTCGCTTAAGTTCACTGAATATGCTTTGGGTCTCGAACACGTGTCCTTTTACTTGAACCTTTTGATTCCGTTCCAATATCTGACCCTTAATAATGTGGTCACTTCACTTGACTTTTACGAAGACTTGTCTATAGTCTCAAACCGATGACTTCCAGCGTAATGTCTCTACTGATGTGGACTTGTGTTTTCTAGCTGACTAATGTTCTAGAATTTGACGCGGCGCAACTTATTTTGTCACGGTTTCCGTGTAGCGTAAACTTTTATCTGATCTAGCACAAGTGCTTTAGTGATCACTTAAAAAACAACAGTACTTTCTGATGTGACGTATTTATATTACTACGCACATACGAACTTTTGTTGAAACCGCGGATACTGACGATTTGTTAATTTGACTTAACACGATCCACTTTAGCGGTTGGTGACGAACTGAGTTACTCGATGCGACCTCTCCATACAGGAGTGCGATGAGTTTTATCAACGTGATGACGAACTTCCGTCCAGGCAGACTATAATACTGCGTACTGTATACTATGTACTGTATGAAATTGCGCAGAGCCTCTCCAGGCTTGACTGAACTGCGACTGATATGCGTTCCTGCATTTGGTGATACAGCGTGTAGCGCATCTACGCTTACTGATAGTGAAACTGCTTCTGATACAGCCTAACACCCCACTGGGCTGACGAATACTGCATGCTCTCTGGCTGAAACCTCGGCTATATATTGGGAACTTGCAAAAATAAATTACTTTGGTCTTCTTCTCGGAGCTATCTTTTGAACTACACGTCGCACGTTTTTGAAAAATATCCCATTATGTTCCCTATAATCCAAACGTTACATTATCATCTCGTTTCCCGAAAATCGATCGCCTATTTATTTTAAATTAAATCTACAAGGCTCCTCAGCTGTGTGGGCGAGTTGGTTTTTATTTTCTCCTTCCCAAGACCTCTTCTTAGCTCCGCCTAATGACGTAACTGCTTCGTAAGCGCTTTTTCCCTGTGCCTAAATTATTCGGTTTTAGTCTTGATTAATTCATACTTCCCTGGATTATTCTGATTGATGTAAACGTATTTATGTGATTTTGCGTTATTTCCGAGAAAACGGGTTATTTCACAATTTTAGCGGTGTTGGGAGGCAATCCAGGGTTGTCATAAAAGTGCTGATATTAAACCTTCGCGGTGGTTCCCCTGCCAATCTGCTCTGATCGTTTCATCACAGCATGACTGTCCTTGTGATTCATACACGGCTTGCATCTTGTGACTTCAGATAAGGCTGTCAATGCTCTGCGTCATTGCCTGAATCACTCCATATTTCCTCATGGCTAGCTTATAACTGAACTTCTTTACATCTCAGAGATCCGAAGTTTGGTCCTGTACCAACCCCAGTTGGGTACACCACTAACCTTCGGAATCAGCAAATATCCGATCTTAGAATATTGTTTTAAATGCCAAATGTATAAATCACACTACGTGAAAATGATTATTAGAAATCACAAATATTTATTATTATTATTATTTCAGAAAATATAAAAATAATAATAATTATTAAATCAGCATTATTATTATTGATATTTCCTCCAAAAAAGGATTTAATATTGTTAAACTGTTCGGGAAATATCATACTCGCCTTCTAAATAATGGATAAATATCCGTTCCTCAACTTAAATTATTATTAAATCTTCAGTTACGACGGCTGATGACCGCGATTAGAAAAATATCAAAATTAAATAAATGCTCGTTCTGCTCGTCCATAAATTTCGAATCATTGACTTCTGAGTGTAAAAACTACTCAGATCAAAGCTTCTATTGCAAAAGGAAAATATTTGCAACAGCAAAAACATATCGATGAATAGAAAATATGTATTGATAATACTGTAGAAAAATATGAGAAATCCAGCTAACTACGCATAAAAATAATGCAAATTTGTAGCTTACATTCTTGTAGATCTTGATGCTTGTAAACTGGTCTGAACCAGATTATTCAGTCTTCTTGTCCCCATTAGCACACGTATTTATAATCTTGTATCGGCCTCCATTTTATACCCGCAATGGTCTTACACAGACATAGCGGTGTTCATACTTGAAGCCTTGATATCTTGAAGAAAAATGCTACCAGCTTCAAAAGCTGAAGTAAAGTTGACGGGGGTCTGATCAAAATGATCCATGATGAAAATTATTAACATGACCCAACTGTGATGTGTTCAGTACTCCTAATACGCTTATAACCTTGTTCAGCACTAGTACAAATTCTGTCGAGTTTGCTGGGCAGAGTTTCCCTCTCTCCAGATTGCGCAAGGCAAAACTGTATTCCCAATATCGGCTAAAGAATTATACTGTGCAAGAATGGTAATAAAAGTACTGATTTATCTTGGCTGGTCCACTAACAAGACAAAAGCTTGTCCTCTGACTGTTGGATTAAATAATCCAGCTTTGAATAATTGTGGACAGAAGAAAGAAATGTAGACAAAGTCTACCATATGTCCAGTTGTAGCAGTAAATAATTACCAGTGCCACAAATTTTTATCACTTCGGTGATAACATTTGAAAAATTCGAAGATTGCTAAAATGTTTAACACTTTCCTAATACAAGTAACCATGTACTGTCGAAACACTAAGTCCCAGCAACTGTGCTGTTAATACCGAAGAATTTGCAACCATGTGCACGAAGATTATAACAGTGTTTGGAGTCGTAGAGTGTTTAGCGGCTAGAGCGCTTACGAAGTAATACACATCCATATCAACGGAGTGCTTATGGAGAAGTGAACTTCCAGAGCAACGGAGTGCTGATGGAGAAGTGAACATACTTAGCTCGGGCAGGCGTGCCTTATATACTCCTCAGCGGGCTACACGAGGTCACTGCGGAAAAAAAAATGCTGGAACGAAAACATCTCATATCTCAGCTTCCGCTCAATCAATTTCCTCGAAATAAGGCACATTCTTCCTCCCTTGTCCGTGCCAGTAATCTGATGTTAGTCTCAAGATTCTACTCCATCGGGAAATATTTAATGACATTTTAGCCTCGACTATGACGCTCTCGCCTACGTCACTTAACCATTTCTTGGCTGTCGAAAGCTTCCAATTTCTTCTATGAAGGTTTGGCGCGCGCTATTCAAACTTTCAATTCTGGACATAGCAATGTGGCCTGAGACCTGAAATCTAGGCCACTGGATTTGGGCACAATATATTAAAATAAATGTTTGAGAAATGAATATTGCGTTCTGTAAATGAAATAATAATGAAGCATTTTTGAGAAGTAATAGATTGAGCTCAAATTATAAGAGTATAATAAGTTGTAATAAATAATAACGCTTTGAAATGATAATAATGATTTTTGAGAGCCCTAAATTAAATGGTGAAAACGAACACCATAGGTTGAAATAGTAAATTGTAGGCTGTCATGCCGAAGTTGTGAAGTAAAGGTAATAGGAAGACCCGGAAGTCTTTTACTGGAATTATATAAAGAAGGTTAATAAATTAGGGAGATCCAAGCCAAGTTGTAATTGCCGAAAATGGCCAAGTAATAACGAATGAGTTAGCTGCAAGCTATTAATGAATATGTTACCCAGAATATGCCTTGAGTCGGGAGATGGGACAAATGAAAGTAAGTTGAAGCTACGTTGAAGTGAAATAAATAAGTGGGACGCCGTCGTCGTAATGAAAGTAAGTATATTGTTGTGTTGTATTGTTGCTGAGGCAGGGCTAGGTAAAAAAACTCCCCGAGTCGTTCAAGCCATTGTTGTTAAAATGCATTATAAGGCTGGATGTATGTACACATGGACGACGAGCATAGTGTCTCCAATCGTGCCAAATTCTTCTTTGTAATTCCCAGCAGTGCAAATGAAGTGTTATGAAATGGAGCGTCGTATGAAAAGTCGTCGAATTGGAGTACCGTATATAAGATCGCTATAATAATGTATTGTACATCTATCCGAACTAGAGCAACAATATTCTGGGAATCACGAAATATAATTAATGTAAATGCAAATAAGAATTAATCTGTTGCTTAGGAATGCTATTAAAGACTTGGATGGCCGCGGTTTTAAAAACAGTAAACCTTGTAGTGAATGTAGATGGGTCGCACGCATCGTAAATCTCCAACTAATTACCGAGGGGAAGGAAGTGACAGCAGACCTGACCTTGCCTCTTGTGAAGGGGAGAGACCACAGATTGTCGTTTGTTGAGTAGGGTTTTAAAAGGTACTAGCGTTAACCAAATGCTACATGAAAGTTTTAATTGAAAGGTGCTAGCGTAAAATAAATTAGATCATTAAGATGCTGGGGTTGATAAAATTCTCCCCATATTATATTTGAAGAAATTAAATAATATTTGACTGACTTTATCAAATATTATTTTTGCTAAATAACCGATTCTTTCTTTATGAATAAATGATACTTACGGATATGGAAAAATGAATAATAAGATTGATAATCCCACAAATTAAAGAAACAGTGCACAGTGTAACAATAAAACACTTCACCATGGCATGAATAGAGAATAAGGGAGTGAGAGTCCGATCCACATTATGACATTGCTTGTAAATAAATGTATTATGTTCTTGTAATATCTAAGGCTTGGTGGAAGACAATGGTTTAAGTAGAAATGGTAAAATAAATAATAAACAAATGATTATGTGAATAAACATGACCCTGAAGGGTAGTCGAGTTATCTAAATACCCACAAGCCTTAGAAGTGAAATTTTTACTGAAGTGATAGGAAGGCTTTACGCCAAAATGAGTAACTGAAAATTAGGAGTATTAATGAATATATTAGCTAAGCAAGAAAGTTAAAGTGATTTTAAGTGATTTTTGATTTTTACTCGAAGAAGACGATTCCGAGTACTGTTTATTTTTAGTGAATTTGATAGTGAATTTTTATTGATTGTTGCATTTTTCTTTAAGAAATAAATTGTTTATAACTGTAATGCTGAGTTTTTCCTAAATCTTGATAACCTTATAGTGTCTACATATCTGAGTGTAAGGTCAGTTGTGGGCGGGACGTAACGCGTCCCGACGCCGAGAGCATGGCCTGGGTACTGATAGAACACTCTCCGCTAAGCGGGTACAGTATGTAACCCTATCTACCGATCTGATCTTCATCAGTCTCCTGTAACACCACATTTCAAACGCTACAATTCTCCTCTTTTCTGCTGCACCAATAGTCCTCGTTTCACTTCCTTAGAGTGCCACGATCCAGACAAATGCTTTCAAAAATGACTTCCGAATTCCTAAATCTATATTCGAAGTCAACAGATTCCTTTTTTGTAGAAATGCTTCCCTTGCCTGAGCAACCTACATTTTATGTCCTGTTTGCTTCGTCCATCACTGATTATTTTGCTTCCTAAGTCTCCTTCTTCCTTCAGATTTTCATCTGCCAATTTGATGTCCATAGAGGTTTCAGATTAATTTCGGCTACATTCCAATATTTTTGTTTTACTTTTATTAATTTCATCATGAATTCTTTCCTCAAGACAGAGTCCATACCGTTCAAAAACTTATTCAACTCCTCTGGGGTATTTTGTGACCACCATAATAAATTCCTTTTGTGTGATTCGCATTATCCTTCAATCAATATATCTTGTATTTTGAACCTTAAATGAACCTTAAATGGCAAAAATATAACTTTATTAACAACAGTTTCAAACAAAATCAAAAAATCATGAAAAAAGAAGTTCAGAAAGTAAATTATTCACTGATCATACTCTTCGCCAATCTTCAACACACGTGGAACATACGACTGTTCTTTACTGTGTTTTCCGCATGTGTACCTCTTTCAACCAGAACAAATTATGGTGGTTTTGTTAATTTTGTTGTACTTTTGCCCTTACCACATTGCACAGTTTGACGAGGCACACGAACTACCAACCGGGGGAGGGGTTTCCGTGCCCACCAAAGGAAAATTGTTAATATCTTATACAAGAATTAACATTTAAAGAAAGTACATGTGTGGTTAGGTAACCGGATTCAGAATAGACAATAACTTTCTGTACAGTAAGCGTAGAGAAGGAGTACCATGAATACACCGTAAAATCTGGAACTGGTGGTATTGCTAGGGTTAAGAGTATTGTATAAACTAAGGTGGACATATTTCTTGTTTTAACACCTTTATTTAAGGGGGGACCTATAAGGATCCAAAAATCATGTATATTTCACTTTTTCTTTCCTCAGCAACAGAAAGTACTAAAGAATTGTAATTTGGTCTGCCAAGTACACAATGCTTTGCCAATATGTACGTGTATTTAAAAGTCATTTGGCGAATGCATTTCAGGAAATTCAGCATTTAAAATGGCGGCTGCATATTGTGCACTGTTCCACCATTTCCCTAATATTTTACACAAATATTATTGTTTTTCAAAAATTCTTTCCCATTGTATTTACTGTAGCAGTAGCTAGAGATTGACCTAGAATCATTGGAATCTATAAAGAAAAAAATATTTTTTAAAATAACTGTAACCTTTTTGCAAGTTTTTTCACTGAATATTAAAAAAAACTATGACATGTACAGCAACAGTTTTACGTCATATTGTTCTTGCCTATAAGCTACACATGTATACTAAATTTCAATTCATTATCTTGAAAACTCTGGCAGTTACTAAGGAAACGGATTTGAAAATCCGAAGTTTCGGGAAACGAGTAACAAAGTTACCAATGTGTAGGGAAGATTCTAAAACGTCTGTCACAGAGACGGTGACAGTCCTGCACGTTTTTGGTCATAACTTCAAAAGTATTATACGTATCAAAGAAATTGTTGCAATGATTTGAAGAAGAAGGATCAATAAACGTGGAAAAAAATAAATTGAAAAATGACAAATTTTGAAACTTATAGGTGTAGGTCCCCCCTTAAAGGTTTAAGGAATTTAATGGCAATACGGAGCAAGGCATTGAATTTGATCAATTTATTTCTGTGACATAAAATGAAACAAAAGGTTGTAAATTTGTATTTCCATGAACCTGCAACAAGCCAACTGTCCCCTTCTTGAAGCGGGTCGAGGCAGCTTTCCATGTCTCTTCGTGGACGTGTGTGAGATACTGGGAATACTTAACTCCACAGTCACCAAATTAGCTGTTAAGGGATTGATTGTACATCATCTATATGGCTAATATTTTGGTTTTCATTCTTTAACCAGATTTAATCATTCATTCTGGATTTTTTGGAAATATTGGTTGAATTTTTAAAAGACTAGCGGACCCGTGCGAGAAATCTCGCATGTTCATAAACCACACTTTCCCCAATAGGTTTATAATGAGACACTTAAGGAGAAAGGTAACGTTTTTATTTCAACCAAATGATTATAGAACACTATTTAGCCTACATTTCAGGATAAAGGAAAGACCTCAGAATGTTAATATGGCATGTAACAGGCATCACAGCGGCCCGTGGACAGCAATTATGGAGCGTATTTTCCTACATCAACGGTGTTTGCAAATAGCACACTTCGTACAATTTTTTAAAGTAATTTTTTAAATAAATTATAGATATTTACGAAATTATAGTGCAATAAGTCACTGCTAAAGTCTATTCTCTTTCATTTGAATGCTCATTTGTCACGATCGGTCGCTTGTGAGCGCCGCAGGAGGGATTTATACAACTGAAATAATATATATGGTGATGATTGGGAAGTTTTGTCAAAAACTGTAGTCTTAGAATCAAGGAAATAACAAATAAATTAAATATACATAAATTAAAATAAATTCAAAATTACAAACTAAATAATACAAATTAATGATATAAACAAACAAGATGTTCAGCAAAGAACATATAGCCTACTTTCTCCTAAATGTATGGGTATCTTTATGACTCTTTGTCCTCATCCCTAAAACAATCAACCCAACCACAATGTATTGTTTGTTTTCTTTTATATTGATAATAAGCCAGTAAGTGTCAAGATCAATATTATATACTTTATGATGATTGAATAACAAAACTACTAACTTATTGTAATGCATTCACGTCCGTTAATCTCTATATTAAGCCAGCCTGCAAAATTAAGAATCTTCCGCCCCAATCATCTTCCGCCCCAATCACAGTAGGTGGTGCTGCGACCTATCAGTGAATTAATCTTTATCTTGTACGCCTATGCACTGCCATCGTAATGTACTACGATGGCAGTGTTCTATGGGTGTTGAATGAGTAGGCAGTTTAAAGTAGCCAAGAGGGAGGCGATCCAGCTGGCAGAGTTTAAAGATATTCGGAGCGCGATCGTGGCTAATAGTTGAACTACCAGTATTACAAAATTGCCATACTTCAGGAGGCCAGCTCAGGCATTTACACAGCGTTATGTTTGGAACAATATTACCCACATAACCCACAAGAGGACAGCACCGTACGGAGGCATTAAGAAGGCTGTGGTTAATGACAACGTGTATCTAGTTCTTCTATTCTCCTTTTTCTAATGTCTTCTGTTTATGTGCGATGCTGGGACTGTGATTTTATTAATATACGAGTGTATACTTTATCCTCTCCTTTGAGCTAAATGACATTTTATTCAGTATCTGTGGGAAAATCTCGTGCACATCATTTGTAAAAGAATTCAAGAAAAAAAAAAAACCTAACTGTAGCAGTATTCGATCCCCAGTCAACTGCGTGTCAGACTAACATGCTAGCCCAGAGCTAACCGTATCCATGACGTCAGGAGTTCTTAACTGACATATTAGATACAAACTGTTGGCAAATAATGACTTTAAATAAACGATTTCTTCACTGCAGTACATCTTCATTAAAGATCATTTCATACAAAGTTTATATTATTGTATCAGTACGGTATATCACATACAACATACTAAAACTACTGAAATATAAGACAGGCACATGAGGACAGCTGCCATCTTGTCGTGTGACACAAACGGCTCAGCTCTTTTAAGCCACTCATACTGTATAATATTATAATATTAAATTATAATAAATAACGGATCACGACCTTCAGGATAGCTTAAACCCCCCTAGGCTCGATAATCGGAATTGGTGGGTCTTAAGCTATTGATTAAAATGGTTGCATAATTCACACGGCCGCCATCCTGAAATGGCATGGCCGATGACCTTGAATTTTGGATGAAAAACGCGTCCTATATAAAGGTATGTTGTCACCAAATTTGGTAGAGATCGGATGATTAGTTTAGCCGTAATTTGATTTTACGTTTTGAACATTTGAGTGGCCGCCATTCTGTTTTGGTAAAGATGGCGGCGATATAAAGTATGACACTGAGGTGTCCTTTACTAGTGCTACCTCTGTACCAAATTTCGTTCAATTCGGTTTCACCGTGTTCGAATTGATAGGGGGGGACAGACATTCAGAGTACACACACTCATACACACACAGACCCACACACACACACACACACACACACACACACACACACAGACTCACACACACACATACACACACACACAGACTCACACACACATACACACACACAGACAGACACACTTTTTTCGCCCTGTGTTGATCTCATAAGTCTACTTTCATTTTTTGCAAAAATCGAAAGTAGGCTAAAAAATTAAAATTAAAATTAAAAGAAATAATATTATAACATAAAATTAAAAAGAAATGAAAAATAGCCTTCAGGCTACAACTAGTGCCTGTGTGCACTCATAGGGTCAGTGCTATTGTTCTGGCTCAGTGAGGAAAGTATGGCAAACTACCTCACTCCTCATCTTGCATAGTACGCCTCATTATAGTGCTGCTTTGAGGTCTTGTGGGGTATCTACCGACCTAAACTATGGCGATACATTTTGAGGATCCAATCAGCCACTAGGCTGGGACAGACAAAATTACAACATTTTATAAACATCAACATCAACATCATCTGTATTTAAAAAAAATGGTATTCTGCCCGAAGGCAGCTTTAAGTCTCCGAAGAGGCTATCCTCAGCCGGAGTTAACGTGCGGTAGGGTGGCCAGCCCCTTTCCGCTCCTCCTTATGTTGGCCAACAGCGCATAGTAGCTAGAACCGACATACCATCCAAGTTCCGACCACACCTAATGCTGCTTAACTGCGGAGTTCTCATGGGATCGGATGATTCAACATGGCCAGGCCATTGACCATACTGTAAATATAAATATGGGAATATAAATATAGGAACATTAATATAAATATGGGAATAAATATATAAATATAGGAATATAAATATATGAACATAAATATAAATATAGGAACTTAAATATAGGAACATAAATATAAATATAGGAACATAAATATAAATATAGGAATATAAATATATGAACATAAATATAAATATAGGAACATAAATATAAATATAGGAATATAAATATAAATATAGGAACATAAATATAAATATGGGAATATAAATATAGGAACATAAATATAAATATGGGAATATAAATATAGGAATATAAATATAAATATAGGAATACAAATATAAATATGGGAACATAAATATAAATATAGGAACATAAATATAAATATAGGAATATAAATATAGGAACATAAATATAAATATAGGAATATAAATATAGGAACATAAATATAAATATGGGAATATAAATATAGGAATATAAATATAAATATAGGAATACAAATATAAATATGGGAACATAAATATAAATATAGGAACATAAATATAAATATGGGAATATAAATATAGGAACATAAATATAAATATGGGAATATAAATATAGGAATATAAATATAAATATGGGAACATAAATATAAATATAGGAATATAAATATAAATATGGGAACATAAATATAAATATAGGAATATAAATATAAATATAGGAATATAAATATAAATATAGGAATATAAATATAAATATGGGAATATAAATATAGGAACATAAATATAAATATAGGAACATAAATATAAATATGGGGATATAAATATAAATATAGGAACATAAATATTAATATAGGAACATAAATATAAATATAGGAATATAAATATAAATATAGGAATATAAATATAAATATGGGAACATAAATATAAATATAGGAATATAAATATAAATATAGGAATATAAATATAAATATAGGAATATAAATATAAATATGGGAACATAAATATAAATATAGGAATATAAATATAAATATAGGAATATAAATATAAATATAGGAATATAAATATAAATATGGGAATATAAATATAGGAATATAAATATAAATATAGGAACATAAATATAAATATGGGGATATAAATATAAATATAGGAATATAAGTATAAATATAGGAATATAAATACGAATATAAATATAAATGTAAATATAAATATAGGAATATAAATTTAAATATAGGAACATAAATATAAATATGGGAATATAAATATAGGAACATAATTATAAATATGGGAATATAAATATAGGAATATAAATTTAAATATAGGAACATAAATATAAATATAAATATGGGAATATAAATATAGGAAAATAAATATAAATGTGGGAATATAAATATAGGAATATAAATATAAATATAGGAATATAAATATAAATATGGGAACATAAATATAAATATAGGAATATAAATATAAATATAGGAATATAAATATAAATATGGGAATATAAATATAGGAATATATAGGAACATAAATATAAATATGGGGATATAAATATAAATATAGGAATATAAATACGAATATAAATATAAATATAAATATAGGAATATAAATATAAATATAGGAACATAAATATAAACATGGGAATATAAATATAGGAACATAAATATAAATATGGGAATATAAATATAGGAATATAAATATAAATATGGGAACATAAGTATAAATATAGGAATATAAATATAAATATAGGAATATAAATATAAATATGGGAACATAAATATAAATATAGGAATATAAATATAAATATAGGAATATAAATATAAATATGGGAATATAAATATAGGAATATATATATATAAATATAGGAACATAAATATAAATATGGGGATATAAATATAAATATAGGAATACAAGTATAAATATAGGAATATAAATACGAATATAAATATAAATGTAAATATAAATATAGGAATATAAATATAAATATGGGAATATAAATATAAATATAAATATAGGAATATAAATATAAATATGGGAACATAAATATAAATATAGGAACATAAATATAAATATGGGAATATAAATATAGGAATATAAATATAAATATAGGAACATAAATATAAATATGGGAATATAAATATAAATATAGGAACATAAATATAAATATGGGAATATAAATATAGGAATATAAATATAGGAACATAAATATAAATATGGGAATATAAATATAGGAATACAAGTATAAATATAGGAATATAAATATAAATATAGGAACATAAATATAAATATGGGAATATAAATATAGGAACATAAATATAAATTGTAATATAAATATAGGAACATAAATATAAATTGTAATATAAATATAGGAATATAAATACGAATATAAATATAAATTGTAATATAAATATAGGAATATAAATATAAATATAGGAACATAAATATAAATATGGGAATATAAATATAGGAACATAAATATAAATAAGGGGATACAAATATAAATATAGGAACATAAATATAAATATGGGAATATAAATATAGGAATATAAATATAAATGTAAATATAAAGATAGGAATATAAATATGATTATAAATATTATTGTGTAAGTTTACACTTGTGTAAGAACATTTCACGCCTTCAGGAGGGACAAGGGCAAACAATGATAATGTGTCCAGCATCATCTGGTTCATGGGATGGGGACACATGTATAGGCTACATGCTCTGGGCTTGACTATGGAGTTATGATCACATTTAATCTTTGCTGAACAGTGAATGCTTCTGGGCGGAGCACCAGTTAGTCTACATCTACAACAATCAGACAAGATAAAGCATTGGAGCTTACATAACGTCCCAAGGCCTCCTGCCAGCTGGATCTGAGCGCGCCAGCAGCGGCGACAGTCGGCGTACATTTCACAGCGGGACAAGTGCCAAGGTATGTAGTGTTTGACTACCGTACTCTTTTAAACTGTTGTTGTTGTTGTTGTTGTTGTTGTTGTTGTTGATTCAGGTTGGTTGGTTCCTCAGTTTAGGGGCTGCGACAACGCGGTCATGTAGCCCTGTGTACTTTGGGTGTGTGTAGAATCTGTCTGATAACCGGTGTTAATTGTGATGGCTGTATTAGTGTGTGTTAAATAACCCCTGGCACGACAGCCCATGAATGGCCTAGGCCTACCAAGCGACCGCTGCCCAGCCTTTTGGTCTGCAGATATTGGGGTGACGCGTGATCAGCGCATCTAATCCCCACGGCCGTTAATCCTGGTTTTCGTGCCTCACTGTCTGACAGCTACTCAATTGTCCTCACGAGGTTGAGTGCACCCAGTTCCAGCCCTCACGTCAGTTTCTAAAATCTTTGACGGAGCCGGGAAACGAACCCAGGGCCTCCGGGTGAGAGGCAGGCGCGCTACCCCAACACCACGGGGCTGTATTAGTGTGTGTTACCTATTGTTAATTCAAGTAAGGACTGCAGACATTCGATTTTCAAGTAGTTCCAACTTTTGCTACCAAACGCCACCGTCAACGACCAACTAGTTCTGAACTTTGTTACTAGATACCACCACAGTCGGCTCCTGGCGACGAACGTTTGAACCTAAGAGCGTTGGTGAAATATAACCTATAATTTAGCTTTACAGAGGTGTAATTAGTGGAAGGTTCTTTAACATGCCATAAATCTAAGACATGGCCCGCCAGCTTTACTTCCCCTCCGAAGGAAGGCATACTGATGCTTCGGTGGCGTAGTTGGTAGCATGCTGAGCCTCTATGCCCAAGGCCACAGGTTCAAACCTGGCTGAAGTCGACGGATTTTTTAGGGCGTTAAAAATCCCTCAGTATGCCTTCCTTCGAAGGGGAATAAAGCCGGCGAGCCCATGTCATAGATTTATGCCATGTAAAAGAACCTTGCACTAACTTCAATTGTGTGAAACTAAATTTGTAGGTTAGATTTGATCAATGCTCTTAAGTTCCAACGTTCGTCGCCAGGTGCTGATTCGGATGGCATCTAGTAGCCAAGTCCACAGCTAGGTGTCGTGGACGGTAGCATTTGGTAGCAACAGTACAGTAGGATCTACTTGAAATTATATCGAATTTAAAAACGGACAACACACACAAGTACAGTCATCACAATTTAACCGGTTATTAGACAGATTCTACACACACCCAAAGTACACGGAGCTACAAGGCCGCGTTGCCGCAGCTCCTAAACTGAGGAACCAACCAATCAATATTAGGTCCGGCTACCATCTTAAATATTTTGCTTTGGGCATATAAATATCTTCCTTATCACTAATTTTTGTTAGGTTAGTTCTAAAACATAGAAAGTATTTCTTTTTAAATGATGCATTTTCAGAATGGCCAGTGCGCGCTATATTTAGTTTGATAGCTTTATCACTGACACTACTGACGCCTTTTATAGAATGCTCCTCTTTTACCACATTTGCCTTAATTCTGCAATGACATCCTGAATGTGTATATTTTAAAAGCACGCCTAGCCGCCATCTTGAATCTACGGAGTCACTGTTCATTTGCTTAGGCATACAAATGGACTTCAGGCTGTATTTTATTTTTTAACTTCGTTATTATAGATCTAGGATACGAAATAGTATTAATTTTAGTTTAAAATTTCAAGATGGCCGCCGTGCGCTATATTCAGTGTCATACCCTTTTGAAGAATTCAAGTGAGAGCTCTTGACACTCACCTCTTGGCAAGATTCGTGTTAGTTACCCAATTTCATTCGTAGTTGTCGATTTTAATGTTCTAATCGTTCACATAGCTGCCATCTTGAATGCATGGAGAGTCCGTTCTTTTTCCTTGGCCATACAGGGCCACATATACTGTCCTACACTGTCACAAATTTTCTTTACTGTAGCTCTTAAGTGCTGAGAGTTATTTATTTTTATATTCTATAATTTCAAGATGGTGTCTGCGCATAACATTCAATCTCATGTAGTTATCACGATGATAACAGAGAAGGTCCTTATATAAAACTATCTGAATGCCAAGTACTGTGAACATTGATTCGTTGGATCATAAGTTATGAATTATAATGAATGCATGATTCGCACGGACGCCATCTTGAAATTATTTGGCCTATGACCTTGTAGTTTAGGTGCCAAATGCTTCGCACATGACCATATTTTTTTTCCAAAATTCGGCAAGAGATTTGATGATTAGTTTAGTCGTATTTTGATTTAAGTTTTGAACGTTTGTGTGGCTACTATGTTGTTTTAGTAAAGATGTCGGCGATATAAGACATGACGCTGATGTGCCCTTTGCTAAAGATACCTCTGTACTAAATTTGGTTCAATTCGGTTTCGTCAAGTTTGAATTGATAGGGGGGAGGTAGACAGGTATACGCATGCACACACAGACGGCCACACGGATATAAGACCGTTTTCCATTTGGTTTAGAAAAATAGTGGAAAACACATTCAGGATGGTTGCTGTCAATGCCGGGCTTCGAAACTTCGATCTCCAGAGTTCGAACTTTCAGCCTCAGTGCATTCATATACGCGCAAGGCATGGTGCTCATAAATACCCCAAGAATTTTAGAAGAAAAATCGTTCTAAAAAAAAAGTATCGGTAGTTCCGTGAAGAACTATGGGCTGAGGCTATTTTCATAAATCATACTTATGTTAATTGCCTCTATCAACATACAGCATTTCAGTTTGATTGCTGTAATAGATTCGTAGATATTGAGAAACGTCTAAATATTTCAGATGGTCGCCATGTTGGATTTTTATATATGTCCAGTGGATTGATATTTGTATAAGAACTTACCATACCAAATTTTACTGCGCTCGTATGGTTAAATCGCGAGTAACATCCATTTAAATATTTATAATTCGTGTCGCCACCATGCTGGATTACTGCTCACCAGGTTAGTGAGAGTCCGATAGGTGAACTTATGTTCAAAGCCTCTATCAACATACAAAATTTCAGTTTGTTTACCATCATAGATTAATTGATATTGAGAACCATCTAAATATTTTGGTTGGTCGTCATTTTGGATTTTTATATATAAAGGCCATAGAGTTATGTACTATCAGATGACGATTTTTTGGGTAGGTTTATTATCCAAACCTTCACTTCGATCGCATGATTAATACACGAGAAATAGAAACATAATTTTAAAATTGCGCACAGCCGCCATCTTGAGGTTATATAAACAATTGAACTAAATTATATGCCAGTGCTATACAATGTGTATAAATATTTACTGTACCTTATTTCACTGCGCTCAGATGTTAATTTGCGAGAAACGTATATTAAAATATTTCACCTACGCTAGGCCGCCATGTCCGTTTTGTATTTTACAGGTTTTTGAAAGTCTCATACGTGAACTTCTAGTAGTACCCTTTATCACGTACAAAATTTCAGGCAGATATCAGTAATAGTTTCGGAGATATGGAATGCCGGTGGAATATTTCGCACAGCCGCCATGTTGGATTAGTGAGACGTTATAAAATTTGAAGAGCACAGTCGGGGTCGTCTACAATAGTACTATGACCTTACCGAGATTCATTGAAATCGCCCCCCCCCCAAGCCGTTAGAAGTTATTAGGGGGGGGGGACGACACACTCACCCTCACACACACACACACACACGGACTAAATGTGATCGCATAAACCTATTTTTTTTTCATAAAATGAAAATAGGCTTAAAATCCAACATGGAGACCCTCCGAAATGTTTAGACGGTCCTCACTATCTAGCCTATTAATCTATGACAGCAATAAAACTGACATTTTGTATGTGGAACATAAGTTCACCTATGGGTCTTTCAATAATCTGGTGAGCACAAATCCAACATGGCGCGATTTAACCATCCGAATGCTGTGAAACTTGGTACGGTAAATGCTTATAAAATGTTTAATCCTTTTACATCTAATTTATTTCAATTGTTTTTATAACCACAGGATGGCGGCTGTGCGGTATTTTAAAATGTCGTTCTTATTTCTTGTGTCCTAATCGTACGATTGAAGTTTGAATAATTCACCTACGCAATAATCTTCATGTAATAGTTCATAATTCGATGGCCTACATAATTATATAAGAATCCAACATGGCGACCATCAGAAATATTTACATGGTTCTCAATATCTACGAAACTATTACAGCAATCAAACTGAAATTTTGTATGTTGATAGAGGCAATTATCTTAAGTAGGATATTTAGTTCTTCACGGAACTACTTGTTTTTATTATCTCGTAAGCCACAAGATGTAAACTTGTTGACAAATTTAATGATGGCCGAATAAACCCGCAACTAACTATTCGTATAATGTTTTGACTCAGAAGATTAATACATATGGAAAGACATCATGGAAGTCTGATATGATCTTTTATTATCTTAAATTTGCCCATAGATACGTTTAAATCTCTGTAACGTACGGGGCTTTTATGTAAAATGAATAACAGTTAATCATTGTCTTAAAGAAAGAACATTAATTTGGTTATTGATGTGTGTATCTACTTTATTCGAGTATACATTTACGAGTAGAGTATCAATATATTGCACCCAACTTTCCAAAGAAATATTATAATGCATGGAACACCAATCTTGCAAAAAAAAAAAAACACACACAAAAAAATGAATATAAGCTGCAACTTAACAACCGCTATGAAGCACTCAGTGAATTGGACGTGTGCGATGACCCTGAACAAATTTGGAAAAGATTCAAAGCTCACTGACTGATACAGCAAAGGAAACGATCAAGGGAGACACAGTAGGCAAGAAGATCTGGTTTGGAAAGGAATGTGCAGATGCTTTGGAACAGAGAAAGGAAGCCAGGAATAAGTGGCTGCAGGAGACAGATCTGGCGCAGGGTAAAGAACGATTTGACGAGGTTCGAAGGGCTACCCAAGCAACTCAGAGAAGGGCAAAGAGGAAATATATCAAGGACATCATCATTGCGGCAGAAACAGACTTCAAAGGAAACAGTACCAGGGAAATGTTTCAAAAGGTGAAGTATTTTAGCAAAGGTTACCAGGCGAGACAGAAATTTGTCAAAGATTCTCGTGAAAAAATTCTGACCTACGGTTATGATATCGCCAGGAGATGGAAGGAGTACTTTGACCAGCTTCTCAATTGAGAAGACTCTGAAATAGTATTTGAATTCCAGTCTCCAACCATAGTCGACTTGGATTATCTCCCACCCACATTGGATGAGATCAAAACCCAGATCAAACGGCTCAAGAAGAATAGAAATCCTGGTGAAGATGGAATACAGACCGAGATGATCCAGGAAGGAGGAGAGAAACTAGCAGAAAAACTGCACAGGCTGATACAAGCAATCTGGATCAAAGAAGAACTACCATCAGAATGGAAAACGGCTCTGATTTGTCCAATCTATAAGAAGAGTGACAAATTGAAATGTGATAACTATCGAGGAATCGCCCTGCTTAACGTCTGCTACAAGATCTTGTCCAACTGCCTCATAGACAGAATTCAACCACTGGCAGAATCAATGCTTGGTGAATACCAGGGAGGCTTTCGGCTGGGGCGTTCCACAGTAGATAATATCTTCGTTCTCCGACAGCTCACTGAAAAACTGGGCGAATATGGCAAAGACCTCCACGTTTTATTCGTAGATTTCATGAAGGCCTATGATTGCATACACCGCAAGAGCCTACTTAGTTGCCTAAGAGGGTTTGAAATGACCGAGAAACTCATCAACTTGGAAGCGATCTGCCTGAGCGAAACACGCGGTAAGGTAAAGATGGGAAATCGAGTGACAGAGAATTTTGAAATATTGACGGGTCTCAGGCAAGGAGACGGTTTATCTCCTACACTGTTCAATTTTGCCTGGGAGAAGATCATACGCGAGGCCTTCCAAGATAATTTTGAAGGAATCCAGGTCGAAGGGAAGAACCTAGCATACCTTGCCTACCCAGATGATATCAGTTTACTCTCCAGCTCTCAGGAAGAGTTGAGGCAAATGACCAGAGCACTTAAGGCAGCTGCCAACAAATTTTGGGCTAATCGTAAATGAAACCAAGACGGAGTACCTCACAGTGACTCGCGGGCAAGGCCAAGTTTTGGGGCAACTACAGTCTCTGCGGGTGGGGGACCAGTCCTACAAGGGGGTCCATGAATTTAAGTACCTCGGAGCGCTTTTCACGGAGAACTCATCATGTGAGCCAGAGGTCAACGCCAGTATCAAAGCAGGAAACCGAACTCTCTACAGCCTAACACGGCTTCTTCGGTCCAGATGTCTCTCCAGACAGTCCAAAATTCGTCTGTATAAAACTCTGATCCAACCCGTTGTACTATATGGCTGTGAGACATGGAGTATCCGAAAACAGGACTTTCATAAACTACTCGTGTTTGGGAGAAAAGTTCTTCGGAAGATCTTCGGACCGGTGGGGATGTACACAAGGGTGAATGGAGGATTAGACACAATCAAGAAGTAGAAGACCTGTTCCATGATGCAAACTTAGCTGGAACCATAAAAACCAGAAAACTGCAGTCGGCTGGACATGTAGCCCGGATGGAAGACCACAGATGGCCACGGAAGCTACTGGATTTCATCCCCACATGAAGGAGACCACCAGGGAGACCAAGGAAGCGGTGGAGTGATGGACAGTCAGCGATACGTGTGGACAGATGGCAGCTATGGATAGGAGACGATGGAGAAGGAAACTTGTAGTATCGCGCGGTCCGCTGGGCCTGATCGCATATAAGAAGAGAAGACGGAACATCCTTCTTAAATGAAAATGAAAATTTAAATTCCCAATTCACTCCATGCTCCAGTTATAGGCCCATGCAGTATTTCAAACACTTCTAATTTCCTCCTCATTAGGAAGATCAGCGACTTACGGAGTTTCAAAACCAAAGCAAATACTTACAAATTTTTACACATTTTTACAGCAGATTTCCAGGTTTCTACACATTCTCATACAACTATCCTTCAACTTTCATTTTGTCACATAAAACAAAGTTGTCACTGGTTGAATGAAAATGGAGGGGCCGGTATTATGCAGGTTTAAAGGCATTAAAGCTATTGAAGTTGTACTCAATGGGCAAAGAACCGACAGCGGTAGCTACGATCGCTAACGTGCAGCGCTACGCCATAAGGCCAAGCTGTCTGTGGACTCGGTAGACGTGGGTTCGAGCCCCAATGTCGGCCGTCCTTGAAATGGTTTTCCGAGGTTTCCGTGGTTTCTTCAGGCAAATGCTAGGACGGTACCTTCCGACAGGCCACGGCCACTTCCATCCACATCCTTGCCCTGTTTCATTTATCTTCATTCATTTCATCTCTCATTAACACCTCTCGTGAGGTTGGCGTCAGGAAGGGTATCCGGCCGTAAAAACCATCCACCACATTACATTTCATACCCGACCCTGTTGGAAACGGGAATAATAAGGGGTAGACATTCATACAGTACTCAATGGGCAAAGAAGAAGACGAGAGGAGGAGGACGTCGACAGCGATGAAGAGACGAAATGCCTGTTAAATGAATGCTCTGAAATTTAGTTAACAACACCGTCGCCGGAAGCTTATCCATCATAGAGCAGAATATTATTGAAGAACTTTTATTTGTATTTATTTAAATTTAATTTTAATTATTTTACCCTAATATTAATTATTATTAATGTTAATTTTTGTTTTATTTAACATTTTAATGTTCTTAAAATTAAGATTATAAAGTTTTATAATTTTAATTTTTATAAGTTTATTTATTAGCCTATTTTCAATTTTGAAAAAATAGGCTTATGAGATCACCTTTTGTCCGTGTGTGTGTGCGTGTGTGTGTGTGTGTGTGTGCGATTCGTGTGTGTGTCCCCCCCCCTAATAAAATCTAAACGGCAGGAGCGATTTCAATGAAACTCGGAAAGTTCATAGCACTATTCCCGGCGACCTCGACCGTGCCCTTCAAATTTTGTTACGACTCACCAATCCAACATGGCGGCTGTGCGAAATATTTCACCAGCAATCAATATCTCCGAAACTATTACCGATATTACCCTGACAATTTCTATGGTGATAGAGGGAACTATTATAAGTTCACTTATGTGACCTTTGAAAACCTGGTAACTACAAAACGAACATGGCGGCCATGCGAATTTGCGACTTTTAAATAGACGTTTCTCGCGATTTGACCAACCAAACGCAATGAAACTTGGTACAGTATATGTTTATATACATTGTAATGCACCGACATCTAACTTCGTTCAATTGTTTACATAATCACAAGATGGCGGATGTGCGAAATATTTCACCGGCATTCTATATCTCTGAAACTATTAGCGGTATCTCCCTAAAATTTTGTACGGAGATAAAGGGCACTACTGGAAGTCCATCTATAAGATTTTCAAAAACCGGTTAACTACAAAACGAACATGGCGGCCAAGCGAATTTGAACATTTTAAATAGACCTTTCTCGCGATTTAATGTTCCAAGCGCACTGAAACCTGGTACAAGAAATATTTATACACATTGTAATCCACTGGTATCTAATTTAGTTCAATTGTTTACATAACCTCAAGATGGCGGCAGTGCGAATTTTAAAATTAAGTTTTTATTTCTTGTGATGTAGTCATGCGATCGAAGTGAAAGTTTGAATAATGAACCTACGCAATAATTTTCCTTTAATGGTACATGACTCTATGGCCTATACATTTAACAATCCAACATGGCGACCATCCGAAATATTTAGACGATACTGAATATCTACGAATCTATTTTAGCAATCAAACTAAATTTTTTAATGTTCATAGGGGCTATGAACTAAAGTTCACCTATAGGACTTTAAATAACCTGGTGATCACAAATCCAACATGGCGGTGACGCGAATTATAAATATTCACATGGACGTTTCTCGCAATTTAACCATCCGCGTGCAGTGAAACTTGGTACAGTAAATCTTTATCCGAATGTTAATCCACTGGCATCTAATTTATTTTAATTGTTTCCATAACCTCAAGATGGCAGCTGTGAAATTTTTTTAAATCTCCTTGTTTTTTCTTGTGTCCTAATTATGCGATTGAAGTTTGAATACTACACGTTCACAATAATCTGCATGTAACAGTACATAACTCCAGGACCTACATATATAAAATCCAACATGGCGGCCATCCGAAATATTTAGTCGGTTCTCAATATCTACGAATCTATTACAGCAATCAAACTGAAATTGTGTATGTTGATAGTGGCAATTAACATAAGTAGGATATATGAAAATAGGCTGTATAGTTCGTCACGGAACTACTTGTTTTTAATTATAATTTTACTCGGCCTACCATTTTTTAATTTTAATTCTTTTTACTGAAGAAAATTGTTTCATGTACTTGAGGTCAAGGAGATGAAGAGATAATGTTGGTTTTCAGTAATATTTACACTTCCAAAATAACATTTGTTGGTATATGGCTGAAAGATTCAACTATCAGCATCATTGATAATATAAATTGTCCTTATAGTAGGTGGTTAATATATAGAGCGTCTCTACCTTAAAATACAGTACGCATTAAATGGAGCGCGCTGATGCCAGATCTGCTGCATTGACCAAGTTCTGCAAGGCCGGGCACATGATGTAACATAACTCGTATACAGGCGTGTTTTTTACGCAAAACTCGGGAAATTTCCAAAATATTTGTTTGTCGTATATAACTGTACCTCATGCCTTGAAGCGAACGACGGTACAATATTTAAATATGATGCACCCAAGTTCAGAGCGCGATTTAAATTCACATATTATAATAATTTATAATTTTCAATTATTCATGAATGTGATAATATTATAACATGTTATAATATTACTTTTTCTCGAATATCATAGGTTATAATAAATTATAATATGACATTTAATAATAATAATAATAATAATAATTATTATTATTATTATTATTATTATAATAAAATAGTAATAATATATATTGTGGTCCACGTAATTTACCCAATTTTGTGTGGTCAAGTGGTGGTATGCAGCCAAAATTAAATTATTCATTTCTTGTTTCTTGAATGAGACGTTGTTCAATTTTATATAGGCTAGTTCTATACTTGCACCCATACCATTTCGATGGGATTAAGTTCACTGTGGTATGGTGGCAAGCAACGAACATATTTCTCTGCTGTGATAGCCTACATTGTCTATTACTAGGCTAGATCCTTCGGGAACATTGAGCAACAATTGCTTGGCGAACCACTTTTCATACACTTCACCTGTCATTTCGTCGTGGGTGTCTGCCGTGTTCTTTTGGCACAGAAACGTTAACTCTGCACCATTAACGAACCCTTGTTCATTCCCGGGACGAGCAAAGGGAAACTACGGAAACCACTTCGAGGATGGCTGAGGTAGGAATCGAACCCGCCTCTTCTCAGTTTTGTCTCATGAAGTTGAGTACATCCCGTTCCATCCCTCAGACCAGAATTAAATTTCTTGGCAGAGCCGGGATTCAAACCCGGCCCTCTACGGTGACAGCACAGTGACAGCCAAGAATGCTAGCCACTACGCAACGAGGCGGGCAATTTATAAAGAACACAAGCTCCACTTCATTTCACAGTTTAACTTCACACCATCACCTACCCTCCTTTAAACGCAGTCGAGGAGATAGCCTACGGGCCACATTAGTAATCAAACTTTCGCAGCGTCAGCGCTGGGTGGGAGGAATAAGTGCGATAACTTATGAATGCTATCTGATATTGAACTCTGGTTGGTTTTAAAAACTATTTCAGACATTAATGAACATTTACCCTCACTTAGTCACCAACGTCAAGTCAACAGCAAAAATGTTTATCACTACGTAACTTTTGTGTGACACCATCCCAGATTTTTCAAGTAACATTTAAGAAAAAAAAATCATAACTTTCTTATTATGAAAACAATTATTGCCCTGAGATATAGGGTATCTTCTATCAACATCAGGCAATCTAAAAATAATTTCTTGATCTGTTGCGATCATTAGTTCATTATCTATGGCGTGATAAATTTTATACCTGCAAAAATATAGATTCGGGCTAAAATATCGTAATTGTGAAAATTGGCCCATGTGTTAATTATTTATGGCTTTAATTTTTAGCCTACTTTCGATTTTTGCAAAAAATGAAAGTAGATTTATGAGATCAACACAGGGCGAAAAAAGTGTGTCTGTCTGTGTGTGTATGTGTGTGTGTGAGTCTCTGTGTGTGTGTGTGTGTATGTGTGTGTGTGAGTCTCTGTGTGTGTGTGTGTCTGTGTGTGTGTGAGTGTGTGTACTCTGAATGTCTGTCCCCCCCTATCAATTCGAACACGGTGAATGCGAATTGAACGAAATTTGGTACAAAGGTAGCACTAGCAAAGGACACCTCAGTGTCATGCTTTATATTTCCGCCATCTTTACTAAAACTGAATGGCGGCCACTCAAACGTTCAAAACGTAAAATCAAATAACGACTAAACAAATCATCCAATCTCTACCAAATTTGGTAACAACATACCTTCGTATAGGATACGTCTTGTGACCAAACTACAAGGTCGTCCGCCATACCATTTCAGGATGGCGGCCGTGCGAATTATGCAAACTTTATAATCCATATCATGGGACCCACCAGTTCCGATTATCGAGCCGAGAATCGTTTTAACTGTTCTAAAGGAAGAGGCACGTTCGAAATTAAAAGTTTATTTTGTAATACTATAGTGCAGACGTGATTTTAAAAAGCTGAGCTGATTCAGTAATAAGACAAGATGGCAGCGGATATCTTGTGCCTGACTTATATTTCATTAATTTGAGTATTGCATGCAATATAGCGTACTGATACAAAATAAATAAACTTTGTATGAAATGCTTTATATATAAATAATATACTCCAGTGATGAAATCGTTTAGTATAAATCATTATTTGCTAACAAGTTCTATGTAAGTCATTTTATATAGAACGATGTTCGTTGACACAATTAGCTCAGTGGTAGAGCGTTAGCCTATCGCTCAAATGCCTATGGTTCAAACCTGATCAGAGCTAGTTTTTTTTTGCTTGAAATGTTATATGTTTATTGTTTTGTAATGACTCAGATGTTTTAAAATTAAGCGTTATATTGTGCATATTATGGTTTAAAATATATATTTAATTAAAACATAATTCGCCAGCAGATTTACTCGAGACATCTAGCTGCCAAAAAGGTAACTGCACGTCGACCTACTTATTAACTTCCAGATTTTATTGAAAAGTTTCTTCTTCTGGCCGCTAGAATGCACTCGCTCTGTTAGGATTATATTGTTCGATATTTCACCACTAGATGTCACGACTAGTCTACGTGGGGCTCCATTGATTACTATACCATTGGCATTCTATGCGCATCGAATTTGAAGAATGACAAGATGATACTACGATACATTTTTACTTTTTATTTTAAAGGGTTTGTAACAGCCTATTTTGCGTTACTTGAAAATGTTATTTGAAGTAAAGAACAAAACGATTTCACATAGTAGTTTGTATACACACGTCTCTGTAGGGTCATGGAAAGATTTGTTAATTCAATTAGGGTTTTCGATTCCCGGTCAATGCATGTGAGATTTTCGAAGTGAAATGCCATGTCCTGTGGTTCGGATTCCACGTAAAAAGGAGGTCCCGTGGCTCATAATCACAAGATTCACGGTCACGTAAAACTACAATCTTCCTTCCTTTTTTTTCAATTAGGGTTGTGAAAGCCATGCACAACCAGACGTGTAAAGACATGCCTCAACTCAAAGTTGGATGTTGCCCACGGCAGGTCGTATATGTAATAATAATAATAATAATAATAATAATAATAATAATAATAATAATAATAATAATAATTTTTTTTTTTTTTTTTTTTTTAGGGGAAGAAATGCATTTACGCACAGAGTGTCGGGCTCCTGCTGCTGAGTAGCAGACTACCGACTAAAACTCCCCCTTTACTTCTGAACACTAGCCTGGAACCGTTTAGCACATTAAAATAATAATAATAATAATAATAATAATAATAATAATAATAATGTTATTGGTTTTACATCCCTTTTAACTACTGCTGCTTTTAGAGACACCGGGGTGCCGGAATTTTGGCCCGAAGGGGATCTTTAACGTGCCAGTAAATGTACTGACACGGCTCCCTCGCATTTGTGCACCCTCAAATGCCAGCTGACTGCGCCAGGATACGAACCTGCAACCTAGGGCCCAGCAAGCCAGAAGGTTACCGCTGAGCCACGCAGCCAGTCCGGTCGATTATGTCTCCAGATCCATAACATTCTTGATATACTTCTTATCTTTCTTTCTTTCTTTCTTTCTTTCTTTCTTTCTTTCTTTCTTTCTTTCTTTCTTTCTTTCTTCAATGATGGTAGCAGTTTTTATCTAGGTTGTGGCGTTTGGTAGAGGTAAATAGTTTCTAAGGTCTTCAACAAAGAATAGTTCTATTATACTCTTTGATAATAACAACGAGTTATAACTATACTCATACATTTAGGAGAAAGTAGGCTATATGTTCTTTACTGAACATCTTGTTACTTCATCAAAAAGAGCGGAAAATTCTCTATAAGACCACGCACACATTTTCTTAGATTTGTCACTTTCAATTATTGGGAAATGGCAACATCGCCGACGTAGAAGAGGACGAAGCTAATTGCAGGACATAGGAGTGCGAGTGAGAGGCAAACTACATTTAATTCCATACTGTCTATTAAGGTAGAGGCACACTTATAGACCACTAACCTCCACGTTCTTATCCCGTTGGTCCATCACCAGTGGAATAACTTCGTCTTGTAGGAGTGTTTGGTAATTTCACTTAATCTCTTGTTCCCTCAGACAGTTTTTTAAATTATTTGTTTTGGTGTTTATTGTAGTGATTAAGGTGGCACCCGTGTGCTTTAAGTAGTCGCCGTTTGTATGTATCACTCCTTGAGTGGTTTATTGTCATTGAGGCTAATTGCTTTAAGGAAACACCGTATTCGCATTTGATTAAGCAGATTACCAACGTCTGAACTTTGAAGTACCGGTATTAACATCACAAGAACATAATTATGTCGGCATTGTGCATAAGGCAATGTTGTCAACTTCATTCCTCTAAAGCCATTTTCGCGACGAAACTACACTCCCCTAAAGAAATTGCCAGAATTAAATCTCGGGTTGCTACTGGGTTGCACCACTGTCAAAACGTAACCATTGGTCACCACTGAAACATGCAAAAACATCCCCTAATGTTAAAATTTTCAATTCGTTCTTCTCGTTAAGATTACCTACTTCTATAGTAAATTTCCTGATTTTTGCTTGACGAAATCCAACTAAGTCCCCCGTTTGTTGTGAAGTGTTATATTAAGTGTATAAATAGTTGACTTAATTTACTTCAGGCAATAGGAATTAATTGTGATCCCGCCAATCTACAGTAATTGGGTACACTCGTGTTTACCGTCTGAAGAGTGTATTTATTTTAGTAGAAGTTAATTTAACTTCTGTCTTATGTAGCAGATAACCTGTGTGACTGTTGTGTCGTGAGGTACGTTATACTAACATAGACTAGAACAATCTGAAGTAAATACCGTAAGTATTTATTAAATGTAATCCACCTTAGTCAATAAGTAACAAGTAGGCCTAGTTCCACGAAGAACTAAATAGCCTATTTTCCTATATAATAATTGCCTCTACCAACATACAGATTTTCAGTCTGATTGCTGTAATAGATTCGTAGATATTGAGAACCATCTAAATATTTCGGATGGTCACCATGTTGGATTTTTATATATAGGCCTTAGAGTTAGGTACCATTACATGAAGATTATTGTGTAGGTGATTTATTCAAACTTCAATCGCATGATTAGGACACAAGAAATAAAAACGAGATTTTAAAATTTCGCTCAGCCGCCATATTGGGGTTATGAAAATAATTTAAATAAATTAGATGCCAGTGGATTAAAGTTTTCATAAGCATATCAGTATATGCGAGAAACGTCCATTTGAATATTTACATTTCGCGTCGCCGCCAAGTTGGATCTGTGCTCACCAGGTTATTGACCGACCCATAGGTGAACTTATATTCACAGCCTCTATACACATACAAAATTTCAGTTTGATTGCTGTCATAGATTAATAGATATTGAGAACCGTCTAAATATTTAAGATGGTCACCATGTTGGATTTTAAAATAGCCTATGTAGGCCATATAGTTATGTACTATTAGGTGAGAATTATTGTGTAGGTTCATTATTCAAACGTTGATTTTGATCGCATGATTAGAACACAAGAAATAAAAACTTAATTTTAAAATTTCGCACAACCACCATCTTTAGGTTATGTAAACAATTGAACTAAATTAGATGTCAGTTCATTGCAATTTGTATATTCATTTGCTGTACCAAGTTGCACTGCGTTCGGATGGTTAAATCGCGAGAAAAGTCTATTTAAATGTTTTAACTTCGCTTCGCCGCCATGTTCGTTTCGTAGTTAACAGATTGTTGAAAGTCACATAGGTGAATGTCTAGTAGTGTCCTCTATCACCGTACAACATTTCAGGGTGATATGACTAATAGTTTCGGAGATATACAATGCCAGTGAAATATTTCGCACAGCCGCCATGTTGGATTGGTGAGACGTAATACAATTTGAAGGGCACGGTCGGGGTCGGCCAAAATAGTACTATGACCTTACCAAGTTTCATTGAAATCGCTCCAGCAGTTCAGAAGTTATTAGGTGGGGACACACACACGGACGCACACAAACACACACATACGGACAAATGGTGATCTCATAAGACTATTTTTTTTTCATAAATGAAAATAGGCTGATAAAATTTGAATATATTATACCAGTTTCGGCCACATTGTGACCCTCGTCAGCAATTTTATTTTTATTTTTAGCGTATGGCTTTGAGTGCCGGGAGTGTCCGAGGACATGTTCGGCTCGCCAGTTTTGTAGCTGCTTCGTGACAGACACCCAATGGGTGAGCTATAAGTACCGTTGGGGGGGGAATTGGAATGTAAGGGCTAGGAATTGGAAGGTAGCGGCTGTGGCCTATACTTAGGGACCAACCCCGGCATTTGCCTGGAAGGAAAATGGGAAACCACAGTAGACCATCTTCAAGGTTGCCGGCGGGGGGATTCGAACCTCCTCGCCTCCCGGATGTGAGCGACTGCCAGCAGTCATGCCATAACGACCTCGGCTAACTCACCCGGTGTCAGCAATTATCTTCTAAATTAATTGCCGCGTGTCGGTCCAACCCAAGCACTGCACTCAATACAACTGTAACTTTTAAAATTGATGAGGAAAGTGATCTATATATGTATTTGGTATAAGTAGGCCTCATTAAAAATCTCACAATTCTTTATTTTTCTAGGTAGCCCAGCCCCTAGAGCCATGGTCTGGGGTTCGAGACGCTCTAGAAGAAGGCAACAGTTGCTCGCAATTGGACCTTCATCTGAATCAGATGACAGGTAGCGAGGACTGCCTGTATGTAAACATATCCTCGCCAAAGGTAAGATTAAAATAGTCAATCAAACACATACTATAAGGTGTAATCAAAAAATTTCCGTCTGACGGCCAATCGGGTAAAATTGCCGTATTGAGGGACTTATCCAACCGACGCACCTGGTTGAAAATCCCCGTGTGGTAAGACACCGTGTACTGTTGCGTGAAAAATCCTGTAACCACTTGCTGCTCATCCTTGTCCGACAGGAATCGTCAACCCTTCAAGGCCTTTTTTAAGGGACCGAAGGCGTGATAATAACATCGGGAGATATGATGATGATGATGGTGATGATGATGATAATTGTTCTTTTAAGGGTTCTAATATCTAGTTTATCGGCCCCTAATGGTTTGGGTGATCGTGAAGATGATAATGAAATGTTAACTATAACTAAAACTAACTACTAACTTATATACTAGAAGAAGAAATGGAGAAAAAATGAAGAAGAAAAAATAAGAAACAAAGAGAATAAGGCAAATAAAGGACAGGAGGAAAAGAAATGCCCTCAAACTCTCGAAGAATGCGGATAGAGAGACTTGGAAGGAAGGAGAGCCATGAAAGGCAGATAGGAAAGTGAAAGAGGAGAGGGTCCACCCCAGAGGAAATGGAAAAAAAGGGGGAAAACCGGACCCAGCTCAGGAATCCCTCGGGGTCGCCAACTCCCGAAACCACCAGCCGTGAGCCCTTGAGAGTGTAGCACAATCCAGGGTGCACCAGAAGTGTTGGGGCTACATACACCTGGCCTCCTTGGGGGTCTTGAGCAGAAGGTAGGAGATAACATGAAAAGAAAAATAAGGCTGACCCCTCGCAGAAGGAGGGTATCAGAAAAGATGAGACAAGGGCCAATTAAGGCGGGAAACTAAGAGACTCCCTAGGCCTCGGATACCCTAATACCGTCGGGGTCGGAAGAGAACAAGAGTAGACCAAGTGAGGTCGACAGGAAGGAAGACAGAGAGCAGCCCGGCACAAGTAAGTGGAAGCAATGCCAGACTCAGCTGGGGCCCCGTGGTCGTCATCCCACGTCCCACTACATGTGAGCCCCTGGGGGGATATGGGGAGAGATCAGGGATTTAGGGCGTATGCTCAAGTGTCTCCCACTTGAGTTGGCGTACCTTCAGCGTTACGACCTTTACGGTATGGGGACGTGCGTTATCATGAAGCATCAGCACCCCACACGTTTTGCCTAAATCGCACGCTGTAATTTCTCCAGTGTTGCACAGCACCGGTTCCCATTTATGGAGACACCAGGTTCCTTGCAGTCAATACACAATGACTGACGTGAAGATTGGAACGGGGTGCACTCAGTCTCGTGAGGACAATTGAGTAGCTGTCTGACAGTGAGGCAGCGCCCCGATCATGAAAACCAAGATTAACGGCCGAGCGGACCCGATGCGCTGATCACGCGTCACCGCAATATCTGCAGGCCAAATGGCTGGGCAGCGGTCGCTTCGTCGGCCTAGGCCCTTCATGGGCTGTATAGTGCCAGGGGTGGACTTTTTTTTTATTATTATTCGTGGTTTTAAATTCCATCTCACACGAGGAATTACAATTCTTTGAAGTGGCTTCGGTGGCGTAGTTGGTAGCATGCTGAGCCTCTATGCCCAAGATCGCGGGTTCAAACCCGGCCGAAGTCATTGGATTTTTAAGAGCGTTAAGAATCCCTCAGTATGCTTTCCTTCGGAGGGGAAATAAAGCCGGTGGTCCCAGGTCATAGATTTATTGCATGAAAAAGAACTTTCCACTAACTACACTTGTGGAAGCTAAAAATTGCAGGTTTGTTTAATAACGCTGTATTAGTTCCAACGTTCGACGCCATGTGCTGACTGCAATGGCATTTAGTAACCACATCCGCAGCTAGGTGTTGTGGATGGTAGCATTTGGTAGCAAAAATAGCAACTACTTAAAAAAAATCGTCTGCAGTCCTTCTACCTAAATCACAGATAACACACACTAATACAGCCATCACAATTAACATCGGTTATCAAACAAATTCTACACACACCCAAAGTGCACGGGGCTACATGACCGCGTTGTCGCTGCCCTTAAACTAAGGAACCAACCAACTAACCAACCAACCAACCAACCATTCTTTGATAATTGCTATGACACAATTCGAAAAATGCACTTTCAAATAATTATGTACGCTACCACACTTTGTCGATAAAGGACTAATAGTCAGTTCTGCCATTGTTTCCCGACAAGCAACCTGGAACGAAACAGTACGGCAATCTTTCGAACATTTTAACGGAGCCGGCACCTTATATTGTATTGTGACTAGCGTATATGAAACAACAAGTATTATAGACAGTATTGACAGCAGTATCACTGAGATAAACATTTTACATCCGCGCTCTCTTCCGTGGCAACATACACGCTGCTATTACACGTGCGAACTTTGGCGCGAAGCAGAGCAGTTTCATTAACCTGCCACTGCAATAGAAAATCAGCAGGGTGTTACCTCTGTTTATTTCTATTCGTCATGGTTTAGTTATAATGTATAAATCCTTACCACTTGGGCATTGTGTCTTAATTGTAGATATAACAAGTAGTTCGTGAAGAACTATACAGCCTATTTTCATATATCCTTAACCTGTTAATTGCCTCTAGCAACATACAACATTTCAGTTTGAAGGTGGTGATAGATTCGTAGATATTGAGCCCGCAGAAGCTCATGGCTCGGTGATATTAGATGGAATTTATGAGGAACAAGTTATGTCAGTGGAACAGAACGCGCCCTGTTACAGCGGGGGACGTACAGGAAGAAATGGGAGTTGTCTTGACACTGGACACTCACCTGAATATTTTATTCTGAGCACAAGTATTATCTATTTTGCATTTAAAAGTCTCAGATCATACTATTATGTAATTCAGCTTCAAGGAAACATTTCGATGTTTACCGACTTTATGTTTTAAGGTAAAAGGTATTAACACCGTAGATTGGCGGCAGGATATGGACCGTCAACGACTCAACTTTTGACTCTGCACGAGGCAGAGAGACCTACACTCATGGCTTCTTAATGTTTGACAGCCATCGACTACAGACGTGCTATACTAGTCCGTCCTAGGTGACGATGATTTCATAAGTCCACCAAGCTGGTGATGAACTATAATTGTGTATCCGACTACGTCGTTGATTTGTATAACTTTTGCACGTATGTGTGCAGTGCATCGCTGCGAGAAAGTATAATTTTCATTGTGAGTGGAAAAGTGTATAATTCACGTCCATGAGACGATCACCGCAACATTACGTCCACGAGGTGATAAGAAAAATCCATAATCATCTACGACAGACAACGAGTGTATTAGAATTGCTCATAAGAATTGTTACCAGTGATAAAACACTGAAATGCACATGTCTAGTGCCATATTTTTGTGATATTTATGAAGAATATTTTCAGTGTTAGTCACACCACATTTCATAGTGTGAACGCCATGCTGCATGTTCACAAGAGTGATTGAATACAGTAATTTGAACATGATTTACAAACCATCCATCTACCATATGTTACGCTGCACTTTATTGCTAAATTTTTCGCCAGATCAATGCGATATTTCTGGATGTGTTAGAATATTTGAATCTGTGATTGCTGACACCACGTGTCAGGTAAATGCAGTGAAGCAGACAGTGATAAGGCAATTTGTTGAAAGTCTGCAATATAAAGCCAGTGATTTACTTTATTATTATACTGTGCTTACGATCGAATCAGTGGAAAACACTTGTGATCATTTTAACATGTATCTAAACATCGACCACGTGTACGATACTCTTGCCACGATAATGATGACCATTGTAATGGTGTAGACACCACCATGTGAGGAGTTCTCGACGGAGAAGATAAATCTACACCATGGCAGGAGAGTTAACCAACACCTACTTGGAAATGGAAATCCGAGGAGACAACAACCCTACCGTTGACCAGGAGGAGGAGGAGATCTTAGCTCGAGAGACGAGAAGCCGAAGGAGAAGAATGGAGTAGCACATGCTCGATGTCCGAGCTGGTTTATGGAATATTGCCAAACATCCTGAATCTCTGTTACACCATAATATTGGAACCTTTGAATATGGTGGCTTCTGAGTGAGTCTAATCTTTACTCATGTACGGGTTGATCTGTGGTAGTAGATAGTAGATTGTAGTCTTAATTAACCGAACTTGTGTCGCCAGTCAGGCAGGAATTTTGCAGATAGTTTAATCATGTTTTGTTTCCAGGTGTGTTAGTCACCAGAGTATTGGTGCAAGTGAGAGTGTTCGCAGGATATTTGTTCTAATTTTGGTTAGGCAAGATCTCAAATAATTTAGATTTGGTGTGGTCAGCCCTTCAGATGGGCTAGATTAGGATTTTTGAGTGATGAACAACCATTATTCAGTCATAATTTCATGACACCCTTTTGCGAACCTCCTTTTACGCCACTGCTTAGTTTATTTTGAGTTTATCAGGCTCGTGTCGTTTCAATACCAGCAGTAATCATGACCCTTTTGAATATATTTGTTTAAGCCGTAATGTGAGCTCTGAAGCTACACGAGTTCTAGAGAGAACTACATTTGGGAGCATAATTAAAGATGCCAACCCATCATCGAACCCCAGATGCTACTGTATCATTTAAGACGACCTAGCAGTCAGTAGGATTGTCGACTGTTATTATTTTTGGTTCAGTGTCAAGCTGTTAGACATTAGAAAGTTTTGCTGAAGCCCACATTGTACAGAATTTTAGGAGTGGAATATCTTTACCCATATCCAGAGCCATAATTTGAGTGGAATATCTTCACAATATTATCTTTGTAATATTTTGACATTACGTATGAGTATCATAGGAATTTCTACGTGGAATTGAAACCACGGATTATTTATCACTACTTGTATTAGATGTTAAGCCAGCGTTATTTCAGAAAAGACTTCTATTTTAGAGATTATACGCCATGTTGTGTATTACATCGCCCGACGCGATGAGGAGTGTAAGTGGTTTGACAAGCATAGTTGAATGTTATGAACTGTGTTGGATCCTCAGCGCTCATGTGAGACGACTACCTTTTTTCTCGACGCACATGCGCACATCCATATTTCTACGTAACGGTATGTATTGATTATTTCTGAGTCAAGGTTATGTGAGTGTTTATTGCAGTCACATTTTGCTTACATCATTAGACGTCATTTTCCATTGTTAACGCTTTAGGAAGCGAGATGTTTGAACACCATGAGGGTGTATTATGATGAGTAGAAGCTTTTGTCTGTTATATTAGATATTTTGACACCGTTTTTATAGGCTTGTGTTATTGTTGTGACGCCTTGTGTTGCGTCGTCGTACAGATTTTTATATTTGCGACCATTTTTGTCCAGACTACAACGGTGAGCTTTGTGCCCCATCAGTGTTGTTGAGAACCGAGTGTTAACTCGTGTTATTGTGATTTCCGGCCATGTGTGAGCCGATGTAATATTAGTGTTGTTCTTAGCTAGACTTCACGAGTTTAAGCCTAGGTGTCCATTGAGGAATGAGCCAGTAGTCTACGTAAACCGACGACAAAATTATAATCACGCTTCTAATAATAATAATAAGAAGAACTAATTGTTATAAATAAAATAACCATAATGACTGTAATATACTTTGACTTGCGATTGGATGCGAACTGGCCAACTCATTGGATCAGTCACATTTCCGTGCGGGAAATGACTTGTTAACTTTATAACACTATTTTTGACGACAGAGTTGTCGCGGACCATTAGTTTTCAACTTATGGCGCACGACACCTCAGTAATGTAAGACGTGTTTTGGGATCACACTTTTACCAACATAACTAAACACTAGATGACCCAAGGATGCAAAGAGTATTCTTGCGTGTACGCAGGGTAATAATAATAAGATTTCTGAAAGCTGTGTCTCATTTATTTATTTATTTATTTGTGTATATTTGTATGTTTACCCTTGTACCTGATATTCAGTATGTTGCACTTAGATTTTTTTTACACTGGATTGTCACATAGCTTTGTTATTAAATGTTTGTTTGTTACGGTAGTAAGTCACCGTATACTTTGTTGTAATTGTCAGGATTTAGCTAGATTTAACTTATTTAAAAATAAATAAGGGAGTGGTACCATTGTAAATTTTTTTGATCTTTGTTGTTGTTAATTTACCTTCTTATAAGTAACCCATTTCACTTGTGTAGGGTGTATTTTACGTGCCACTGCCCTAGCTTGCCGCTTTTGCATTTCTTGTAACTAGGTCTTTAGTATGTCACTTTACAATCAGTTTAGGATCTACAACTTCAACACTTTTTTATTTAGCTAGCGGGATTAGCCCGAGACTAACCCTCCGAACTAGGCCAAGTGTTTGCATATTTTTCAAATAAATTTTATTCGAGTTTACATAAGTCTGGATGTTATCATTTTAATCTAAGTGTTTCTAGGGTGTACTTCTTGGGTCCTCTCACCTTTTTATCCGTGTCTGCCCGATCGCCCCGGGATGCTGCGTCTTCGTGCGCACTCACCTTTAGGAAGTACATCCAGGCCTTTTCGGCGTATGCGTCCAGACGGTGAGTTGTCTGGGAAGTCATTGCGGTTAATGGCAACCCCAAACAACTCGTCTGATGTGCTCATAACACCTATTACTTTAAAATGGCGCCCAACCTGTGAAGATGATTTTGGACATGGAGGCCATCAGCACCTGTCATTTTTGGAAAAGAGCTGAAACACTATTCAAAGGCAAGTTGATTGGACTGGGACGAACACAAAAAGTCGTACTGCTGTTCAGCAAGCCGCGTGGCAGTCTGGTGATTTAAGACCACGGAGGTGAAGTGTAATTAACTTATTAAAATCAGGTTAGGATATTTCTTTGCCTACACTTCATCTTAAGTAAATGTAAATACTTTGCTTTGCTCTTCGTGTTATTTGTAAATGTAGAATCGCGTAGTTGTGTACTCTAGCTGTACTCAAATGTTTTATTGAAAAAAGGCAAACGTTCTACCACAGTGATTCCCTGCCGTAAATATAAGTTTTCTTTGTCGAGTGTTCCTCTGTCTTCTCACTTGATATTAATTGCTATGGATGAGGCGATGATACGCCGTTTTGAAGAGATGTTGGTAGGGGTCAATAGGAACCTCCAACAAATTAGGGACGATTTAGGAGAGAATACTCCCTCTGTAAACAATGTTAGGGGTGACGTCAACGTCACTAGCGAAATACTCAATACTGTTAATCAGGGACTTGAAAATAACACTGTATCTATTAATAGTGTTAGGCAGGATGTCAATACTGTTAATCAGGGACTAGGCGATGTCAGGCAGGACCTCGGACATAATACTGCTACTGTAAATAATGTTAGACAAGATGTAGTCAATGTTAGAGCGGAAATGGAGGTAAACAGAGAGGCGGTCAATAACAATATTACAACAGGTCTAGCTAATGTTAGGGCCGATTTTCTGCGTCACTAGCAGGATGCCAATAACAGGTTAGATGCGCTTAATGGGGATATCAACCGTGCTAGGGAAGAGATACGATCTCGCATGACAGAGTTGGATGTGACCAATGCCACACGAGCAGATGAAAATACCGAGAGACTAGAAGCGACGATGACTCGAATACAATTCGATATGAGGTCCGATCTCGACCATACGAGGGAAGAGTTGGGAGGTCGCGTTTCTCACGTCGAGGGATTCATCCACGAAGTGACGGATGAAATAGCCACTGTTAATGCAGGATTATTGTTAATGCGTGGAGCTGCTTATGCCGTGCATACTAACGTGAAAGTTATAGGAGCTGAGGTGACCCAACTCAAACGCGAGATGTCAGTCACAAATAAAGGCGTGGCCGATTTAAACGTTACTATTAATGAGCTCCGAGAAATTGTTGATAGCAACAAGGAGGAGATCAGCACTGAGATTATGATGCTCCGAGGGGATTTTAACGAACCCAAATTAACCGTTGAAACCCAAGTCGTTAAAGTTCGTGATGAGGTAACTGAACTTAGGGGAGACGTTGCCGTTGTCAAAGACGACGTCTACCAAGTCAGAGATGATGTCGAAGCTATGCAGAGACGTTTGGAGAAAGCTGCAGTAGACGAACGGCTGAAATTGAGCACGAATGTCCGATTAAGCGTGCGCGAATTAGACCAATGTTTGAGAGGAAAAATCGAACGCATCGAACTCCAAGTAAATGAGCTTACTCGACAGAAAGAAGAGACGAACATTCCAGGATGGGATGAAATAAACAAGAGAATTGAGAAGTTAAAGAATCCGTCCAATAACGCAGATCAGCGCAAGGTGACAGATGGGATGACACCATCTAGCCACGTGAACTTGAATCAGTCGTTGAACATTGAACAACGGGACGATGAATCGATAATGCAACCATTTCAATTCAAGAAGAGTGACACGACAAATAATAAGCCAATGCAAACCCAGATACAGCCTCAATCTGGAATACAACAATATTTCACTGCACAACCCAACTTCACCGTCACACCCAAAAGTTCTGATGCGAATTGGAATTGCAATGCGCAACCTATTAGACCACAATCTTCACCCGGAAGTCAAAACAATGTTATGATTATCCGGTCACGGGAGGAACAACCTGCAAAGTTCACAGGAATCGGTGGAGGTGTTATGCCAGTTGAATTTTTGGCAAACGTTGAAAATTACCTGAGGGATACTATGGTCATACCTGAGAGGGAATTGAGAGTGATCCAACGCCTTTTGGATGGCCAAGCACATACCCGGTACAGGGCATTTCGGTACTCGTTTACCGGGTATCAAGACTTCAAAGAAGCACTCTTGAGGACCTATTGGTCAAGCGTCATACAACAAGCCATTAGAGCGGAGATGTACACAAAGGGGTACAGCTCTAATTTACCTACTCGCTATGCGAATTACTTCGCTTCACAGCTTGCTAAGCTGAGATGTCTCAAACCTCCGTTGTCTGAGGAGGATTTGATAAATACTATTATCTGGCAATACCCTGCTGACGTACAGAAAGTACTAATCGCCGCGGGAGCGAAGACTTTCTGGGAGTGTGATCATATTCTAAGATGACTGGACTCCAGCGCTGAACAATTCACACCCCATAAACCGACAAGGAACGAACATCGACACGTCAACCTTACGACTGCCGATAAAGTATCGCAAACCCCATCGCCAGTACAACAGACTAATAGCAACAATAATGGTAGACAGTACCAGAACAACAACGTAAATTACGATCGACGTCAATGGAGAGGAACGCCATACTCCAGAGAGATCCGTCGAGGGAATATAGGACGTTGGAATGACCGATCCAACCGGACAGATGGCCGTAATGGAAGTTATCAAAATCAGAACCGCCGAGGGAATGGAGAAGCACCTCGAGCGCGATAGTCCGGAGGAATACGACGAGATTATAGATATAGTGGGGAATACCGAAGAAGCCATGACCCCATATATCAACCGGATAGAGATTGGCGAGGACGCGCGCAAGAGAGCCGCGAATACATTCGGCAACTTAGAACACCTAGAGAAGAGATAGATCAAGACCGAACGCCGAGGGAAGGAAGTAATGCTCCAGAGGAGGTAACCAATCCCAATGAACCAGGTACCTCCAAAGGAAAAAAACCGCGAAGGATGAACTAGAATCCCAACCGCATGGTACCAGAGTAATTGCCTCTATTCTACTCTGGGAACCAGTGCAAGAGGATCTCTTAGAAGAACGACGAACGACTTTGAATTACCCCGATTGCCTATGATACCGGCAGAGATAAATGGGTGTCATGTTTCCATGTTGATCGATACTGGAGCTATGATCAGTGTCATTTAAGCTGACTTTTATGCTATCTTGAAAGCAAAGTCTGATGTAACGTAATTACCAATATCAACCCTGCGAGTAAGAGGAGTCATACCAGACCGTACAGTCAAGTGCAAAGTACAGGTTCTATGTAATGTCAGCATAGCAAACCAAGAGTACCTGCACCAGTTTATTGTTTTAAATGATCTGAGATACGATGCGATCCTAGGTGCCGATTTCATGCGTCTGCATGACGGCATAATTGATATGGGACGAAACACTGTTGAGTTTTCGCCGAATGAGCCCATTGTAATGAATCTGTTAGAGGATGAACCAGTGTCGGATCCAGATGTTTTCGTGATCGACAACTGGGTCACTAAACAGAAAGCACCAGAAGAGGGAGAGCCTGTTGATGCGCAACCTCTATCTGAAGTGGCTAAACAAGGACTGAATGACTTACTCCAGGAGTATCAGGATATTTTTGGTACGACCCCAGGCGAGATTCCAGACTTCGAGTACAATCTAGTTCTCCTAGACGACTCGCCGTTCCAGAAGAAGATATACCCGGTTGCAGAGAAGCACCGCGCCGAAGTAGCTAGAAAGCTGAAAGAAATGGAAGATGCTGGAATGATTAAGAAGGCACCGACATCTCACCTTTACCCAATCACACCCTTGATGAAGGTAGATGGGACCTTAAGGCTTTGTCTCGACGCGAGAGCCTTAAACGAACGCTTAGCACTAGAACATGACAGACCACCAAAGATAAGAGACATACTGCGTAAATTTAAGGGAAAGAGATATTTAACTTCCCTGGATTTGGTACAATCCTATTACCATATCAGATTGTCTGAACACACGCCGAAATACACAGGATTTCTTTACGATCAGACCACTTATGTCTTTAAGAAATTACCTTTTGGTGTAATTAACGCAGGAGCTGTTTGATCCGTGCCTTGGATGCAAAGTTGACACCTGAAGTCAAGGAAAAAGTTGTATGTTATGTCGATGACATCATCATTGCATCAGAGACAGAAGAGGAGCACTTGGCAACTCTTCGTTCTTTTTTTGAGAACCTGCGGAAGGCAAATTTTAAAGTCAAGTATGACAAATGCCATCTTTCAAATCTGAGATAAAGTTTGTAGGCCATATTATTAGCGGCCTAGGTTACCGACCGAACCCGGCGAAGATCCAAGCAATCGCCGCATTTCCTACTCCAACCCGTGTGAAGCACGTGAGACAATTCCTGAGAATACTGCAATTTTTTGCTGCACACAGTCCCAAGTATTCAGAGACAGTAGCAGCACTGCAGAACCTTTTGAAGAAGAACTGCAGATGGGCATGGAAAGAATCTTGTAATGAAGCATTTCACAAGGCGGAGAAGATGTTAGCAGAATCTATCACTTTGGAATACCCTGACTATACTAGGAACTTCATCCAAGAGACGAACGCATCCGCAATAGGTATTGGTGCAATTTTATTGCAGGAGGATGAACTAAAAGATCGTCATTATATTGCTTTCTTGAGCAGACGATTGAGACCACACGAGTCGCATTATTGCACGACGGAAATGGAAGCTTTAGCCATAGTTTACGCCCTGCAACACTGGCGCAAACTTCTGTGGGGACACAAGATTGTGGTGAGGACCGACCATCACGCACTGACTTTCATTACCCGATCAAGACTGGCGAGCGATAGGCTAACCAGATGGGCCTTATTTCTCCAGCTTTTCGATTTGGTAATCGAACATCGCCCAGGCAAAGAGAATGTGTTGGCCGACATTCTCAGCCGTAATCCTGACGCTACCATCAACGCCACAGACATCGAGGGAGACTGCGAGGACCACCTCCGCAGATTACGTTACTTACCCGAAGGTCAGAGACGCGAGGAGGAACTTAGGAAGATCATACGATTCTTGCAGAACCGGATGGATGTCCAGGATCCAGATTACGCGAGGATTGCTGCCATAGCTGATGACTATCTTTTATATCAGCGGATTTTACACAAGTATGTGGATGCAGACCAGACACAGCTTAGAGCTGTAATCCCCAGAAGGTACGAGAGAACTGTCATTCTTATGGTTCACTTGTCTATTGGTCATGGAGGGACAGACAAGACACTAGCGACCATCCGTGAAACTTTCACCTGGAGAAGGATGGGAACGTCCGTGAGGGAGTGTTTACGTGCTTGTGACGCATTCCAGCGGAATAAGTACACGTCGCACTTACTCAAGGAACCACCTCGACCTATCTTACCTACGAAACCCAGGGAATTATAAGCACAAGACTTGTATGGACTGATTCCGAAAGCATGTCGTGGGAATCGATTTGTGGTTGTAACTATTGATGTATTCACGAAGTTCTTTATGTTACACCCAGTGCAGAAGGCAGCAGCACATCAGATTATCCAGAGAATCAAATGTCAAGTGATACCGGAGACGGGAAAACCACAATTTCTCCTTACCGACCACGGATCACAATTTACCTCTGCTGAATTTGCTACAGCCATGGATGAGCTTGATATTGGACACTTGCTATCTTCTGTAAGACACCCAGAGAGCAACCCAGCCAAATGTATAATGGTTACCATAGCGAAATTCTGCCGTATATATAGTCAGGAAGCACATTGGCGATGGACAGAAGTTTTAACACTTATGGCTCGATGCATAAACTCTGCAGTGCAAAAGAGCACAGGCCAGATACCTATGATTCTACACCTGAATATACCGCCTGTGAGACTGTGGAATCGTGTTATTACAACACCACCGAGTATCCAACCTTCACTCGAGAGCAGGATATTAGCTGCAAGGAATAGTATGGAAAGACAAGCTGCCAAGAGACTCAGAAGGATGAGATATGAGAAGTATAGGAATCCACTTGTCGCCGGAGACCTAGTACACATTAGACGTCCAGGCATATCCAATCCAGTGGACAGGATATACGGGAAATTTCTATCCCTATATTATGGACCCAGTAGGATAGCTGAAGCCCAAATAATGGAAGTTATGCAATTGAGGACATCAGAACTAGCGAGCGTCTTGGTATTTACAACGCCGCTAACTTGAAGAAATATCACCAAGCATAGATAAGCTGTTGGATAAGTAAAAATGCATCCCTACATTATTATTTAAACCGACCGGAGAGCATATGAGCCCGCAGAAGCTCATGACTCGGTGATATTAGTTGGAATTTATGAGGAACAAGTTATGTCAGTGGAACAGAACGCGCCCTGTTACAGCGCGGGACGTACAGGAAGAAATGGGAGTTTTCTTGACACTGGACACTCACCTGAATATTTTATTCTGAGCACAAGTATTATCTATTTTGCATTTAAAAGTCTCAGATCATACCATTATGTAATTCTGCTTCAAGGAAACATTTCGATGTTTACCGACATTATGTTTTAAGGTAAAAGGTATTAACACTGTAGATTGGCAGCAGGAAATGGACCGTCAACGACTCAACTTTTGACTCTGCACGAGGCAGAGAGACCTACACTCATGGCTTCTTACTGTTTGACAGCCGTCGACTACAGACATGCTATACTAGTCCGTCCTAAGTGACGATAATTTCATAAGTCCACCAAGCTGGTGATGAACTATAATTGTGTATACGACTACGTCGTTGATTCGTATAACTTTCGCACGTATGTGTGCAGTGCATCGCTGCGAGAAAGTATAATTTCATTGTAAGTGGAAAAGTGTATAATTCACGTCCATGAGACGATCACCGCAATATTACGTCCACGAGGTGATAAGAAAAATCCATAATCATCCACGACAGACAACGAGTGTATTCGAATTGCTCATAAGAATTGTTACCAGTGATAAAACACTGAAATGCACATGTCTAGTGCCATATTTTTGTGATATTTATGAAGAATATTTTCAGTGTTAGTCACACCACATTTCATAGTGTGAACGCCATGCTGCATGTTCACAAGAGTGATTGAATACAGTAATTTGAACATGATTTTCAAACCATCCATCTACCATATGTTACGCCGCACTTTATTGCTAAATTTTTCGCCAGATCAGTGCGATATTTCTGGATGTGTTAGAATATTCGAATCTGTGATTGCAGACACCACGTGTCAGGTAAATGCAGTGAATCAGACAGTGATAAGGCCATTTGTTGAAAGTCTGCAATATATAGCCAGTGATTTACTTTATTATTATACTGTGCTTACGATCGAATCAGTGGAAAACAATTGTGATCATTTTAGCATGGATCTAAACGTCGACCACGTGTACGCTACTCTTGCTACGTTAATGATGACCATTGTAATGGTGTAGACACCACCATGTGAGGAGTATTCGACGGAGAAGATAAATCTACACCATGGCAGGAGAGTTAACCAACACCTACTTGGAAATGGTAATGCGAGGAGACATCAACCCTACCGTTGACCAGGAGGAGGAGGAGATCTTAGCTCGAGAGACGAGAAGCCGAAGGAGAAGAATGGAGTGGCACATGCTCAATGTCCGAGCTTGTTTATGGAATATTGCCAACCATCCTGAATCTCTGTTAACCCATAATATTGGTACCTTCGAAAATGGTGGCTTCTGAGTGAGTCAAATCTTTTCTCATGTACGGGTTGATCTGTGGTAGTAGATAGTAGATTGTAGTCATAATTAACCGAACTTGTGACGCCAGTCAGACAGGAATTTTGTAGATAGTTTAATCATGTTTTGTTTCCAGGTGAGTTAGTCACCAGAGTATTAGTGCAACTGAGAGTGTTCGCAGGATATTTGTTCTATTTTTGGTTAGGCAAGATCTCAAATCATTTAGATTTGGTCTGGTCTGCCCTTCAGATGGGCTAGATTAGGATTTTTGAGTGATGGACAACCATTATTCAGTCATACTTTCATGACACCCTTTTGCGAAACTCCTTTTACGCAACTGCTTAGTTTATTTTGAGTTTATCAGGCTCGTATCGTTTCATGATCAGCAGTAATCATGACCCTTTTGAATGTATTTGTTTAAGACGTAATGTGAGCTCTGAAGCTACACGAGTTCTAGAGAGAACTACATTTGGGAGCATAATTAAAGATGCCAACCCATCATCGAACCCCAGATGCTACTGTATCATTTAAGACGACCTAGCAGTCAGTAGGATTGTCGACTGTTATTATTTTTGGTTCAGTGTCAGCTGTTAGACACTAGAAAGTTTTGCTGAAGCCCACATTGTACAGAATTTTAGGAGTGGAATATCTTTACCCATATCCAGAGCCATAATTTGAGTGGAATATCTTCACAATATTATCTTTGTAATATTTTGACATTACGTATGAGTATCATTGGAATTTCTACGTGGAATTGAAACCACGGATTATTTATTACTACTTGTATTAGATGTTAGGCCAGCGTTCTTTCAGAAAGGACTTCTATTTGAGAGATTATACGCCATGTTGTGTATTACATCGCCAGATGCGATGAGGAGTGTAAGTGGTTTGACAAGCATAATTGAATGTTATGAACTGTGTTGGATCCGCAGCGCTCATGTGAGATGACTACCTTTTTTTCTCGACGCACATGCGCACATCCATATTTCTACGTAACGGTATGTATTGATTATTTCTGAGTCAAGGTTATGTGAGTGTTTATTGCAGTCACATGTTGCTTACGTCATTAGGCGTCATTTGCCATTGTTAACGCTTTAGGAAACGAAATGTTTGAACACCAAAAGGGTGTATTCTGATGAGTAGAAGCTTTTGTCTGTTATATTAGATATTTTGACACCGTTTTTATAGGCTTGTGTTATTGTTGTGACGCCTTGTGTTGCGTCGTCGTAAATATTTTTATATTTGCGACCATTTTTGTCCAGACTACAACAGTGAGCTTTGTGCCCCATCAGTGTTGTTGAGAACCGAGTGTTAACTCGTGTTATTGTGATATCCGGCCATGTGTGAGCCGATGTAATATTAGTGTTGTTCTTAGCTAGACTTCACGAGTTTAAGCCTAGGTTTTTTGTCGTGTAGCCTCCTGAGAGGCCGAGTGCAGGTCTTTCTAGTCGACGCCCGTGGGCGACCTGCGCGTCGGGATGAGAGATGGACTGGATGAAGATGAATGAAACTGGGCAAGGATGTGGATGGAAGCGGCCGTGGCCTGTCAGAAGGTACTGTCCCAGCATTTGCCTGGTGTTGAAAATTGGAAACCACGGAAAACCATTTCAAGGACAGCTGACGGTGGGGCTCGAACCCACGCGTCTACCGAGTCAGCAGAGAGCTTGGCCCCTTGACCTAACGCTGCGCTTTAGCCCGCGTAGCCACTACTGTCGGTTAAGCCTAGGTATCCATTGATGAATGAGCCAGTAGTCTACGTAATCCTACGACAAAATAATAATCACGCTTCTCATAATAATAAGAACTATTTGTTATAAATAAAATAACCATAATAATTGTAATATACTTTGACTTGCGATTGGATGCGAACTGGCCAACTCATTGGATCAGTCACATTTCCATGCGGGAAATGACTTGTTAACTTTATAACACTATTTTTGACGTCAGAGTTGTCGCGGACCATTAGTTTTCAACTTGTGGCTCACGACACCTCAGTAATGTAAGACGTGTCTTGGGATCACGCTTTTACCAACATAACTAAACACTAGATGACCCAAGGATGCAAAGCGTATTCTTGCGTGTACGCAGGATAATAATACTAAGATTTCTGAAAGCTGTGTCTCATTTATTTGCGTAAATTTGTATGTTTTCCCTTGTACCTGACAGTCAGTAAGTTGAACTTAGATTTTTTTTATACTGGATTGTCACATAGCTTTGTTATTAATTGTTTGTTTGTTACGGTAGTATGTCGCCGTATGCTTTGTTGTAATTGTCGGGATTTAGCTAGATTTAACTTATTTAAAAATAAATAAGGGAGTGGTACCATCGTAAATTCTTTTGATCTTTGTTGTTGTTAATTTAACTTCTTATAAGTAACCCATTTCACTTGTGTAGGGTGTACTTTACGTGCCACTGCCCTAGCTTGCCGCTTTTGCATTTCTTGTAACTAGATCTTTAGTATGTCACTTTACAATCAGTTTAGGATCTACAACTTCAACACTTTTTTATTTAGCTTGCGGGATTAGCCCGAGACTAACCCTCCGAACTAGGCCAGGTGTTTGCACATTTTTCAAATACATTTTATTCGAGTTTACATAAGTCTGGATGTTATCATTTTAATCTAAGTGTTTCTAGGGTGTACTTCTTGGGTCCTCTCACCTTTTTCTCCGTGTCTGCCCGATCGCCCCGGGATGCTGCGTCTTCGTGCGCACTGACCTTTAGGAAGTACATCCAGGCCTTTTCGGCGTATGCGTCCAGACGGTGAGTTGTCTGGCAAGTCATTGCGGTTAGTGGCAAACCCAAGAACTCGTCTGACGGGCTCAATATTGAGAACCGTCTAAATAGTTCAGATGGTCACCAGGTTGGAATTTTATATTTGTCCTATTACATTAAGATTATTGTGTACGTGTGGTATTTAATCTTCAATCGCATGATTAGAACACAAGAAGTAAAATTGAGATTTTAAAATTTCGTACAGCTGCCATCTTGCGATTATGCAAACTATTGAAATAAATTCGATGCAAGTGGATTAACATTTGTATAAGTATTTAACGTGCAACGTTTCACTGCACTCGGATTGCTAATTTACCAGAAACGTCCATTTAGATATTTACACTTCGCGTCGCCGCCATGTTGGATTTGTGCTCACCAGGTGATTGAAAGTTCTATAGGTGAACATATGTTCATAGCCCCTATGAACATAAAAAAATCAGTTTGATTGCTGTCAAAGATTCATATATATTGAGATCCATCTAAATATTCCGGATGCTCGCCATTTTGGATTGTTTTATGTATAGGCCATAGAGTTAAGTACCATTCAAGGACAATTAATTCCTAGGTTCGTTATTCAAACTTTGACTTCTATCGCATGATTACGACACAAGAAATTAAAACTTAATTTTAAAATTTCGCACAGCCGCCATCTTGACGTTATATAAACAATTGAACGAAATTAGATGCCGATGCATTACAATATGTACTGTCATTCTCTGTACCACATTTCACTGCGCTCAGAGAGTTAAATCACGAGTAAAGTCTATTAAATTATTTCAACTTCGCTTGGCCGCCATATTCGTTTTGTACTTTACAGGTTTATGAGGACTACACAGATAAACTTGTATCCGTACCCTTTATCACCGTACAAAATTTCAGGGTGATATCTGTAATAGTTTCGGAGATATAGAATGTCAGTGAAATATTTTGCATAGCCGTCATTTTGAGGTTATCTAAACAAATGAACTAAATTAGACTCCAGTCCATTACAATGTGTATAAACATTTGCTGTGCCAAGTTTCATAACGTTTGGATGGTTAAATTGCAAGACAAGTCAATTTAAATGTCCCAAATTTGCTTGGCCGCCATGTTAGTTTTGTAGTTACTAGGTGTTTGAAAGTCTCTTAGGTGAACATCTAGTAGTGCCCTTTATCATCGTAAAAAATTTCAGCGTGATATCCGTAATAGTTTCGGAGATACTGAATGCTGGTGAAATATTTCGCACAGCCGCCATGTTGGACGGGTGAGACACAATAAAATTTGAAGGGCACGGTCGGGGTCGGCCAGAATGGTGCTTTGATCTTACTGAGTTTCATTGTAATCGCTCCAGCCGTTTGGAGGTTATTAGGGGGGGACACACACACACACGGACATTTTTTCATAAAATGAAAATAGGCTAAAAAAGAAACGAGCCTTACAGTTGTCGCCTATGATATGTAACATCTGACATGCTATCCTACTCGTATACTACCCAGCTTGGACATTCTTAAAATATTAATTTACGCTCCGTTTTCATACTATGATGAATCAACACCACCTAGATAACAGGCCTTTGCATTCAAACAAGATGGCGGGCACTGTAGGCAGAGCTGCTGGAGCTCGCCGAAGGCCATGACCCATACGATCGGTTCCTTCCAACTGATACATCGTAGTCGGCAGCATTTTTAGGCTATTATGATGACTTCATCCTTCTTACCTTTACTTACGTAACAAATATACTAGGCCTACTGAATAAGCTTCTTCTCATCCTTCACCTGAAAATGAAACCTCACGGGAAACTAGGTACCGTACCGTAGGAAAAAATGAAACATACACTATTTTAATGTTTCTGGATCAATTTTATGTCAACAGTTCACTGGCCACAAAACATAGCGCTAAATTAACAGAAGTAAAATATACGCATTTGATACAGTTATGTTCAATATTTACATAAGATCAGGTTTTTAGCTAGATATCTGGACTTGACATATAAACAACTGTGTCTTCTTCACGAAAACTTCCGGGTACACATTTCATCATTTAAATTATAGATTTACTATTATGATGATGCCATCAGCCAGTGTCAGGGGCGTATATACAATTTTATTTCGGGGGGGAGTGGCTATCCTGGAAAATTGTGAGTATTTTCAGGGGATTGTCACCGCAAAATCCCACAAATATCAACCAATAACTTAGAGCATATAACGTTGTGTAATTATTTTAGATAAGATTCAAAGTTTATATAGCCTACAATTACTAGCAATACAAAAAAAAAAAGTAAAATACAACACAACCCACAAATAAAATTTTATACTTAATGAATTTTCCATTATGATCTATGGAGTATGAATGGCAAATGTCTAAATATTTGTCAATTTACTAAGCAGAAAGGTAAACAGTGTTTTTTTTTACAAGTTGATAATTTATTTCTCAAATGTACCGTACTGTGGAATTCACAGTTTTGCCTCACAAGTCTGAGAGTACCCCGTTCCAGCCCTCGGACTAGAATTAAAATTTCTTGGGGGAGCCGGGAATCGAATTTGGACATCCGGGGCGGCAGCCAAGAATGCTAGCTACTACACCACGAGTTAATCTAATTTCAATCTTAATATTGTTTATAACAGCCAATAAGTTAAGATTAGAGTACAACCGAAATTACAATTACTTTATGCTCTTACCAAAGCAACAGTTTCTTAATTTGATTGGCTTTTTTCTAGTAATTTATTGCACATCATACCGTCACCTACAAATATGAGGTGTATATTTTATTATTATCATTTATATCCAGAGCATCCTAAATATTTACATACACTGTGAGTGGAAGCAAAGTTGAGCATAAAATACCCTTAACACAGCAATGTCTCTGCTAGTTTAAAATATATAGTAGGCTATTCACATAAACACACAATGTCACATCAGATCCTTTTCACTCAGGCTATTAATCTATGTCAAAATTAGTCATCTAAGTGTATTTATTACTCTCATGTAAATTTCTTTCAAGAGTAGAGAAACACCCATTACAATTGGATACAATCATGTTGACCGACTGAAAAGCATTAAATTTTGATCCAATAGCTGTTGAAGCACAATGACTACACTACTAAACGAAATATTTTTATATGTGAGGTATGACTTTCTAAACCATAACAAAAAGCACTCATTTGAGCTTGAAGATATTTGAAATGTCATTGGACACATGGGGGGAAAGGCCGACAATCCTGTATAAGTTTTAGAGACAATGAAACTTTAACACAGTGGATGGCTTTCTAATATATTGAGGCTGTAAGGCTACAAAGGGCGGAGAAATGCAACAGACAGGGTGAGAGGAGGAGAGACTGTTCATAATAGGCTATTTCAAGACTTTCAGGATAACATTCTAATATTTGGTGCCACAAAAATGGTGTCCATACAACTTGAACTTTTCGAAGTCATTTTTCAATGTTGCGCTCATAATCTAATGAATTAATTGCATTTTATTTGCTCCACATGTTAATTGGCCCAATTAAATTGGTCGGGGAGTAAAACGTAGGACTATCGACTCACAACTTTCTGTCAATGTGGAAAAATTATTTGGATTAATTATACACTTAAGTGCTTAATTAATCCAAGTATTTTTAGAGGTCCTGTACGCAAGTGTGAATTGAAAAGTTTTACTCCTCGCCCAATTTAATTGGGTACAGAGGGACACTGGGACTGAGTTTTTGTCAGAAATTGCAAAAATATTGATTTTTTTATTCTTTGATATAATTATGCCCCTGACTCCAGCGGACAATTTAGTGAAAGTCTTTTCCAAATTCCGCCATATTTAAAGGCCCAGCGAATTCTTGAAATGTCTAGTGCATGGTATCTAAACGCCTCCTATTCATGGACTTTCATTGAGGCAAGTATTTCTGTACTTAATTTCCTAATAAGGAGCTCAGAAAAGCAAGAAAGAGGGTGTTGACATATGGTGCTGGGCAGTTTTAGCTGACAAGGTAAGCTGATAACTAAAAAAATATGCATGGGTTTATAAAAGTGCATTTTTCTGAGCTTCCCATTTTTTGGAACAAAATTCGCCTCATATGCATCAGACTTGTGGCTATAATGTAGCAAATTTTTATATATAGTCTATATTAATGCATCCATAAGCACAGTGATTAGTTTTACTGTAGTATTCGTAGTTTTGCCATTAAAAATATTTTAATTTTCAATTAATGGGAAAAATAAATTGTGAAATACTGTATGTTAATTTATATCTCAACAAATATTCATATGAACTTAAAACCAATCACTAGGATTGCTTCCATACTAAATATCTATATGGGAAAGTCATGATAAATGACTTACCTCTATCTGTTTAACGCAAGGACTATTTTCAAAATTTGCATATTTTTCATATTAAAATAATCATATCTCCTAAACGGTTAGAGATAGAAAAGTGTAAATCAGTAGACTAGTGTATATTACTATTAGAGTGCTGTATGGAACATTAAAACAATATACATTGATAATTACCTAAAATTGAAAGCCTATCACCAAAGAATATGCATGTTTTTATAAAAGTCCATTTATCGCGGCTTCCCATTTTTTGATACAACATTTGGTCCTTGCGCATTAGATTTGCTGCTATAATAATGCAAATTTGTATTCATATTCTATATTAATGCATCCATAAGTTCAGTGATTAGTTTTACTGTAGTATTCATAGTTTTGCCATTAAACATATTTTAATTTTCAAATAATAGGCAATTAATGGGATAAATAAATTGAGAAATTTGTTAATTTATATCTCAACAAATATTAATATGAACTTAAAACCAATCACTAGGATTGCTTCCATACTAAATATCTATATGGGAAAGTCATGATAAATGACCTACCTCTATCCGTTTAACGCAAGGACCATTTTAAAAATTTGCATATTTTTCATATTAAAATAATCATATCTCCTAAACGGTTAGAGATAGAAAAGTGTAAATCAGAAGTCTAGTGTATATTACTATTAGAGTGCTGTGTGTAACATTATAACAATATCCATTGATAATTACCTAAAATTGAAAGCTGATAACCAAAAAATATGCATGTTTTTTATAAAAGTCCATTTATCGTGGCTTCCCATTTTTTGATACAACATTTGGTCCTTGTGCATTAGATTTGCTGCTATAATATTGCAAATTTGTATTCATATTCTATATTAATGCATCCATAAGTTCAGTGATTAGTTTTACTGTAGTATTCTTAGGTTTGCCATTAAAAATATTTTAATTTTAAATAATAGGCAATTAATGGAATAAAAAAAATTGTGAAATGAGTTAATTTATATCTCAACACATATTCATATGAACTCAAAACCAATAACTAGGATTGCTTTCATACTAAATATCTATATGGGAAAGTCATGATAAATGAGCTACCTCTATCTGTTTAACGCAAGGACCATTTTCAAAATTTGCATAATTTCTATATAAAAATAATCATATCTCCTAAACGGTTAGAGATCGAAAAGTGTAAATCGGTAGCATAGTGTATATTAGTATTTGAGTGATGTGTGTAAAATTAGAATAATATCCATTGATAATTACAGAAATATGAAAACTCAGTCCCAGTGTCCCTTAACATGAAGACCGACTGAAACTAAATTCACTTATTAGACTAAAAAACAATAAAATTGATTTCAAATTTCATAAGCTGTCAAGATTGTCTGTTGACATACTTGTTGAATGGATATATTTATGGTGTGAACAGAGGAGTAGCTGAATCTAATAAAAGTATATAATTAAACAGTTGCATCTTCTCATCGGAAATAAGTATGACAACCTGAAATTCGACAAACATGATCCAAATATTTACTTGTGCCATCTCTTGATGATTGTAGTGTTTTTGTGTCTGTCGCACAGGCTAGAGCAAAATGTGGCTTTTCACTAATGTCTCATCTCATTCATGATTGCGATTATGTGGAAGCTACCAAGGTATGGCTGGTGCCATGTACTGAGTCAGTACATCAGTACTGACACAGTACATCAGTACTGACACTAACTGTACTCAAGTTGTACAGAGGAACCTTGCCTAGTATGTCTCATCGTGGTGCTGCTTTGTGGGTTTCTATTAGCATAACTTACAGTGGTGCTTGTTGAGGATCCAACCAGCCTTTGGGCTGACTATTAACAGAGAGATCAAAATATACATCTGCCATAAAATCAGATTTGACACATAAATGGCAGGTATTCGAAAGCCATTTTCAAGTTGGGTTTTGTATTACTACCAGAAACAATGTGGCATATAGAAATATTCTAAAAGCCTAGCGGGTGGATCACAGTTATGTAGCTGGAGGGTCTATCTATTTTTGGTACAGTGATTTTGGAAAAACAGGCGCTCCAGTTTTATTGGGCGATTGTTAATTTCAGGCACAGTAGCAAAAAGTGAAAAACAAAGTACCTTGGAAGACAGATACGGTAGCTGGGCAACCACAATGTGCTATATTGGATTCATTTAAAGGCCAACTGCAATGATCACATTTAAAATACTGGAGTAGAGGAATATTGAAAATGATTTTGAACACAACAGAGGGACTGAAGTGGGGTACTGATTCTTGTTGACAATGCATATTATAAAATTAGGCTAACTTTTGTAAAAATGTGATTTGTAATTATAACAGTGACAGGATGCACCTTTTGTCATTAAATATAATATAACATATTTTATAATTAGGCTACTAGGCAGGCATGAATTCACTCCTCAGATCAAACATGACAACTGAAAAACTCTGGATGAAATAGGTATTATTCTAGAAAATATTTACAAATATCACAGGAGAAGATTGAATTTTAGGTACGGTAGTTATTGTTGTTTTAAGGGGCAGAATTACGAGGTCGTTGCATTTTATTTGAATGTCTTTTCGATCATACATCCAATAGATGGCTGATGACATCACATTGTTGACAGCAACATCTCGATCAGCTGACTGCAGGGAACTGCGGTGATTTGGAACACTGAAATACTACACGTGACGATAGAATTGGGCTATTTAAAGTGAGCTCTATTCATTACTAACAAAGGGAGGATACGATGCATGGGTCACTGATTCAATTTGGTAGACGAGATGGAACAGCACCAGGTTTAAGTCTTGGCACTTTTGATGGGAGTGTAATCTCTTGGCCATCTTCACTATTGAATACAGTATTCTGTCGAATGTCTTGAGCATTAAAATGCAGTTCACAAACCTGCAATTTGCAAAAGAATCATACTGAGTAACATTCATTGAAGTAAAGTGTATAGGCCTACCGATAATTAATCTTACATTCTGAGTACATCGCCACATTGGGCTCTTTGGGTCCTAGTGAGATAACTGCTGCACTTTCCAAGTGATCTAGGAATGTATTTATTATTACTCAATGAATTGTGAAATATCTTAGTGATATGGTTCATGATAACTGACCAAATTTCTTAAAATTCAGCAGATAATTCCATAAAAAGTTGTATATTGGACAAGAAAATGTTATGAATATGCAAAGAATACAGCTTATCATCGAAGTAACCAACACACCTGGGTATATTTAGGGAAATAGTAGTGATTTCTGGCATGTATAGAGTAGCCTATATTTAAAAATATCAATTAGCAACCAAGGTATAAATACGGTACTGTAAATCATTGAGTACCATAGGCTAAATTTTTTTCTAGGCCTACTCTTTCGTCTCGAGTACCGTACTATAAGGTACCGGTATCAGAAGATTAGTTTTAGAACAAACTATTGAGCTACAGGTCTACTTATATTTTATATCTTGCTTTTAAACAATTACCTTCAATGGGGAATTTCCTATTAAAACATCTCCGCTGGGAGCAATAAAGGGGTTAGGTACCTACTTAATCAGGAATCTGAGCAATTTGTGGTGCATATTAAATGACTTTCCAGTGAGGCCAGACTCAATTATATAAATCATTAGCTTTGAACACCGATTCTCAATATGCATGCATTAAAAATGAATCTATAATTATCACACTAAAACATTTTCAGTATTTGATCACAACATGTTTAATTCACCCATGCACAACAAACTTGCCTCGCATGTTGGGAGATTCGTTTATTAATTATTTAATGAGGAAACACCGTTCATTATTATTATTATTTGAAACTTAGCCTAAATGCAAAGTATTGCTCCAACTCTAACCTTAAAATGACTAGGCTTGGTCACTTACGTGTTGCTTGCAAGGCAATGAAATAGTTCTTAGAACTATTTATAGCAGCCTAGGTAATTCTTTACATTATTAAGATTACCGGTATATCGGCTATTTATGTGGTACGGTAGGCTAACACTGCTTAGATAATTAAAATACGTGTACTGTATTGGTAGCCTACTTACCACACAATGTTTCGTTAATAGCTGATATCCAAAGTTTCTTCAAATTCTCTTCTTCGGGGAACTTAAACACTCGAACTTTATTCTCATGATCATAATTCCCCCTGCACTTCAGAACACAACACTTGTAAACCATATTTTACAGCAAAAAACTGAAAAAATCGCACAAAAACAACAACAAATATATGATCACAAACTTCTGACTTCGGTATCCGCCATCTTGCTTATTTTCAATTCAGTGCAAAGGCCTGTATATAGGTGGTGTTGGATGAATGTATAGATTGAATTGGAGATATGCTACTGTCACACTTGTTTGAACAAACATCACAGTATTATATTGTAAATTAAGAGGAGGAATGAAACCATAGTCTCTATCCTATCTATAGACTACTAGAAATAATGTTCCATACAATCAAATTTCCCAACTCCTGCCTGGTGCAAACTATTGTAATTAAAATTAGATAAATCGTAATTTCATGTAGATTCTGTTAAAATGACGGATAATATTTTGATAGATATCGTTTAAATCGATAATCCGGTAGAAAAAATAATTTCCGGGACTGGGGTTCGAACTTGAGGCCTCATGATTCGCAGACCAAGAAGCTATCCACGCAGCCATCAAAACCACGGCAATTTAGAGTACAAGACAGGTACGGTACTCATTTTTACGTGCCGGTAATAATATGGAAGTATTTTTTAATGCTGAATTAATATTTTGCTTTTTTCGATAATGTTCCTGCGTGGAATTGAGTTTTAGATTAGTTATGAATACTCCTACTTGACAGTAAAGGGAATTCCTGTAGTGGTCTAGCAAACGCTAGCTCAGTTACCGTATAAAAACTTCGATATGTATTACATTGATCACTGCATTACCGCAATGTGGGTTAATATCTGAATAGGCATTGCGCAGAAACATAATACCGGCTTTGCCGACTAGTTACAATGCTTCAAATTAAAGCATATCATCATTTAAATACTGATACGAAGACTTTTAACATGTGATTTGTGTTTCAATAAGTTGAAACCAGAGTTCACATGAGCGTTTGCCGTTCAGTATGAAAGTGCTGAGCAATGTTACTTGGGGAGTGGATGCCCATCACTTTTATCCAGAGACTGAAAAACAGTCTCTTAATAAATCATAATTGTTTTCAGCAAATATGATATAATGAATATTTTTACACCAAAGAACGACAACTTGAAGATGATTTATTGCAGAAATATCTGTAATGGTGCCTCCAAACCTTGAAGTAGTCCGTATGTTATATACATTCCACATGGTAACCCTGCCAGCTGGATCGCATCCCTCCTGGCTTACTCACTTCCGTCCGATCCACTTCCGTCCCAATTTTCAACATCACTCCCACACAAATATCCAGCAACCGAGTGAGTGGAAAGATGTTACACATCAATAAATGATGTCAAGTAATTGTACTTGTGCTTTGAACAGCTACCAAAGGTTTGCTCAGAGGAACTCCGCCTGCCTGTTATGGTGTGGATCCACGGGGGAGGGTACGTGTGTGGGACGGGAAGCTCTACCTTCTATGGGTCCGACTATCTAGTGGACCAGGGAGTAGTCGTTGTCAACATCCACTATCGCCTAGGAGTCTTTGGTACGTAAGTTATATACCTTGCCCGGCATCAAAACAGGGACTATGTTTCCCTAGAGATTCAACTTGTGAATCCCTTTATTATTATGTTTATTATTATTATTATTATTCTTTACCACTGTATATATGAAGACAATGTGGCAATTCACCACAAGTCATCGGTAACACTTTTGGAATGTAACCACTCCTTAGAGAGCCATGTATTTGTTATCAACTTTAACACTTTATAGAGCAAAACTATTTTTAGCCTATTTTCAATTTTGAAACAAGTAGTTCCGTGAAGAAATATACAGCCTATTTTCATATATCCTACTTATGTTAATTGTCACTATCAACATACAAAATTTCAGTTTGATTGCAGTAATAGATTCGTAGATATTGAGAACCGACTAAATATTTCGTATGGTCGCCATGTTGGATTTTATATATATAGGTCCTAGAGTTATGTACTGTTACATGAAGATTATTGTGTACGTGTAGCATTCAAACTTCAATCGCATGATTAGGACACAAGAAGTAACAAGGAGATTTTAAAATTTCGCTCAGCTGCCAGCTTGTGGTTATGGAAACAATTGAAATAAATTAGATGCCAGTGGATTAACATTCGTATAAGGATTTACAGTACCAAGTTTCACTGCACTCGGATGGTTAAATTGCGAGAAACGTCCATGTGAATATTTATACTTCGCGTCGCTGCCATGTTGGATTTGTGATCACCGGCTGATTTAAAGTCCAATAGGTGAACTTAAGTTCATAGCTTCTATGAACTAAAAAAAATCAGTTTGATTGCTATAATAGATTCGTAGATATTCAGGGCCGTCTAAATATTTCGGATGGTCGCCATGTTGGATTGTTAAATGTATAGGCCATAGAGTCATGTACCATTAAAGAAAATTATTGCGTAGGTTCATTATTCACACTTTCATTTCGATCGCATGACTACGACACAAGAAATAAAAACTTAATTTTGAAATTCGCACAGCCGCCATCTTGAGGTTATGTAAACAATTAAACTAAATTACTTACCAGTGCATTACGATGTGTATAAACATTTGCTGTACCAAGTTTCATTGCGTTTGTATAATTAAATCACGAGAAAAGTCTATTTAATACTTCCCACTTCGCTTCGCCACCATGTTCGTTTTGTAGTTAGCCGGTTTTTTAAAGTCTCATACATGAACTTCCAGCAGTGCCCTTTATCTCCGTGAAAAAATTTCAGGGTGATACCGGTAATAGTTTCAAAGATATAGAATGCCGGTGGAATATTCCGCACAGCCGCCATATTGAGGTTATGTAAACAATTGAACGAAGTTAGATGTCGGTGCATTACAATGTATATGAACATATACTGTACCAAGTTTCATTGCGTTGGTTGGTTAAGTCGCAAGAAACGTGTATTTAAAAGTCTCAACTTCGCTTGGCCGCCATGTTGATTTTGTAGTTACCAGGTTTTCAAAGGTCACATAAGTGAACTTGTAGTAGTTCCCTTTATCACCATTCAAAATTCCAGGGTGATATCGGTAATAGTTTCGGAGGTATTGAATGCTGGTGAAATATTACGCTCTGCCGCCATGTTGGATTGGTGAGACGTAACAAAATTTCAAGGGCACGGTCGGGGTCGTCCGGAATAGTGCTATGATCTTACTGAATTTCATTGAAATCGCTCCAGCCGTTTAGATGTTATTAGGGGGACACACAGACACCTCTCTCTCACACACACACACACACACGCACACACACACACGGACAAAAGGTGATCTCATAAGCCTATTTTTTTTAAATTGAAAATAGGCTAAAAATAGGCTTATGAGATCACCTTTTGTCCGTGTGTGTGTGCGTGTTGTGATAGTGTGTGTGTGTGTCCCCCAATAACTTCTGAACGGCTGGAGCGATTTCAATGAAACTCGGTAAGTTCATAGCACTATTCCGGGTGACCCCTACCGTGCCCTTCAAATGTTGTTACGTCTCACCAATCCAGCACGGCGGCTGAGCGAAATATTTCACCAGCATTTAATATCTCCGAAACGATTACCGATATCACCCTAGAATTTTTTACGGAGATAAAGGGAACTACGTGAAGTTCATCTATGTGACTTTTGAAAAACTGGTAACTACAAAACCAACATGGCGGCCACGCGAATTTGCGACTTTTAAATAGATGTTTCTCGCGATTTAACCAACCAAACGCAATAAAACTTGGTACAGGATATGTTTATACACATTGTAATGCACCGACATCTAGCTTCGTTCAATTGTTTACATAGCCTCATGATGGCGGCTGTGCGAAATATTTCACCGGCATTCTATATCTCTGAAACTATTAGCGGTATCACCCTTAAATTTTGTACGGAGATAAAGGGCACTACTGGAAATTCATCTATAAGACTTTCAAAAACCGGTTAACTACAAAACGAACATTGCGGCCAAGCGAATTTGAAAATTTTAAATAGGCCTTTCTCGCGATGTAATGTTCCAAACGCAATGAAACTAGGTACAGGAAATGTTTATACACATTGTAATGCACTGGTATGCAATTTAGTTCAATTGTTTACATAACCTCAAGATGGCGACTGTGCGAATTTTAAAATGAAGTTTTTACTTCTTGAGTCGTAATCATGCGATCGAAGTGAAAGTTTGAATAATGAACCTACGCAATAATTTTCCTTTAATGGTACATGACTCTATGGCCTATACATTTAGCAATCCAACATGGCGACCATCCAAAATATTTCGACGGCTCCTGAATATCTACGAATCTATTATAGCAATCAAACTGAATTTTTATGTTCATGGGGACTATGAACATAAGTTCACCTATAGGACTTTCAATAACCTGGTGATCACAAATCCAACATGGCGGCGACGCGAAGTATAAATATTCACATGGATGTTTCTCGCAATTTAACCATCCGAATGCAGTGAAACTTGGTACAGTAAATCCTGATACGAATTTTAATCCACTGGCATCTAATTTAGTTCAATTGTTTAAATTAAATTAAATTAAATTAAATGGATTTAAGTTAGTCTACATGATAGTCTTCACAAGAACAAAACAACTTAAGGTATATACGAGGGTGAGAAGGAACCGCGAGTGTCACAAGTACGCGCAAATTACATTGCAAGACATGCTATAGTATCGGCAGTTGACTGAGCATCTCGGATGTCTCTGTCCGCACCTCGGCTACCTTGTTGCAATCAGCAGGCAACGACCAACCGAGTTAACTGCTGGAATAGGACTTACTCGATCTAGCATCTCTGCCATACCCTTCACTATTGAGATCTGGTCGGTGCTTGGGGCTGGCAACGACCAAACGGACGAGCGCTCATAGACAGCGTGGGTAGTTTATTGGCTGAGGAATAACCCACCCACCAAGGGAAGATGATTAAAAAAAAGGAAGTAGGTTTTGGATTGGAAAAAAAGGATAGAAAATAGGAGGAGAGTCCCACAAAATTAATAAGTTTAACTTTAAATACCTTTAGAGACAATTGCCACTGAAAATTAACTCTTTGATACCTAAAGTAGGTACGAGCTTGAGAAATGATAAATCCAAAAAGAGTGGGGGTAGGAGACAAAGGGTATACATATCAGCATAACCAACTTATCAAAAATAAATGTTCTTCTTGATGAATGGTCTTCAAAGAGTTGATAGTAGGAGATATTAGCGCAGCATGGTGAGTGAAACAGTAGACGTAGTCCTCTTGCTCAAGGAAAAAATAGCTGGCGATGGTAACAAGATCTGGTGGCCAGATGGATATGTAAGTCCTCTCGCACCAGGAGGAATTGAAGAGCTTCAGATATTCGCTGCTATATGACGCTAGGTGGGTCATAGAATATATATCTGGAACAGACTCATAAAAGATATAAGCGACCTGAACCCCTAAGAGAAAACAGAAGATCACTGTTGGTGTTTGACAAAGAGGAAGGAAAGAACATGCAAAAGCATTGAAAATTATAATCTCAGGTACCGTGTATTCCAAGAATACACCATACTGGGAGGGGAAAACACCAACAGGGAACAAATAAGCAATTAAACCTTTAAGAGTAATAAAGTAATTGAAGAGAAGTGGTCTTATGATCTGACCATTAGTGGTCAAAACTCTGACCACCCTGACTCTCCCATCTCTTCCAGGATAACACTCGGTCACTCTACCGGAAGTCCAGACTAGAGGGGGAGAAACATCCCTAACCAAGACCAAGTCCCCCACTTTAATGTCGGGACTGGAAAGAAACCACTTCTGCCTCCGTTGCAAGGAAGTTAAATATTCCAAGTTCCATCTCTTCCAAAAAGAATTGCGGAGGGCTTCAAGTTTACACCAAACAATAGGTAATTCAGAATCCCTGAAAGAATTAGGAAGGGGAAGATGGGCAGAGAGAGAAGTGCGTGTAAGGAAGCGACCAGGTGTAAGTGGAAGGAGGTCATCAGGGTCATTAGAAAGCGGAGTTAAAAGACGAGAATTAACGACATCTTCAATCACAAAATAACTAGAAGCTGAGGGAAATAAAGCACTAGTAAAGATTACGATACGATGCGAAAGGAGAATTGACAAGTTTAAACAAAGCGTATAGAAACAAGTACATCTATTCAGGACAAGAATATACCAAATAAATACAGAAACTATGCGAGTAGAAAGCAAGAACGCCATAGGTAACAAACTAGTAGCCATAAACAATGACCTCAAGTTATAATGAGTATCAAAGGGGTTACTCAGAAAAATACTTAAGTCAGCGAGGAACGTGACGTGACAAGTATAAATGCAAAAACACATCGAATGTGACGACGAGAAAAAACAAGTTTGTTCATCAATGAACATTAAAGGTGCAAAATATGTAAGCAAAGTACAATACATAAGCGCGTAAAGGATATGCGACGATGTTACGAGACATGAATCGAAGCAATTGTAGAATACGAGCGTGAGTAAGTGAGAGACATAAGCAAGCGCGGCCTTGACCCACATAGTACGGCGAGATAAGGAATATAAATAGCTGAAAGAGTCCTTAAGCGGAACAAGTTTATTTTGGTGATGAGTTGAACGGCTTCTGTACTTGCAGGAGCGACTCACTAGACAATGGTTGGCAATCAGCCAGAGTTGAGATAAGAGAAACTTGCTTTGAACTTTGGCAGGCATACAGGAAATAAACAGTGACTTGACCTTACTCAAGCTTGCATACAAACAAGTTTGAAAAAGAAGCAGTTCAAAGTACAACACTTGTTGAATCAGCTGTAACTTAAAGCAGATATTCAGGTTGGACGGCATGCAGTCAATCGTAACTTGGACGTGAAAAAACAATTTAAAGCTATATGAAATAAAGTAGGAAATCAATTTCGCATGATTTAGAGGATCACGGAATCCGACAATTTTCGACAGGAAAAGGCTTGATTCTTCCGAAATAGGAAGGGAAGCCGGGACATTGAGAAGGAGGTTATGCATAAGAATAGTTATTCTAGATGTTAGGGAATTCAGATTTTCAAGCGGTTTCAAAAGCGGCTTCCAATTGTGAGGAAGGGGGGAGGAGCCGGCCGTGGCCATCCTTCTAAATAACGAAAGAAGTGAAACATGGCTTACAGAAAAGTGATGGTGACTGATAGCCATGGTTTTACACAAGGGGAAGGTAGTTTTCGAGAAAGAGTTTAAGCAATTACCTGCTATAAAAATGACATGAGAAGGTAAACGAAATAACACAAGGCAAGGCGAACTTTAATTGCCATTTTGTGTGGGAAGAAGGAAAAACCATTTAAACAACTTACAGAGGTAGTGTTGTTGTTCACGATAAGACATCGTTTCGGCAAGTGTTTTTCAAAAATATTGAGATCTGAAACATGAGCGTTCTCTTTTTCAGAAATGGGATTTATGTCAGCTGTAACGAAATGACATTGCGCTTTGGTTTGAACACTGGGATGCTGAATTTCACCAGTAATAACCCAACCAAAATCGGTGTCTCTGGCGACCACGGTTGAAGATAACTTGCGTGTTTGTTTGCGAATGCACTTCCAAAAAACATTGGCACTGAAAAGTACATCAATGGGACCTTGAGCATTAAACTAAGGATCAGCTAACCTTAAGTGCGAAGGAATCTTTAATCCGGAGGTATTAATAGCGCTGCTAGGAGTGTCTTTACCAATACTGGTAAGAATGAGGCAGTTTAAATTAAGATTGGTGTTTCTTTGGCAAACGTCTCTGATTTTCAATTTTGAAGACTGCAAGACTTGAGTTTTCAAATTGTCAATGCCGGTCACATTGATAGAAGTATGCGATGACGAAAGACCTAGTTTTTTAATCAACGATTGCGAAACAAAGTTATGAGTTGAAGCGGAATCGAGAAGACCACGGGTTCTAAACCAATTTCCAAATTTATCTTGGATTTCGAATTGTACAGTGGTCAAAAGGGTTTGCGCACTGTGAGAAGTTTCGGCGTTAGAAATGCAGGAAGAAGCATTAGTTTGTTCGGAGCTGCTCTGCATGGAGCTTGAAGAGGCAGGTACTGATGACCTCGATTTATCGTGAACGTGCAATAAAGAATGATGCGGTTTTTTGCAATGAAAACAGAGATTGGATGACGTGCAGTTTGAAGAAGAATGCTTAGGTGATAAACAATTGAAGCAATGTTTGCTATTGAAGACAAACTTCCTTCGATCTTCGACAGACAATTCTTTAAAAGATTTGCACGAATACAATGTGTGAAGCTTTTTACAGAGCGTGCATTTTAATGATTTGTTAAGCGGCCTGATATGTTCTCTTGGATTATTGAAAGAAGAACGGGTTTGCTTGTTCTCGACAGATGGGGGTTGATGTCCCTTTGAAGAAGCAAGTTTTTTTTCAAAAATTTGACACTGATGATTCGTTTCGACCTTTTCGCACTGAAATGCGAGTGCTGTAAGGACTTGGCATCGGCTGTTAAGAAACGAGATTAAGTGTTCGAAGGAAAATTCTTCCTTGCGAGCGAGTTCAATTTTCCAAGCCTTTAAAGTTGAAAAATCGAATCTTGATGTAGCCAGATGAATTAGTATGGTGTCCCATGTTTGGACAGGCTGCTTAAGTTGGTATAATGCTCTGACATTCAACTGTATAGAGTCTAAGAGGTCTCTTAAAGAGGTGACGTCATTAGGTTTGACGGCTGGTAGGTTGAAGAGACAGCGTATGTGGCGAGCTACACTCAAACTTAAATTGCCATATCTCTCTTTAAGGAGATTAAAGGCGATGTGGTAGTTGTCTGCGCTTAAAGGCAGTGACTCCAGTAAGGCTAAGGCCTCACATTCCAAAGAAGTACGGAGGAAGTAGAATTTATGAATATCGGGAATTACAGTATTTTCATGAATGAGTGAACAGTAAAGTTCGTAAAAAGAATACCATTCACCTTCCTTGCCTGAGAAGTGCGGTAGGCTTATCTTAGGAAGTAACGGTTTCGGTTTGTTCTTGTGAACTGAAGCAGGTGCGAACTGGGCCGGATTGATGACCTTAGTGTCCGGTTCTGAGATATTGCGGATCAGTTGGTGGGCCTTTGCAATCCCTTAAAAGTACAAGGGTTCGACCTCGTCCCGATCCGATTGAAGTTCTGGGCAAGCGGATTCAATCTCGGTTTGAATTTGATCATAATAATCATAAGACCGTTCGTACAACTTAAGGCGATGTGTCAAGATGTCTAAATCACACTCGGCGGGATTTAATTTGCTGATGAAATTTCTGAATCTAGTGAGTTGCCCTTTATAGGAAGAACGTCTGGCAATGAGAGTTTCATCTCTTTCAGTAGGAGCCATGACAAGATAAATAAATTGAAATACAACTCACGAAACTGTAGAACCTTGGAGATGCTGTTAAGTTTGCAGCAGCGAATGGGTAGAAAGAACAGGACACCCCAAAGGAGACAGGAGCGGCCTATTTCCCGTTCACAGGCTTTGCATGATGTAGTTATAGCTGAAAAATCCAAAGCAGATATTAATAATTTGCCAAGTATTGTCAAATGACACTTTTTTAAAAAGAAAAAAATGAAAATGGACTCTCCCGGGTTTCTGGGACCAAATTTCGGGTAGTTTATTGGCTGAGGAATAACCCACCCACCAAGGGAAGATGATTAAAAAAAAGGAAGTAGGTTTTGGATTGGAAAAAAAAGGATAGAAAATAGGAGGAGAGTCCCACAAAATTAATAAGTTTAACTTTAAATACCTTTAGAGGCAATTGCCACTGAAAATTAACTCTTTGATACCTAAAGTAGGTACGAGCTTGGTCGAAGCTAACGGGAACCGCAGCCGGGACTTGGGCGATTTGCAAGAGAGAGGCTTTAGTGTATTTCCTCCCAAGCTGCATAACAGTACTATGGGGAAGGGTGATGGTCTGGCCAGACAAATAGTAGTAGATTTGTTCTGTATTAACGATGGCATAAACTTGGGAAGAGTCAGGGAAGACAGACTCTTGCTTAACCGTGGTATTTGAGAAATGATAAATCCAAAAACAAATATTTAATTTATTTAACAATTCAAAGAAGTTTGAGGAAATTAACAAGCATGTAATATAATTTTGACAAACATAGTTCATTTAAACTTTTTTAAGAAATGGGGTCGCAGACCTCCTCACTTTAAACAATTGCTCCAGGCAATTGACAATTTATGAGGTTTAAAACCTTACATGTTTCTAAAATCTTTATAAGAAAATAAAAAGACATGTGTAGTAATTAAAGTTTAAACATTTAAATTTAGTACAAAGAGTGTACTTGAGAGAATGTTCTAGAGAAAGTGACAACTTCGAAAACAACAATAAGAAAAACATGAAGAATAAGATGGAAGTTCCTACAACTTCTTATATTTATACAGAATTAATGTTGGTTATTATGCAAATAAGGGCAGGTCACTTACTGTGAAACCTGAAGAGAGTTAAAAGGAAGGTTCTAGACTTCCCAAGTTTGAGTAGGAATCACTAGCCAAATGGGACAGTTTCCATTTCGTGAAACCTAAACATGACTCGCTCAAGAGTTTAAAGAATTGTTTTCCCTGATTATAGGAAAGGAACAATGTGAATTTGAAACTTGTATCACACAAGCAATAATGCAGAATTTAATTAATGTTAAACTAGCAAAGTTGGAAGGGCACTTCGTGAGTGACACCTTATAGGAAAGTTACAATTTTATTAATATTGGTTGTTAGTAGAAGGTTGAGGAAAGATCATTGGGATATAGGATCAATGTTCATGGCCGTATTTAATATAAACGGACGATCGCGACGCGGTAGAAAAGTGGAGCAAGCATTGATTATCACTATAGTCTGTAAAGATTGATGCAAAGTTCACTGTAGAAACTCGAAAGTTCATGAAAAAGAAAGTTTTTACAATGCTGAAAAGAACCGGTTGCACTAGGCAGGCGAGAGTCTATTTCTTGGAAAATATTGGGAATTACAATTAGATGCGCCATAGATCATTCCAACGGTGGACGAAAGTTAGCTATTGCAGTAATTGGTAAAGCAAATTCCTTATTTTGAATATTATTTTCACATGTGAGTGAAAAATGCCTGATAGCAAGACTCGCAGATAGAGTACAAGATCTAGAAGGTTCCAGAACGATCTTAGTAGAAAAATTGGGCCAATGTAAATCCAGCGGAGGAACTTGCTTTGTAAATTATAAACAGCGGGTATTAGATAATATCCCACGTAGTGAGAAGATTTCTCATTTAGCAAGCATAAGAAATGCTGCTTTTCACTAAGATTAGCTTCATTAAACAAAAGCTCAACATGGAAGATCCCGCGGAGGATGATTTTACCCCAAAATAAGTAATTTCACACTGCCTAAAAAAGATAGTTAAAAGCATGTGGTCGGTAAAATAATGAAGATGAGGTTAAAACTTGAAGCAGGTACTTATCTTTGTTGCATGGCGAAGGTGAGGTTCCCTTAACCGATACTTAATGCACCAACATGGCGTAGAACGTAGAGAATGTCTCTTGGTTAGAGGAGACTGGCCCTAGTAGAGCCCTGACTGATCGAGTCAACTGCCGACTGAGAAGTGAGACCAGCTCATCGGAGCACGGAGGGTCCAAGGAAGGGAAAAGAGAGAGGGGGGGGGGGGGGGGGGGTAGGAGACAAAGGGTATACATATCAGCATAACCAACTTATCAAAAATAAATGTTCTTCTTGATGAATGGTCTTCAAAGAGTTGATAGTAGGAGATATTAGCGCAGCATGGTGAGTGAAACAGTAGACGTAGTCCTCTTGCTCAAGGAAAAAATAGCTGGCGATGGTAACAAGATCTGGTGGCCAGATGGATATGTAAGTCCTCTCGCACCAGGAGGAATTGAAGAGCTTCAGATATTCGCTGCTATATGACGCTAGGTGGGTCATAGAATATATATCTGGAACAGACTCATAAAAGATATAAGCGACCTGAACCCCTAAGAGAAAACAGAAGATCACTGTTGGTGTTTGACAAAGAGGAAGGAAAGAACATGCAAAAGCATTGAAAATTATAATCTCAGGTACCGTGTATTCCAAGAATACACCACAGCGCGCTTGGCTTTCTCAGACAGTTCACAGTAACTTACTATAAGATTTCCTGAATTATTAAAGAACAAACTTATGAATTCCTATTCATATAAAAGGAAACGTACAGCTTTTATTACTAAAAATATTAGTCTACGGAATTAATTGTCTTTCTTAAATAATACTGGTCGCTGTGCAACACTGCAACGTTATTGCCGACCGCCCCTGAATCTGATTGGTTGAGATACGGGCGTTTTCCAAGCATATTGTGTTCAACACGCCCATGAAGTAATATGATTTAAGGCTTAGCTCTTAGAAACCAAGAGCCCTTTTTCTTTAATCTGTCGCTGTGTCATGATTGAATGACACTAACATCAAGACTTACGGCTTCTGTAAATATTCTGTAGTCTAACATTCCTCTTGTCACTTACGTTAGTCCGTCAGAAATTGGAGTATGCCAAGATTACTCAATCAATCAATCAATCAATCCATCAATCTATCTCGTGATTGGAGAAAGCCAATGTCACACTCAATTAAAATAAAAACCTACACAAATACACCCCCTACGTTGGCTAACTGAAATGTATTCTAGCTTCAACATAATTCAAACGAAAACAAAAACAAAAAATAAATAAAAAAGCAAAAAACAAAAAAAAACAACAAAAAAACACAAAAAAACAAAAAAAAACCACAAAAACAAAAACAAAAAAAAACAAAAAAAAACAACGATGGAAACGGGCACTAAAAGAAGAACTACGGTAAAATTAAAATAAAAAAACGTTAAATATAAAATCATTAAAATTTAAATATATAAACAATTTTGGCACTTTCAAAGAAAAGCAAGGCAAATGGACGGAACACAGAGGGGTTAGCAGTGTTGACAACATAGCCCGTGTTACTTTAACAACAAGTCACTCTATAATCAACTATTTAGCGACACTAGCGCTATTTCGCAGAAACCTTCTCTCATTGGAAATACTATATTAAAATACTTGGATTTAATCTTCAGGTTTCCTTTACCTGAATGACGCCGCTGTTCCCGGTAACATCGGCCTCAAGGACCAGGTGGCAGCACTGCGCTGGATTCAGAGGAACATCTCACAGTTCGGTGGAGATCCTAACAACGTCACCATCTTCGGCGAGAGTGCGGGGGGAGCTTCAGTGCACATGCATATGCTGTCTCCCATGTCTACAGGTAAACAAACACAATATTATAACCCACCAGGGGCTCACATCTAGTGGGATGTGGGTTGGCGACCACGGAACCCCAGCCGAGTCCGACATTGCTTCCACTTACTTGTGCCGGGCTCCTCTCCATCTTCCTTCCTGTCGACTTCTCTAGGTCAACTCTTGTTCTCTTCCAACCCCGACGGTATTAGGGTATCCGAGGCCTAGGGAGTCTTTCACTTTCCCGCCTTAATTGGCCCTTGTCTCATCTTTCCTGATACCCTCATTCGTCGAGGGGTCAGCCTTCTTTTTATTTTCATGTTATCTGCTGATTTCTGCACAAGGCCCTTAAGGAGGCAGGGTGTATGTAGCCCCACCGCTTCTGGTGCACCCTGGATAGTGCTACACCCTCAAGGGCTCACGGCTGGTGAGTTTGGGAATTGGCGACTCCGAGGGATTCCTGAGCTGGGTCCGTTTTCCCCCTTTCTCCTCTGACTTTGTGGCGAGCCCTCTCCTCTTTCCCTTTCCTATCTGCCTTTCATGGCTCTCCTTCCTTCCTAGTCCCTCAATCCTAATTCTTCGAGGGTTGAGGGCAATTTTTTCTTCCTGTCCTCTATTTGCCTTATCCTTTATTTGTTTACCATTCCTTCTTCTAGTATGTAAGTCTGTAGTTTCACTATCACCAAAGCCTATAACCTAGATGTTAGGCCCCTTTAAACAACAATTATCGTCATCATCTACAATATTATAAAGAGCGGTTTTGTGTGTAGCTTTCTTAATTTCCTCGTTAATGTTTGGCGACTCAAACGTTAGTCAGTAGCAAGCTTGCTCTGTGACTCCACGTGGAGTCCAACGTCCGGTCCTAGCTGTCGACTCGCTTGCCAGTTATCCAGTGTTGCATAGTTACACGCAGTTCTGTCGAGTCTCGCTGCTTGTTCTCAGTGGCTGTTGTGGATTTAAATGAAGGAACTGTATTTATGTTCGACGATATCGAAATGTAAATATTAGTCTATATGTCAGAAAGGGGGGTAGATGACCTCGTAGTTCCGCCCCTTAAAACAACAATAACTAACTATGTCCGAAAACTGTATCATAATGAGGGGCAGGATAACACTATTTTTAGCCTACTTTTCACATTTTGCAAAAATGAGGAAAAAGTAGTCTTATGAGATGGGGCAAATGTGTGTGTGTCTGTCTGTCTGTCTGTCTATCTGTCCTTCTGTCTGTCTGGCTGTGTGTGTGTCCCCCCCTATCAACTCCTAAACGGCTGGAGCAATCAAAACAAAATTTGGTAGGAGTAAAGGTCTATACCCGAATATCTCACGGCCATATTTGAAAGTGATGTCAGTGCTACCAACTGCTAAAAAATCGCAATTGAAATTTGAGCTCCATGTTGGATATCTTGGAAGGTATGAATGGGAGCTATTCCAAAATTGGCATACGTATAGATAATAATATTGCAGTTTAATTTCCAGGAGGCCATACATCGCTGTGTTGCCAAAATGATCATAAGCCTGCTGATTGGTCCAATTTTTAAATGCACATAACATCTACACTATCAACTGGAATTCAACCAAATTTCGTATGATGTATGCATACATAACCAGATATGACTGAGCGTATTCTTAAGACCCACCAGGGCTGCCAACTGTTAATAAATGCTCCTAATTTATTTTATCCAAATACCAATATATCAGAAAGTATGCAAGCCAATAGCTCTAAACTTTGCACACGTATAGTACCTGGCATTCTAGATGCATTTGGACTAACTAATACACGTCAGTGCTGCCAACATGATTCTAAGCCTGCTGATAGTTCCAATTTTAAAATGCATGTATCTTCTATACTAACTAATGGATTTCATTCAAAATTGGCACAACAATAGATCATATTATTTCAGATTATTTCTGACCAATACATGCATGACATTGTTGCCAACATGATTTTACGCACGCTGTTAGATCCAATGTTTAACTTCATGTAACATCCCTGCTATTCATTGGACTTCAACCAAATTTTGTATTCTGTACCTTAAGAGATGGAATTAAGAATATATTCAGTCATCAGGGCTGCCAACTGTAGTGCTCTATTAGGCTACATTATGCAAGGTATACAGTATTTCGAAATAATTAGAAATTTCGATATTAGCAACTTAATTTCTTCATTATTCTAGATAGGTTCATATACTGTAGAATAATCATTGGCATGAAAAGTAGGCTCTTTAGTTCGTCACGGAACTTCTTGTTCATTATGAAACAGTTTCTCCCACCAATCAGAGCTCAAGAAACAGTTGTGTGACCAATTAGGTGAGGATAGCATCGCACCTGCGCTGACTTCCACGGCATTCTATTTTAAATTTCACTGCGTGGCTAGTGTCATAGTGGGGTATTTGAGGAGTCCATGTTATTCTCTGCGTCCCATACACTCTGTTCAGTACATAAAGCTGGCGAAATCCCCACAGATATTTATGAATATTTATGTTCGAACATAAAATAGTTATAATTATCGTCGAACATAAACAGTCGTATGCAACTCGCCTATAATGGTAATTAAGACACTCGTATGGAAATTATAAAAATCGCTTCGCTCGTTTTATAAACATACTCGTGTCTTAATTATTGCCATTATGCGCTTGTTGCATAATGTACTATTTTAAGAATTTTATATCTAACGCTCGTCATGACGAAAATCAGTTTTTGTATGTATCAAAAATGATTTTAGTTAGTGTAATAAGATGTTGTCAAATGTGTATGTAATATTTTAGCAAACTATGAACGACCGATGAAGGCATAGAAGTGCCGAAACTTGTATCGTGTAATTTAAAGTAAAAAATATAAAACAAATTTTTATTGAAAAGTGGAAGCCATAGTTAGTAAAATTATAGATTTCAATACGGGCCAACAATGGTAATTATGACGAAAGTCATAGGTATACATATTGTGGAGAGTTCACAACGCTTCGAGCTTGCTCCATGCAGACTTGGCATGTAAACATGACCGCCCAGCGAGCCAGTCGTTAATGAGGTGCGGGAGAGAGCGATAACAGCTTAATATATCCAATTAATTACCCCCCCCCCTTGTTTGTGTGTTAATTAAGCGATACATAATGTAATATTTCTTTCAGGTTAGGGTGTTAACATATTTGAACTTCCCACCTAATATAATTGTGCACAGTCGTGTTGACCGACTGAAAAGCCTTCTATTAACTGTACTAGGCAATACTGAACAAGCAGTTCCGTGACGAAATATACAGCCTATTTTCATATATCCTACTTATGTTATTTGCCTCTATTAACATATACCATTTCAGTTTGATTGCTGTAATAGATTCGTAGATATTGAGAACCATCTAAATATTTCGGATGGTCACATTTGTAGGATTTTTATATATGTAGGCCATAGAGTTATGTAGGCCTATTATTACATGAAGATTATTGCGTAGGTGTATTAAACTTCAATCACTTGATTAGCACACAAGAAATAAAAACGAGATTTTAAAATTTCGCACAGCCGCCATCTTGAGGTTATATAAACAATTGAACTAAATTAGATGTCAGTGCATTACCTTTTGTATAAATATTTACTGTACCATGTTTCACTGCGCTCGGATGGTTAAATCGCGAGAAAAGTCTATTTATATGTTTCAACTTCACTTAGCCGCCATGTTCGTTTTGTACTTAACAGATTTTTGAAAGTGTCCCTTAACACCGTACACAATTTCAGGGTGATATCAGTAATAGTTTCGGAAATATAGAATGCCGGTGAAGTATTTCGCATAGCCTCCATATTGGATTGGTGAAACGTAATAAAATGTGAAAGGCACGTTAGTACAAAATAGTACTCCAGCCGTTTAGATTGTATTAGGGACACACACACACACACATATACGCACATGGACAAAAGGTGATCTCATAAATGAAAATAGGCTAAAAATGGCTTCTGTTGTTTAGTCCACGATAATCACAGATCGACCTCCTGCCCTGAAACATATCCATGTTAATCACGTTCTCTATTTATACTGGACGTTGCATGACGTAACAGATTGTTTAAACAGTCTTTATTTAAGACTAGCAGAAGTACCCATTCTTCGAACGGTCGTCGGTATTAATAACCAGACGTAATCAATTGAGCCACTGTTGCAATGGTTAGGGGCTTGGAACCTGTTTGTCGAAAAAGATAAATCATTAGTTGATATATGCTCTGAAACTAATTTACCTAACGTGTACTTCCTGACGTGAAAATAAAATTGAAAACCTCGTAGACGAAATGCAATTACACGTCACATAAAAACTGACCCTCACTGTTGTGTCAAGTGCGCATCCAGAGGAAGACCCCTTTAATAAATTATAAAGGCTTGTGGTGCAGGGAAATTCAGGTTTTTTAGCCTCCAATGGCCCAAATTCCTAAAAGCAAAAAAATAAAATAAAAAATAAACTATTTCAATTCAGGAATTTTTGAAAATAATGTTGCTGTTTGAAGATATAATAGACCTTCTGTACGACATATCACACGTTTAAGTCTTGTGAAAAAATCGAGGGTACCTCTTGATCCCCTTAAGCGCATTGATGAATTTTACAGTTTTTGTTGGTTCCGTGATAACCTTATAGCCATTTGCAAACTTCCACAGAAATTTAATAAATGGAGTGGCATTACTTCTTGCAGAAATAGATGGAAAGTTGGATGTACCTTTTTGAGACACTGTTGTCATGGTTACTGGCTTGCATTCCTACATTAGTTTATTAAATGAAATTAGTTTTCTGGGAATATCTCAGAAACTCTTGGTTTTAGAGCATTAAAATGTAGTTTTTGGGGACCCTTTACGGCTGTTTAGGGGCTCCGAGGTTTTTTTTCTGATACAAGGGGCTGAAAATGAGCTTTGTCTCGTCGTTGTAGGCCGTAGTATCATCATCATCACCATCCTCTTGCACAGTTTCCAGCCACTGGCCGGGTCTGTTTGGAACACAGGCCACTCCAACGTCTTCTCTTCCCACCATCTCTCAGCCTCCACCCCTGTCCAGTCTTCTCCTCTCTTATTCACGCTTTCTTCCATCCCTTTCAGCCACCTGTCTCTCGTACTTCCTCTCGGTCTTCCTCTCGGTCTCTTTCCTTCCCACGTCATCTCGTGTATCCTCCTGGGTATCCTCTTATCCTCCATTCGTTTTACATGTCCATACCATCTAAGTCTAGATTTCTCTATACCATCCCGTAATGGTTCCTCCTTTATTAATTCTCTGGTCCTCTCATTTCTTATTCTGTCAATCTTGGTAGCTCCAATACTGCTTCTCAAGAACCTCATCTCTCTGGCCTGTATTTTTCACTTCTCCCTTCCTTTCATAGCCCAGGTCTCCGAGGCATATGTCAGGATAGGGGCATAATACGTCCGATATATGATCTTTTTGCTGTTCTGAGGGACATCCTTGCTCCATAACATGCTTCTCACACTCCTCCGGAATGCTTCTGCCTGTCTCCCCCGCTCATTTTTTCTCTAACGTTTCTTCCATTATCTTGTATCAGGCTTCCCAGATACTTGAAACTCTCCACTTTCTTCAGTGTTCCCCACCAATTGTTATTCCCGTTGTGGTTCTTTTCTTCTTCCTTTTTGTGATCACCATCTCACTCTTATTTATGCTAAATTTCATCTCATATCCTTGTATTATTCCTTCCCACTCGTCCAACAGTTCCTGTACCTCCTCCTCCTTGTTTCCCCAAATCATCAAATCATCCGCTAACACCATTGCTTTCATCTTTCCTTCCCCAATTACTTGTGCCACTCGGGTCATTATGTCATCCATCACCACAATGAAAAGTAACGGTGCCAGTGCACTTCCTTGTTTCAGGCCATTTCTCGGTTCCACGCAGTCCGATCTCTCTCCTTCCACTTTCACACAGCTCACGCTTCCCTTGTACATCTCCTTTATCCTCCTTATAGTCCATTTTTCTACTCCTCTATCCTCCAGGGACTTCCATACTTTGTTTCAGCATACACTGTCATATGCTTTCTCAATGTCCAGGAAGGCCATCAGTAGATCTGTTCCATACTCATAGTGCTGTTCTTGTAACTGCCTTACAGCAAAAATCAAATCCACTGTGGACCTTCCTGCTCTGAAGCCGTGTTGTTCTTCCCTCATCCCTCCTTCTATCCTTGTCCTAATTCTCCTTTCCAAACCTTTCTCAAACGTCTTTGCACAATGACTCATCCGTTTTATTCCCCGATAGTTTCTGCATTCTGTTCTACTACCTTTCTTGAAGATCGGGACAATTATTCCCTTTTTCCAGTCCTCTGGGGTCTTCCTTTCCGTAGTTTAATAATAATAATAATAATAATAATAATAATAATAATAATAATAATAATAATATACCAATATAGAGATAGGGATATAATATACCTTCCGTAGCACACCAGCACGTGTAAATCGCGTGAAAAAATTCTAGAGTACCCCTTGAACCCCTTAAGCGCATTATATTTATTGATGAATTTTATAGTTTAATTTGGTTCCGTTATAACCTTCTAGCCGTTTGCAAACTATCTCAGTAATGTAATAAATGGAATTGTATTGCGTCTTACAGCAAGAGATGGACCTGAGAGTTTCTGTTGCCATGGTTACCGGCTAGCTTTCTTTCATTATTGTAAATGAAAATCCACAGCCTGCTTCCAGTCTCCAAACGGGTCAGGAATGGAATGAATGAAGCCCTCATCTAGCGGCGAGGATATGAACTGTGCCGGCTGCCGAGGCCTGACGCACTCCTCTGGGGCAATGATTAAATGAATGACAGATGAAATGAAATGATAGTGGAGAGTGTTGCTGGAATGAAATTTTGACAGGGAAAACCGGAGTACCCGGAGAAAAACCTGTCTGCCTCCGTTTTGTCCAGCACAGATCTCACATGGAGTGACCGGGATTTGAACCACGGACCCAGCGGTGAGAGGCCGGTTTGCTGCCGCCTAAGCCACGGAGGCTCTTCTTTCTTTCATTATTGTATTAAATGAAATTAATTTTCTGGGAATATCTCAAAAACTGTTGGTTTTAGGGCCTTAAAATGTGGTTAGGGCCCCCGAGTTTTGTTTCTCACATTGAGGGGCTGAAAATGAGCCGTGTCTCGCCCTTCTACGCCTATTTCAGCAAGTATTTTAAGGGGGTAGGCCCCCATTTATGAGAGGTACAGAGAAGAGTTACATCAATGATTAGTGTTGTGCCTCTGAAGGATATCTGTACCAAATTTTACGTTGATCCACTCAGCCGTTCTCGAGTTATAAGGACACAAAAATTGTCCACAGACAGACAGACAGACAAACAAACAAACAGACAGACAGACAGACAGACAGACAAAAATTTTATTTTCGTGTGCATCCGTCATAAAACAGTCTGAAACGCGTAAATAACGCAAATTTCCGCAGAAATTCAGAAAAACAGACAAACTTTCATTCTTATATATATAGTGAATAGAGATGACTCGAAGACTCGAAAACATTTTTCATAAAAACGGTGAAAATGCGACTGACGACTCTTAAACCCGGTATAAAGGAAGGAATGCTACGAATAAATTGTTAGGATGAAAACTCAGCAATTTCTTGTGTGACGTTTCGTCTAAGACACCAAGCTGGCTCATCAGCGGGCTCTTGGTGTCCCTGCCTGGAACCCACATGGACCGCAGTAAAGAGGCGCAGCTGCGCAGTTCGCTACTCCTGTGGGGGTCCGGGAGGGGACACCAAGAGCCCGCTGATGAGCCAGCCTGGTGTCCTAGGTGAAACCTCCCACAAACCTAGAAGCATTGCTGAGTTTTAATACACTGGCCGTGAAAGCCAATATACCGTCAATTTTTACTCAAGGATGATCTTCAAGTTGATTATTGCTCTATGTTTCTATGACCGATAGCTTCCAGTTGCCACAACCGCCACCCAGAGCAGTGCAGAAATCCTGAGCCTATTTGCTCGTCACTACATTGGCTGCAGCCATCATTTTATTCATGTTAACTAGACTTTGTTCTATCTTAACCCTTTATATCGTAGACTATTTTCTTCTTCTAATTCTTACTTAATTTTTACGTAATTTAAATTTTCATTTCATCTCTAATTTTAATTTTGTTTTTAGATATTCAATATTATTATTTTTAAATAATTTTTAAAATTATCTATTTATTTATTTATTATTTTTAATTTTATAATTTGAATGTTAATTTAATTTTTAGTGTGTTTTATTTTCATTTTAGTTTGTTTTATTTTAATGTTTAGTGTCCTTTTGTTAAGTTACATTTTAATTTTTACTATGTTTTATTTTAATTTGTATATTTGTGTTTTCTTCTTCTTCTTGTTTCGAATAACCCATTTGGACGGTACGATGAATCAACGTTGGTTATTGTCCATTGTATTCAATTTCCTATGTTTTATTTTAAGGTTTAATTTTAATATTTTTGATTATATTCACTCGCTGAAATTTTATCCGGCACTATAAAACTAGACAGATATAATATTTCCTTATCAGAAATATTATATATAGAAGAAATTTTGTTGTTATTAGGCTGAAAGTTTCAACTATTAGCACCTTTGATAATACCCTACAATAGTACATTTTGCAACGAGCCTATAATGGCAATAATTAAGACACGAGTATGTTTATAAAACGCGCGTATGCGAGGTTTATAATTTCCATACGAGTGTCTTAATTACCATTATAGGCGAGTTGCATACGACTGTTTATGTTCGACGATAATTATAACTTTATTATATGTTTTAACGTAAATATTCATAAATATCTGTTCAGAGTCAGCCACTTGAATTTTGTGATCGGAGTGAAAGCGTTGGATAGGATATCTCCCTTTTTGAAGTTCTCTGACCGACCAACGCATGCGCCCTGTGTGCTTTCAGTGCCATATGCAGGCCATATGTTTACAGCCTGCCGTCCAGCTCTATAGCATTCACTAATATTGTCACCGAAGTCCTTTGAAAGCAATGCGCTGTGTAGAAATTGGAGTTGGGGATACTAAGGTACAGTGATATTTCTTGACTCATTTTCGCCAGTTTATTTACGCGAACATATGGACGGTAATTATTCCATGTCGGTAATTTATATAGAAAGATGCTGTGTTTATGTCCGACAAATTGGATTTTGAGCGCATGCGCGAAGGTATCCTTACCTAATGAGCTCTGATTGGCTGGAGAAACTGTATCGTAATGAAAAATAGTGTTATAATGACCATCATTATGATACAGTTTTCTGACATATAATATTTACATTTCGACATCGTCGAACATAATAGTACATTATGCACCGAGCCTATAATGGCTATAATTAAGACACGAGTATGTTCATAAAACGAGCGTAAGCGAGTTTTATAATTTCCATACGAGTGTCTTAATTACCATTATAGGCGAGTAGCATACGACTGTTTATGTTCAACGATAATTATAACTTTATTATATGTTTTAACATAAATATTGATAATAGTATCTGCGGGATTCAGTTACTTCAGTTAGTAAACAGGGCACACTGGCTTTGCTGACTGAACAGAGCGCATGCGTAGGGTCAAGGCACTCCGAAAGCAGAGACCATTCACTTTGCTTGCCAACACAGAACACCTATTGTTTACAGCCTGCCGTCCAGCTATATAGCATTCACTAATATTGTCACCGAAGTCGTTTGAAAGCAATGCACTGTGTATAAATTGGAGTTGGTGATATTAAGGTCCAGTGCTATTTCTTGTCTCTTATTCGCCAGTTTATTTACGCGAACATATGGACGGTTCATGTCGGTGATTTATATAGACATGTTGGATTTTGAGCGCATGCGTGAAGGTATCCTTACCTAATTGGTCACCCAACTGTTTCTTTAGCTCTGATTGGTGGGAGAAACTGTTTCATAATGAAAAATAGTGTTATAATGAGCCTTATTATGATACAGTATTTATATTTAGACATCGTCGAACATAAAGGGTTAAACCACACACTTGTTCCTTGACCCTAGGTCTATTTTGTCGGGCGATCGCGCAGAGTGGAGCAGCCTTCAACCCCTGGGGTCTGGAGCATCACCCGCGAGAAGCAGCGTTCCGCCTGGGAGAGGCGCTGGGGTTCAAAGGTCAACAGTCTGAAGAGCTGGTGGAGTTCCTGAGGGGAATAGATCACATGGCATTGGTGCAAGCCGCCCTGGATCATGGCTTGTCTGAGCGGGTAACAATACATTGTAACACAACAATGTCCGGCTCCAGGGTCATTATCTGTGTGCACCCCGATGAACACGGCAAGCTAAGCCGGCTGTGACTGGCGCAGATCTCGGGCACGGGTACCCGGTTCAGCCGGTGGTCGCGCGCTCCGCTGACTCATATCGTTACACCAGCTTTCCAATGCCCTCGGCAAAATATTCTGCCGCCACTGAGATGGGAACGTCTGGACAGTCTCCTGAAGTTTTTCCTCTTTGACGAGGCGTTGCCGCCCAACCATACCTTCAATTCTCGAAAAAGGTGAAAATCCTTCACGATCGCACTGTGCCAACGTTACGATAGACTTTTCAAAGAATTCAAATGTGAAGTTTTGGACCATCTGCCGTTTAGTCCAAACCAGCACTGAAAGATTTTCCCTTTTTTTTTTCGAGAACTGAAGGTAACGCCTTACCAAAAAGGAAACACTTCTGGAGACTGTCCAGACGCACCCACCGCAGTGGCGGCAAGATCTTTTGCCGATAGCATTGGAAAGCTGGTTATTTATTTATCGTATGGCTTTTAGTGCCGGGAGTGTCCGAGGACATGTTCGGCTCGCCTGAGTCTGTAACTGCTTCCAGCGGACACCCTAAAGGGTGAGCTACAAGTTCCGTTCAATTTCAAGTAGTTCCAACTTTCACCTCCAGATATCAATGATACCTAGTGGTGAATGTTGGAACTTTGATAGAGCGTTATGACGAAATCTAACCTAACAAATTTTGCTCTACACAAGTTTAGTATGTGAAAGGATCTTTTACATGCCATAAATCTATGACAAGGGACCGCCGGCTTTACTTCCCCTCCGAAGGAAGGCATACTGAAGGATTTTTAACGCTCTTAAAAATCCGAGGACTTCGGCCGGGTTTGAACCCACTATCTTGGGCATAGCAGTTCAGCATGCTACCGACTACGCCACCAAAGCCGCTTGGAAAGCTGGTGTAACGATACGACAAATGTTCCAATCGTTTTTTTGCGTATGGCTTTTAGTGCCGGGAGTGTCCGAGGACATGTTCGGCTCGCCAGTTTTGTAGCTGCTTCGAGACGGACACCCAATGGGTGAGCTACAAGTACCGTTGGGGAGGAAAGTGGGAATGTAAGGACGAGGAGTTGGAAGGTTGCGGCTGTGGCCTATAGTTAGGGACCAACCCCGGCATTTGCCTGGAAGGAAGATGGGAAACCACAGAAGACCATCTTCAAGGTTGCCGGCGGGGGCATTCGAACCTCCTCGCCTCCCGGATGTGAGCGACTGCCAGCAGTCATGCCGTAACGACCACGGCTAACTCACCCAGTTTCCAATCGTTTTGGCGATTATGTTGAGACATAGGAATAAAACAAGCAAACATTTAGTAGTAAAATCAGTTTGGTATGTCAATCTGCTATTTTTATACAGTCCATCGGAACTTTAAAAGAAAACTGCCCTCGTATAATGTAAAGTGTCTGTCAGTTTGTACGGGATTGAAGCCTGAACGGTCTCACCGATCTGGATGTAATTTTCAGGGGGACTCATCAATATCTTGTGACCAGGACTAAGTTCTATTTACATAATATTAGGATGTCGAGGATACGGGGGGATTTATACCTCAATGCCTGACATAGAAATGATCATGACTTGGGATACAGAAATTACATGCTCAGAGTTTTATATTTCTCGCAGTATGCCATGATCTTCTCTGTTGTTCGTTCTTCTATGAATCCAGGCAGCATGGGAATACATGTTGTGTTTGATGGTTTTGCCCCGGGATATTGCACGAGGTAGAGCTTAATGAAACTGACCGACACCTATGTGTTGATTTCGTTATTCAAACGGCCAAGAAATGATGATTATGATGTTGATAATGATGATGATATAATAATATTAAACCAACTTAACAGAAACAGTTGAAATGACTATCAACAGGAACAGCTCATGTTTCTAGAGGGAACTCAGCTTGCAATCTGTTTCTAACTTCAAGTACCTTGCAAGTGTTGTCTCAAAGGACAACTCTATAAAGCAAAAGGTCCTTAACAGGACCCAAAGAGCCTCTCTTTTTTATTGTCAAGTGAGAAATCTACTATCGGATGACAAAATACCCCATACAGCAAAATTATGCATGTTTCATACCTACTTCATTCCAATTCTCACCTATGGACGTGAAACATGTACCCTACTCAACAAGGCTAATAGTAAAATCCAGGCAACAGAAATGAAATTCATCAGAACAATGAACCAGAGGACCAGGAAGGATAAGATTAGGAATGAAATTAACAGGCAGACAGTTGGTATCAAAATACCTGTCACTGAACTCCTAGGGAGACGTAGATTACAGTGGTTTACACGTCATGAGAATGGACAGAAATAGAACACCAGGAAATTATTTCGACAGGGAAGTAAGAGGGAGGAGACCGGTAGGAAGAATAGTTATTAACAAGAAAAGTACATCCGCATGAATCAATACTATTAAGAAAAATAATAATTATTTAACTTGTTTTCAGTACATGTTTCGAGGATTAATTAAATTTTATCCCCTTCATCAGCTATTGAAAAAAAAAAGCGTAGCACAATAATAAGATATATATTTAAACCTAATATGGTGCACCATAAAATGTAGGTTATAAGAACAGAAAAAATGAAATGAAATAGAAGCTGATGAAGGGGATAAAATGTAATTAATCCTCGAAACATGTACTGAAAACAAGTTAAATAATTAATGTTTTCTTTATAGTATTGATTCAGGCGAATGTACTTTTCTTGTTAATAACTATTCTAGCATATCAATACGGAACCGGTAGGAAGGCCAAGAAATCTATGGATAGACACAGTGAAGTCTGAGGTCAACAAACGAAATGTTAATTGGGAAGATGTTGAAGAACAGCAATTCTACTCCGACTGAAAGAAATGGCGAGTGCCACAGCCGGGAAACTGGAGCTGGGAAATGATGATGATGAACAGATGAAATTTTATGGAACAGGCCTAGTTTCAGAACGTTGCCGAACAAACATCACTTTGCTGCAAACTCCCGGATGGGAGCCACCACTGCTTGGGCAGGAATTAGTTAGATAGTTAGTTATTGTTGTCTTAAGGGGCGGAACAGTGAGGTCATCTGCTCCTAGTGAACAGAAGGAAGGAAGAAAAATCATTGTGAGAGATGGCTGGTTGGTTCCTTAATTTAAGGCAGTGGTTCTGAACCCGTAGAAGTCTGCGGAGTGCTGAACACTCAGCCTTAAATTGTATCATGTACGGACCCCTCGCCCCGATGTACCTTATCAGTTGTAACCCTTCCACAGTGCCCTCCCCATAAAATATTCAAAGTTGATTAAGTAAAACGTTTTTTAGAACACATGATTTATTATTACTATTAATTAGTGTACAGTTACGAATTATTTAATAGAACAACATTATTTTTATAATACTGTATATAGCCTACATAATATAAAAAGTCTCACTCCTGTGGAGGTCTGGGCAGGGACACCAAGAGTCCGCTGATGCGCCAGCTTGGTGTCCTAGGTAAAACCCAACACAAGACACGGCACAAACCTAGAAAAATAGCTGAGTTTAAATTAACCGAACTCTTTGTTAATTTTCTTCTTTCGTGTTGTCTCACAAGGGATTTTTCAATTTTATTCACCTCAATCATAACTTCTTAATAATATTAGTAACTTGAGGCAGTCGCTAAGTGAGGAAGTGTTAGTTGTCATGGTAGTAAATAAATATGTAAGTTGTATATTTTTTCCAGGACAAGGAACGTATCCTCGTTTTTGCCTTCGTCCCAACCGTGGAGAAAGAGGTAGAAGGAGAGGAGAGGTTTCTCCCCGCAAGTCCCATACAACTCCTGGAGCAAGGACACTACAAGAGTGTGCCTTACATGACGGGAGTCACCAACAAGGAAGGTCTAGTGGCTTATAAATGTAAGTGTGGAGAGGAAACTACACTGGTCAAAAAAGGTTTTGCATATTGCAAGCTTATGTATTTGTGGACCAAATACAATACACGTGCTTTATCCGATAACTGGTTTTATTTATGTAGCATATGGAATTACACATGAAACACAATAATAATAATAATAATAATAATAATAATAATAATAATAATAATAATAATAATAATAATAATAAAACTTTACGAGCCTTACATTAGTCGCATGTGATTTGTAACATCTGACATAGAATAAATCTCACGTGAAATTGTTGATACACCGGTATTTTATAATATTATTGGCACAAATATTAATCTATTGTGAAAGGCAATGTTTTACAGATATTGTAGTTTATAATACGGAGCTCATTTTATTAGATGATTTGTAGCTTCCACCAGCACTTGCCTAAATAAAGAAAACGATATGGATCAACTAGATTAATAGACGCGACACCGCTCATAACCTTAAATTACTTATGAATAGGCCAACTTGCGAGTAAATGCAATGTGCACAGCAGTAGATCATGAAAGGCTTGCCCAGTTCCCGGACCTCTTGATTCACAGACCAACACGTAATTTCATATGGATTCTGTTAAAATGAGTCATATTGATATGATTAGCAGCAGAGTATCAAGAAGGCAGTGCGAGAGTAGAAATATCAAGTAGGCAGTGAAGAAAAAAAGAGAGTCTTGGAATTGTTATATATTATTAGTGTGTAAATAAAAAAGATTGTTGTGTGTTGATGAATGTCCAGGAGGGATACGATCCAGCTGGCAGTGCGTCTTACACACTTCCGTCCGATCCACTACCGTCCCATTTTTCAAAATCACTCCCACAAAAATATCCAGCAACCAAGTGGAAAAATGTTACACATCAACAAGTACGAGGGCAGATCAAAAAATAAGTTGCACTTCCCAATTTTGGCCATTCATTACACCATCTATACAACAGCAACACGTCTATAACGACAAACAATGTAACGTCACTTTTCCACATAGTTTCCAAGAGACTCCAAACATTTCTGCGAACGCACAACCAACTTGTCGATGCCGGATGCATAGAAAGTTCCTCCAGCGTTCTGCAACCACACGGAGACAGCGGCCTTCACCTCCTCATCGGTCTGGAAACGTCGACTACCGAGCTCCGTTTTGAGCTTACCGAACAGATGAAAGTCACATGGCGCTAGGTCGGGACTGTAGGGTGGATGTTGCCAGACCTCCCACTTGAAACGCTGCAGCAGTTCGCTCGTTTGGCGGGCCTTGTGAGGTGTTGCGTTATCGTGTAACAAAATCACACCGGCGCGACGCTCAATTTCCCCCGGCGCTTCTCTTTAATCGTGCAATTCTTCTTTTTGGCACATAGGAATCGGATTGTCGCACGCACCTCATAATTGGAGTGAACGTCCAGTCGACGCGCCATAGCATTTGGCCGCTATTCACACCATACAAGACGACACACCACAGCGACCTGCCTAACAGACGTGTCCCTTTCTCCGCTGTGCCCACGTTTGCGACAAACAGCGCGCTGCTGCAGCGCGTTAGTGCAACTAACCTTTTGATCCACCTTCGTACATACTAGCACAGATATCAACCTTATTACGACCTTATGTCCAGTCTATTTCTCCAGTCCAGGCTCGATGGTGTAGCACTGAAAGTGTCGTTAGGGTCACCTAGGTACGCTAATATAAGCCAAATAATGGCTACACTGCGTTCTGCTGCACGGCTGAAAGCAACGGGAAACTACAGCCGTAATGCTATTCCCGAGGATATGCACCTCTCTATGCATAATTACATGTGATGATGGCCTCCTCCCTTGTAAAATTTCAATCCGTAGGTAAACTAGTCCCCCGTTCGGATCTCCGGGTGGGGACTACTCGAGAGGGGGTTAGCATCACAGAAGTGACAAAGAGGAAATCTGACATTCTACGGATCGGTGCGTGGAATGTTAGAAGTCTGCTAGGAAGAGGAAGGTTAGAAAACTTAGAAAGGGAAATGGATAGGTTAAGGTTGGATTTGGTTGGGATTAGTGAAATGCGATGGCAGGAAGAACAGGACTTTTGGTCAGGAGACCATAGGGTCATTAGCACCAAATCAAACAATGGCCAAGCAGGGGTTGGTCTCATATTGAGTAGGAAACTTGGACAGCGAGTGGAATATTATGAGCAATATAGTGAACGGATTATTGTAGCAAAAATCAATACTAAACCTACGTGCACCACAGTGGTACAAGTCTATATGCCTACCAGTCAAGCTGATGATGAGAATGTTGAAAAGGTCTACGAAGAAATAGACGAAATTCTGAGGTATATCAAGGGTGATGAAAATGTTATAGTAATGGGAGATTGGAATGCTGTGATAGGAAAAGGGAGAGAAGGGAAGATAGTAGGAGATTTCGGATTAGGTGAAAGGAATGATCGAGGAAGCAGGCTGATGGAATTCTGCACCGAGCATGAGTTGGTCATAGCTAACACCTTATTCAATAACCACAATAGAAGAATATTTACCTGGATGAGACCAGGAGATACAGGGCGTTACCAAATCGACTTCATTATGGTCAAGCAGAGGTTTCGAAACCAGATTTTGGATTGTAAAACATATCCTGGTGCTGACATAAACTCTGACCACAATCTGGTTGTAATGAAATGCAGATTAAAGATGAAGAAACTGAAGAAAAGACAAAAGCCAAAAAGGTGAATGTAAAGGATGTAAACGAAAGATTCAAGAAGAGTATAAAGGAAGGACTAATGAAAAACCCTAAACAAACTTCAATTGCAAACGAATGGACACTTTTGAAGAAAGAAATAACAAAATCCGCAGAAGAAAATATTGGTAGGAAAGAAAGAATAGGTAGAAAACCGTGGATCACTCAGGATATACTAGAATTGATGGATGAAAGGCGGAAAAACAAGAATGTAAGAGATGAAAAGGGGAAAGCAGAATACAGAAGTCTGAGAAATGAGGTCAACAAGAAGTGCAAGGAAGCGAAAGAAGAATGGTTGAAAGAGAAATGTGCAGGTATAGAAAATTGTCTGAAATTAGGAAAAGTAGACACAGCTTATCGAAGGATTAAGAATACATTTTGGGAAAAGAAGACTAAGTGCTGTAATATTAAGGACACAAATGGAAAGCCTCTAACAGATAGGGAAGAAAAGGTTGAGAGATGGAAAGCTTACATAGAGAGTTTGTATAAGGGAAAGGAGATTGAGAATCATGTAATGGAAAGGGAGGAGGAAATTGATGAGGATGCAAAAGGAGATTTAATATTGAGATCAGAATTTGATAGAGCTTTGGAAGACTTAAGCAGGAACAAAGCACCAGGCATAGATGATATACCGATTGAGTTGCTACGTTACATAGGAGATAAAGGTCTGATCAGGTTATTACACTTGGTGTGTAGGATTTATGAGACAGGTGAGGTACCCCCTGATTTCAAGAAGAATGTTATCATCCCTATACCAAAGAAAGTGGGAGCTGACAGATGTGAAGATTACCGTACAATCAGCTTGATTACTCATGCTTCAAAGATCCTGTCTAGAATAATTTACAAGAGGATTGAAAGCCAGATCGAAACGGAGTTGGGTGAAGACCAGTTTGGTTTCAGGAGAAATGTAGGAACAAGGGAAGCTGTACTAAGTCTTAGGCTGATTTTGGAAGGTAGAATAAGGAAGGATAAGAGAACGTTCATGGCTTTTGTAGACATAGAAAAGGCTTTTGATAACGTTGATTGGACTAAACTGTTTGACATTTTGAAATCTATTGGAATAAAGTACAGGGATAGGAGGGTGATGTACAATCTATACAGAAACCAGACAGCAGTCATTCGAGCTGAAGGATATGAGAGAGAAGCTGACATTCAGAAAGGTGTTAGGCAAGGCTGCAACTTATCACCCATACTTTTCAATCTTTACATTGAACAAGCCATGAAGGAAATTAGAGAAAAATTTAAAGTGGGAGTGAAGATTCAAGGAGAAATAATTTCAACTCTGAGATTTGCTGATGACATCGTCATCTTGCCCGACAAGCCTGAGGATTTGAATGCGTTTTTGAATGGTATGGACTTCGTCTTACGGAAAGAATACATGATGAAAATTAATAATTGTAAAACAAAAATACTAGAATGCAGCCGAAATAAATCAGAAACCTCTATGGACATCAAATTGGCAGGTGAAAAGCTGAAGGAAGTAGGAGACTTCTGTTACTTAGGAAGCAAAATAACCAGTGATGGACGAAGCAAATAGGATATAAAAAGTAGGTTGGCTCAGGCAAGGAAAGCATTTCTACAAAAAAGGAATCTGTTGACATCGAATATAGATTTAGGTATTAGGAAGTCATTTTTGAAAGCCTTTGTCTGGAGCGTGGCGCTCTATGGAAGTGAAACTTGGACTATTGGTGCAACAGAAAAGAGGATAATTGAAGCATTTGAAATGTGGTGTTACAGGAGAATGATGAAGATCAGATGGGTAGATAGGGTTACAAACGAAGAGGTATTATGACGAGTGGGAGAGGAGAGATGTTTCTGGCGACTGCTAATGAAGAGAAGAGATAGGTTGGTAGGACACGTACTAAGACACCCAGGAATAGCAAGCTTAGTTATGGAAGGAAGGGTCGAGGACAAGAACTGTAGGGGTAGACCAAGGTTAGAATATGTTAAACAGATTGCCTCGGATGTAGGGTGTGGTAGCTATGTGGAGATGAAACGATTAGCTCAGGACAGGGAGGCATGGAGAGCTGCATCAAACCAGTCAAAAGACTGAAGACTCAAACAACAACAGGTACGCTCTTAGTTGCAATCTTGGACAATGTACCTGATGGTCTGGTTCGATGTACCGCAATCACAGCAGGAGTTTGGCCACTTCTCCCATTTGTGCAGGATGGATGCACAAACTCCATGTCCGATAACAGCGTACGGTACTAACAAACCAACGCACAGTGGGTCAAAATCGAAATCTAGGAGGAAACAATTATTTATTTTTATAATTTAAAAAATCAAAATGTGTTACTTCTACAGCATTCTCATATAATTGCCGCTCACTATTCTGGGATATAAACGCATCTTAGTGTAAATCTGACACCACTGTTCGAGCAGTCTGAATTGGAGGGCGAATGTAAGTTACTGTGGTTTGGTTGTCTTTGTGGTTAGTGTGATGCTTTAAGATGGAATATGCAGCTGAAGGTTTGATCGTTGTAACGTGTTTCAATTATTAATGGGCGTAATTGTTACGTAATTTTAGCTATATTTTCATTTTATAATATTTAACTATTATTTTTAAAATCATATTTTCACTTAGATTTTTAGTATGTCGCGCCACTCTGCGTCACTTTCTACTCAATGTTAAAATGAAGATAAAGTCTTGTAGTTTATGCCTGTTATAAGATTTTTTGCATATTTTTGCAACTTACTCAGTTATTTTACGTTTTAGAAGATGTTGCGCAACCAGTTCTCACGCGTTTACAATTGTTTGAAGCACTGGGTTCGACGATTATGTCAAAAGTGGAACATTGTGACATTGTTAAAAGTAAATTAGGGGTAGAAAATTGTTCTGAAGAGATAACTGAATGCTCTATCCAACTCCTAGTCATAGACAATTTCTTGCATGTGTAGACGTAGCTTAAAAAGGTCATAACTGATGTTTATTATGAAGTAAACAAATTATATAGACCTACATTGCTTTCACTCTAAATTCATGATTAAAACATAAAAATAATTTTGTCCCCCTAGATTTCGATTTTGACCCACTGTGCAACGTGTTATTTTAGAGGTAACACATGAACCAAAGCGCAAAAACCAAATGTCGTCATACAGCAATGAATATACATCATCATGCAATATGCAAAATTTTGGATCAGTGTATATTCTAATAGTCTTTCTTGTTGTTGCTTCATTTGAGGGGCTTGGACATAGTTGTCCTTTAGTCCCCTGAGCTTGGGTGTGTGTGTACGTATGTAAAATTATTGTGTCCGATAACCTGTGTTATTGCAGTATTTGTAGTAGTAGTGTGTGTATTTGTAATCCAGGTGAGGCTACGTGGGGCAACGTTAACGCTATCGCCTGCTGTGTCCAAGGTTACGGGATTGAATCCAGGCGCAGTCAGTTGACAATTGAGGGTGTGCAAATGTGAGTGAGCCGTGGCAGTAGATTTACCGACAAGTTAAGGGTCACCTTCGAGGAATATTTCGGCATCCAGGCGTCTCTAAAAGCCGCAGTTGTTGAAAGTGACATAAAACCAATAACATTATAATTATTGTAATCCAGGTGAGGATTGGGAAGTTGTCGGCCGTAGCCTTAAGTTAGGAGCCATCCCGGCATTTGCCTGGAGTAGAAGTATGAAACTACGGTAAACCACTTCCAGGAGGGCTGAAGCGGGAATCTTTTCAGTTTTGCCTCACAAGGCTGTACCCCGTTCCAGCCCTCAAACCAAAATTTAATTTCTTGGCAGTGCTGGGAATCAAACTCGGACCCTCAGGGCGACAGCGAAGAATGTTGGTACTCCATTATTATTGTTATTATTATTATTATTAATACTATTGCAGTATTATTATTAGCCAGATATGTTAGGAAAAGCAAGTATTTATGGCATAAAGACAGAGGAAATATGATTTAAAAGTAACATTTTCGACTCCTTAAACTTATCATACCGTACTCTCTACCTTAAATCAAGTTTGGCATACTTAAAAAAAGAACTCGAAACAGATTTTAAACATTATAAAAACAGCAGATTAATACAAATGTTCAATGCTACCTTCATTCTGTACCAACAAGCATATCGCATATGTCAAATATGTGGACGTGGCCATAAGTGGTTATCACTTTTATTCTCCCAGATATTATAAGAGTTTGTTCGTTAATAATAATAATAAGAATAGGAAGCAGAAGAATAAGAAGAAGAACAAGAAAAATGTTTGGACCAGTTTGTACAGGGGGAATCTGGATGAAAGGAAAATCTCAAAACTTCTACCTGCACTCGGAGAAAATCAGAGACTGACCAAAATGATTCTTAACCTTGCCCTGTCAATGACAGCCCCACGTGTGTAAACTGTGGGGGCATGCACGCGGCGTCTTACCCATGGAGTAAGTTCATCAAAGATGCCATAAAACAGAGGCAGAAAGCATTCATCAGGCATCAAACTCGACCCAACATCCCGTCACTACTCTCACTGCAAACAGCACCCCCTACAGCCACACCCGCCACTGCACTCCCACAGCTACTCCAACTAATCTCCGAACTCTCTGCCATCACATTAACATAATTCATCAAACCTCACAATTAGCCACGATCGAACACAGGACTCCGGGTAAGTTGAGTGCCTGCCTGAGGATTGAGGTTTCGGCCTAACCACCTGGGTTGGCATTTGACGAGCCGGGGAGAACACCAACAGTCCATAGAAACTACACACATAATATATTATAGTCTAAACATTTAAATTACAGTAAAATAAATCACTTTCAAACAGCAGGAACAACTAACATTAACTTCAAATAGCACAGAAACTACAGACCTCCCAACAGCCAATCACAGGCCTCCATTTACCCAACTGACCAATCACAGCACACCTTCACAAAATATCACACTTATGACTCATTTCTATTCATTTACATCTCATTTTACCCCAAATCTACAGCGAGGCTTATAAAATCAACTTATTATTTTAATTGAATACCTACTATAGGTCTATTATTCATTCATACTACAAAAATCAACCCACTAGAGGTCTTTCTTTCTTCCTAAAGTTTACCAATTTAACAACTAAACATTTTTAAATTTATTATTATTATTACTGAGCTGAAGTTGATGCCAAAACCGGCCATGGTGCGCGCTACATTTCAAAGCCATACCACCAGGCTAACAGAGCTCGTGCTAATATTACAACAGTTTATTCCCTGAAATCAAGCGATTCATTAAATCTCTTCAATTTTAAACTTATATCATAATGGCAATTTATAAGATATTTGCCAATTTATACACACTTGCGGCGGAAAACATTATTATTACATTAATGAAATGATATTACGAGTATATTTATGCTAAAGCACAACTTATCCCCCTTAAAATTATTTACACCAGGCAGAGTAGCGCTTTGTCCCAACGGTACCTGGTTTAGGAGCGTCGCTAGCCTGCTCGCTACCAGCGGCTTTTAAAACAGATTGGCAGGGCCCTGTCAATGAAAATTAAGAACACCTGGCTGCTTGAAGTTGGAAAAGATCTTCAGAAAATAGGCATCACAGATGACGTTGTACTAGACAGAGCTAAGGTCAGAGAATTAGTCGATATCACCACTTTTCAGACCATCCAAGCACTATCACCAACAAAACCTGGTCACAAGATCGCAAGAGAAGCCACAGCGAGAAGATGAAGAGATTTTGGGAGAAGAGAAAGGCAATACCATCAGCTAAATATGTTCAATCGCGCTCCTTAATCGGGCATGACGAAGAAAGAAGAAGTAATAATGTTTCAATCGTAGGGGTGGTTTTAGGGAACAGCCCCCTTTGGAGCGTTCGTATCTGTTGAGTAAGACTTCTAAATGTGACCGCGGTCGGGAGTCAAACACCGGTTGGTTGGTTCTTAAGTTTAGGGGCTGCGACAACGTGGTCATGTAGCCCCGTGTACTTTGGATGTGTGTAGAATCTGTCTGATAACCGGTGTTAATTGTGATGACTGTATTAGTGTGTGTTATCTGTTCTTTTTTTATTCAAGTAAGGACTGCAGACTTTTGAATTTTTCAAATAGTTCCTACTTTTGCTGCCAAACACCACCGTCAACGACTACTAGTTCAGAACTTAGCTACCAGACGCCACCACAGTCGGCTATTGGCAACGAACGTAGAAACCTAAGAGTGTTGTTTAAATTTTTAACCTATATAATTTAGCTTCACACAGATGTAATTAGTGGAAGGTTCTTTAACATGCCATAAATCTATGACGTGAGACCGCCGCGTCGGATTTACTTCCCCTCCAAAGGAAGGCATACTGAGGGATTTTTAACGCTGTTAAAAAATCCGACGACTTCGGCCAGATTTGAACCCGCTAGAAGCATGCTACCAACTACGCCACCGAAGCCGCCAATCAAACACCAATCTCCTGCTATCTGCGCAGGCGCACTGTACCTTCGCACCACCGCACAGTGGGTCAAAATCGATATCTAGGAGGACAAAATTATTTATTTTCATAATTAAAAAATCAAAATGTATTACTTCTAGAGCATTCTCATATAATTGCCGCTCACTATCCTGGGATATAAACGCATCTTAGTGTAAATCTGTCACCACTGTTCGGGCAGTCTGAATTGGAGGGTGAATGTAAGTGGCTGTGGTTTGGTTGCCTTTGTGGTTAGTGTGATGCTTTATGATGGAACATGCAGCTGAAGGTATGATCTTTGTAACGTGTTTCAGTTATTAATGGGCGTAATTGTTACGAAATTTTAGCTATATTTGCATTATATAATATTTAACTATTATTTTAAAAATTATATTTTCACTTAGATTTTCAGTATGTTGCGTCACTCTGCGTCAGTTTCTACTTAATGTTAAAATGTAGATAAAGTCTTTTAGTTTACGCCTGTTATAATATTTCTTGCATCTTTTTGCAATTTACTTAGTTATTTTACTTTTTAGAAGATGCCGCGCAACCAGTTCTCACACGTTTACAACTGTTTGAAGCACTGGGTTCGACGATTATGTCAAAAGTAGAACTTCGTGACTTTGTTAAAAGTAAATTAGGGGTAGCAAATTGTTCTGAAGAGATAACTGAATGCTCTATCCAACTCCTAGTCATAGACAATTTCTTGCATGTGTAGACGTAGTTAAAAACGGTCTTAACTGATGTTTATTTTGAAGTAAACAAATTATATACGTTGCTTTCACTATAAATTCATGATTAAAACGTAAAAATAATTTTGTCCCCCTAGATTTCGATTTTGACCCACTGTGCACCGCGGGCCACGTAACAACTTTGTTGTGCTGCAACAGCTTAGCGCTTCTGAGCGGACAGCAGACCGCTTAGTCTCACATTTTAAAGTCTTGCTCAATATATCATTTTGGATTATGGTGTTTGAAGTCATTTTCAGTGTTGCCTTAGTTATCTAAAGTTTGGTGCTTTTCAGTCGGTCAACACGATTGTACCCAAATGAGATGGGTTATTCTCTAATCATGAAAAGAAATTACATGAGATTAATAAATACACTTGGATGACCAGTTTCGATCGTCAAGCGATCATCATGAGATCCATTACACTTAGGCTATAAAACCTATGTCTGAAAATATGGGTGAAAATATTAGCAATATATACACTTATTTAGTTGCAGTATTAGTTGAGATAATGCAACGCGTCAATATTTGTTCGTTGTGGTGTATGTGATGTTTTGTTGAGATACTGGAAGTGGTTTTTGCTTGTCTGGAGTGAATCTGTGGTTGTTGTAAATGGTCAATTCAGATTGTATTGTACAGGCTACTTATCTGGTTGAGTCTTGCGCGGTCCTGTTGAGAGCCTAAGTGTAATGGATCTGATGATGATCGCTTGACGATCGAAACTGGTCATCCAAGTGTATTTGTAATTCTCGTACAATTCTGTTCAGGATTAGGGAACAGCCCATCTCATTTGGGTACAATCTTGTTGAACGACTGAAAAGGATCAATCTTTTGTATAATTTTGGATGTTGTATCAAAATATTAGGCAGTTTTGGTCCACGTTTCAGAGCTGCAGGAAACCTTTGTTTCAGTTGCGGACTTCAACAAGTCGGAGGTAATGGAACGAATAGAAAAGGATTTTGGCAAGATCATACTTCCTGAGTTACGTTTACCTGAAGACTACAACAAGACAGATGAAGTCATCTCCAAACTCAGGCACTTCTTCTTGAAAGACAAACCATTCAGTGAAGATACTCTGCCTGGATTCATTGATGTAAGTACCGTGTATGCCCCATATCTGTCTGTCTGTTAGGTAGTCAGCCCGAAGGCTGGTTGGATCCTCAAAAGCACCGCCGTTACGTTATGTGAATAGATACCCACAAAAACCCAAGGCAGCGCTATATTGAGGCGTTCTAGGCAAGAAGAGGAGTGAGGTAGTTTGCCATTGCTTTCCTCACTGAGTCAGAACAGTAGTCCTAACCCTATGAGTAGAACCTTCCACAGCACTCACAGGCTCTGACTGTGCCCCAAATGCCATTACTAAGCACCACCCATACCTCAGTAGCTTCCATATAATCACAGCCATGAGTGAGACTGAGACATCGGTGAAAAGCCACCTTTTACTCTAGCCTGTGCCAACTGACAAATGCAAATGTACTGTATTCATCAAGAGATGGCAAATACAGGGTCATTATCTATGTGCACCCCGATAAACACGGTAAGCTAAGCTGGCTGTGACTGGCGCAGATCGCGGGCGCGCGTACCCGTTCAGCTGGTGATGGCGCGCTCCGCTGACTCATATCGTTAGTTCACACGGGTTTAGTCATACATATGGACGTGTATCTGCTAAGCTTAGACGTTACTGTTTCACATTTAGTGAGTATTGTGATTACTGTGATTGTTGGACATTCCTAGACACCAATTCACATTGCGCGAACGTTTGTAAATCCATAATTCGTATATGAATAGCAGAAAATCTAGTTCTGGAACGAGACGAAAATATTTTGGATCAAATTTCCAGGAAGACCTGTGCCTAATGCCATTACAATTAGGAGGCTCGCTAAACGATTCAAGGAAACAGGCTCCGTAAATAATAAAAGATTTGACAGACATTCTTTCATCAGAAGATGTCAGGTGTGTGTTACAAGAGAGGTAGGATATTTTCAGTATCGCCTATGAGCACTGTATGTACACATTATTGATCATGTTTGGTAAAAGTGTGAAAGTGCCCGCCACCACCGACTGAACCAGATACGCGCGCCCGCGAACTGCGCCAGTCGCAACCGGCTTAGCTTGCCGTGTTTATCGGGGCGCACATAGATAATGACCCTGTATTTGATAATGATTACATGGTAAATCATTTCATTATCCTCATGTAAGTATAAACTTCCTGTTTGCCAACCTTGGACTGCCAATTGAAATACTGTATAACCACTTCACTATTTAAAAAAAATCGGGTTGCGGGGCGTTAGTCACACTTAAAAAGGACACACCTCAAGCAATATAGGAAATTAGAGAAAAAACAAGATGTTCAGTAAAGAACATATAGCCTACTTTCTCCTGAATACATGGGTATTGTTATAACTCTTTGTCCTTTTCAAGGAGTATAATTGAATGTTGGTTGTAATACCGTGTTGAAATACAACGTATTATACAGATATTAAACATGAATATGAGGTGCCCTTTGCTAGTGCTACCTCTGTACAAAATTTGATTCAATTCGGTTTCACCGTGTTTGAATTGATATGGTGAATCGATTTGCACAAAATCATGGCCACTATCTGCAAACTATTGGGCTGAAGACCATGCAGTTCAGTCAAAAGATGCTTCTCGCAAAAAGGTATGTTGTTGCAAAATTTGGTAGAGATCAAATAATTAGGTTGGTCGTAATTTGGTTTAAGCTTTTAACAGTTGGGTGGCAGCCATTCCGTTTCCGTCAAGATGGCAGCGATACAAATCATGACACTAAGGTGCCCTTTGCTAGTGCTACCTGTGTACCAAATTTCGTTCAATTCGGTTTCACCATGTTTGAAGAGTTAGGGGAATCAATTTGCACACATACATGGCCACCATCCGCAAATTATTAGGCTGATGAGCTTGTAGTTCCTTCAAAAGATTCCTCGTACATAAAGGTATAATGATGCAAAATTTGGTAGAGATCAGATGATTAGGTTGGTCGTAATTTGATTTAAGCTTTTAACATTTGGGTGGCCGCCATTACGTTTTCGTCAAGACGGCGGCGATATAAAACATGACACTGACGTGCGCTTTGTTAGTGCTATCTTTGTACCAAATTTCGTTAAATTCGGTGTCACCGTGTTTGAATAGATAGGGGGAATCGATTTGCACACATACATGGCCGCCATCCGCAAATTATTGGTCTGATGGCCTTGTAGTTTTGTCAAAAGATTCTTCATACAAAAAGGTATAATGTTGCATAAATTGGTAGAGATCAGATGATTACGTTGGTCGTCGTAATTTTATTTAAGCTAGTAACATTTGGGTGGCCGCTATTACGTTTTCGTCAAGATGGCGGCGATATAAAACATAACACTGAGGTGCCCTTTGCCAGTGCTACCTCTGTACAAAATTTCGTTCAATTCGGTTTCACCGTGTTTGAATTCATAGGGGGAATCGATTTGCACACATACATGGCCGCCATCTGCAAACAATTGGCCTGATGACCTTGTAGTTTATTCAAAAGACGCTCGCCATATAAGTATACGTTGTTGCAAAATTTGGTAGAGATCGGATGATTAGGTTAGTCGTAATTTGAGTTAATCTTTGAACATTTGGATGGCCGCCATTACGTGCCCGTCAAGATGGCAGCAATATAAAACATGACATTGAGGTGCCCTTTTCTAGTTCTACCACTGTACCAAATTTCGTTCAATTTGGTTTCACCGTGTTCAAATTGATACGGGGGGGGGGGGGGGGGCAGACATTCAGAGTACACACACTCACACACAGACAGACACACAATTTTTCGCCCTGTGTTGATCTCATAAGTCTACTTTCATTTTTTGCAAAAATCGAAAGCAGGCTAATTCTAAGTAGGAGTACTGATTTACGGAGAAATAATTTCAACTCTGAGGTTTGCAGATGACAGCCCACAACACAGGATTTGGATGAGTTTTTAAATGGGATGGATTCTGTCTTGAGGAAAGAAATCATGATGAATTATTAATAAATGTAAAACAAAGATTTTGGGATGTAGTTGAAAGAAATCAGAAACCCCTATGGACGTCAATTAGTCAGTGAAAAGCGAAAGGAAGTAGTATACTTCTGTTGCTTAGGAAGCAAATTAACCAGTGATGGACGAAGCAAAGGCAAGTAAAGCATTTCTACAGAAAAGGAATCTGTTGACATCGAATATAGATTTAGGTACTAGGAAGTCATTTTTGAAGGCCTTTGTCTGGAGCTTGGCGCTCTATGGAAGTGAAACTTGGTCTCTTGGAGCAGCAGAGAAGAGGAGAATTGAAGCGTTTGAAATGTGGTGTTACAGGAGAATGATGAAGATCTGATGGGTAGATCGGGTTACAAATGAAGAGGTATGAAAACGGTTGGAAGAAGAGGAAAGAAATTATGATGAAAATTAATAAATGTAAAACAAAATTTTTGGAATGTAATCGAAAGAAATCAGAAAACCCTATGGACGTCGATTTGGCAATGAAAAGCTAAAGAAAGTAGGATGATTCTGTAACTTAGGAAGCAAATTAACCAGCAATGGACGAAGCATAGGCAAGTAAAGCATTTCTACAGAGAAGGAATCTGTTGACATCGAATATAAATTTAGGCACTAGGAAGTCATTTTTGAAGGCCTTTGTCTGGAGCTTGACACTCTACGGAAGTGAAACTTGGACTGTTGGAGCAGCAGAGAAGAGGAGAATTGAAGCGTTTGAAATGTGGTGTTACAGGAGAATGATGAAGATCTGTTGGGTAGATAGGGTTACAAATGAAGAGGTATGAAGGCGATTGGGAGAAGAGAGATGCTTCTGGCGACTTCTAATGAAATATATAGGTTGGTAGGACACATAATAAGACCCCAGGAATAGAAATCTTAGTTATGGAAGGAAGGGTCGAGGATAAGAACTGTAGGGGTAGACCAAGGTTAGAATGTGCTAAACAGATTGCCTCGGATGTAGGGTGTGGTAGCTATGTAGAGATGAAACGATTAGCATGGAAGTCTGCATTAAACCAGTCGAAAGACTGAAGACTCAAACAACAACAGAAATAATCAGATACTCCCATGTCGGCGAATTCCCTATTAAAGGGAGTTAAGAATTTCCAGAATTGTTTTGCCTTTTTAAAATCCCGTATTGAAATTTGCTATTATCTGAATGAAATTATATATACTGTAAATCAGTTTAAAACTCGCACAGGAAGTGTTTTATTCATTTTTTTAAAATATTGTCTGCACAGGTTGAACATATTAAACATATTGCATGGGTTACTTCAACGTGCAATACATTTGGTAATGTTTCATGTGGAAGGCTGTGGTTTGTTATAATAGAAAGGAGAATTTATGTAGTACCGGTTGGTAGCACTTTAGGAACTAATATGGCTACTGTAAACATATTAATAAGTGCTGTTTGTGAATGAGGTAATTTTGTTTTGAGTAAAAGTCAAAGTCTGCATTCGAATAGAATTCAAGAACATTAAGATCTGCTGTTAAAAATTACAGTTTATTCTAACTTCGACCACATGAGCAAGGATTCGTTGTCTCACAAGCTTTCTAGTTTCCCTATCACTAAAAATATGGCTTTGACTTTGTGACGAACACTGGGGGAGAGCTGGTAGATGTCGGATCTGAAGTTATGTTGCTCATGACTACAGTCACTCTGGTGTCGTGATGTACCATTCCTGTTTCTAAAGATTCTGGGGTGTTTTTCCCAAAGAATCCATCCTGTCCAGAACTATTAATAATAAAATAATAATAATATCGTATGGCCTCAGTTGCCGGTTGCAAGCGTTGTTATTTGACGACCAAAGGGCAGATTGCATGCCGAATTTGGTTGTTCTCTGAAGTCTTAACTCAACACGACTCGACAGATTGCTGCTGGCTGTATCTGGGATAATAGGCTCACCCCTAGCTAGGCCGTACCAGGGGTGATAGGCTCGCCCCTAGCTATCTCGTAAACTGTTGCCTCAGTTATATTGAATGGAGATTGTTGGAAGAAATGAAAACGTAAAAACGCTTATAGTGAGGCGATGTATTGACGATAGAGAGATGCTCTCCCGGACATTTTTGTAGAACTTTTCATGCTGAAGAATTCTTAAACTCATAGTATATTGATATTTTTAATGGTTTGCCCAGCATAAAATTAAAAAGCGCACGGACGCCATGTTTGTTTTCGACTTTTTCACTAAAATCGTTACTGCTTGGCTTCATTTGATCATAAATAAATTACTTTCTACAGAAACATTCCTCCAGATATCCTTTACAGAATGGTGAAAACCGTATCAAAATCCATCTAGTAGTTCTCGAGATTACCCGTGACATCCAAGTATCGGGGACTTTGATTTATACTAAGTAGAGATAAGGATCTATCAGGCTGAATGAGGAAGGCGTTTACGCCCCTCCAACACTTTGGGTTCACCCCTGCTGCTAAAAACTCGCCCACTGGACATTATTCATTCTTTTCACAAATTGCTGTAATTTTCAAGAATTTATCATCATCGAATAATTCAAATATTTGTACTGTTCGATTTATTTTAATAATCGACTCTTCGGGATACTCAACTACTGTACTACGAATGTTCAAGTGATGCAAACAACCGAAGTAGTCGGGAATCCCGATTGTCCGAACATTCGAATAATTTATCCAAATTTGAAATTGGCGAATATTCCAAGTAGTCGAATTAATCGAACAATCCAATATCTACCTGCAGGCCTAATTTACAATGGAGCCTGAATACTGTAGCTTAAGTATCATCCATGCATATTCCCGGCGAGATAGTGAAACCCCTCTGGAAAATCTACACTTTAAATAGATGCTGTCTACTCTGGTAGAATACGCGCAAGAAGACCTTGCCACAGAATACAGCGCAGATCTTCGGCAATGTTCGGGTGGGCTCGGTAGTGGCAGAACACGCCCCTCCCTCTTCGCTTCTGTAGCTCGCTGGCAACAGTTCTGAACGGACCGTCTGCCCAGCCGGAGGCTTGGCATGGTAAACTGTGACGGGGGTTCAATAATGAGATTCAGTGCGAGTTTGTAATGCCTTACACAGTTGTTATTACCTGAGCCAGGACACAGTGACCTATACCCTAATTAGCCTATATTGTTTGCTGTTTCCTTGCATTCTACGCTTGAATTAGAGCTGTACACCGCGTCTCGCTGCGAGCGCGCAAGTTTGAAGAATGCAGCGAGCCCGGCAATCAGCATTTGGGGACTCACAGGAGCCCCTCGATGAGCATTAAACTACGCCGATTGATATTGGTCTCTGCGCATTGTTGAGTTTCGGCAATCTCTTCTTGCGGGTACTCTATTTGAACCTCAGACCAGACACTGACACATTTATCATTTAAAGTACGCTGCATGCTTGGGTACGTCCAAGAAGTGTATTTGAAATTTGTTCCAGATGCTCACTGATCTCTGGTTTGCTGAAGGCATACATATCACGATGAAGAAGATGGCCCAGCTGGCGAAAGCTCCTTTGTACTACTACGAGTTCTCGTACGACGGCAACTTCAATACCTTCAAGCTTAGTGTCAAACTAAACTCGCCAGGTAGGGGAATCCTTATTTACTGGATTATTTACTATATCCAGTCTTGATCAAAATTGGTGCCCATGTTGGTCAGACCACAAGAAAAATATAATCTGTGATGATATGTCATCCCCCAATATTTCATATCCCGTAGCTAATGCTAGACACGAAGGGCAAATAAGAGTAGGAGGGGGAGGTCGATCCCAGACGGGTCGTGGGGTTTTTAATCTCCTTGAGCTAATTTCTCTGGCTCTGAGTCTGGGTATTAGAGAAGTCATCATCGTCATTCCATCCTCATCACTACGTGCAAGCCCGGAATGCATCTGTCATTCCACCCTCATTACAACGCGTAAGCCTGGAAGGCATCTGTCATTCCATCCTCATCACAACGCGCAAGCCCAGAAGGCACATGCCATTCCATCCTGATCACAATGCGCAAGCTCGGAAGGCACCTGCCATTCCATCCTCATCACAACGCGCAAGCCCAGAAGGCACATGCCATTCCATCCTGATCACAATGCGCAAGCCCGGAAGGCACCTGCCATTCCATCCTCATCACAACGTGCAAGCCCGGAAGGCACAAGTCATTCCATCCTCATCACAACGCGCAAGCCCGGAAGGCACCTGCCATTCCATCCTGATCACAATGCGCAAGCCCGGAAGGCACCTGCCATTCCATCCTCATCACAACGTGCAAGCCCGGAAGGCACAAGTCATCCCATCCTCATCACAACGTGCAAGCCCGGAAGGCACCTGCCATTCCATCCTGATCACAATGCGCAAGCCCGGAAGGCACCTGCCATTCCATCCTCATCACAACGTGCAAGCCCGGAAGGCACAAGTCATTCCATCCTCATCACAATGCGCAAGCCCGGAAGGCATCTGTCCTTCCATCCTCATCACAACGTGCTATCCCGGGAGGTATCTGTCATTCCATCCTCATCACAACGTGCAAGCCTGTAAGGCAATGCCGTTCCATCCTCATCACAACGTGCAAGCCCGAAAGGCACATGTCATTCCATCCTCATCACAACGTGCAAGCCTGGAAGGCACATGCTGTTCCATCCTCATCACAAAGTGCAAGCCCAGAAGGCACATGTCATTCCATCCTCATCACAACGTGCAAGCCTGGAAGGCACATGTCATTCCATCCTCATCACAACGTGCAAGCCTGGAAGGCACATGTAATTCCATCCTCATCACAACGTGCAAGCCCGGAAGGCACATGTCATTCCATCCTCATCACAACGTGCAAGCCTGGAAGGCACATGCCGTTCCATCCTCATCACAAAGTGCAAGCCCAGAAGGCACATGTCATTCCATCCTCATCACAACGTGCAAGCCTGGAAGGCACATGTCATTCCATCCTCATCACAACGTGCAAGCCCAGAAGGCACATGTAATTCCATCCTCATCACAACGTGCAAGCCCGGAAGGCATCTGTCATTCCATCCTCATCACAACGTGCAAGCCCGGAAGGCATCTGTCATTCCATCCTATCCATTTTATCCATTTAATCCTGCATGATCGTCTTGTTGTAGATGTGTGCCATGCCTTTGATCTCCGTTATCTGCTTAATCCAGACATGATGGTCTTGTTGTAGATGTGTGCCATGCCTTTGATCTCCGATACCTGCTTAATCCAGGCATGATGGTCTTGTTGTAGATGTGTGCCATGTCTTTGATCTCCGTTATCTGTTTAATCCAGACATGATGGTTTGTTGTAGGTGCCTTTCGTGCCGATGATCTCCGTTACCTGTTTAATCCACACATGATGGTCTTGTTGTAGGTGCCTGCCATGCCGATGATCTTGGCTACCTGTTTAATCCAGGCTTGATGGACATGGATACGCTCGCAGATCCTCCAGCAGTGCTAACACGATCTCGCATGGTCAAACTGTGGACCAACTTCGCCAAAACGGGGCAAGTGTTTTCATGATCTGAAGTTAAAACTTAAGTTTATATGACTGCAGAGGTTTAACTCGTATATGGGAAGGATATTTATTTTAATGAATATTAAGGTTTGCACAAATATATCCTTCTTAACAGGTGCCTGTCTGTGCCTCTTAAGGCAAGAATTTGGGAAATATTCTCTCCCAGTCTGTAGGTCTCTATGCGATGTTGAGATTATGAACGCGTTTTTGGGTTTAGGTCTTCAAAGAATGGTCATCAGATGACAAGAATTATTTTGCATGGGGAAGCCGAGCACCATAATTTCAGCTCTTGTCTGTGTAGCCCGACGATTCATATAGAACACGCAGAAACATTTTGAACGTAATTGCTCCCTGACTGATGCACAAGGTACATTGTCATTATCTTTGTGCGCCCCGGTAATCGCGGCAAACTATGGCGTCATTTGGATGACCAGGTGCGGAGCGAGTGGACCTCGCAGTGCCCCACTCGGTTGACTTACATCGTTAGTTCACATGTGATTTGTCATTCATATGGACGTGTATCTGCAAAGCTTAGACGTTAGTGTTGCACGTTTAGTGAGTAATGTGATTACTGTGATTCTTGGTCATGCCTAGACACCAATTCACATTGCGCGAACGTGTGTATATCCATAATTCGTATATGAAAAGCAGAATGTCTTCTTTCGAAACAGGATGAAAATAAAAATTCCGAATCAAGTTTCCAGGAAGACCTGTTCTTAATGCCAGTAAAAATAAGAGGCTCGCTAAACGATTCTAGAAAACAGGCTCCGTAAATAATAATAATAATGAAAGTTAACAGACAACGTTGTGTTCTTACTGTACCCGCTTAGCGGAGGATGTTTAGTCAGTACTCGTCTTAGCTACTTCGGTATCGGGGTGCGTTACGTTCCCTCCACCACTGACCTCACATCCGATATGTAAACACAATCAGGTTAACAAGATTTAGGAAAAACTCAACATTACAGTTATATATTATTTATTCAATAAAAGGAAATAATCAACTAAAACATATCAAAAATCAAGATCATTTGGCACTGTCTCTTCAAATGTCAATCATAAACATCACTAAAAATCATCAAAATTCACCATAATGTCTTTTCATGGTTCCGTGAAGTTTTGAATACTCTGTCTTGCTTAATTTATCACTTCCACAAACTATACCACTATTTAAGTTTTATTCTACTCAGGCGTCGAGCGCGCCTATCATTTTAGTCATATCATTCGTCCAAGGCTTTGGATATTTACATTTTATGTATTTACCCTTCAGGGCTTCCTTTATTCGTTATATTTATATGATCCTTATTTTATTAAATTCTTTTGATCTTAATAACAACTCTTCACAAAGTCTTAGGTTTTTAAAATACAATACAATACTTTACAAAAATGTGCCATGTCTATCGATCGAACCCTTAATCATCCAGCTACCATCCATGCATCCAGGCGATTTGCTTTGTGCTGTACTGTGCACCATGTTTTTTAAAATTAAAATGGGATCTTTATTTATAACAAAAATTTATTATTCCTTAACCCGTTATATCTTTATTTATGAAAGAAGGAATTTCTTTTACCAACAATTTACTATTTGACAAAATCCATCAAATTTTACATAACATTTCAGAAATAGGCTCGGGATGATTTCTTTAATTCCCGCCTAATAATTCTATAAACAGTCTAAGCATGCACCTTTTATTAGAACTTTATCATTTCCATATAGCAGTTTCCCTTTTAACCAGTCTCTGCTAAACCTCACTTGACTACCGAACTCATTAAGATGTCTCTCCTCCTCCCTCGCTAGAGGCAAAGTCGCGCACAGAAGGCTGCCCCCCCTCTTCCTTTGGTACTTTAAAACGAGATTTATGATGGCTCGCCAGGCCTTCTTGCTTTTACGCTAGTGCTACTATTCAACCACATGATTTCCAAGACTTAAAATTCATTTCACCACGGATATTTGTTCCGTCTTTTATTTATTATTATTATTATTATTATTTATCTTTCGTTCCCAGGATATTAGCATTTAATTCGGATAGGCTGTGCGGTAGTTCATTATTACAACTTCTTACGACGCTTATAACACAACTTGCCATGTACTGTGGTTCGGATTCCACGTAAAAAGGAGGTCCCGTGGCTCATGATCTCTAGATTAACGGTCACGTTAAACTACAAGCTTCCTTCCTTTTTTATAACACAACTGTATAATGCCTCTTCACAACAATGCCTCTTCACAACAATGCCTTACTACAACAATGCCAGGCTGGGATATCTATCCTTCAGCGGGACTTATATAACACTATCACATACGACGTTTCATTCAACTACATTTTTCGGTGGGAATTTGCACATCCACAATACACAACAATAATGCCGGGCTGGGATCTCTATCCTACAGCGGGACTTATATAACACTTTCCAAGACCGTCTACAATAACTCAGACAGCAATGCCACTATCGATAGCGTAGAAAATGGCGGAAATCTTAGGGGATTGTTTACATTTGGTGAACCAACATTTAAGTGGGTCTGCTGCGAGAATTTCGTTCAAATGTCGCATATCTCAAGTGATTTCGAGCTGTTATTTATTGTAATAGTATACCTTAAGTAGTGTAGTGCACTGTGAATAATTATAAATTCCGATGATACGTAATGTGAGAAGTATTGGCTGTTTATTGTCATTAATGTGTACCCGCCTGTAAATTTAATACTGCTGAAGATACTTCAACTTTTAAATTTCCTAAAGACAAATCTTTGAAAGAGAAGTGGATAAGAAATATTCACCGGGATAATTTTCGAAGTTAAAGCAGTTGTATGTGTTAACTTAAACATTTCGAACCTAAATCTGTGGTTATGAAAATTGCCAAACTAACCCCTGATGCCATTTCGACAATTTTCCCAAATCAACCGTCCTACACAACTTCTGTTTGTTAAAGTAGATGATGGTAGTTTTAATGACATACCAGCAGTGTCAGTGTCTTCTAATGTGTCAAGTTCTTTAAGTGTAAATATATTCTGTAAGAATCATGAATCAAGAATCTTTGTGTGCTTGTGGGCAAATTTAAGTGGGTACTGCAGTCTGATGGAAGCAGTGATTTAAAATGTGACAGGTATGTAAATAGAATTAGGCTACTGTTAGTATCACAAGCTAGGAGGCCTGGGGCTTTAACCCCAGATTAGTTTCTTTTTTGGTATATACATTTATGTCTGTTACTAGGTTAGGTAGGCCTACTGCCTGGCCGAAAATTACTGTTAGTAGGCTACCACAAGCAAGGGGGACTGGAGCGTTAGCCGTTGGTTAGGTTTGTTTTTGTATTAAAAACATTAATAAGATAGAATTTATGTCGGTTGGAATTCTATACACATCGAATTTGAAGAATGACAAGTTGATAATACAGTACATTTTCATTTAGAATTTGTAACATCAATTGTGTGTTATTGGCAAATGCTATTTGAAATAAAGAACTAATGATAGTACCTGTGCGCCATCTGTTGGAGTTAGTTCAGGATGTCCCGATACAGATAGAAGCGAGTGCGCTCTCACAGCTCTCTACGCTCAAAACAAACAATCTACGGCCGTGTTTACCGTATACGTAGGGTTGGCAATATCTTATTTGTCAAATAAGCCACGCCCACAATGGCCGACACAACTGAAATTTCACTATATAGGCCTAAGTCGTGTTATAAATTGGGATGGTGGGTGGGTTATAGACAGCGGAGGAGACAACATCTATTGGCAGATCACTGTTGTTAAAACAAAAGGCAGTCATCGGAACGGGTTAGGCTGTAACCATTGTCAAAAACCATGGTTCTGGATGCGTTAGGCTGTAACCATTGTAAAACACCATTGGATTGGACAAATCGAAGGTTGCGGCTTTGATTGCGCGCAGCTATCCGGGCAGGTTGATACAAAACCATTGATCTGGACGCGTTAGGCTGTAACCATTGGATTGGACAAAACGTAGGTTTAATGGTCGGGTGTTGGTGCAGCTAGTACCGTAATGGTGAGGTTGGCAGTACTGTTCTGATGATGGTTGATGTGAATAATGGCATCCACAGCTGGAAATTCACCTATAGCCTATAATAATAAGGGATTTATTGCAGGCAATGGCCATGCATATAATGAATAAAATCTAAAATCATACAGTAAACTAATTGTTATTCCCTAGGAATATCAAAGATTCATGTCTTAATGTGCAGAATATAGCGTGGTATCTTCCGCATTGTTCTCCATAGCGCTCACACAAACATTCGTCACACGGATGTTGGAACTTTTTGGTGCGACACATTTTATAACGGAAACCATGTATGGCAACGCGCGGGAGAATATGTCTCAGCCATTGAACTCTAAGTAATACTGGAATGCCGACTGTATGGGAGGAAAGGGCGGTTTTTGGTGCGACTAGTTACGCCTGGTAGTGCACGTCAAGGAGGAGAGTTTGACGTATACGAACGATAGGATGATGTACGTACGTACGACGAGATACAATTAAAGAGTCACTTTTGAACATTTAGGCGAACGGCAAACTAAACGGAACTTACGCCGAAATACACATTTCAAAATATCATGGTAATTTGATACTTAAAATGGCTAGGAATATACGCCAACATAAAATATTATATTGCAGCCTGATTGTTCATCATTTTATCCCTAGATCAAAGGCAGCATACACAATAACTATAGGCCTACTGGCAAAAAATACAAGTCGTACGTACATTAAAATAAAATAAAAATAAGTTTAGGCTGGGAATGACTAACAATAAAGAACAAAAAATATGTTAATTGGTATTCAACATTTTAGGTAGATTTCATTAGAAAGCTAACTATTGCAATGGGTCCCATGTTTCGACTTCCGGAAAATTTCGACATATCTTCGCGTTTCTCATCCCCCAGACCCCCAAACCACCGTCAGTTCAAAAGTTTATATATAATTTATGTATATATATGTATATCAGTTTCTTGTGGACACGATAACTGCCGTAATTTTGTACCAATCACTTTGATTTTTTTACATAATATGTATCCCCTTAAAATCTCGGTCGAGTTCGTTATTGGGCAAAATCGGTCAAAGGGGGTGAAAATGGGAGGCTTTTTTTTTCTCTCGAAAAAGTGAAATATCGCTATAACTCTCTTAATATCTGAAATATTGAATCCATGCAAAGTTCATACTATGTGTCGGACAAGGCCCTAAAATTTATGTTTGAAAAGTTTTTTGATAGCACCAACCATTGACCAAAGGGGTGGGAAAAAGTGGGTTTTTCGGGAAACATTAATCATATCTCTGCTAATAGGCACAATATCAAAACCGTACAAAATGGACAATATTCCTCCAATAATTACCTAAAACTTTTGTCTGAAAGAATTTTTGATATGACCCACCATTACGCCACGGGGTGAGCAAAATGATTTAAATTATACGAAAATGCCAAGTGCAAAGAGAGGTTGCCATGACAAATTTACTTTTAATTGATAAGGGATGAGCCATCAGCAGTTGCTATGACAACGCCACTGCACGAGATAACATTCAGTTTTCCATCTGTCTGTGGGAAGCGACTTCGGTATCGGAACTGGTAGCATGCTGATCTTCTATGCCCAAGGTCGCGGGTTCAAACCCGGCTGAAGTCGTCGGTTTACTACGAGCGCTAAAAAACCCTGAGTTTGCTTTCCTTTGGAGGGGAAGTTCCAACGTTCGTTGCGAGTTGATGGTTCCGGTGGCATCTAGTAGCCAAGTTCACAGCTAGGTGTCGTTGATGATAGTATTTTAGGTAGATTTCATTAGAAAGCTAACTATTGCAATGGGTACCATGTTTCGATTTCCGGAAAATTTCGACATATCTTCGCGTTTCACATCCCCCAGACCCCAAAACCACCGTCACTTCAAAAGTTTATATATAATTTATGTATGTATATATATCAGTTTCTTGTGGACACGATAACTGCCGTAATTTTGCACCAACCACTTTGAATTTTTTACAGAATATGTATACCCATAAAATCTCGGTCGAGTTCGTTACTGGGCTAAATCGGTCGAAGGAGATGAAAATGGGGGACTTTTTTCGAAAAAATGAATTATTGCTATAACTCTCTTTATATGTGAAATATCGAATCCGTTCAAAGTTCATACTATGTGTCGGATAAAGCTCAAAAATTTATGTTTGAAGAGTTTTTTATAGCACCAACCATTGACCAAAGGGGTGGGAAAAAGTGGTTTTTTCGGGAAACATTAATCATATCTCTCTTAATAGGCACAATATCAAAACCGTACAAAATGGACAATATTCCCCTAATAATTACCTAAAACTTTTGTCTGAAAGAATTTTTGATATGACCCACCATTACGCCAAGGGATGAGATAAATGATTTCGGAATTATAAGAAAATGCCAAGAGCTATCAGTGGTTGCCATGGCACAACTACTAAAATGATGTGGGATGAGCCATCAGACGTTGCCATGACAACGGACTTGCGCGAGATCAGATTCAGATTTCCATCTGACTAAGTGTGAAGCGGCTTCGGTGACGTAACTGGTAGCATGCTGAACTTCTATACCCAAGGTCGCGGGTTCAAATCCGGCCGAAGTCGTCGGATTTTCTAAGAGCGCTAAAAATCCCTCAGTATGCTTTCCTTTGGAGGGGAGGTTCCAACGTTCGTTGCGAGTTGCTGATTGCGGTGGCATCTAGTAGCCAAGTTCACAGCTAGGTGTCGTTGACGGTAGTATCTGGTAGCAACATTAGGAACTACTGCTTGAAATTGAGCGTCTGCATTCCTTACCTGAATTACAGACTAATACAGCCATCACAATTCACACCGTTTATCAGACAGATTCTACACTCACCCAAAGTACACGGGTTTACATGACCGCGTTGTCGCAGCCCCTAAACTGAGGAACCAACCAACATCACTGCGGGAGATATAATTTTGCGTGAAGAAGTAACAGACCGTTACATAGTTACACATCAGTGTCGAAACCTTGCATAAGGACAGTGTGACCACAAGTATAACATGTAGTTCCATGAAGAACTATACAGCCTATTTTCATATATCCTGCTCATGTTAATTGCCTCTACCAACATACAAAATTTCAGTTTAATTGCTGTAACAGATTCGTAGATATTGAGAACCGTCTAAATATTTCAGAAGGTCGCAGGTTGGATTTTTATATTTGTACTATTACATTAAGATTATTGTGTACGTGTGGTATTCAAACTTCAATCGCATGATTAGAACACAAGAAGTAAAAACGAGATTTTAAAATTACGCACAGCAGCCATCTTGTGATTATGCAAACAATTGAAATAAATTAGATGCCAGTGGATCAACATTTGTATAAGCATTTAACGTGCAACGTTTCACGGCACTCGGATAGTTAATTCGCGAGAAACGTCCATTTAAATATTTATATTTCGCGTCGCCGCCATGTTGGATTTGTGCTCACCAGGTTACTCAAAGTGCTATAGGTGAACATATGTTCATAGTCTCTATGAACATAAAAAATCTGTTTGGTTGCTGTAAAAGATTCATAGATATTGAGAACCGTCTAAATATTTCGGAAGCTCGCCATTTAGGATTGTTATATGTATAGGCCATAGAGATATGTACCATTCAAGGACAATTATTGCCTAGGTTCATTATTCAAACTTTCACTTCGATCGCATGATTACGACACAAGAAATAAAAACATAATTTTAAAATTTCGCACAGCTGCCATCTTGAGGTTATGTAAATAATTGAATTAAATTAGATGGCAGTACATTACAATCTGCAAAAGCATTTACTGTACCACATTTCTCTGCGCTCAGAGAGTTAAATCACGAGAAAAGTCTATTAAAATATTTCAAATTCGCTTGGTCGCCATGTTCGTTTTGTACTTTACAGGTTTATGAAATATACATAGGTAAACTTGTATCAGTACCCTTTATCACCGTACAAAATTGCAGGGTGATATCTGTAATAGTTTCGGAGATATAGAATGTCAGTGAAATATTTCGCACAGCCGCCATTTTGAGGTTATGTAAACAATTGAACTAAATTAGACTTCAGTGCTTTACAATGTGTATAAACAATTACTGTACCAAGTTTCATTACGTTTGGGTAGTTAAATCGCGAGAAAGGTCTATTTAAAAGTCTCAACTTCGCTTGGCCGCCATGTTGGTTTTGTAGTCACCAGGCTTTTGAAAGTCTCATAGTTGAATTTCTAGTAGTGCCCTTTATCACCGTACACAATTTCAGGGCGATATCGGTAATAGTTCCGGAGATATTGAATGCTAGTGAAATATTTCGCACAGCCGCCATGTTGGATTGGTAAGACGTAACAAAATTTGAATGGCACGGTCGAGGTCGCCGGGAATAGCGCCATGAACTTACCGAGTTTCATTGAAATCGCTCCAGCCGTTTAGATTTTATTAGGGGGACACACACACACACCTCACACACACACACACACACACACACGCACGCACACACACACGGACAAAGGTGATATCAAAAGCCTATTTTTTCAAAATTGAAAATAGGCTAAAAATGGACTCCAAATGACAGGAAGGTTACCGTCATCATAAGACAAAAAAAATGTTTAAAATATGCATAAAATGACGAAAAACAAAGTTAATTAATCTCCAATTATAAAATAATTTCACGCAATAAATGAGGTCTGATCCTTCTACGAAAACCTGCATATTCAGCCTATTTTCGCCTATCCCCACGTTTGTCCGGTGAAATCTACCTCCGCCTTCCGGCGTGCCGAGAGGACTTCTTTTTATTAACTCAAATGCAGCATTCATATGTGTGTGAATATGCATAAGCCTACAACTAAACAATTAAATAGATGCTTAGTGAACAAAAATACATAGCCTACTTTATTTATACAAAACAACCACATGTTCAATATTCTTCAAAGCAATGGGGCGTGGTGGCGCAGTGGTCAAGCTATTCACCTCTCACCAAGGTGGACCAGGTTCGATTCACGGTCATTGCAAGTGAGATTTTCGAAGTGAAATGCCATGTCCTGTGGTTCGGATTCCACGTAAAATGGAGGTCCCTTGGCTCATGATCACAAGATTAACGGTCACGTAAAACTACAAGCTTCTTTTTCTTCAAAGCAGGTCGAAACTTCGACCTCACATAAGTCATACAGCAAACAAACAGGTCCTGCAGGGAAGATCCCTTAAGCCGAATTATTTTTATCGTCTCCAAGACTGACATCATAAAAGTATACTAGAAAATGTGAAATTTTATGCCTATGCTGATGAAGAAAGTAACAGCAAATATTAGGCTACTTGTCGTTCAATAACTCTCGGTCTTTTCTTGGGTGGCTGAAGCCGATGCTGTGAGAAATTGCAAATTGCAGGTACCGCATCATCTTTAAGCAGTGGTTTGTTTCTATTTGGATGAAACAAGTGGAATGTTTATAAAAGTGTTCACAGCTATAACCCATTTCTTTAATAGGCCTACATCTGGGCGTTTCCATGGAAATCTGTAATATAAGCTAGGCGTAGGTTATAATTCTGTGACTAATGACTTATAACCTACAATAATAACTTATAACCTACAATAGGGCCTATGTGTATTTGTCATGTGCTATTTAGGCCTATGTCAAAATTTGATGTAAGACGTATCCATAAACGCAGAATAGGCTACTTCATTACAAATCTCAATTCGAAAATAAAGTAGACCGTAAACCTACCGTATTATTGGAAAATACCATACATATAACGTTGCACAGAGGTACGTACGATCAAATATATGAAAAGAATCACAACATATCAGCTGACATGCAACCTAGAGTTAAATGGTATGGCAGTTTTTGGTGCGACTAGTTACGCCTGGCAGTCCACCAGGAAGCAGTTTTCAGCGAGGGTTACCATGGGAGGAGTTGTTCCAGTAGTACCTACAGTTCAATGGTCTCAGCTCGTACCCCCAACTCTTCCAATCGTCAAAAATCATAGCGTCCGTGGCGCAAAAATCCTACCAATGTTCTTTGACTCTAGTGTGTCCATGAGTTTTACATATCCTGGTGTAGAAGGTAGCAGCATTTGAAGTCGGAGTTCTTCTACATTATAAACCTCGCGAGTCACCTCTTACACCGGTCTTGAAGGTGTATACTTTGATACACCCAAGGCCTTCTTTATGCAAGTCGCCTTCAGTTTCTCCATATTGTTCCAAATACTTCATATTTAAATGTGTCCAAATGCTCTCCAGTCCATAAGCCACAATAGGGTAACTTTTAACCGCAAAAGTTTTAAGGCTGTTTTTATAGATAGCTTAGTCAAATGTTTTATGTCGTTGATGGCTTTGGTAGTGACGCTGGGTCTATCCTTGATGTGCAGTGGGAAAACATTGCCAATTGACTGTAATGTAGGACCTAAGTAGGACTACTTGTAATGTGGTACACTCTCAAGCGGTTTTCCTGCAATGTGAAAAATTGCTGGGTTTCCCAAAGGTCATAGATTTAGTCTTGTTTCTGTTTAACCTAAGGTCATTATGTAACGCCCATCATTCTAAAGAGTCGAGAACAGATTGCAATTCGACATGTGAACTTGAAGCGAGCACCATGTCATCTGCGCATATACACACATCAAAAAAAGTTTTGCATCACCTCGGTTCCCAGATCTCCGGCATATAGACGTTGACTGTGTATATTGTATCCAAGATACAGTCCCTTTGACTGTCCATAGATGTCACTAAAACTGGTCAAAGATGTAAACAACCATGCATGAGCAGGGCCTATTAGACGGAGGGGGTACGACAGCCGATCAGTTCCAGTCATTCCACCAGGACGAAGGTACGCTGCTCATGTTGTCTGTAGTTCTACCATGCCTAGAAGGTCAATACCGCAGTTCGATCGCGTCCGCATTGTTACTTTGTGTCAAGAAGGGCTCTCAACAAGGGAAGTTTCCAGGCGTCTCAGAGTGAACCAAAGCGATGTTGTTCGGACATGGAGGAGGTACAGAGATACAGGAACTGTCGATGACAGGCCTCGCTCAGGCCGCCCAAGGGCTACTACTGTAGTGGATGACCGCTACTTACGGATTGCCGCTCGGAGGAACCCTGACAGCAATGCCACCATGTTGAATAATGCGTTTCGTTCAGCCACAGGACGTCGTGTTTCAACTCAAACTGTGCGCAATAGGCTGCATGATGCGCAACTTCACTCCCGACGTCCATGGCGAGGTCCAGCTTTGCAACCCCGACACCATGCAGCGCGGTACAGATGGGCCCAACAACATGCTGAATGGACCCCACGGAATTGGCATCACGTTCTCTTCACCGATGAGTGTCGCATATGCCTTCAACCAGACAATCGTCGGAGACGTGTTTGGAGGCACCCTGGTCAGGCTGAACGTCTTAGACACACTGTCCAGCGAGTGCAGCAAGGTGGTGGTTCCCTGATGTTTTGGGGTGGCATTATGTGGGGCCGACGTACGCCACTGGTGGTCATGGAAGGCTCCGAAACGGCTTTACGATACCTGAATGACATCCTCCGACCCATAGTGCAACCATATCGGCAGAATATTGGAGAGGCATTTGTCTTCATGGACGACAATTCTCGACCTCATCGTGCACATCTTGTGAATGCGTTCCTTCAAGATAACGACATCGCTCGACTACAGTGGCCAGCATGTTCGCCAGACATGAACCCTATCGAACATGCCTGGGATATGTTGAAAAGGGCTGTTTATGGACGTCTTGACCCACCAACCACTCTGAGAGATTTACGCCGAATTGTCGTTGAGGAGTGGGACAATTTGGACCAACAGTGTCTTGATGAACTTGTGGATAGTATGCCACGGCGAATACAGGCATGCATCAATGCAAGAGGACGTGCTACTGGGTATTAGAGGTAGTGGTGTGTACTGCAATCTGGACCACAAATGCTGAAAGTCTAGCTGTATGATGGTACAACATGCAATGTGTGGGTCTCATGAGCAATAAAACGAGCTGAAATGTTGTTTGTGTTGATCTCTATTCCCTTTGTATTTAACGGTTCCGGAACTCTTGGAACCGAGGTGATGCAAAACCTTTTTTTGATGTGTGTAAATGAGATTACCCTTTCTGATAATATAACTGTGATATTATCTGCCATAGCAGTGATAAATAACAGAGGGCTTAATGGGTCTCCTTGTAGCAGCAAGCCTGTATTCTGCTCAATTGGGCTTGATGTTGTAATGCCATCGTTAATGACTATATTTTTAGAGCCTAAAATACTTTTGACAAGACGTTTCGTGTAGCTGTTACCTCTCAATAGTCTGTCTAGTTTTTCCAATATTTTCTTCCTGCTAATAGAGTCAAAAGCTTTAGAGAAGTCAATGAATATGGATTGTAACTTTCCCTTCGGTACTGACAGGGTAGACGCAATCTCAGTTTGAAGACCTCGAATTGCCTGGATTGTGCATCTTCCTCTCCTAAAGCCAAATTGTGAGTCACAATGCTATTTGGGATGGCTGGGTGGGTCACATACAGCGGAGGAGGAAGCATCTTTTAAAACATCATTCCCTGATTTATTTCTCGTTGTTTGATAAGGTATTTTGGCTAATTCATGTACTATAGAGAATATTATCGCTCGTTCTACTTTCATTCAGTGCTACCATTCTGTTTTAGACCACCTCGCTGTGTAGTGCCTGGCATTCTTGGCTGTCGTCCCGGAGGTCCGGGTTTGATTCTCCGGCTCTGCCAAGAAATTTAATTCTCATGTGAGGGCTGGGACGGGGTGCACTCAGCCTCATGAAGCAACTTAGTAGAGGGGGGTTCAATTCCCACCTCAGTCATCCTGGAAGTGGTTTTCCATGGTTTCCCCACTTCTAATCCAGGCGAATGCCAGGATGGTTCCTAACTTAAGGCCATGGCCGCTTCCTTCCCACTACAATCCCCAATTTACAAACACACTAGTTCAGCCATAACAATAACACAGGTTATCACACAAATTCCACACACAAATACATGGGGCTACAAACCACGATGTTGTAGCCCCTAATATAAGCAACAACCATTTATATTTGCATTTTATATTTGCCTAGGCCCTTCATGGGCTGTATAGTGTCAGGGGTTGACTTTGTTGTTGGTTGACTATTCTTGTAGTTCCATTTAGAAGTATTTGCATTTTTTTAACATTATGTCTTACCTCTGCTTTATTTATGTCTGTATTTTTTGCTACTGTCTGTTCTCGTTGCTTGTAGCGAAGTACGTCAGGGTTTCATATTGAATTTGTACCTTATTACATAAAAACCTGTAATTTCTGGTGGAATTTAATCAAATATGCGAATATTTGCCTCCGAATTTGCCGCTATTTCTATGGCGCCATGCCCACCAGTTGCTACAGCTGTTCCTCTACGATTTCCGCCATCTTGGTTTTGATGTTACGGTCTGAGATATTGTAGTCGGTCTTGCACTATCACACACAACGCTTCATTAGGCAATACCTCGGTGGGAATTTACTCAACCACGACATACAATACGAGGCTACTTCATTACAACAATACATTCGGTGGAAAATTTACCTCCACGCATTTTCGACGATACTTTCACTACATTTTCCATCTCGCGAATAAATATATTCTGGTTTAACGCATATTATATTTAGCTTGAAACTATACTTTTATTATTCTTATTAGCCCTTACGGTAGTACAACTTGCTTGGATAACTTTACGATATTGGCACGACTTCGGCCTTCCTATCATTTATTTCACAACCTTGGCCTAATAGCCTACAAGGTAACATATTCATTCTTGGGTGTTCGTTCCACCAGTTATTTGGACATTTATAACTTTATTAATTTATGAACATATTATTTCTCGCTTCATTTTTATTTTGAGTTCCTAGACACGTGTCTTTAAATATAACTTTGTTTTCAGCTTGATCCTCATCATTCGCGTTATTATTACTTCATATTTTTAAATCATTCCATTATAACGCTCCATTGTTTCATTATTTGTTATCTGGTATAAATTTTAACCATTATTATTTACTTATCCATTCAATTTTTATAATTTTATCACGGTGCATATTTATTTCATAACTAGACAACAATTTAAGCCATTTGAGTTATTATGTTAATTCCTTCTTTCAAATTCGTTTATTGATCATATATTTCATTATATGGGCTTCCATTTCTTTATCTTTACTGATCCCAACAATGCTTTATTTTCACTGAGGCTGTCCTCGTGACTAACAATTATCATTCTTTCCAACATTTCAGTTATTTGCACATTCATTTCATCAATGAATCAATCGTTAAACTCCCCAGTTGACGAACGATTCTATTGATATCAGAACACAGTACAACAGCAAATATAAATGAAATTTCATTAACTCACCCGTGTGATGACTCCATTCTTAGACAGGCTCATCCATCCAATTACAACTAATTATTCTTCATGGCACTACTTGTTGTGCATTGCAGATCACTCTGATATACTTCACTTTTACACATATTTAAACACATTATTTACCCTTATAATATCACTATATCTAACATAACACAAATATATTTCTCCACATTAAATTACACTGCACTTATTTCCCTATATTTGTTTACACTGCACTTACTTCTCCGCACCATATCTCAGTGATCGACGTTCCTGTCGGTGACCCATACTTCGACGTCACCTCACCTCTGCTTTGGACGTGTAATAACTCGATCCTCACTGATCTCCTACGCTGAACGTTAGTCCTTTCTCTATTCCTGTAGGTTTCTATTTTGGCTTCCCGTATTACTTGTCTATAAGCGTTTAAGTGTCCTTCACTAATGTTTCTCGCTTATTTAATGGGTTTCTTACATCGTGTTCTATTTGTCTGGATTGTTCGTAGCTATACTGATTTGTTCGGATTTCGAACCTACAATCCTCGTAATTATTTGACGATAATATTTTCTTTGACCACACGACCTGTTTTACGTTTCCCTAATGGGAATGTCTTTTACTGTGTCTCTGTTATATGTACCGCAGTTTTACAACAGTTTTTTAACTATGCTACTGTTGTTAGACCAGTCATCTTGTACGGCACGGAAACTACAAATATAACCGGAATGGAGAATTTGCTCAAGATAGAAAGAAGAATTTTAAGAAGGATTTATGGTCCTAGGAAAACACAGGAAGGTTATAGACTGAGATCGAATGCAGAAATTTATAGTAAAATCGACAACCTTGAAGTGATGATCAGAAAACGGCGACTTCAGTTCTACGGACATATGGTCCGCATGGATTGCTCAAGGTTAAACAAACAAATTTTTGATAAAATCTGGAACTATAAAGGACAAGGAGGCTATGTAAAACAAATGAAAGAAGAACTTCAAAAATTCAAAATTACTGAAGAAGATTGTCTAAATCGAATAGAGTACAGAAAAAAAAATTTTGGTCTCAAAATTCTTGTCGGGGAGAAGAAAAATCTCAACAGAGGAGAATGGACTGCTGAAAGAAGAGCTGCACAGTCGACCAGGATGAAAGACTTCTGGAAGAGAAAGAAGGAAACTAGACCTATAAAGAAGTGATATTTGCGTGGTCCTTGTTGGCCTGTCCGCGGTGTATATATATATATGCTACCGGTACTCGCACTCGTGTTTCCTTGACTCGGAGTCCTGGATTTCATTTGAATCTCTGATAAATATTGTCCCTTCACTTCGCTTTACTGTTCATAAAGAAACTGTCCATGTTCTCGAACTGTTGACTTTCAACTTCACGTAATTTATTTATACTAGCCCGCACTTTATGACTGTATTAATGTTCCTTTACTCAACGCGGCGTAACTTATTCTTGTCGCGATTTTTACTTGATCCAGCGCCAAGCGCTATAGTGATCACTTTGAAACGATTTTTCACGATTTATCGGGCAACAGTGCCATGCACACTTGAACTTCTTGTTGAACTTAACCGTGAAATGTGCTTGCGTTCCTAAATATTTATCTTTGAATGACAATATATTGACCCGTATGTTCCGTTACTGCGAACATGATGTACTTAATAATTTCATGCTGCGATCCAGCATGTTGCATCTAACGCGAGCTGGAGTATGACAACCAACACCCGACCTCGCAAAGGTCCGTTGTAGAACTGAGTGACTGAGTTTCGTTCGACCCCTTATTTATACTGATTTATCAAAACTTAGTTCCCTCACGCAAGTGCGGAGTCTATTCTTCACGTTTGAGCCCCTATTTGCTTGAAACTTTATTTGAAAATGAAAATCCACAGCCTGCTTCCAGTCTCCGACCGGGTCAGGAATGGAATGAATGAAGCCCCCAGCTAGCGGCGAGGATATGAACTGTGCCGGCTGCCGAGGCCTGACGCACTCCGCTGGGGCAATGATTAAATGAATGACAGATGAAATGAAATGATAGTGGAGAGTGTTGCTGGAATGAAATTGTGACAGGGAAAACCGGAGTACCCGGAGAAAAACCTGTCTGCCTCCGTTTTGTCCAGCACAGATCTCACATGGAGTGACCGGGATTTGAACCACGGACCCAGCGGTGAGAGGCCGGCGTGCTGCCGCCTAAGCCACGGAGGCTCTCGCTTGAAACTTTATTTGCGGATGTAAAATATATTTACTTTGACGTTCGTTTTGTGCGGAATCCAATTTAATAGTTTACTTATTTTTAATTAATTAAAAAGGTTATTATCCCCCTTCCGTGGCCAGCGGAATGGTACATCTAACCTCCGTATCCATGCGTTTTAATTGACAATGACGCCACTGCTGACGTTGCAACTTAAACCCGTGTCAGCATCTATGATTACCAACCTCTAAACAGACCTAGTCCCTGTGAGAATTTTAACGCATGATATCAATGTGTTTTTTTTTGTCGTGTGGTCTCCTGAGAGGCCGAGTGCAGGTCTTTCTATTCGACGCCCGTGGGCGACCTGCGCGTCGGGATGAGAGATGGAATGGATGAGGATGAATGAAACAGGGCAAGGATGTGGAAGGAATCGGCCGTGGCCTGTCAGAAGGTACCGTCCCAGCATTTGCCTGGTGTTGAAAATGGGAAACCACGGAAAACCATTTCAAGGACGGCCGACGGTGGGGCTCGAACCCACGCGTCTACCGAGTCAGCAGAGAGCTTGGCCCCATGACCAAATGCTGCGCTTTAGCCAGCTGAGCCAATGCTGTCGGTTTTTGTGTGGTATTTATCTTGGTCATTTTGTCCCCTAAAACTGATTCGCTACTGTCTGGGACTTCTGTAACTTCTGTATCATAATTTATCCCGGCCTCAGCTCTATTTGGGGCCAGCCGGAATCACTGCAATAATCGTTAAACACTAGGTTCAATCCCATTAAATCTGGCAGTTATACCATCGTAAATTTGATAAACAGTGCTTGCCTTGAATGTTTTTAATGATTCCTGGTAGATGTACTAACAGCTCATGAGTTTGCAGAACCTCGCTTATCTCTTTATAATTTCTTGACACTTATTACTGATATTAATGTTTATTGCTTCTTTAATTACTCCTAATCTCGCAGCTGGGTGACGTGACTCACGCATGGCATGCATAACCTTTTAAAATATTCCTTCTTTGGTGGGGCTTGGGCCATCCTTTCATCTTACATATCCAGCGTTCGATCCCTGGGCCAAACTCCAGTTGGGCACATTAGAGAACAATAATTATATGAGATTGTTGTCCATTCTTTCATCAGATGATGTCAGGTGTGTGTTACAAGAGAGGGAGGACATTTTCAGCATCGGCTATGAGCACTGTAAGAACATATTATTGAACATGTTTGGTAAAAGTGTAAAAGTGTAAAAGTGCGCGCCACTGCCGACTGAACCGTGTACAGCGCTGGCGATCTGCGCCGGTCAACGCCGGCTTGGCATGTCATGTTTTTGGGGTGCACAAAGATAATGACCCTGTACATATTTTGTCACATAATTATGAACTGAAAGGGATGCACTTTTATGAAGACATATGCATAACCAGGGTCGTTCAGCATTTCACTTTCTTGTAAGACTTAGAAATGAATTGTTTACGGACGGAGGTTGAAATGTGTAAACCAGCCAAGTTACCTACCCGGAATGAAGGATATTAGTGTTCGCATCTCGGCTAGGGTCTTATTCAATAGATACGTCAGATGTAAAGGATATTATTCTAACTGAAGCCTTTACATTGAAAGTGATCGCCTGACCTTTAACCCTTTATAGGTCGGACTATTTCCTCTAATTTTTTACTTTAATATTTTTAATTTAAATTTTTCATTTCGGCTCTAATTTTTATTTTTATTTCAGACTAGCTGTACCCGGCATGCGTTGCAATGCCAATCAAAGAAAGTGTTGGGGTTTTGACTTTGTTAGTTGCAGTGCTTTTGGATTCCCAATATTTTCTTCTTTTTCCGTTAACCACCTCTAAACTATTATAAAAAAATAATTTACTATCTCAGAAACATTCACGGGAACGTGATCAACAACTCACGAATGTTACATCGCAATGAAATGAATGGTATATGAACGCATACGAGACTGCTGAAAGGATTAGAGTGCCGTCACCCATTTGTTGAATATACTCGTACGCTACCTGTTGTAAAATGGATTTACTAACTCGAAAACCTTTCCTGGCGTGTACACTACAACTCATCAAAGTTTCATCGCAATCGGATGAATGGCATATGAACGCATACGGGATTTTGTTTAAACGATTCACGCCGTCACTCATTTGTTGAATCTTCTTGTGCGCCACCCATTGAAAAACGGACTTACTAATTCATGAACCTTCGCAGGACTGTACTCAGCTCTCCAAAGTTTTATCACACTCGGATGAATGGTATATGATCGCATACGGGACTAAATTGAAACGATTCACGCGCTGTATCTTATTAGTTAAATCTACCCGTTTGCTACCCATTGTAAAATGGATTTACTAAATCAGAAACCTTCCCTGGAGCGTACACAACACCTCACCAAAGTTTCATCTCTATCGGACGATTGTATATGAACGCATACGCGTCTTTGTCAAAACACTTCGCGATTCGTCGCTCATTTGTTGACTCCATTCGTGCGCTACCTATTGTAACATGGATTTACTAAGCTAGAAATCTTCCCTGAAGTGTACACAACATCTCACCCACGTTTCATCGCTATCGGACAAATGGTATATGAACGCATACGGGACTTTGTTGAAACAATTCGCGCGTCGTCGCACATTTGTTGAATCTACTCGTGCGCTACCTATTGTTAAGTGGATTTACTAAGCCAGAAACCTTCCCTGAGTGTATACAACATCTCACCCAAGTTTCATCGCATTGGAGTGAATGGTATGTGAACGCATGTGGGACTTGGTTGAAACAAACGCACGCCATTTTGTTGAAGTTACTCGCGCGCCATCTATTGTTAATTGGATCTACTATGCCTATAACTTTTCCTGGCGTATGCACAACAACTCACCGAAATTTAATTGCAATCGGATTAATTGTATATGAACGCATCACCAACACTCGTTTGTTTAAGCTACTGGTGGGCTATCTATTGTTAATTGGATTAACTATGCCTATAACCATCCCGGAAGTGTGCCAAACAACACACCAAAATTTGGTCGCAATCGGATGAATATGAACGCATCACCAACACTCATTTGTTTAAAATACTCGCGCGCTGTAAATTGTAAATTGGATTGACTAAGCCTATACTGATTTCGGAACTGTTCACAACAACTCACCAAAGTTTCATAGCAATCGGATGAATGGTATATGAACGCATACGGGACTTGGTTGAAACGGTTCGCGTGCCGTCGCTCATTTGTTGAATCTACTTGTGCGATACCTATTGTAAAGTGGATGTACTAAGCCAGAAACCTTCCCTGATGAGTACACAACATATTACCCAAGTTTCATCGCTATCGGACGAATGGTATATGAACGCATACGGGACTTTCTTGAAACGCTTCGCGCGACTACGCTCATTTGTTGAATCTACTTGTGCGCTACCTATTGAAAAATGGATTTACTAAGCCTAAAACTTTCCCTGGAGTGTACACAACTCTCCCAAGTTTAGTCGCTATCGGACGAATGGTATATGAACGCATACGGGACTATGTTGAAACACTTCGCGCGTCGTCGCTCATTTGTTTAATCTACTTGTGCGATACCTATTGTTAATTGGATTTACTAACCCAGAAACTTTCCCTGATGTGTACACAACATCTCAGCCAAGTTTCATCACTATCAGACGAATAGTATATGAACGCATACGGAACTTTGTTGAAACGCTTCGCGCGTCGTCGCTCATTTGTTGAATCTACTCGTGCGCTACCTATTATAACATGGATTTACTAAGTCAGAAACCTTGCCTGTAGTGTACACAACCTCTCACCCAAGTTTCATCGCTATCGGACGAATGGTATGTGAACGCATACTGGTCTTTGTTGAAACGCTTCGCCCGTCGTCACTCATTTGTTGAATCTATTTGTGCGATACCTATTGTTAAGTGGATTTACTAAGCCAGAAACCTTCCCTGTAGTGTACACAACATCTCACCCAAGTTTCATCGCTATCAGACGAATGGTATATGAACGCATACGGGACTTTGTTGAAACGCTTCGCTCGTCGTCGCTCATTTGTTGAATCTACTCGTGCGCTACCTATTATAACATGGATTTACTAAGCCAGAAACCTTGCCTGTAGTGTACACAACCTCTCACCCAAGTTTCAACGCAATGGGATGAATGGTATGTGAACACATGTGGGACTTTCTTGAAACAAACGCACGCCATTTTGTTGAAGCTACTCGCGCGCCATCTATTGTAAATTGGATGTATTACGTTTCCGGGACTGTGCACAACAACTCACCAAACTTTGATCGCAATCGGACGAATTGTATATGAACGCATCGCCCTTACGCATTTGTTTAAACTACTCGCGCGCTATCTATTGTGAAATGGATTAACTATGCCTATGATCATCACGGAAGTGTTTACAACTCACCAAAATTTGATCGCAATAGGATGAATGGTTTATGAACGCATAAAAGACGAACACACAGACATTCCTTTTTATCTTATATATAAAAGTGAAAGTCTGTATTATGTGGGTTGGTTCCGTATACAAATCTACACCGTTCCACCAATCTCAACCAAATTTTGCATATACATAGTTTAGGACCCAGAAAGAACCACTGGCTACATAAATTTTCGATAGTCTTTCTCATTCTTCTGATTTAGGCCCTTTTGCACTCGAACAAAGGCTAATAAATTCATAAAATATACTCATGAAGGAATGGCAAGGCAGATAGTTTCCATGGCAACATAGCTCAAGTCGAGACACGGCCGACTTGATGCCAGTTGCGCTCTGCACTACCGGTATAGAAAATGAGGATCTTTACTTGAATTCCCGTTAGTTACTCAACTGCTCACACAGCACTGTCAACCGAATATAGCATAACAAAGACTTGACACTATCTACTAGATATTTGTCAAATACCACTCACTCACTCACTCACTCACTCACTCATTCATCGCGAAATCTCAGAAACCACCCAAAGGATTGGAATGAAATTTGGTATGCAGCTTCCTCAAGGGCCGCAAACGCCCACTAAGAAAGGATTTTTGGATATTCAGGTTCTAAAGGGGTGTTAAGGGGGTAGACCTGCATTTCATTGAATAGCAATATCTCCCGATTGGTTTCATTGGGGGATGTGATACTCGGTATATAAACTCATCATTAAAAACAAGAAGTTCCGTAACGAACTAAAGAGCCTACTTTTCTTAAAATTTAAGATCTATGCCAATGATTAATCTATATGGATCTATCTAGAATAATGCCGAAATTAAGTTGGTAATATCGAAATTTCTAATTAGTTGGAAATACTGTATACCTGGCATACTGTAGCCTAATAGAGAACTACAGTTGGCAGCCCTTGTGACTGAATACATTCTTAGTTCCATCTCTTAAGGTACAGAATACAAAATTTGGTTGAAGTCCAATGGATAGCATGGACGTTACATGCAGTTAAACATTGGATTTAACAGCGCGCGTAAAATCATGTTGGCAACAATGACATACATGTATTGGTCAGAAATAATCTGAAATAATCTGATCTATTGTTGTGTCAATTTTGAATAAAACCCATCAGTTAGTATAGAAGTTACATGCATTTTAAAATTGGATCTATCAGCAGGCTTAGAATCATGTTGGCAGCACTGACGTATATTAGTTACTCCAAATTAATCTAGAATGCCAGGTACTATACGTGTGCAAAGTTTAGAGCTATTGGCTTGCATACTTTCTGATATATTGATATTAGGGTAACAAAAATAGAGACAGTATTTACTAACAGTTGGCAGCCCTGGTTACTCTTAAGAATCGGCATATACAAATCTGTTATGGTACACATAGCACACACGAAATTTGGTTGAAATCCAAATGATAGTATAGAAGTTACATGTATTTAAAGTTGGACCTTTCAGCAGGCTTAGAATCATGTTGGTAGCACTGACGTATATACGTTTCTCCAAATTAATATAGAATGTCAGGTACTATACGAGTGCATAGTTTAAAGCTGTCGGCTGGCATACTTTCTGATATATTGGTATTTGGATAAAATAAATTGAGAGCATTTATTAACAGTTGGCAGCCCTGGTGGATCTTACTAATACGTTCAGTCATGTCTGTTTATGTACACATAGCACATACGATGTTTGGTTGAAATCCAATTGATAGTGTAGAAGTTATATGCATTTAAAATTTGGACCTATCAGAAGGCGTATATTCATTTTGGCAACACTGCGATGTATGGCCTCCTGGAAATTAAACTGCAATATTATTATCTATACGTGTGCCAATTTTGAAATAGCTCCTATTCATACCTTCCAAGATATCCAACATGGAGCTCAAATTTCAATTGCGATTTTTCAGCAGTTGGTAGCACTGACATCATTTTCAAATATGAGCGTGAGATATTCAGGTATAGATCTTTACTCCTACCAAATTTTGTTTCGATTGCTGCAGCCGTTTAGGAGTTGATAGGGGGGGGGGGACACACACACAGCCAGACAGACAGAAGGACAGACAGACAGAAGGACAGACAGACAGACAGACAGACAGACACACATTTGCCCGATCTCATAAGTCTACTTTTTCCTCATTTTTGCAAGATGTGAAAAGTAGGCTAATAAGAAGACACGTGTCTGAGGGTTTTGCGATGTGGTGTATATTATGAGGTAAAAGGGGTGAAAAGTGGGGGTTGAAAGATTCCTAACGGAGCCTGTATCTCTCAAACGACATAGGCGAGGAGTTTGAAAATCAGCGGAGAAAAATTAGCATAAAAAGTAAGCAAATAGCTGTTTGACCGTTGTTTCATAAATCCAATTTAAGGGGCCCATGGGGAGGGGTGAAATTCTGGGTAAAAAACAGGAAAGAAAGTGTCCTAACCGATTGACTCAGGAGGAAAAACTGCTTAAAAATAAGTAAATATGTGTTCGACGTTTTTTTTTGATAAATCAAATTTAAGGTTTTTTTCGGGAGGGGTGAAATTCTGAAGAAAAAAAATTGAAAGAAAATGTCCTGACTCACTCACTGGCTCATCATCGCCCAGCCGAAAATATTGAAGTTGGAAACATGTCATTTTCGGGATATGTTCGTTGTATGTCAAAACCATACACTAAGGGTGGATTTTTGAATATTCAGGGTCTAAAGGGGTCTTAAGGGGGTTAAACCTGCATTTCATTGAATAACAATATCTCACGAGTGGTTTCATTTGTGGATGTGATACCCGGCATATAAACTAATCATTAAAAATAAGCAGACATGTGTCTAAGGGTTTTTCGATGTGGTGTATTATTATGTGAAAGGGGTGAAAATTGGTTGTTGAAGGATTCCTAACGAAGCGTGTAGGCCTATCTCCTAATCGACATAGGCGAGAAATTTGAAACTCAGCAAAAAATAATCAGCTTAAAAAATAAGTAAATCGGTGTTCCACCGTTTTTTCATAAATTAATTTAAGGAGCCAATGGGGTGGGGTGAAATTCTGGAGGGAAAAAAGGGGAGAAAGTGTCCTAACTGACTGACTGACTAACTCACTCACTCATCAAACTCAGGGGAAAAAGACAGCTTAAAAATAAGTTAATAGGTGTTCAAGCGTTTTTTCATCAATCCAAATTAAGGTGCCCATGGGGAGGGGTGAGATTCTGGTAAAAATAATTGAAAGAAAATGTCCTGTCTGACTCACTCACTCATCACGCTCAGCGAAACTATTAAAGTTAGAAACATGAAATTTTGGGAATATGTTCGCTGTATGTCGAAAACGTCAACTAATGAATGATTTTTGTTATTCGGGTTTTAAAGATGTGTTAAGGGGGTAAACGTGCATTTCATTGAATAACGATATCTCATGAGTTGTTTCTTTGGGGATGTGATATTCGGTATATAAGCTAATCGTTAAAATAATCAGTCATATGTCTAAGGGTTTATCGATGTGGTGTATATTATGAGGTGAAAGGGGTGAATATTGGGGGTTGGGATTCTTAACGGAGCGTGTATCTCTTAAACGACATAGGCGAGAAGTTTGAAATTCGGCGGGGAAAAACAGCTTAAAATATAAGTAAATAGGTGTTCGACCGTTTTTTCATAAATCCAATTTAAGGGGCCCTTGGAGAGGGGTGAAATTCTGGGGGAAAAAAAACAGGAAAGAAAGTGTCCTAAGTCACTCACTCATCAAACTCAGGGGAAAGAGACAGCTTAAAAATAAGTAGATAGGTGTTCGACCGTTTTTTTTTCATAAATGAAATTTAAGGGGTTCATGAGAGGGGTGAAATTCTGAAAAATAATTGAAAGAAAATGTCCTGACTTACTCACTCACACATCATCCCCCAGACAAAATTATTGAAGTTAGAAACATGACATTAAGGGCCTATGTTCGTTGTATGTCGAAAACGTCCACTAAGGAAGGAATTTTGGATATTCAGGTTCTAAAGGGGTGCTAAGGGGGTAGACTTGCATTTAATTGAATAACAATATCTCCCGATTGGTTTCTTTCGGGAAGGGATACACGGCATATAAACTCATCATTAATAATAAGAAGACACATGTCTGAGGGTTTCTCGATGTGGTGTATATTATGAGGTGTATGTGTGTAAAGTGTGTGTTGAAAGATTCTTAACGGAGCAAGTATCTCTTAAAAGACAGAGGCAAAAAGTAAGAATCTCAGGGAGAAAAATCAGTTTGAAAAAGTAGGAAATAGGTGTTCGATCGTTTTTTCATAAATCCAATTTAAGGGGCTCATGGGGAGGGATGAAATTCTGGGGAAAGAAGTCCACTAAGGAAGGATTTTTGGATATTCACTCATCATCCCCCAGCAAACCTATTGCAGTTAGAAACTTGAAATTTTGGGGATATGTTCGTTGTATGTCGAAAAAGTCCACTAAGGATGGATTTTTGGATATTCATGTTCTGAAGGGGTGTTAAGGGGGTTAAACTTGCATTTCATTGAATAACAATATCTCACGAGTTGTTTAATTTGGGGATTAGATATTTGGCATATATACTAAGCATTCAAAATAAGCAGACATTTGTCTGAGGGTTTATCGATATCGTGTGTGTTATGAGGTTAATGGGGAGAAAATGGGGGGTTGAAGGATTCTTAACGGAGCGTGTACTGTATTTCTTATTCAACATAGGCGATAAGTTTGAAATTCAGCGGAAAAAGCTGCTTAAAAATAAGTAAATAGGTGTTCGACCATTTCTTCATAAATCCAATTTAAGGGGCCCGTGGGGAGGAGTGAAATTCGGGGGTAAAAACAGGAAAGAAAGTGTCCTAACTGATTGACTCTCTTACTCACTCATCAAACTCAGGGGGAAAACAGCTTTAAATAAGTAAATAGGTGTTCGACCGTTTTTTTTTCATAAATCCAATTTAAGGGGTTCATGGGGAGGGGTGAAATTCTCAAAAATAAATGAAAGAAAATGTCCTGACTGACTCACTCACTCATCATCGCCCAGCCAAAATTATTGAAGTTAGAAACATGAAATTTTGAGGATAAGTTCGTTGTATGTCGAAAACGTCCACTAAGGAAAGAGTTTTGGATATTCAGGTTCTAAGGAGGTGTTAAGGGGGTAAACGTGCAGTTCATTGAATAACAGTATCTCATGAGTGATTTCATTAGGGGATGTGATACTTGGCATATATACTAATCATTAAAAATAAGCTGACACATGTCTAATGGTTTTTCGATGTGGTGTATATTATGAGGTGAAAGGGATGAAAAGTTGGGGTTGAAAGATTCCTAACGGAGCGTGTATCTCTTAAACGACATGGGCGAGGAGTTTGATTTTCTCCGAGTTTCAATCAGGTTAAAAATAAATAAATTAATAAATAATTAAAATAAGTAGGTGTTCGACCGTTTTTTTTCCTCATAAATCCAATTTAAGGGGCCTATGGGGAGGGGTGAAATTCTGGAAGAAAAACGTCCACTAAGGAAGGATTTTTAGATGTTCACTCTCATCGACCAATCAAAACTATTAAAGTTAGAAAAAGGGGATATGTTTGTTGTGTGTCGAAAAAGTCTACTAAGGAGGGATTTTTGGATATTCAGGTTCTAAAGGGGTGTTAACGGGGTTAAACCTGCATGTCATTGAATAACGATATGACACGACTATGACGCGAGCGAAGCGAGGCTAAAAATTAGATGGTGTGTGTCTGTGTATTACTCAATCACGCAAGAACCACTGGTCCGACTTACATGAATTTTACATGGAAGTAGCTGATTTACCTGGTTAACATATAGGCTACTTTTGATTACAATACTTTGCACTATTTAAAGATGGCGACCATTTTAGTGACGCCACTACATCCTTTGGTTTCAAACTTTAATATTTCCATTTCAAATAAAAAGTGAACGCTAAGAAATAGCATAATTTTGATGGCATATACGAGGTTAAAAATTACATTTTCTATCCGAAAGGTATCTCCAACGGATAGCGAGTAAAACCTAAATTTGTGCTATAAAACACGGTCAACGCCGAACGGTGTAGTTGTACAAAATGTTCCATCCTTAATCTCCCTCTGCGCAGCACCTCGCCTATCCCCTCTTTTAACTGTCACTTTCACATTTTAATTTATTTATGACGCGTAGCGAAGCACGGGTACTTCAGCTAGTATATATATATATATATATATAAGATAAGATATTCAATATTATTATTTTTAAATAAATTTTAAAAATTATGTATTTATTTATTATTTTTAATTTCATAACTTTACTTTTTAGCCTATTTTCAATTTTGAAAAAAAAATAGGCTTATGAGATCACCTTTTGTCCGTGTGTGTGCGCGCGCGTGTGTGTGTGTGTGTGTGTGTGAGGTGTGTGTGTGTGTGTGTCCCTAATAAAATCTAAACTGCTGGAGCGATTTCAATGAAGCTCGGTAAGTTTATAGCACTATTCCCGGCGACCTCGACCGTGCCCTTCAAATTTTGTTACGTTTCACCAATCCAACATGGCGGCTGTGCGAAATATTTCACTAGCATTCAATATCTCCGAAACTATTACCGATATCGCCCTGAAATTGTGTACGGTGATAAAGAGCACTACTAGAAGATCACCTATGAGACTTTCAAAAACCTTGTGACTACAAAACCAACATGGCGGCCAAGCGAATTTGAGACTTTTAAATAGACTTTTCTCGCGATTTAACTATCCAAACGTAATGAAACTTGGTACAGAAAATGTTTATACACATTGTAATGCACCGGAGTCTAATTTAGTTCAATTGTTTACATAACCTCAAAATGACGGCTGTGCGAAATATTTAAACTGACATTCTATATCTCCGAAACTATTACAGATATCACCCTGCAATTTTGTACGGTGATAAAGGGTACTGATAGAATACAAGTTTACCTATGTATATTTGATAAACCTGTAAAGTACAAAACGAACATGGCGACCAAGCGAATTTGAAATATTTTAATAGACTTTTCTCGTGATTTAACTCTCTGAGCGCAGTGAAATGTGGTACAGTAAATGATTTTGCACATTGTAATGCACTGCCACCTAATTTAATTCAATTGTTTACATAACCTCAAGATGGCGGCTGTGCGAAATTTTAAAATTAAGTTTTTATTTCTTGTGTCGTAATCATGCGATTAAAGTAAAAGTTTGAATAATGAACCTATGAAATAATTGTCCTTGAATGGTACATAACTCATTAGCCTATACATATAACAATCCTAAATGGCGAGCTTCCGAAATATTTAAACGGTTCTCATTATCTATGAATCTTTTACAGCAACCAAACTGATTTTTTTAAATGTTCATAGAGACTATGAACATATGTTCACCTATAGGACTTTCAGTAACCTGGTGAGCACAAATCCAACATGGCAGCGACGCGAAGTATAAATATTTAAATGGACGTATCTCGCGAATTAACTATCCGAGTGCCGTGAAACGTTGCACGTTAAATGCTTATACATTTAACTGGCATCTAATTTATTTCAATTGTTTGCATAATCACAAGATGGCTGCTGTGCGTAATTTTAAAATCTCGTTTTTACTTCTTGTGTTCTAATCATGCGATTGAAGTATGAATACCACACGTACACAATAATCTTAATGTAGTAGTACAAAAATAAAAAAAAGTCCTCTCGGCACGCCGGAAGGCGGAGGTAGATTTCACCGGACAAACTTGGGGATAGGCGAAAATAGGCAGAATATGCAGGTTTTCGTAGAAGGATCAGACCTCATTTATTGCGAGAAGGTATTTTATAATTGGAGCTTAATTAACATTGTTTTTCGTCATTTTATGATTATTTTAAACATTTTATTGTCTTATGGGAACGGTAACCATCTTGTCATTTGGGGTCAATTTTTATACTTGTGGTCACACTGTCCTTATGCAAGGTTTCGACACTGATGTGTAACTATGTAACGGTCTGTTACATCTTCACGCAAAATTATATCTCCCGCAGAGATTTTGGTTGGTTCCTCAGTTTAGGGGCTGCGACAACGCGGTCATGTAACCCCGTGTACTTTGGGATGGCTGTATCAGTCTGTAATTCAGGTAAGGACTGCAGACGGTCAATTTCAAGCAGTAGTTCCTAAGGTTGCTACCAGGTACTACCGTCAACGACACCTAGCTGTGAACTTGGCTACTAAATGCCACCGCAACCAGCAACTCGCAACGAACGTTGGAACTTCCCCTCCAAAGGAAATCATACTGGGGGATTTTTACCGCTCTTAGAAAATCCGACGACTTCGGCCGGCTATGAACTTGCGACCACGGGCATAGACATTCAGCATGCTACCAGTTACGTCACCGAAGCCGCTTCACACTTAGTCAGATGGAAATCTGAATCTGATCTCGTGCAAGTGCGTTATCTTGGTAACGTCTGATGACTCATCCCTCATCAATTTAGTAGTGTTGCCATGGCAACCACTGATAGCTCTTGGCATTTTCTTATAATTCCGAAATCATTTTTCTCATCCCTTGGCGTAATGGTGGGTTATATCAAAAATTCTTTCAGACAAAAGTTTTAGGTAATTATTAGGGGAATATTGTCCATTTTGTACGGTTTTGATATTGTGCCTATTAAGCGAGATATGATTAATGTTTCCCGAAAAACCCACTTTTTCCCAACCCTTTGGGCAATGGTTGGTGCTATAAAAAAACTCTTCAAACATCAATTTTTGGGCTTTATCCGACACATAGTATGAACGTTGAACGGATTCGATATTTCACAAATTAAGAGAGTTATAGCAATATTTCACGTTTTCGAAAAAAGCCCCCCATTTTCACCTCCTTCGACCGATTTAGCCCAGTAACGAACTCGACCGAGATTTTATAGGTATACATATTCGGTAAAACATTCAAAGTGATTGGTGCAAAATTACGGCAGTTATCGTGTCCACAATAAACTGATATACATATATATATAAATACATAAATTATATATAAACTTTTGAACTGACGGTGGTTTTGGGGTCAGGGGGATGTGAAACGCGAAGATATGTCGAAATTTTCCGGAAGTCGAAACATGGGACCCATTGCAATAGTTAGCTTTCTAATGAAATCTACCTAAAATCCATCCTGGCGACCATCTGAAATATTTAGACGGTCCTCAATATCTACGAATCTGTTACAGCAATTAAACTGAAATTTAGTATGTTGATAGAGGCAATTAACATGAGCAGGATATATGAAAACAGGCTGTAAGTTCTTCACGGAACTACTTGTTAATTTTATAATCTTAATTTTCTTTTAATTTTTAGTGTGTTTAATTTTTAATTTTAGTGTCCTTTATGTCTTATTTTCATTTTTGTGTGTGTATTACTTTAATTTTGTATATTTATGTTTTATTTTATTGTATAATTTTAATTATTTTTTATTTTATTTAGTCTACTACATCCAGACAGATATAATATTTGCTTATCAGAATGATTAGACTACATCTACAATAAAGTTTGTAGTAATTAGGCTGAAAGTTTCAACTATTAGCACGTTTGATAATAGCCTACAAACTCTTGTTATAGTAGTGGTTAATATATAGACCAAACGAAATATTCCGCTTGAGTATGGAGTGAATTTCTAATTATCAAAATTATATATTTCTTTTTTATTCTGCGGAGCGCGTGGTGTTGGGGTAGTGCGCCTGCCTTGTACCTGGAGGCCCCGGATTCGATTCCCGGCTCCGTGAGGGATTTTATAAACTGGTGTGAGGCTGGAACGGGGTGCACTCAGTCTCGTGAGGTCAATTGAGTCGCTGTCTGACCGTGAGGCAGCGCCCCATTCACGGAGACCAAGATTAACGACCAAGGGGACCCGACACGGTGACAACGCGTCACCCCATAATCTGCGGGTAAAATAGCAGGGTAGCAGTCGCTTGGTAGGCCTAGGCCCTTCATGGGCTGTAGTGCTACAGGGTTAATATTTCTGACGACATTTCAGTCCCTAGTTCAAAATCACGAGTCAGCCCTCTGAACTTTCTATCCACCATAAACATATTAAATAAATGCGCTTTTAACCCTTGAGAACTGGCGTGAAAAAATATAGCACGATGACTGGTGTTCCATACGAGCTGGATTGGGGACAGATCGGGCGATCGAGGAGGCCAAGGCAGCATGTCGACACTCCGTAGAGCAGTTTGGGTTACAACAGCGGCATGGGGGCGTGCGTTATCCTGTTTGAAAACAGCCCCGCGAATGCTGGTAATGAATGGTAGCACAACAGGTCGAATCAGCAGACAGACGTACACATCTGCAGTCAGAGTGCGTGGGATAACCACGAGAGTGCTCCTGCTGTCATGGAAAATTGCTTCCCAGACCAGAACGTCCGGTGTTGATCCAGTGTGTCAACGCCGCAGACGGGTGGAATGCAGGCGCTCACCTGGCCTTCATCTAACCAACACACGGCCATAACTGGCACCAAGGCTGAATCGGCTTTCGTCGGAAAACTCAACGGACCTCATTGCTCTCACTTAAGAAGACTGAAATTGCCACAGGGTGTCTGGCTTGGAGCTGTCTTTTAAGTAACCGATTTCGAACAGTTCGTTGCGTCACTGTGGTGCCAACTGCCGCTCGAATAGCTGCTGCAGACGCCGTCCGATTCGCCAAAGCCATACGCCGAATACGGCGGTCTTCCCTATCAGTGGTGGCACGGGGACATCCGGAGTCCGGTCTTCTTGCGACCATACCTTCTCGTGACCACTGCTGCCAGCACGCATGCACAGTGGAGACATTCCTGCCAGGTCGTTCTGCAATAGCGTGGATGGAAAATCCAACTTCACGTAGCCCTAATACACGGCCTCGTTGAAACGCAGTGAGTTGTTGATACTGGCCTCTTCGTCGTCGTAAAGGCATTCTTGACACACTCACAGCCCTTCCGTCTTATCTAACAGGTAACTAATGCTCTCGCACCGTACGGCCCGTATTTAAAGCAAACCATACGTGCAACGTAATGGGGCCACTACTATCGATTTACGGGAAATTTGAATCAACGCCATCTTTCAGATGTATAAACACGCCTACCAACGCTCGTTAATCTATCACAACCCTCTTGATGTTGGGATATTGTTTTCCACCAGTGTAGTTATAACTCTTTGTCCTTGTCAAGGAGTATAATTGAATGTTAGAAGCAGAGGAGGCCGCAGTGCTGACTTCTAGAAGGGGATCATGGAAACGACTTGTTCGCGCACAGAGGCTTGCAGTCTACATTGTATGCTCAAAGGCCAAAGAACCTCAAATGCAAATGAATAATTGACTAAATTAGTTGATAAAAAGAGAGAAATGATTTTTTAAATGGCAAACTACCTGATTTTAAAAGCGGCTTCGGTGGCGTAGTTGGCAACATGCTGAACTGCTGTGCCCATGATCGCGGGTTCAAACCCGGTCAAAGTCGTCGGATTTTTAAAGAGCGTTAAAATACTTCAGTGTGCCTTACTTCGGAGGGGAAGTAAATCCGCCAGTCCCATTTCATACATTCATGGCATGTAAAAGATCCTTCCACTAACTAAATTTGTGTGAAGCTAAATTTCTAGGTTAGATTTCGTAGTAACGCTCTATCAAAGTTCCAAAGTTCACCACTAGGTGCCAATTGAACTAAATTATATGCTAGTGCATTAAAATGTGTATAAACATTTGCTGCACCATGCTTCATTGCGCTCGGATGGTTAAATCACGAGAAACGCTATTTGAATGTTTCAACTTCGCTTGGCCGCCATGTTCGTTTTGTACTTAATAGGTTTTTGAAAGTCACATAGATGAACTTGTAGTAGTGCCCGTAATCACCGTACATAATTTGGGGGTGATATCTGTAATTGTTACAGAGATATAGAATGCTGGTGAAATATTTCGCACAGTCACCATATTGGTTGGATTGTCCGGGTCGGACAAGACCTCACCGAGTTTCATTGAAATCGCACGATCGGTTTAGATTTTATTAGGTGGGACACACACACATATACGCACACACGGACAAAAGGTGATCTCATAAGCCTATTTTTTCATAAATGAAAATAGTCTAAATACCCCATAAACTCCTAAATTGAACATATAAGATCCTCTAAATTCCTAATGTAATGATAAAACCTAATTTAAACCTTTTAGAACCTAAAATTCCGGGGCTTGTTCATCAGTTGAGATGTTGGTATTATGTTTCAGGAACCCAACACCTGAGGGAGATCCCCTACTCCCAGTCACGTGGGAGCAGTTCACTGCTGCCAACCCCTGCTACTTGGAGATCAGCGAAGAACTCAGCCTGCAAAAAGATTTATTCAAAGAACGTATGCAGTTTTGGGAAGAATTCTACCGCAATCTTTAATATCGTTTGAGTTTCTTTGAAGAACGCTCATTTCGGTTCAGCAGCGGTTCGTTCAAATGGTACAGGGGGATCTATTCGTAGTGCTAGGCTTGGGCAACACGAGACCTAGAAGTCATCATTCAGTGCTGTCTTGTTTGGATTCTTAAGTCAGCCCACACGTAGACGGGAGACCAATTATCTTCTAAATAATATCCTGAGGCGCTACAGGCCATTGAACGCCTTGACCTAACAGTCATATGACCTATGTACTGCGGGATGTGTAACCTACCCAGGAACTAATTATTTCACTGGCAATATCACCAAGGAAGTAGCGGGATGATAACACCTAATATGAAAGGAAATAAAATAAAAACTTATTATCAATTGGTATCTATTGTGAATAAATATATACTTTGCCGAGGTTCATGCCGTACATGCAAAATTAGTTAGGCCAAGTTCTTTACATAAGTATCTGTAGTTTTATAACAGAGTTGCTTTGCTGGTTATTCCGGTAACAGTGAACAAGTATTTTATTTATTGAAAACCATCTTCATATTCTGACTGTATCTCTCATTATTTTTAATATATTCCTGGGTACCATCATTACCGAATCATGGGACAGTTGTCAAGAGTTAAAATGTCGCATTGGAAAGGCGAGGAGTGTTTTCACCTCAATGAGCTCAATTTTCAAAAGCCACGATCTTACCATGAACACCAAACTACGGCTCCTCAGGTTATATATGTTCTCAGTTCTCTTGTATGGTGTAAAAATATGGACCCTTACAAAGGCTACCACTGACTTGAAGCCTTTGAACTATGGCTTTACAGAAGAATACTGAGAATATCATGGATTCATGAAGTTTCAAATCAGGAAGTTCTACGCAGAGTTGAAAAAAGACCAGAACTGTTCAACATCATTAAGTGTCGTAAACTACGGTACCTTGCTCACATTATGAGGAATCAAACAAGTAGTTCCGTGAAGAACTATACAGCCTATTTTCATATATCCTACTTATGTTAATTGCCTCTAGCAACATACACAATTTCAGTTTGATTGCTGTAATAGATTCGTAGATATTGAGAACCGACTAAAAATTTCGGACAGTCGCCATGTTGGATTTCATATATGTAGGTCCTAGAGGTATGTACTGTTACATGCAGATTATTGTGTACGTGTAGTATTCAAACTTCAATCGCATAATTAGGACACAAGAAGTAACAAGGAGATTTTAAAATTTCGCACAGCTGCCATCTTGAGGTTATGGAAACAATTGAAATAAATTAGATACCAGTGGATTACCATTCGTATAAGGATTTACTGTTCCAAGTTTCACTACACTCGGATGGTTAAATTGCGAGAAACGTCCATGTGAATTTTTATATTTCGCGTCGCCTCCATGTTGGATTTGTGAACACCAAGTTATTTAAAGTCCTATAGGTGAACTTAAGTTCATAGCCCCTATGAACATCAAGAAATTCAGTTTGATTGCTATAATAGATTCGTAGATATTCAGAGCCGACTAAATATTTTGGATGGTCGCCATGTTGAATTGTTAAATGTATAGGCCAAAGAGTCATGTACCATTAAATGAAAATTATTGCGTAGGTTCAATATTCAAACTTTCAATTCGATCGCATGACTACATCACAAGAAATAAAAATTTAATTTTAAAATTCGCACATCCGCCATCTTGAGGTTATGTAAATAATTGAACTAAATTAGATACCAGTGCATTACAATGTGTATAAATATTTCCTGTACCAGATTTCAGTGCGTTTGGAACATTAAATCGCCAGAAAGGTCTATTTAAAATTTTCAACTTCGCTTGGCTGCCATGTTCGTTTTGTAGTTAACCGGTTTCTGAAAGTCTTATTGATGGACTTCCGTAGTGCCCTTTATCTCCGTAAAAGATTTCAGGGAGATACCGCTAATAGTTTCACAGATATGGAATGCCGGTGAAATATTTCGCACATCCGCCATCTTGTGGTTATGTAAACAATTGAACGAAGTTAGATGTCGGTGCATTACAATGCATATAAACATATACTGTACCAAGTTCCATTGCGTTTGGTTGGTTAAATCGCGAGAAACGTCTATTTAAAAGTCGCAACTTCGCTTGGCCGCCATGTTCGTTTTGTAGTTACCAGATTTTCAAAGGTCACATAAGTGAACTTATAGTTGTTCTCTTTATCACCATACAAAATATCAGGGTAATATCGGTAATAGTTTCGGAGATATTGAGTGCTGGTGAAATATTTCGCACAGCTGCCATGTTTGATTGGTGAGTCGTAACAAAATTTGAAGGGCACGGTCGGGGTCGCAGGGAATAGTGCTATGAACTTACCAAGTTTCATTGAAATCTCTCCAGCCGTTAAGATTTTATTAGGGGGGGACACACACACGAATCACACACACACGCACACACACACACACACACACACACACGGACAAAAGATGATCTCATAAGCCTATTTTTTCAAAATTGAAAATAGGCTAAAAAGGTATGAGCTGCTTCAACTTATTCTACAAAGAACAAGTAGTTCCGTGAAGAACTATACAGCCTATTTTCATATATCCTACTTATGTTTATTGCCACTATCAACATACACAATTTCAGTTTGATTGCTGTAATAGATTCGTAGATATTGAGAACCGACTAAATATTTCGGATGGTCACCATGTTGGATTTTATATATGTAGGTCCTAGAGTTATGTACTGTTACATGCAGATTATTGTGAACGTGTAGTATTCAAACTTCAATCGCATAGTTAGGACACAAGAAAAAACAAGGAGATTTAAAATTTTTTCACAGCTGCCATCTTGAGATTATGGAAACAATTGAAATAAATTAGATGCCAGTGGATTAACATTCGTATAAGGATTTACTGTACCAAGTTTCACTGCACGCGGATGGTTAAATTGCGAGAAACGTCCATGTGAATATTTATAATTCGCGTCACCGCCATGTTGGATTTGTGATCAACAGGTTATTTAAAGTCCTATAGGTGAACTTAAGTTCATAGCCCCTATGAACATTTAAAAAAATGCAGTTTGATTGCTAAAATAGATTCGTAGATATTCAGTATCGTCTAAATATTTCGGTTGGTCGCCATGTTGGATTGTTAAATGTATAGGCCATAGAGTCATGTACCATTAAAGGAAAATTATTGTGTAGGTTCATTATTCAAACTTTCACTTCGATCGCATGACTACATCACAATGAATAAAATCTTAATATTAAAATTCGCACTGCCACCATCTTGAGGTTATGTAAACAATTGAACTAAATTAGATACCAGTGGATTACAATGTGTATAAATATTTCCTGTGCCAGGTTTCAGTGCGCTTGGAACATTAAATCGCGAGAAAGGTCTATTTAAAATTTTCAAATTCGCTTGGCCGCCATGTTCGTTTTGTAGTTAACTGGTTTTTGAAAGTCTTATAGATGGACATCCAGTAGTGCCCTTTATCTCTGTACAAAATTCTAGGGAGATGCCGCTAATAGTTTCAGTGATATAGAATGCCGGTGAAATATTTCGCACATTCGCCATCTTGTGATTATGTAAATAATTGAACGAAGTTAGATGTCGGTGCATTACAATGTACATAAACATATACTGTACCAAGTTTCATTGCGTTTGGTTGGTCAAATCGCGAGAAACGTCTATTTAAAAGTCGCGAATTCGCTTGTCCGCCATGTTGGTTCTGTAGTTACCAGGTTTTCAGAAGTCACATAAGTAAACTTACAGTAGTTTCCTCTATCACCATAGAAAATGTCAGGGTAATATCGGTAATAGTTTCGGAGATATTGAATGCTGGTGAAATATTTCGCACAGCCGCCATGTTGTATCGGTGATTCGTAACAAAATTTGAAGGGCACGGTCGAGGTCGCCGGGAATAGTTCTATGAACTTTCCGAGTTTCATTGAAATCGCTCCAGCCGTTTAGATTTTATTAGGGGGGGACACACACACGAATCACACACACACACACACACACACACACACATACACACACACACACACACACGCACACACACACGGACAAAAGGTGATCTCATAAGCCTATTTTTTCAAAATTGAAAATAGGCTAAAAATAGAAGGAAAGAGATCGCCCGGTAGAGGGAGAATTTCCTGGCTCGACACCTTAGAACCTGGTTCAACAAAAGCTCTGAAGAATTGTTCCGAATTGCCACAGATAAAGCCAGAATAGCCATGCTGATCGCCAGCGTCCAAACGGACAGGCACGTAAGAAGAAGAAGAAGAAGAAGAAGAAGGGAATACATTCCATGAAAAACACCAACAAGCCCTTGCCTGGCAATTTAAATAACTTATTTTTCTCCTCCAACTTCATACAGCAGGCTTCTCATACACTTCTTATTTTTCTTTTCTTATAAACAAAACGAGTCGCCTTGTTTGCTTTACAATCTTCTTCCACTAGTTCACGATATCGCCACTACAGAAGTTCCAAAGCCATCTTCGTGCTTCATATAAACCCTCTTTACTTCCACGTTTCACCACTATGATACTTTCTCCATTGTGACAGTACATGTATGCATTTTCTCAAGAATGCTACAATCCCGTTTCCTTCATACAGCTCATCGCAATAGCACCAGTTTACCTCTAAATAGTCCTAACCAAATATCTTAACCACTTCCCTCGGCATAAACCTGGCTTACCCATATACCCCCTTAAATCTACATAATAATGAGATGGATCACTCTCTGGTGATTCTAAAGTACATGAGTTTAACCCCTCGTAACCAACATGTTACAGGTGATGTGTCCCCTTCGCCGTTAATCTTGGCTTGCTTCAGCAGGGTTGTTACAGATGTGTGCAAATTATTCGACTCGAATAAAGAATTAAAATCAGTCACATTTTTTAAATTCAAATTCATTTTATTTTATTTTTATTACTCTATTTAGTAATGTTTTCTCCCCCGTGGACTTACAACGTTTCACATTAGAAATTTCATCTGGGAATTTTTGAAATTGGAGATTCTGAGGGACACCTGAGCTGGGTCCAATTTTTCTTTTTGTCATTGACTTTGGAATGTATCCTCTAAATCGGGTAATAATAAATAATAATAATAATAATAATAATAATAATAATAATAATAATAATAATAATAATAATAATATCGTATGGCCTCGGATGCCGGGTGAAAGCTTTGTTACTTGACACCCAGAGGGCAGCTTGCATGTCGAATTTTGTTGTTTCTTGAAGAATTATGAAAGTCAAGGAGGTTAGATATCTAAGCTCCTTGAACACTATAGCGCTTTCTAGTAGAGAAATGGGGGCGTGGTGGCTCAGCGGTCTAGCTGTATGCCTCTCACCAAGGCGGTCCGGGTTCGATTCCCGGTCAATGCATGTGAGATTTTCGAAGTGAAATGCCATGTCCTGTGGTTCGGATTCCACGTAAAAAGGAGGTCCCGTGGCTCATGATCTCGAGATTAACGGTCACGTTAAACTACAAGCTTGCTTTGTATGCTAGTAGAGAAATGAGGAACTTTGTGTTGGCGGAAAGTCCCGAGATTAATTTTTCCACTATGAACACGGCCTACTGAATTCAAATAGGTTCTTTGACATGCCAACATCGTATGACATGCGTGTCGTAATTTTTGCCGTCTTTCAAAAAGTACTTACCACGGCCAGGAGCGAACTGCAAGCTTGGGGTTAGTAAAGCGACACGATAACCACCCACCCACCGTGGCAAGCATTATCAATCCATTGTTCACGAATCTTTGAACAGTTCAAGAGTAGACAATCAGTGATATGAGACTTCCAAACGCTCTGGTCTAAATTCACACGGAAACTAGAATAAAGCATCAAAACAGAAGTGTGGCATTCTGCCTTAAAATGACTCCTCTCTTAGTAGAAACTGTAAAAGGTTAGTTCCTGTCAGATCCATCAATTTCTTTTTATTAATATTATTGATTAAACATATGAAATAATTTCATCACCTTGCAAATCATTTGTACTGTAATAAGACACAAAACATACAAAGTAAATGTTAGAAAACTGGCATTAGTCTAATAATTTGAACACCTCTGCACCTCTCGAATCATACAACTATTCGATTGCCCTCACGAGGCCGTTCCAGTGCTCACGTCAGTTCTAAAATCCCTGACAGGGTCGAGAATCGAACCCGTGATCTCCTAGATAAGAAAGAGGCACGCATGCTTCTCCTACAGCACGGGGTCCTCTGACAATTAACTTTGTTGATTAATAATAATAATAATAATAATAATAATAATAATAATAATAATATAACTATGTCTACCCCCTATTAATCCCATTTCTTACGGGGTTGGGGATGAGATGCGATGAAATTCCACGTGGCTGATGATTTCTACAGCCGGATGCCCTTCCTGACGCGAACCTCACGAGAACAGTTAGATATGCAATGAACGAAGATGAATGAAAGTTCAATTTCTAGTAGTTCCGACTTTGGCTACCAGATGTCACTGTTGACACCAAGTGGCGAACGTTGGATCTTAATAGAGCGTTCTTCACGAAATAACCTACAAATTTGCCTACACATTATCAATTGTAGTGGTAGGTTCTTTTACATGCCATAAATCTAAGACATGGGCCCGCCGGCTTTGCTTCCCCGCATCCGTGCAGGGCTTTAAAAAGAACTGACGTAATTCGGAAGACTTGATTTGCATTCTATGGCCACATGACACGAATAAGCCCAATGAGATTGACAAACAAGCGCTTTACTTACTTTCTGGGAAAGAGAACCAAAGGAACCTGGTTTACGGAGGTAGAAGAGGACTTAAAAGATGTAGGGATTACATATGACGATATTCAGAAGCGAATACCCCTGAAGATGAAACACAAAGGGACCGTAGTTTCCAAGAAAAGTCTGAAATTACTACAGGCAAGACAGAAAGCATCACCATCGGGAACGTATGAGACGCTACTGCGCAAATGTTAATGCTCGAGGAAGAAGTCAGTTGGATTAACGTGGTCCGTAGATGGCAGAAATGACAATAATAAAAATAATTTTCTTCTTTATTAGGAATATTCTACAATAAAATAGGTTTCCTTCAACCCAAAAATATTCTATTCCTTCACAAATTTCGGTCTTCAGCATCTTACTCGGTTAAGCCTCTGGTAGCCATGCTTCTCTTTACACCATCCATCCATTGTTCTCTTGGTTTACCCCGTTTCCGTTTGCTTTCAGTTTGCCAATGTAACATTACATTTGGAATTCTGAAGGATTTTAACTCTCTTAATAATGCGACGACTTCGGCCGGGTTTGAACCACCCTATGAAATTCTACCTGGTCTCCTGTAACAGCTGATTGTGTAGCTAACAAGGAAAGTGCAAATAGGTCTTCCTTCGTTTGTTCTCCATCTTACACGTCAAAGTGTAGGGCTAATCGCTTGTTTCCTGTTGTCCAAGCCTTTCCCAATGCTCACTATAATGTTTTGTCAACCAAAATATGCCTGTCTCTATGTTCACTTTAAGTCTACTGTATTAATTTGTACCAGAAATATGTAAATTCAACTTTGAATAAGATAATATACACCATTTTATTTTTTCTCAGTTTATCCCTTGTATACATGTCCATGGTTTAATTATTTTAGCATAGGCCCACCTCCATTACCCAAAAAATTTTGTTTAATGGAAAAAAATGCGAGTCCGTTTCGTGTCAGTTAAAGGTGTGCAGAAAATATCGAGAACCCCGCGCGGATAAACAAAACGTTATCCGCATGCGCCTCACATCCGCTCGACATTTTCCCGCATTCGCAAGCTTGTTATCCGAATCTACTGGCAGAACAATAATATTTTTAATTAGATACAGCATAAATTACTAAAGCAGCATATTTAGACATTTGAGGAGAAAGTCCTTCTCTTAGGCTTTGTATGAAATGTGCTGTTTAAAATGAATATTATACAGCCAGAATTGCAACCCTTTCCTGTTCGGAGTGTTAATTATGCTTAACTAGCACCCGGGAACAGTTATGAATGCATAACGTGGTAAACGTCTTTATTTTCGATGTCAATGAATTATGACCTATATCCGTTTAACGTCTCAGCATGATGGGTTAAAATCACTGACTGGACTATTAATTAATTATATTATCATGGAGATGCTTGTGCAACGTATTCTTGTCAGACGTAATTTAAGAATGGCGAGGTGCAAGAAACTCAAATCCCCTTAGTAGTGGTTTTGTAGCGGTTCTACACCCACCGCCACCGCTCCACCGCTGGAATACTAAAATGGCAATATCTCGCGAACCAATCAGGCTAGAAACTTGTACGAGGTGTCACTGAACTCGGGCTAACACCCCCTTTCCAATGGACAACATATTTCCACCCCAAAATAAAACCTACCCCTACTATGGGGTGAAATTGTAACTTTTTAGAGAATCTCTCTTTCAAATTGCAACATGTGAGAGTTTGAATGCCAATATGGAATTAAACGTTGTTCTACATAAAGTACATGTGTTCGGTGGAAAGCCACTATGAATTAACATGCTTGTTTTCCGTTTTTTACACACATGTTCACTCATGGCTTTTGTAAGAGGGCGGGCTTTTTAAAGATGGTGGCTGTAGTGGAACCTAACCTAACCCAACCCACGAGGGGTGATCAAAACGTTTTCCAAGTGGTGCTTGTCGATAGGCAAACTGATAAACAAAGAGGGGCATGTTAGGCCTTGAGGCGAGAGCCCCTGTTATTGTTGATGAGCCCCTGTCGTCGGGCCCCTGTTGATGGGTTATTGTTGACAGGTCATTGTTGACGGGTCATTGTTGACAGGTCCTTGTGGACAAGTCCTTGTGGACGAGTCCTTGTTGACAAGTCCTTGTGGACGAGTCCTTGTGGACAGGTCCTTGTGGTCGAGTCCTTGTTGACAGGTTATTGATGACAGGTCCTTGTGGACGAGTCCTTGTTGACGAGTCCTTGTGGGCAGGTCCTTGTGGACGAGTCCTTGTGGATGAGCCCCTTTGGACTGGTCCCTACGGACTAGCCCATGCATTTATTTAAATTATGTCAAAGGGTCGAACTACATTTTGCGTGTAAAGCAATGTGTTGAACTGACGTTGTTCACTAATCCTCGACTACTATAATGGGATAACGATATGAAAGGAAAGTGACGAAATACATGTGAACACGTGTGAGATGACCTTATTACCGTCCTCCTTGTGAAACAAGTCACATCCTGTTTTGGTTCACACGTGAGAAAATGCGAGTTCATGTGTAATATGATCTTACACAAAGGTGTTCACCTGTACACGCGCACGATAAGAGCTAACAAGTCACTACCTGTTTTGACAGTGGTGGGAGGTGAAGGGGAGGAGAGGGGGAGAGTTTGTGTAAGGGACAACACAGGTGAAGAGAGAAATAAATATGTATTGCTCATAATACATGTAGAGCTGAGGACTGTGCATAGGACTGTAGGTTAAGTACAACATGAATGAATAAATAAATACCAGGCACACAGGTTCACACAACATGTAATTTATTAATCCAAGAATTAAAGGCTGAGCTAAATCCCAACCATTTTACATATAGTTTATTTCCTTTTTGTTTCAACACTTTTTCCACAAGGTAATGTTTAGGAAACGCCGTCTTTTGGAGCTCTTGGAGATAAAACCTGCGTTTTATGGGTTGATGGTTGAGGTCCTCGAGTAAATAGGTGACTGGACTGTTCAGGGTAACTTGACGAATTCGAAATAGTTCAGTCCCCCAATTTGGTGTGTAGCCCTTGTCGAAGACGGACTTGAATTTGCTCACACGAACATGGTCCCCAATGTTAAGGCGATGACGTTCAGGGTCTGCTGTTTTTATGGGGTTAAACAGTTTATCCAATCGCTGAATATTTTTGCTCACGAGGCGTGGCTTTGTCCCAAAGGTTCTGTGTTTGGTGTCATTGTAACGTGACACTAGCTCAGGTAACAAGTCCAACCAGCGATAAGTGCCCTGAGCGGTAAACGCTTTCCACATATGGGTTTTCAATGTTCGGTTGAACCGCTCGACCACGCTGGCTTTGAGATTGCTGTACGTGGTGTAATGGTGAATATCCTTAGATTTGAGAAAACTGGAGAAATCCTTGTTGAAAAATTCTTTTCCCTGATCGGTTTGTAGCAGCTGAGGTTGACGTTTGGAGTGTTGAATAATATGTTGAAAGGCCTTGGTAACTAGTGGACCAGACTTGCGTCGCACAGGTTCAACAAACGCCATTTTGTAATAAACATCAATGACCGTCAACATATAGCGTACACCATCGTTAACGCTAGCATAGGGAATCATTTCAACCAAGTCTGCTTGCCAAAGTTCATCCACACCTTGTGAAATCACCTTGAGTCGCTGATAGTGACGTCTAGCTGGACGATGCAACTCGTGAGCAATACCCATTTTAATGGGTGAGGGCTTAAACAATAATTTTGGCATTTCGAAGTTCTTCCTCAATTTCTTGAATTTCCCAATCGTGACCAGTATGGCCGGCTTGACGTGAAGCATGCAACAGCTGTAGTCGCTGGACGAGTTTATTGGGATTGTGCCAGTAGGTAACATCCACAAGGGGTTTTAATGGTTTAAATGTCACTCCCGAAGCGGACACTTTACGACGACCACTTTGATTAGTGGGGAACATTTTTGCAATGATGGTTTTATATTTTTGAGATATATTGGCATTCACTTGTTGAGTGGGATCATACTGTCTTTTGTGAGCATGGGTATCCAATAAAATGGATTTATATTTATCAAGGTCCTCTGACGTATAATCATGGGATGAGGGAGTCCGAGAGAATAGTAGCTTTAACAGTCATGGTGTTAATTTATAGTTGATCTTTTTAATGACAGCTTTAGTACGAGCAAATTTAATCGATGAATCACCAATTTAAAACTATCATCCTCATAACGAACACCATACGTGGTATCTGTGTTTCCAATAAATAGATTGGTGAAATAGGGTTCCAGTGTTGATCCATAATATTTCATTAAAATGTTTTTCAGTTGAGCTTTATGTTGAGGGGTGGCCAAGAGTTTTGAAAATGGAGATGATCTGGTAGGGCAAGGTGTTTCGACCATGGCCAGGGATTCCTTTTTTCTTAAAAACTCTGCAAGGGGTGATGCCTTTTTTTTTGAGGCGTAAACACTTGTTCCTCATTATCCTCAACTTCGCTAACACTAGTTAAATCTTCCTGTTCCACTTCCTCTTCCTCAGGGTCCTTGTGGTGCGTCTGAGTGGCTTGTGAAACAAAGGGTAGCGTTTCAGATGGCTTGAAAGAGGGTTTCAAAATAGCTTTTAGCGGAGGGGCTAAATGTTGTTGAATAAACAAAGCATGATCCGCACGTGATCGTTTCAATTGACGGGACTTTTGGCGAATAGTATTTTTGCTCTAATAATATGCTTTTTCAATTGACTCTCTGCTAACGCCATGGTGTCGTGACAAATGACTTGAGAGCGAATGATACAGTGCCTTAAATAGTAATAAAATGATCAAACCCTAAGCGATACCGCCCTTGGTTGAGTTCACTTTGTTTGTCAATCACTAAACAGGCATGACGTTGTGTGTTCCAGCACTTACCACACAATTCTTTAAACATTTGAAAGGTCATATCCGGATTCACATGTTCATTATAAATGTGACGACTGTTCCTCTCGTACTGGCGAAATAAAACAATGACATTGGCATTGTCACGAATCAACTGTTTGGACATTTTAGAATACGTTTGTCCAAGATAGAAGCAATCGATATGTTTGTGTCGACCCATGCTGAAATAGCTTTGAATGATGCCTTGCCGTTCAGTGGATACATCATCGAAAATCATGAGTGAAACAGGCTTTACCTCATCCGGTGAAATAACATTTTCTTGCGTGGAAAATGTAAAATACCCCATATTCTCATTTTGTAATCCAGACATGACTTGATCCAGAAACACGTAGAGGGGTTGGTAGAGAGATTTTGCGAAAATATAAATATTTTGAAAACACAGACCATTGGGCGCTGTAATAAGTGTCAGCAAAAGATTGGTCTTTCCACAGCCGGAAGGTCCCACAATGATGCAGCGAATGGAAGATGGAAACAGTGAACCATGACGTTGTTCACGTGATGTGGGGCAGAGATGGGAAACCATGTCCCTCACGGGGAATGACTCTTGCTGCTTAATTAGCTTAATTTCAACTAAGGCTTAGAGAGGCTAGCAGGCTGTCTATATACATCGCACCGAGCCTTGTCATAGAAACAGTAGACTCGTACTACAGGTTGACGATGGATGTCTTTGGACGTGCATTGATGGCCAAAGCTTGGTCTGTTCCCATACATGATCCTAAACAAGAAACAGATCCTGCTAATAAACACTATGTGTGATAGGTCAGTAGTGCCACGCACAAAACAAGGAGGTTATGACTTTAAAGGAAAGCGGTTAACTCATGTAAAACATCCTCAAGTGTCTACAGACGTTACTACAAAAAAGTATGTGGATAACAAAGTGTATGAGTTTTATGATAAAGTGCCTCAGCTTACGGTGAATGGCTATAGCGCTAATCATCACCGCATTGTTCACGTGGAAGACCCACAAGAAGAAGATGATGTCTGTACCAAGCGATACGTGACCTATGAAAAGAAAAGGCTTTATAAATTTATCACATCTGTATTTTTAGTGCATCTGACAAATGTAAAACCTGTGAATGAGAGAAACCATATACCGCTAGTTCATGACCAGCACTTGACCTATGTGCTTGCTTCGGGTTTAAGCCACTATCAAGTACACTATGATGGAACCATTCACATCAAATATGCCGTACCTGATGAGAACCATTTACAAATAGAGATAAATGGTCATAGGATGTTGGTCCATAACCATGAAATGGTCAATGCAGGAGATGAATTATCCTTTCATCTCATGTTGACATGGAATGAAAAGCAAGCTGGAAAAACCATAAAAGATTTCCCACTTTATGTAGAATTGGAATATACAGCCATGGAATAACAATCTGACGTTAGTTGTGACATAAACTTTCTTGTGAAAGGTTGTTGGTCATTATCATCATGGTGAAACAAAGATATGTGGTGAGAAAGACTAAAAATATGACCCCGTCCTTGGCAAAGCCTGGGCTTATGACATTCGTGGACAAACCCTTGCGAAAGAAAAAAAGAAAAAATAATGTGTTGACCATAAGGAAAGCTCTTCGAGCAGCACAGAGACATGTTATTCCAAAACGTCAGCGACAGGGTTCAAAACAAAGCGAGTGATCCCCATCCCTAAACGAGCGGGATTTTTACCTGCATTATTCGCTGGTCTGGCTGCTCTAGGTTCACTTTTAGGCGGCGCCAGTGCAGTGGCAAAAACTATTAAAGCCGCGCAACAGGGCAAGCAACAACTCAAAGAAAGTCAGCGACACAATGAAACAATGGAAGCCATTGCTATGGGGGCTAGAAATGTCAATTTGAAGCCAGCCTTTTATCAACAAGGATTTGGAATTTCACCTTTTCGAAATAAAAAAAAAATCTTTATCCTCAGCCATAGCAAGACATGCCCTGACACATCAACAAGTGGAATGCTATGCTAAACAACTGAAGCTTTCTCATTTTCGAGGTGTGATTATGCGAAACCAATTACCCTCACGACCCTGGAAACATGAATGTACTGTTGTCAATTTGGATGATCACCGAGAACTTGGAACACATTATGTAGCTTATGTCAAAGAGGGATCCACTGTATGGTACTTTGACAGTTTTGGGAATTTTCCCCCGCCCATGGAACTAGTGGTATATTTTGGAAACATGATCAAGATATATTATAATGTGAAACGTGAGCAAACGTTTAACAGCCAACAGTGTGGACGTTTGTGTTTATTTTTTTATATAAGACGCAGCATAAGCAAAAACGTCAACGGTATGTCGGTGGAAAGTAAGACGTTTACACTGCATGGACGTGGACCTGAAGTGAGCCTAGACTTTTACCCACCTATCGAATTGAGTGAAAAACCCTATGGTTTAGGACTTGTTTCACTTGAAACGTACAATAGAATATACAACATACGTGAAAATGTGAACAACAAGTTTTACTATGATGATTCTGTGCTCACCCTGAACTCTGGTGGATACACGATAGATGACATTTATGAGCACATTTATGTGGTGTTGATCAATGAATGTTGTTTAAAGTCATTTCTCGATGGAACGCGCAAGTTTGAACTTGTAGGAAATACCAACACTCATCGCTGCAGTATTTTTTCTACATTCAAAATTGACTTTAAAACACACCCTGATTCCATTGGTCCATTACTAGGATTTAAACCACGCGTGTTGGAGCCCAACAAAAAACATGAATCAGACCATGAAGTGAAATTCATTGAGGACCATCATGTGTCGGTGACGTGTAATATTATTAGTCAAGTGTACACCAATCAAGAACCATCGCATTCGCTTTATGACTTTCTTGTAACATCGTCCAATGGCTATATTATTCGTGAAAACCCTCCAGTGGTGCTTTTTCATTCTGTGGCTGTCGATGGTATTAGTAATATAACATTAAGACTGATCAATAGAGAGCAACAACTCATTGATCTAGATTCTACCACACCAGTGACTTACAAGTTGGTGCTAAAACCACTATGAAGTTTGTATATAAAGCAACAGCACCGTCTAGGAATGGTGTTAGTTGTTTACCACGTGAATACACGTTAACATCTCAGAACAAGCAGATTTTACAGCATTTGGGTTACCACGTGAACCCCCGCGATGAATTCTATCCTAGAGTTAGCGAACCACATCGAGGAACAACCAGGAGTGGTAAGAATTGATCTCCATTCTTATCAAGCTCAAACACCTGGACTCAATAACAATGATGAAATTCAATTTGTTTTCAACAACTAAGATATTTACACTCTACCGCATGAAAGTGTTATTCAGATTGAAGGACGGCTTACCAAAGCCGATGGCTCTTCACCCACTATATCCAAGTTAGCCAACCATGCTTTCGCCTTCCTGTTTTCTGAAGTGCGTTATGTGATTAACGATATCGTGGTGGATAGCACTCGAAATGTGGGTATTTCCAGTGTCATGAAACTATATCCCTATTATAGTGAGGAAGAAGCTAAAACACTTTGCATGGCGGGTTGGTGCCCTGACTCGATCAATGACTTGATGGTTCACACCGATGGCACCTTTACTGGATATTTACCTCTTAAACTGATTTTAGTCTTTGCTGAAAATCACCAGCGCATTGTGGTCAACGCAAGGGAAGTGCTTTATCTGGTGAGAGACAGGAGTGATAATAATGCACTCAAGGGAGCCAACAATGCCCCCATTGATTCAAAAATTCAACTACAACGCTTGCTATGGAAAGTGCCTCATGTGACCCTTAACGTTAGCAAAAAATTGGACATACTCAAAATGGTAAAGAGAGATATACCTCTAACCATGGAATTTAGAAGCTGGGCACTCCATGAGTACCCGCTATTGCCTACCACCAACACACACAGTTGGTCTATAAAAACAGCTCGCTATACAGAGAGACCTCTCTACATGATTGTGGGTTTTCAAACGTATCGCAAGTATCAACTAACCAAAGATGTCACGCAATTTGATCACCTGCAATTGAGAAATGCACGTCTTTTCCTCAACGGTGCTGTGTTTCCCTATGAAGGGCTGGATTTAGATTTTTCAAAAAATAAGTTTGGCCCCCTGTACGACTTGTTTTCTAAATTTAGATGGTCGTATTATCAAAAAGTTGTCACCCCAAGCTTTTAAGACAAGGGCGCCACTGATTGTCTTTGACTGTTCCTACTTGGAAGAGTCTGTCAAACCATCCAATATTGACATTCGACTAGATTTTGAAACGCATGACAATGTTCCAGCCAATACCACGGCCTACTGTTTGATTATTCATCACAAACAAGTCAACTATTATCCACTGTCCAACCAAGTGACAAGTGTATAAATAGCAGGTCAACACACATCAAACCGCTGTCATGTCTTGCTTTCAAGCCTCAAGAGATGTTACATCCATGAATTTAAAATCTGAGGAACAACGTTTCAAGACCTTTGCGACGTGGCCGGTGCCTTTTATAAACCCTCAAGCCTTAGCAGCCGCTGGATTCTACTATTTAAAAAGAAGAGGTGAAGTGTAATGTGTGTTTTGTCCCATCATCTTAGACCAATGGCAAGAGAGCGATGAACCCATGCAGGAACATCAGCGTTGGTCACCTGCCTGTCCCTACCTATGCAGAATGGAGGTGGGTAATATACCCTGTCATTCAAGTTACCCCTCACTCGTGCCTCTAAGTGATGAAAAAAGTTATGATACGTGTGGTCTTTACGGTGCCGGCAGTGCTTCAGTGAGCAGCTCACAGTTAAAAACATCCAGTTTAGAGACATTGGGATATCATCGGTGTTATGGACACTATAAACACAAAAGACTTTTTTGTTGTATGAGTTGGTACCACCTCTATCCTAGAATGAAAAAAGAATGTAAAACTTGTTATGCTAATAAAATAATGAAATAAAAAATTGGTTGTTGTTGTTGTTGTTATATTATTATTTCTTAAGCCCCCTGTCATATCCTAACCTCTATAGTGACTACTCGATGTTTTTATTTTCTTTTACTAGAATGGAATGTAAGTAAATGACATGGGTACACCTTACTGAACCATTGTCAGTCTGTGGTCAGTTGGACTTGATCCAGACAAGAGTGAACATGTTGCGTACACTGATTGTCGACTGTCAAGGGTTTAAAATTGGAGATAACAAATTTATATTTAAAGAAGTGGCCATTATCGATTGTTCCACTTTTTGGATATCGCAAGCTACCCATTTGCTGTTTAAACCACCTTATGCGTTTGATTTGTTGTGTGATAAAGACCGTAAACAAACCCAGTAGATTGAAACTCATATGCAACTAGACTGGAAGCAAGGAACCATTTCATATAAGCACCTGGACGTGGTCATGAAAGCCCACTTGTCTTCTGCCCATGTAGTATTTGTGAAAGGTAGTGAAAAACGTCAATGGCTACAACCAGTTTTAGCGTCTTACAGTCAATGTATCGATTTAATGGACATGGGCTGTCCCTCGCTGCAAACACTTATGGACCGCTGCCCTTGTGACAATATTACCCATAAAGCCTTGGCACAGGTGTGGCAATTGTTTCATTGGCTAACCACCAATGCCTGCTGGGAGTTGTTAAATAAAATTAAAACTAAAGGTTTACCTGTGAATGACACCAGTGAGATTTCTACAAGCGACGTGTAAACATCAACGTGATACCATGGAGAAAGGGGATGCTACCGATAAAGCGATTGGAAAGTTCTTCGTGTGGAAAAAAAACTAGACAGTTTTAACAAAGAAGAATTATTGGCTCTTCCAAAATCATTCATTTATTACGTCGCAGCAAATGCAGTGAAAGAAATCTGGCAACATGTAACAAAATCATGGACTCAAGATCCTGTGTTAAGTGAATTGCAACCATGTACGGATTATGATCACCATAAGCAAGTGGCTATGGAAAAAATACCCTCTATGCGACAGTGTGCTACTTGCCAGCTGGTCAAACTGTATCACAGTCATAAAAGTCAGTGTAAAGACTTTGTTTCCTCATTCCACGGGTGTAATGAAGAAAAAAGCAGCAACAACAAACATCATCCACAGAGGAGGAGGAAGATCAAACCTTTTTACCATCGATGGAAAAGAATATGCCAGACCTGTACTGGCAATGGCGTCATTAACAAAGTAATTCAATACTTGACTTTCGAAATCTACCTACCTGGTTATTATTTGTGTGGTCCTGGAACTTACCTTGAAGAACCTTTTGCAGCGGGGGTCATCCTGCATTAAGACGTGTAGCGGATAAAGTATCGTTGAAAAGCTAAACAACTTTTGACATCCTGTGATGTCTCAGTGAGAGAGAGGTTGGCAGCCCTCATTGTGATTAGTGCTATATAAGGAAAGTTAATGATGAGTAGACATGAACATTGAAAAGGATTGAGGAATTGGTATTTCTTTGTATTCTATGTTTGTAAAGCTCTATTTGTTGTGAAATAAAAACAAGGTTTACAAGATCACAATGTCTTTTAATTTTTAAAAATGGAGATAGCCATTTCTTCATTTTCATTTTTTCTTACATGAATATTTACATTTTCCACTTCCCCTTTTTTACATTCCCCTTGTTTAGTTCACACATTCTGTACTTTTTTGTTGTGAATTAAAAAATAAGGTTCACTAGATCACTATATCTTTTAATTCTAAAAATGGTGATAGCCATTTCTTCATTTTCATTTTTTCACACATGAATATTTGCAATTTCCACTTTACATTTTTTACATTCCCCTTGTTTAGTTCACACATTCTGTACATTTTTTTTGTGAAATATAAATAAGGTTCACCAAATCACTATATCTTTTAATTTTTAAAAATTGTGATAGCCATTTCATTTTTTCACACACGAATATTTACAATTTCCACTTTTCATTTTTTACATTCCCTTGTTTAGTTTACACATTCTGTACATTTTTGTTGTTGTGAAATAAAAAACAAGGTTTACCAGATCACAATGTCTTTTTAATTTTAAAATGGTGATAGTCATTTCACTTTTTCACACATGGATATTTACAATTTCCACTTTACATTTTTTTACATTCCCCTTGTTTAGTTCACACATTCTGTAAATTTTTTAAAATCTTTTTCGTAATATACAAAAGCAAACATTTTACACTAATATGTATTACTTATCTTATTTTTACTAAACTACTGTAGCCAAACATTATACATTCTACTTACAGTTTTTACAAAAAATATTACAATATAAAACACAATACAAATATTACAATATAGTGATCATTAGACTTAAGTAAAGTAATAGTCGTCAATGCGACTGTTTCCCCAAGCAAGAGTATTAAATGTGTTGGGTATAATGAATCGTTTTCTGTCTTCATTACTTAAAGCAACTTTGTTCAACAAATTGGTATGTAGCTGATGATTTTTACTTCTAAATTCACACATTTTCTTATATAATACAGGTGGGTTACTAACTATTCAGTTTTTATAATCACTTATATCTAACTCTTTACTAACAACATTCTTTTTCACTCCTTTTAATTTTTTTACTACTACATCATCAATTGTCATATAGCTGTATGATTTAGATTTTGTGCCTACAAAGGTGTCTATAATAACACCAGCACATTCATCCTTAAATTTCCCAAGAACCTTTTTGTTTACTAGAGGTAAATGGTAAATATTATCCTTGGGGTAGTCACTTGTATCAAACCTATTTAGCTCAGTTTAGATATCCTCGTAAAAATCATCAGTTTTAAACTCATAAATAAAAGAATCTGTGTCTGTGTAGAGTAATTTAGCATTATCAAGATAGTTTTTCTTTACATAATCATAGTGAAATTCATACATAAGTGTTTTTGATAATTCCAGAATGGTATCACCCACATATATGGGTTTGTTGTAAGTTACTTTAAGACGATTCATTTGTATTACAACTAAATCCTCATGAATAATTGAACAGCTATGAAAGTTAGGCTTGCTTATTAAGTTGCTCGCACCATACCTTTTACCATCATTCTCCCACTTTGTTATCAGCTTTACATCAACTCGTTTATCAACATTCTCCATAGTCTTTCCAAAAACACTATTATTCATGAGTTTATAAAAATCTTTTTCAAACGCGTTTGTTGACTGTGTTCTTAAATTATTGTTTAGATCAATATACAGTTTGAGCCATGCTGACTGATGAAATTGCAATACGCGATGAATTTTAGTTAATTTCAATCCATGCTGTAGACACTGTTTCAAGTTTTGATAATGTATTACATATTTACATTTATCATTTACATTAGCAATTAACATTTTTGTTCGTGATGTGATGTATGGAGATTTCATATTCTCAGGACAAATTGGTAAATCATTATGATCATCATGTAACTCTTTAGGGTACTCAAGATTTACCTCTAAAATATATCCTTTATCATCGTTATCATTAAGAGTGTCAACATGTAAGACATCAATTTCAGGTTGTGTCAGCCAGCGAAAATCTTTCAGTGGTAGATATTGACTCATAGCCCAACCATATTGGTTATTTGCATCGAGGTAGACAATATACTTTGACTCTTCACAAGGGTTGTAGCTAGGCATGTATTTATTATTCGCTTTAGAGTACCGTCCACTACATTGGCTTAATCCACCTCGAATTGATGATTTTGTAAAATTGATCATGTCTATATCAGTCATTAATTCTAAATTTACCTTCGTTTTTTTCAACATTGAACTGAAACTTAACCCAGGAGCAGTGAAATACTGACAAGGATCAAGATCATAAGTTTTCATACAAACATTCCGAAAATTTTCAAAAACATCTGCTAATAACAACACATTTGTCTTCAAATATATATCTGAAAATTCTCCTAAAGTTTGAATGTCAAACTGCGTCCATACACGATGTGCATGTAAATATTCCTGATCACTGATATGACTTGTGTTTAAGGAACTGTAAAATGCATCTTTCGGTGGTAAAGAACACTCCTCAAGACGTTCCACACAGTTAATATATTCATAAGGGGATATACCCTTTTGACGAATCAAATTAAAATCATCTTCTTTAGGAAAGACACGTTGAATTTCATGAAACTGATCTGATTTTAAATTACTAGCCAGCTTATCAAGACTACTCGGCATAAAGCGGAATGAATCTAAAAATCCCAGTTTAATGGTTTTTTATTGCTAGTTTTGATGTATTTTGTGAACGATATGTATTGTTCCTTATTATTTGCAATCACATCAATTTTTACATCTGAAGCTCCAAATTCTTTAACGATAAAGTGGTTATCGTATTTGCTACCGTTGTGTAGAATGACCGGAATGAATTTACTTACTCTATAATTTAAATTACATTCTTGGTGAGCAGCACCACGATATTTTCCTGTTAAATGGTCATGATCACGAACCCTGTCTGTATATGAACATTCACCACATATAAAACAATTAGTTTCAGTTTCAAAATTCATTTGCTCTGATGAAGTTAGTGGCTCCATTGGAATGATCGTATTTAAAATAGAGGATATACGGATGGCATCTTTCTCAAGCCTTTCCATAAAAACGTTAGGTGCATCAGGTCCTCTATAGAGCTCAAACTTATGTAAAGAGTCATCATAACTACATTTAATATAATATGCAAAGCTAAAAGGTTCATGGATGTGAGTAGTGTTGGTGAAAGGCTGGGCTGGATTCGATGAACATGTATTAAATGGTTTTAGCAAAGCCTCGAAGTCAGCATTTATAACAAATGGTACTCGAAGCTGTTTCTCATAATCCTTAAATTTTACAATGTTATTTTTAGGAGTCGGTAATATCGTACACACATGATTACACCCCCATTTTTGATGTTGAGCTAGTTGATCCTCTTTTCCAAAATATAACAAACAACCATCACACAACCACTTCTTACCTTCATATTTTGATAGCTGACTACCAGCAATTCGACTAAAATGTCTTATCCAACAATAGTGAGCATTTTCACCTTCAGTTATGTATAGTAAATTTACATGAGCAACCTTTTTTTCCTGAGTATAATGTAGAGGACCTACTATTCTCTTATTTTCAATTCCATAAACATTAATACTTACATTGTTCAGCTCTTCAAAACGTTGAATGTCTTTTATCGCCATAGGAAATTCTATATCTTTTAAATCTAACACTGAAGAATAGTGAGGATAAGATGACTTTCTATTCTCATGCATCACTGCTGGATGGAGAGCTGAGGTTACAGCCCACGCAAAACATGCGTCATCATTATTCAAAACGTTCACAACAGCTTTCTTTCGTTTAATCCATCCTGGCAAATCAATGTATGATGATGCTCGAAGGGGGTTGTATTTATTCAGGTTGGTTTCTAAATAAAGTACTTCAACCAACGCCCAGCCTGACTCCCTTTCCTGGAACTCTTACCTCTTCACAATGATAGCACTTGAAATATTTTGGTATATATCACTAATATTAGTTGATTCGCTAACAATTATGTTTTTTGTATTAAAGGATTTGATATCCGTAATTTCACCTTCGCTCCCAGTTTTAACATAGAGTCCAAAAGTTCAAAATTCATTTTTATTGTTTTATGCTCTAATAAAACATTACCTACCAAGCCAAACACAGTAGGTTGAACATTTTTTAAAAATGATTCAATACTTTGAGTTTTTTCTTTACTATAAAGTCTATAACTAGCAATTCGACTTTTAAATGCACTACCAATTTGTTGAATATTTCCAGAATTTCTTTCATGGCAAGTGTTATTTTTATGTTGAATACTGCGTAAATGTCCATGAATGATTGAAGAAGGTATATCAATATTGCATACATCACAATGTGTTATTGAAGGTTCAATATTCTTCTTTCTTTTTGTTGCACAACTTTTTTCACAATCTTTAGAACGTTTACGCTTTTGAGCATCACATTCATTTAAAGGTTCCGTGCTAGTTGATGGTTTTACAGTTTTTAATTCCTGTTGTTCCCCATGTACTTCAACCATGTGGGATTGATATCGCTTTACAGCAGAAAAACCAAGTTCACAAACTGAACACGAAAATGGTGCAGTACTGACATGTTTTAAATTTACATGTCGTGTAAGACTATCCTGTCTGTTAAATGTTGTAGCACAATGACTGCATACAAACATTTTCTGATTATGTTTTGTACTTGCATGACGTTGAAGGCTGTCAGGTCTTGAGAACTGTTTCTTACAGTCACCACACTTGAACATGATGATTACTTTCCAAGTTATCTATAAAAGAAAGAAATCATCAATGTTAATAATAGATAAAACAAAATACAATATAAATAGTTTAATTATATTCCAGTCAATGGTTATAGCAGGGTATTTAAATCGATCTGTGAACTCCTAGCAAGTGTAACTTCATGTAGTTCTAACTGGGGGTTACTATATACCACTGTCACTGACACCTAGTGGTGAACATTGGAACTTGATAGAGTGGTAGAAACCAGCGGTCGCCAGTTAAGTGAGCTAAGTGTGGCGTCATAGCCAGACTTAAAGCAAGTCTAAACTTGTAGAACATGTCACGTGATAGAAACCAGCGATCGCCAGTTAAGTGAGCTAAGTGTGACGTCATAGCCAGTCTTAAAACAAGTCTTAACTTGTAGAACATGTCACGTGATAGAAACCAGCAGCCACCAGTTAAGTGAACTAAGTGTGACGTCATAGCCAGTCTTAAAACAAGTTTAAACTTGTAAAACATGTCACGTGACAAGGTTAAGTTAGGTAAAGTTAGGTTATGTTAGGTGAACTGAAGTTAAGTCTTTAAATATTCCCCCTGTCACTGACACCTAGCAATGAACATTCAGACTTAATAGAGTGGTAATCAAAATCTAACCTACAAAATTAGCTTTACACACCATGGTCAAGTAGTTCCAACTTTTGACTGCCAAATATACCATTTTCACTAACATGTAGTGGTGAACATTGGAAAATATCACTCTAACTGTTTAAAAGTTATTAGAGGGGCACTTACCTTTTTATAATTTATCAACTGCTGTCACTGAATTAACAGATTGTAGGAATCTGGTAACCTACAGGTACCCAATTATCTGTAAACAAATCAATCAATCAATCAATAAATACATTCCAATCAATAACGTCAACATCAATTAGTAATAAAAGACTACAATCCATTAATAATAAGTACTTACCATGCAAAATAATTTAATGATTTTCTACCAAAAAGCCTTTTTTTCAACTCTTGAGCAGTAATAGAGCACTGTCCACTCAAAGCGAGCAATAAAGACTGACAGCAGGGAAATATATGACACCTCTTTTATATAAACTCTCATCGCTCGTGTCAGCAGTTTTTTGCAGATCATTGCAATTCCTTTTCCAATACAGCTGAGAGTCCAAAGTACACTAGGAACACCTGTGTGGTATCCAATGACTGCTGACTTTGCATGATCATCACCCATTGTCTTGATCAACACCTGAGGTTTCAAATTACTGCAGCGTCAGTCATAGCAACGGCAGTGTGCGCTCTCTGGCATGTCAGCAACATGACACCGGAAGGAACACCTGTGTAATATCCAATAACTGCTAACTTTGCATGATCATCATCCATTGTCTTCATGAACACTTGCGGTTTCAAATTACTGCAGCGTTATTCATAGCAACAGATCTGCGTGCTCTCTGCCATGTCTGTAATATGACACGGGAAATATAAAAAGACGTCTTACTGCACGTGCCATCTCCACAGTTTTAACACCTTAAGAACATGTATTATTCTCTTTCAACTACAAATGACTCGTTAGAACACATCCATCCACCAAGTTAGATCCCTTGTATGTTCACATGTATTTCGTCACTTTCCTTTCATATCGTTATCCCATTATAGTAGTCGAGGATTAGTGAACAACGTCAGTTCAACACATTGCTTTACACGCAAAATGTAGTTCGACCCTTTGACATAATTTAAATAAATGCATGGGCTAGTCCGTAGGGACCAGTCCAAAGGGGCTCATCCACAAGGACTCGTCCACAAGGACCTGCCCACAAGGACTCGTCAACAAGGACTCGTCCACAAGGACTCGTCCACTAGGACCTGTCATAAATAACCTGTCAACAAGGACTCGTCCGCAAGAACCTGTCCACAAGGACTCGTCCACAAGGACTTGTCAACAAGGACTCGTCCACAAGGACTCGTCCACAAGGACTTGTCCACAAGGACCTGTCAACAATGACCCGTCAACAATGACCTGTCAACAATAACCCATCAACAGGGGCCCGACGACAGGGGCTCATCAACAATAACAGGGGCTCTCGCCTCAAGGCCTAACATGCCCCTCTTTGTTTATCAATTTGCCTATCGACAAGCACCACTTGGAAAACGTTTTGATCACCCCTCGTGGGTTGGGTTAGGTTAGGTTACACTACAGCCACCATCTTTAAAAAGCCCGCCCTCTTACAAAAGCCATGAGTGGACATGTGTGTAAAAAACGGAAAACAAGCATGTTAATTCATAGTGGCTTTCCACCGAACACATGCACTTTATGTAGAACAACGTTTAATTCCATATTGGCATTCAAACTCTCACATGTTGCAATTTGAAAGAGAGATTCTCTAAAAAGTTACAATTTCACCCCATAGTAGGGGTAGGTTTTATTTTGGGGTGGAAATATGTTGTCCATTGGAAAGGGGGTGTTAGCCCGAGTTCAATGACACCTCGTACAAGTCTCTAGCCTGATTGGTTCGCGAGATATTGTCATTTTAGTATTCCAGCGGTGGAGCGGTGGCGGTGGGTGTAGAACCGCTACAAAACCACTACTCCCCTTCCGTCCAATCTAAAATCCCGTATAGTAGGCGATGTATTGAAGATAGAGATATGCCCTCCTGGCATTTTTAGCCTACTTTCGATTTTTGCAAAAAATGAAAGTAGACTTATGAGATCAACACAGGGCGAAAAAAGTGTGTCTGTCTGTGTGTGTATGTGTGTGTGTGTGTATGTGTGTGTGTGAGTCTGTGTGTGTGTGTGTGTGTGTCTGTGTGTGTCTGTGTGTACTCTGAATGTCTGTCTCCCCCTATCAATTCGAACACGGTGAATGCGAATTGAACGAAATTTGGTACAAAGGTAGCACTAGCAAAGGACACCTCAGTGTCATGTTTTATATCGCCGCCATCTTTACTAAAACTGAATGGCGGCCACTCAAACGTTCAAAACGTAAAATCAAATAACGACTAACCAAATCATCTGATCTCTACCAAATTTGGTAACAACATACCTTCGTATAGGATGCGTCTTGTGACCGAACTACAAGGTCGTCCGCCATACCATTTCCGGATGGCGGCCGTGCGAATTATGCAAACTTTATAATCCATAACATGGGACCCACCAGTTCCGATTATCGAGCCGAGAATCGTTTTTACTGTTCTAAAGGAAGAGGCACGTTCGAAATTAAAAGTTTATTTTGTAATACTATAGTGCAGACGTGATTTTAAAAAGCTGAGCCGATTCAGTAATAAGACAAGATGGCAGCGGATATCTTGTGCCTGACTTATATTTCACTAATTTGAGTATTGCATGCAATATAGCGTACTGATACAAAATAAATAAACTTTGTATGAAATGCTTTATATATAAATAATATACTCCAGTGATGAAATCGTTTAGTATAAATCATTATTTGCTAACAAGTTCTATGTAAGTCATTTTATATTGAACGATATTCGTTGACACAGTTAGCTCAGTGGTAGAGCGTTAGCCTATCGCTCAAATGCCTATGGTTCAAACCCGATCAGAGCTAGGTTTTTTGCTTGAAATGTTATATGTTTATTGTTTTGCAATGACTCAGATGTTTTAAAATTAAGCGTTATATTGTGCATATTATGGTGTAAAATATATATTTAATTAAAACATAATTCGCCAGCAGATTTACTCGAGACATCTAGCTGCCAAAAAGATAACTGCACGCCGACCTACTTATTAACTTCCAGATTTTATTGAAAAGTTTCTTCTTCTGGCCGCTAGAATGCACTCCCTCTTAGGATGATATTGTTCTATATTTCACCACTAGATGTCACGTCTAGTCTACGTGGGGCTCCATTGATCACTATACCATTGGCATTCTATGAGCATCGAATTTGAAGAATGACAAGATGATACTACGATACATTTTTACTTTTTATTTTAAAGGGTTTGTAACAGCCTATTTTGCGTTACTTGAAAATGTTATTTGAAGTAAAGAACAAAACGATTTCACATAGTTACTGAATTCAAGCCGTTGGTGTTAGTTCAGGTTATTAATTACTACTTTTATTTCAGGCAAATAGCAATCGAAAATATCCACATTGTTTGTATACACACGTCTCTGTAGGGTCATGGAAAGATTTGTTAATTCAATTAGGGTTGTGAAAGCCATGCACAACCAGACGTGTAAAGACATGCCTCAACTCAAAGTTGACTGTTGCCCACGGCAGGTCGTATATGTAATAATAATAATAATAATAATAATAATAATGTTATTGGTTTTACATCCCTTTTAACTATTGCTGCTTTTAGAGACACCGGGGTGCCGGAATTTTGGCCCGAAGGGGATCTTAAACGTGCCAGTAAATGTACTGACACGGCTCCCTCGCATTTGTGCACCCTCAAATGCCAGCTGACTGCGCCAGGATAAGAACCTGCAACCTAGGGCCCAGCAAGCGAGAACGTTACCGCTGAGCCACGCAGCCAGTCCGGTCGATTATGTCTCCAGATCCATAACATTCTTGATATACTTCTTATCTTTCTTTCTTTCTTCAATGATGGTAGCAGTTTTTATCTACGTTGTGGCGTTTGGTAGAGGTAAATCGTTTCTAAGGTCTTCAACAAAGAATAGTTCTATTATACTCTTTGATAATAACAACGAGTTATAACTATACTCATACATTTAGGAGAAAGTAGGCTATATGTTCTTTACTGAACATCTTGTTTGTAGAACGTTTCATGCTGAAAATTCTTACACTCATAGTATATTGATATTTTTAACGGTTTGCCCAGTGTAAGCTTAAAAAGCGCACAGACGCTAGGTTTTGCTTTCGACTTTTTCACTGAAATCGTTACTGATTGGCTTCCTTTGATCATAAATTATTATTTTCTACGAAAACCTTCCTGGAGACATCCTTTACAGAACGGTGAAAACCACATCAATAGCCATCCAGTGGTTCTCGAGTTTACCCGTAACATCCAAGAATCGGGGACTTTGTTTTATATTAAGTAAAGATTATACGCCAATCAGTATAATTTAATATAATACTAGCGGACCCGTGCGAGAAATCTCGCATGTTCATAAGCCATACTTTCCCCAATAGGTTTATAATGAGTGACTTAAGGAGAAAGGTTGTTATGTTATTATTTCAACCAAATGATTATAGAACACCATTTTTATTTCAGTTAGAATTCCAAGTTGTACGTTCTGTAACTTAAGAAGGCAATTACTGAAAATTCTATCATCATAACACTCACCAGTTATTCGATATTTTTATGAAAGCATCTTGGTCAAGATTTCCTGCTTTATCTTGTTGGCCGAGAAGCCTCCTTCTCCCTTATCAGGACAGCCCTAGATGGAAAACTTCTTCACGCTCCACTTACAGTGAGGCTTCCTTGTTCCTAAGTGCAACGATCAGAGCTAAACTCCCTTTCACGTTACTTACAGGCGTGCTTTCCTTGTCCTGTGTGTAGCGCTGAACGCTAAACTCCTTTGCACGTTACCTACAGGGGTGCTTTCCTTGTTCTGTGTGTAGCGCTCAACGCTAAACTCCTTTGCACGTTACCTACAGGGGTGCTTTCGCTTTCCCGAGTGGAGCGTCAGCATGAGAGCAAGCTGTGGCTGGTTTCTTTCTTTTATATTTATGAAATTAAAATGCAATTCGTCACTGTTGATTCCATTTCAGTGCTGAGTCCATTGATTGAGAGCTTAGCCGTAACACTCACCGGTTATTCGATACATTTCAGTCAGAATTGCAAGTTGTACGTTCCGTAACTTAAGAAGGCAATCACTGAAAATTGGATATCATAACCCTCATCGGTTATTCGATATTTATGAAATTATACGATTTGAGTACCCAATCCATTGATTTAGTAATTCTGAAAACCATGGGAAATGATAGAAGAAAAACCTGTAAAAGAATTAATGTTTAATAGTTCTAAGGTTTTAGACGCCGTAACACACGCCGGTTATACGATTTAGAGTACTCAATCCATTGATTTACTGTTTCTGAAAACCATGCGAAATGATCGATATTTATGAAATTAGAATGCAGAGGAAAAACCTGTAAAATAATTAACGTTTAATAGTTTTAAGGGTTTAGACGACAACTCATAATTGCAGCATGTTAGAGCATCAGTAGGCCTATTTGCCTTCTTACAGAAATTGCTAATTTATGAGACCTATATGATGATGATGATAGTTTTAAGGTTGTAGACGAAAACTCTAGCATGATACTGCAACAGTATTTGCAAAAAGCACACTTATTACAAAAATCGATATTTATGGAATTAGAATGCAGAAGAAGAACCTGTACCCAATCCATTGGTTTACTGATTCTGAAAATCAGATAGAAGTAAAACTGTTAGAGAATTAACGTTCAATGTTTTAAGGTTTTAGACGACAACTCAGAATTGCAGCATGTTAGAAAAAAAGGGAAGCTTTTAGTTTAACGTGACCGTTAATCTTGAGATCATGAGCCACGGGACCTCCTTTTTACGTGTAATCCGAACCACAGGACATGGCATTTCACTTCGAAAATCTCACGTGCATACAGCAGCATGATAGAGCAACAGTGTTTGGAAAAAGCACAATTCTTACAAAAATCGATATTTATTGAATTAGAATGCAGAAGAAAATCCTGTATCGCGGCATATTAACAGACCTGGAATATAATAAATCCATTGTTTAGACGGATGAGCTTAAATCATGTTCGTTATGAGTCCATTGATTGAAAGCTTAGCAGTAACACTCGCCGGTTGTACGATTTGAGTACCCATCCATTGATTTAGCTTACTGATTCTGAAAACGTACACATTCCTTTGATTTGCTATTTCTGAAATCGATGCAAAATTATAAAGGAAAGACCTCAGAATGTTAAAATGAAATTTAAAAAAAGCGTCACAGCGGCCAAAATGTGAAGTGGACACCAATTATGGAGCGTATCATCTTGCAGCAACAGTAACTGCAAATCGCACACTTCTTACCGTTTTTTAAATGTCATTTTTAAAGAAATTATAGATATTTATGAAATTAGAGTGCAATGAGTCACTGGTAATGTATATTCTCTTTCATTTGAATGCTCATTTTTCACGATCGGTCTCTTGTGAGCGCCGCAGGAGGGATGCATACTACTGAAATAATATAAATGATGATAATCCCCTTCCGTCCAATCTTAAATTGACTGTGAATTTTGCGGAACGAAAAGTTCACAGGCGAAATGAGAGTTGCACTTCCAGGGAATGGCGAGGCGAATGAAACTCAAATCTCCCTTCCGTCCATTCTTAACTTGACTGTGTTTCACAGGCGAAATGAAGAAAACCCGAGTTACACTTCCAGGGAAACTCCAAACACAACCACCCTTCTCAGAAGTCTTAACTCAACACGGCTCGACGGTTTGCTGCTGGCTGTATCTGGGGCAATAGGTTCGCCCACTAGCTAGGCTGTAACAGGGATGATAAAACTCGCCCTTAGCTAGCTCGTCAACTTTCGCCACAGTAGTTGAATGGACATGGATGGAAGAAATTAAAACGTAAAAACACTTATAGTGGGCGGTGTATTGAAGATAGACATATGCTCTCGCGGACCTTTTTGTGATGAACAATTCTTACACTCATAGTATTTAGATAGTTTTAACGGTTTGCCCAGCGTAAGCTTACAAAGCGCTTGGTCGCCAGTTTTTTTTCCGACTTTTCCACTGAAATCGTTACTGCTCGGCTTCCTTTGATCATAAATAAATTATTTTCTACAGAAATCATCCACGAGATATGCTTTACAGAATGGTGAAAACCGCATCAAAATCCATCCAGTGGTTCCCGAGTTTACCCGTAACATCCGAGAATCGGGGACTTTGTTTTATACTAAGTAGAGATGACATACTGTAATTTGAATGAGATTAGCTTAAATCATCATCATATATTTGTCATGAAAAAAAATATAACGTAAAAATAAACATCCGGGTCCTAATAATGATATTAAACAAGTTCGGATTGTATTCTAAAAATATTCGCATTTTTTCTCCATACTTTATCCGCAGCTTATCCGCTATCCGCACAGACATGCAAACTATATTCACACCGCGGAAAATTTTGCGGATATCCGTGGGGTTATATTAATAATAATAAGGCCGTAACAGTCCTTGAGTTTGAGCTCCTCGTATTTCCGCTTTTTATGTAATTTTTATACGTTTTTATGGATAGTTAATGATTTCTATGGTGACTTTTAAGGATTCTTGTCGAAGAAAAGTGTGGATACGTATATAATATTTGATTTTTAGCCCCCCCCCCCCAGGGGCTCACATCTAGTGGGACGTGGGTTGGCGACCATGGGGCCCCAGCTCAGTCCGGCATTGCTTCCACTTACTTGTGCTGGGCTCCTCTCCGTCTTCTTTCTTGTCGACCTCACTTGGTCAACTCTTGTTCTCTTCCGACCCCGACGGTATTAGCGTATCCGAGGCCTAGGGAGTCTCTTCATTTCCCGCCTTAATTGGCCCTTGTTTCATCTTTTCTGATACCCTCCTTCTGCGAGGGGTTAGCCTTCCTTTTCATTTCCTTTTACCTCCTGCCTTCTGCTCAAGACCCTTAAGGAGGCAGGGTGTATGTAGCCCCACCATTTCTTGTGCACCCTAGATATTGCTACACCCTCAGGGGCTCACGGCTGGTGAGTTCGGGAGATGGCGACCCCGAGGGATTCCTGTGCTAGGTTCGGTTTTCCCCCTTTTATCCATTACCTGTGGGGGCGGACTCTCTCTCCTCTTTCCCTTTCCTATCTGCCTTTCATGGCTCTCCTTTCTTCCAAGTCCCTCAATCTGCCTTCTCCGAGGGTTGAGGGCATTTCCTTTCCTCCTGTCCTTTATTTGCCTTATTCTCCTTTTGTTTTCCATTTCTTCTTCTAGTATATAAGTTAGTAGTTAGTTTTAGTTATAGTTTACATTTCATTATCATCTTCACGATCACCCAAACCATTAGGGGCCGATAATCTAGATGTTAGGCCCCTTAAAACAACAATTATCCTTATCATCATGATTTTTAGAAATGCTAGCACTTCGGCATAAAAATTCTCCGACATTTGGCTGAAAGATTCAACTATCAACATCTTTGAAAGCATAAACTGTCCTTATGACAGGTGGCTAATATAGAGACCACTATCCCATAAAGGGTTAAGAAGGGAATTCCTGAACTACCAAATGAATTAAGTCTAATCATCAGTACGATCGGGCCCCAAGAAGAACATATTATGAAAATATATACGAAAGTGTCAGAATGAAGTAGCCTACCAGACTTATGATAATGATTTAAAATATGAAAGGTGTGCAGACATTTGTATGCTGAAGTTCAGCATACACGTATTGATGTCCATGGTGGTGCACTTAAGCCTCTTAAAAGAACTGTTAACATAAATATTACCATTCTGAAAAGATGTCATCTTTGTTGTTACTTCTAGAATGATGGTACCCATGAAATGAAGTGACTCCTGCTATTTCAGTGTGGACTTTTGTTGTATTTTGAACGAAGATTTAGTGGTATTCCGCTACAACATGTGACTTGGCAACATATCCTGTAAAGTTTGTAATAAAATGAACTAATTGTGTTGTCTGGATAAGTGTAATTCTTTCATCCATAAGAAGTGGGTTAAATGGGATTGCAGAGGATGTGTCCCTCATAAGACTAACATTACATTAGTTAAAATCGTAACTTTTAAGTATTTGGATGGGACTGTGCTCGAAATTTGACATAGATTTGCAATGTTAATTAGATGTTAGCTGATGAATACTTTATTTACAGTCGAAACATTTAAGTCTCTAATAATTGTATACATTAAGGTGGACACATTTTTTTGTTTTTAACATCTTTAAGGAATTTAAAGGCAATACGGAGCAAGGCATTGAATATGATCAATTTTATTTATATGACATAAAATGAAACAAAATGCAGTAAATTTGTATTTCCAACTGTCAACTGTCCCCTCATTGAAGCGGGTCGGGGCGGCATTCCATGTCTCTTCGTGAATCATTAACTCCACAGTCATCAAATTGGCTGTAAAGGGATTGATTGTAATGTTAAGACTATCATCTATATGGCTAATATTTTGGTTTTCATTCTTTAACCAGATTTAATCATTCATTCTGGATTTTTTTTTTGGAAAGAAATATTGTTTGAATTTTTAAAGGATTGGTGAGTTTTTTCACAAATTGTAGCCTTGGAATCAAGGAAATAAGAAATAAATTACATCAAAATAAATAAAATTAAATACACATAAATGAAAATAATTAAAAAATACAAACTAAATAATACAAAATTATGATATATAAAAATATAACTTTAATTAAAATAAAATAAAACGAAAAATAGCCTTGGGGGCACAACTAGTGTCTGTGTTTACTGTAAAAGGTTCTACTCATAGGGTCAGTGCTCAGAGAGGAAAGCAAACTACCTCACTCTTCATCTTGCCTAGTACGCCTCATTATAGTGCTGCTTTGAGGTCTTGTGGGGTATCTACCGACCTAAACTCTGGTGATACATTTTGAGGATCCAACCAGCCACTGGGCTGACTACCATACAGACAGACACAATTATAAAATTTTATAAATACAAGTACAAGTACAAGTGCAAGTGCAAGTGCAAGTGCAAGTGCAAGTGCAAGTGCAAGTGCAAGTGCAAGTGCAAGTGCAAGTGCAAGTGCAAGTGCAAGTGCAAGTGCAAATGCAAATGCAAATGCAAATGCAAATGCAAATGCAAATGCAAATGCAAATGCAAATGTAAATGTAAATGTAAATGTAAATATAAATATAAATATAAATATAAATATAAATATAAATATAAATATAAATATAAATATAAATATAAATATAAATATAAATATAAATATAAATATAAATATAAATATAAATATAAATATAAATGCAAATGCAAATGCAAATGCAAATGCAAATGCAAATGCAAATGTAAATGTAAATGCAAATGCAAATGCAAATGCAAATGCAAATGTAAATGTAAATGTAAATGTAAATGTAAATGTAAATGTAAATGTAAATGTAAATGTAAATATAAATATAAATATAAATATAAATATAAATATAAATATAAATATAAATATAAATATAAATATAAATATAAATATAAATATAAATATAAATATAAATATAAATATAAATATAAATATAAATATAAATATAAATACAAATTCAAATATAAATATAAATTGTGTAATTTTACACTTGTGTAAGAACATTTCACGTCTTCTGGGGGGACATGGGCAATCAATGATAATGTCTGGTTCATGGGATGGGGACACATATGTAGGCTACATGCTCTGGGCTTGACTATGGAGTTATGATCACATTTGATCTTCGCTGAACATTCTTCTTCTTCTCGTTACGGTAGTGGGCACAGTAAACTCTTTACCCAATTGCTACTGTGCAGTGGTGTGTATTATGAGGTAAACATCGACTACCGATAAAAGGCGTAAGACCAGTGAGGAGCGGGTTATTCCAAACAAAGAGTATGACGTAACGAAAAGACATACATATGAGGAAAACATATGAAAATGGACTGGGACACAAATGGTATTTGACTCTTCACACCGAAGTGACCCAACTTGGTGACTTACTGCACATAGACACACATGACCAGGTCACAATTATGGATCAGGTGAAAGGAATACTCTTTCAAAGCCTTAAATCAATGTTGTCGAAAAATGATACTATGCTACTAACCAGCGGAATTGTAGGATTATGAACTAATGTGGCAACATTTAAAGGCAGTGCATACCCTAATGAATATAACTCGCGCAGCATTATGGCACGTTGAGAGTCATAATGTGGACATTGAAAGAGAATATGATTTAAAGAACCCTCCATCTGCAAACACGAACACAAGGCATCATCACGTCGTTTTATACGGAATAAATACACCGGCGTTAATGCATGATTAAAGCGGAGACGAATGATTGTAATAATGTGTCGTCGTGTGTATTTACCACCCTGGAACCATGGTTGGCGTAAAATAGTCGGTTGTATCCCAAAATAATGTTTGGCCTTAAGTTTCGCATAGTTAGTCCACGTGACTTGCCAGTCATGCTGTATCGTCGAACGAATTAGAGAACGCAAATCAGAAATGGGTATGGCTATATTGTAAGCCTTGCCTTTACCATTAGCAGCATCTTCGACTAGTTTATCAGCGATTTCAATACCCTCAATATGTGAATGGCTGGGTACCCACGTAATACTGACGTTGAAACCCTCAGTTTGTAAAGTGTACAATTGATGCACTAACTGACATAAAAACCAATTATCGGCCTCAAGAACATTTTGAAGTGCTTGCACGACACTCATTGAGTCGGTACAAATTACAGAATGACGAATAGCATGTTGTTTAATATAGAAACACGTCTGGCGGATGGCAAAAATTTCGGCTGTAAATATCGTGACGTCTGAGGGTAAAGTATAGACTACTGACATGAGATATGTAAATCCAGAGAGAAGAAAGCTGCTCCCACACGGGATGGGTTAACCATTTTAGAACCATCGGAATAAAAAATAATGCCAGATATCAAATGGCTCGTTATCTCGTGAAAAATACGAGGAATGATTACTGGGTTATGTTAAAAAGACTGATATACTTGGGGTGAGGAATGCTTGAGAATATTCGGTTGAAAATGAGCTGCGGAATACGGAATATTATATATAGGCAACCGTATGACTTTTAATATATTATGGCAGTACGGTTTAAGAATGGAATATGCGGCCAGCAACGCCGGAACAGAAGCTGTGGGCAATAATCGACGAGTATAACGTTCCTCCAATAATTGTAATTTAGGGACGATAGGTGATACTGCTATCATCATTTTACGCATCAGGTACATACACGCAAGATATCTACGCCGATAATGTAACGACATTTCTCCGGTTTCGACTAAAATAAAAGGGCTCCTGTGGGGGTTGATATAAGTGCACCTATTATGATACGCAAGGCAGTAAACTGTATTCGATCTAAACGTAGGCGCCTAAAACTTGACATTAAATTTAAAAAAAAAATTAATTTAGCCCAGAACGAATGATGTTACGGTAGACTATTAATAATAATTCCGGATCTGCTCCCCAATTGCTCCGAGTGAGTGATTTTGGAACGTTGATTTTGCTGGCAAGATGACTCTGAAGTTATTGCGTATGTCTCTCCCCTTGCATTTTCCTGTCAATATAAATTCCTAAGTATTTTACACTCGTCACCTCCGGAATTTGGCCTTGACGATATAGTATAGGAGAACTGTCGTAAATTCGTTTGTGAGTAAATATCATTGCAGCGTTTTTTCCTGCAGAAGTTTCAAATCCGTATTGATGAAACCAGTCATGAGCATTAGATAAGGCGTTGTAGGCTATATATCCCTACGACATGCGGACAAATCTTCTCTTGTGCAATATATTAAAATATCTTCCGCATATTAAATGATGCGAGCGTGCGGTAATATGACTGTTTCTAGAGTACTAGTATAAAGTAAATATAAAATCCCACTTAGAACGTCTCCCTGCGGGACACCATAAGAAGTATGTCTGGAATCAAATACACCGGCTGGGGATTCGCTGAACATTGAGTGAATGCTGCTGGGCGGAGCACCAGTTAGTCTACAACAATCAGGCAAGATAAAGCATTGGAGCTTACATAACGACCCAAGGCCTCCTGCCAGCTGGATCTGAGTGCGCCAGCAGCGGTGCAGTCCGCGTACATTTCACAGCGGGACAAGTGCCAAGGTATGTAGTGTTTGACTACTCCTTTAAACTGTTGCTTTTGATTCATTGAGGGGCAATGCGACATCGTGGTCATGCAGCCCCCGTGTGTGTAGATTGTGTGATAAGCTATCTTATATTCATGGCTGAATTAGTGTGTGTATTTGTAATTCAAGTGAGGATTGGGAAGGAGACGGCCGTGGACTTAGGTTAGGAACCATCCCGGCCTTTGTCTGGAGTAGAAGTGGGAAACCACGGAAAACGACTTCCAAAATGGCTGTGGTGGGAATCGAATCCACCTCTTCTCAGTTTTGCCTCACGAAGTGTACCCCCTTCCAACCCTCAGACCAGAATTAAATTTCTTGGCAGAGCCAGGAATCGAACCCGGGCCATCATAGTGACAGCCAAGAATGCTAGCCACCACGCATATTCGTTTTTTTACGGACATCTATTTTAATGATAGCTATTGCACACAAACACTCACACACAAAGAAAACAGCAATAACATCAGTGATTCTAAAACTCAGTAATTTTTTCAAGGTTTGTGTCGTGCCTTGTGTGGGAATTCGCCTAGGACACCAAGCTGGCTCATCAGCGGGCTCTTGGTGTCCCCGCCCGGACCCAGGCAAAACCCCACACAAGACACGGCACAAACCTAGAAAAAATGCTGAGTTTCAATTCACTGGCCGTGAAGCCAATATAGCCTACCATCTTATAGCAGTAGTGCCCGGCTTCGCCCGGTGGATTCATTTGTTTTACAGAACTGGAGCGCTCAAGGTTAAGGAATGGAGTAAATGAAAGTAAATTTGAAAGCACCAACGCGTATTGCAGCTGATAACCTCAGTATACTGCACCAACACCATCGCCCTCATACTGAGGCACACTATTGTCATGATAATAACTGTTTTAAGGGACCTAAGAAATATTTTTGCACTAATTACTCCCCGTGACTGCAATTTATAAGCAGCTCGCAATTCTGCACCAGAACATTGGTAGGGGCGACGTGATGCAACCCGCATTACATGGCAACTATAGACTTCGGTAATATTGAAGCCGTTCTGGAGCGCTTGTTCTTCCGACTTACTGAACTAAAAGCAAACTTTAAGGTTACCTGAGAGGTGTAGCCTAATACTACATAGCCTAAACTATTCCTCTTGAATCAGGCTATCATATACAAAAATAATTTTTCGAATCCGACTGGTAGTTTCAGAGATTCGCGCGTTTAAACACACAAACAAACACACAAACTCTTCAGCTTTATTATATTAGTAAAGTATAGATTCTGTTTCCAAAACCGCGTGGTGAAGAAAGTTTTTCTAATGTCAATAATAATATGGTGGGTGAGTGGTTATCGTGTCGGACTACCAACCCCAAGCTTGCATGTTTGCTCCTGGCCGTGGTAAGTGATTTTTGAAAGGCGCCAAAAATCACGACACGCATGTGATACGTTGTTGGCATTTTAAAGAACCCAGTTGAATTCAGTAGGCCGTGTTCATAATGGCAAAATTAATCTCGGGAATTTCTGCCAACACTAAGTACCTCCTTTCTCTACTAGTAAGCGCTATAGTGTCAAAGAGCTTAGATATCTAACCTCCTTGACTTTCATAGCGCTCCAAGGAGCGATAAAATTCGACATTCATGCTGCCCTCTGGGCGTCAATTATCAAATCTTGCACCCGGCAACCGAGGCCATAAGATATTATATTAGTATTCCTCAGTGGCGGCGGGTTTTGTCCATAGGAGTTCGCTTTTCTTTGTGAATCATCGTCATAATGTTCATTTTTTTAAACAGTCAAAAAGTAGTTGTATCACCATGTATCGACAAAAATAAAAATCAAGCAGTTCAATAAAATGGTAATTTTAATCCAGTTCGACGATTTTTTAAAATAACTGAAGCTATTCTCAAATACTCCCAAATTACTAAGTTAATTAAAACTGCGGGGACATGGCCCCTCCGTGCACCTCCCTCCTGCTTGATATCGGAAAACTGTATTCAGTTGCTCGGTAAAACGGATGTACCTCATTCATAACGATTGACTCAGTCCAGAGAACATTTTCATCGGATTAAATGGAATATAAGTTAGTCTACATGAAAGCCTTCACGAGAACAAAACAACGTAAGTTATATACGAAGGCGAGATCTGCGAGTGTCACAAGTACGCGCAACATTGCAAGACATGGTTTCGGCAGTTGACGGAGCATCTCGGATGTCTCCGGCTGCGCCTGCGCCTCGGCTTCCTGGTTGCAGTCAGCGGGTAACGACCAGCCGTGTTAACTGTTGGGATAGGGCTTACTCGGTCTAGCATCTCTGCCATACCCTTCACTATTGAGATCTGGTCGGTGCTTGGGCCTGGCAACAGCCAAACGGTCGAGCGCTCCTAGACGGCTGGCGCGCCTCGCTTTCTCAGTCAGTTCACAATAACTTACTACACGATAAGATTTCCTGAATTATTAAAGAACAGAATTATTAATTCCTATACATATAAAAGGAGCTTTTACAGCTTTTATTACTAAAATATTATTACGGTATTAATTGTTTTTCATGAATTAATCTGGTCGTTGTGCAACACTGCAACCTTATTACCAGCCGCCACTGGTCCTAAAGGTTATAAATATACAGTAGCTCTCTGTCCTTGTCAAGGCGTATATTCGAATGTTTTTGTGATGTAGGCTACTTAAGACTCCCCGTTTACTGAGTTTCGTTGTAAATTCGCTTTTGCAACCAGGGGAATTGATTGGAACATTAGAAAAGTACGCCTATCCACCATATTGAATGTATGGAATGGATTGTCTTGCGCCGTCTGCAGCGAAAGCCTTTTATCCAAAACTACACATTTTCTGCGTTTCGTCCACTATAACTGTAATTAATAGTGGATTGTCGATATTAATGACTCTAATATTCAAGATGGCGGCTGAGTGCTATATGGAGTCAGATAATGCTATGACTAGCCTATACAAGCTAGGTTTTCTCCCCTTTTAGAAAGTTTCGTGTTTATTACGCAATTGGATCCTGAGTCATTGACTTCGAAGTTTTCATAGTGTCCTCAGCCACCATCTTGTTTATATGCATTCTTTTGCCTTTCCTACATTAATGCTAATTTGAGATATTGTATAGGCCTAACTAAAATACTGTACTACCCTACCAGGTAATTGTTACCACTAGACGTGGAGCGGGGCTGTAGTGTATTCATTACGTCATCTCGCCACGTTATGGCTGCAGCGAGCGGTTGTGGGGCAATAGAGGGAACGCATGTACAGTCATACAATGAGAACACACCTCACAGCGCACGACCCAGCAGGAATCATGCACACACACGGCATGCGATGAGGTTTCGCTGGCGACGACTGAACGTGTATCGGAGTGTGGCTGGGCGGAGCACATTAGTTCCGATTTCCGCCACCGGTAACAATTCGCTGGTAGGGTAGGATATAGATTCTTTTGTTAGTATATTTTATAATTACAAATCGGCCACCTCGCGCCATATTCATGTAATATTACCATGAATAATGGTAGCAAGGAGTTTTGTATGGTACCCCTCTCTCACTAAATGACACATGAATTGTGAAATATTAATGATATTCAAGTCTTAAGAATACGGCCGGCCACCATCATGAACGCATGGTGTTGCAGTATTTTTGACTTTGTCAATTAGGAAGAAACTTACAAGGTTCTACTTTGCTGGTAATTTTCGTAATTGGATCTTAAACCTACTTTGAGTGTTTCATTATTGTATTGTATATTTTCAAGATGACCGCCGCGCGTTGTTTTCATTGTGTTATTCTTATGGCTTATTTCAGCAAGGTTCCTTATATGGTACTTTTTTCTTACAAAGTTTCTTTTGAATTCGAAATTACATTCTGAATGATTCACTATTACGCTTTCATATTACGCCGGCAGCTTCGGTGGAGTAGTTGGTAGCATGCTGTGCATCTATGCCCAAGGCCGGGGGTTCAAATCCGGCCAAAGTCATCGGATTCTTTAAGAGCGTTATAAATCCATCAGTGCGCCTTCCTTTGGAGGCGAAGTAAAGCTGGGGGGGGCCATGTCATAGATTTATGACATGTAAAAGAACCTTCCACTAACTTAAATTGTGTGAAGCTAAATTTGATTTGATTAATTCTCTTAAGTTCCAACGTTCCTCACCAAGTGCTAGTTACGATGCTATCTAGTATCCAAGTTAACAGCTAGGTGTCGTTGACGGTAGCATTTAGTAGTAAAATTAGGAACTACTTGAAATTATCACCTGCAGTCCTTGCTTGAATTAAAAACACATAACACACACTAATACAGTCATCGCAAGTAACACCCGTTATCAGACAATTCTACACACACCAAAAGTACACTGGGCTACATGACTGCGTTGCCGCAGCCCCTGAACTAAGGATCCAACCAGTGGACATTACGCCCGCCTACCGTCTTAAAATGTTGCTTTGGACATATAATACTCTACCTTAGCACTAATATTTGTTATGGTTGTTCTAAAACATAGAAAGTTATTTGTTTTTAAATGATGAATTGTTTAGGATGGCGCTATATTTAGTTTGATAGATTTATCACTAACACTACTGATGCCTTTTATGGAATGCTCCTCTTTTACCACATTTGCCTTAATTGTGCAATGACATCCTGAATGTGTAGTCTATACTCTACTATAATACCACGCCTAGCCGCCATCTTGAATCGACGGAGTCACTGTTCTTTTTCTTAGGCATACAAAGGAACTTATAAGTAGAGACCGGATTTTAAAGGGAATACCTTTAAAAAAAATTTAATTGGGAACAAGAAATAATCGTTACTATGGGTTAAAACTGTGTTTAAAACTCAAGATTGCCATGTTTTAACTTCCCTTTTTTCCCTTTTTTTTAGCCCTTGTTCCTTTTTCTCCTACATCTGCACTTATTTTCCCGTCTTTTTAAGAATATACGGCAAAACCTCAAGAATTTATTTCACTTTGTGGGAAAAATACCTGAAAAAAAGATGTAGCGTAAGGGAAGACAAAATTAACACGGGTTCTATACCGAACTCACCCCAGAGTTGAACTCGCCTACTGCACCGCCTCACCCCTCCTTCAGGTGTTGTTAGACTCGTCGCATCCCCTCCAGAATGTGTGAAGTAGTTACAGCCTATTCTCTTTGGTTACAGTAGCTTGCTCGCCTCAGTAGCAGAAACAGAGTCATAGAGAATAGGACGCACCGTTAAGTGGCAGCAGTAGCTTGTAATAGTGATGGCGAAGTCGTCTTTTAGCAATAAAATGCGAAGAGCGGTAAGCAGTTTCAAGGACGATTTAATCGAAACGGATGGTACCGCTATTCGATGTTCTCTATGTGATATTGATATTAAAGTAGATGGAAAACATATAAAGGACAGAATAATTCAGCATCTCAAGTATGCCAAACATGAGAAAAACAAAGCTATTCGTGCGAAAGTTTCCAAACAGTCATTTTTATAGGAATCTTTTCAGAAGGCCGAAGAAAAAACCAGGGAACGAAACGTTTTTTTCAGTGACCTCACAGTTACCTTTGTTCAGTGTGGAATTCCTTTAAATAAGGTAAATAACACGGCAATGAAGATTTTCTTGGAAAAATACACACAACGCAGTGTCCCTGATGAAAGTACACGTAGAACGAGTTACCTACAACCAATTTATGAAGCTAATGTACAAAAAGTTAAGGAGGTTGTTGGAGACCATCCAGTTTGCTTCATTTTGGATGAAGCAACCGATTCACTTTCAAGAGCTGTTCTAAACATTCTTGTGATGCCATTGACAGGAGACCCATCAAAACCAATGTTGGCTGCCATGTACGAATTGGAAAATGTAAACTCTACAGAGTTTCAATGACTGTTGTTTTAAACTCTGGCCATCAGGAATACAGTACAACAAAGTGTGGCAAGTTGTTACGGACCAAGCATCATACATGGTCTCAGCATTTGCACAGTTGAAACCTACGTATTCTAATCTCCACCATACAACTTGTATTGCTCATGCTTTGCATAGGGTATGTGAAGCAATAAGGGTTGAATATATTGTTGCAAATGCCTTCATATCCGAACTTAAGAAGACATTGATTAACGCTCCAAGTAGAATACGGCTTTACAAGGAAGTTACAGGCCTACCACTACCTAAGTTTCCCATCATAACTAGATGGGGGACATGGATTTCATGAGCTGTTTTCCTTTGTGAACATTTCACTAAGATAAAGGAATTTATACTGTCTTTAGACGATGTTGAATCTGCAGCTGTCGGTCGAGCGAAGGACCTGCTGAGTGACCCGAATTTGGAGACAGAGCTGTACCCAGTGCATACGTTCAAGTTTCTTTCTGCCGCCATCTTGCAACTGGAAGAACAGTGCTTATCCAAGGAGGTGTAGTGGAGTGTGGTTGAAAGAACTGACAACATGCTTGAGGGATTCGCCAAAGAAAAAACTTAAGGCAAGCTTATCAAAGAATCCAGACATTGAAAAACTAGTGAAGTGCACTGATTTAGAGTTTAGAGTAAAAACCAAGTATTCCCCACTGGTTTCCGTTGATGTTGAGCGCTCATTTTCTTTGTATAAAGATATTTTAAATTCAAAGAGACAAAATTTGACCTTTGACCTTAATGCAATAAACACTAACACAAGGGCACTACATAAAACATCCTCAAATGTTGGACATGTAATTGATACCATTCTTTAATGCAGTAAAGTTAAATTAGAAGTGATTAACTGATTATGCATACCTTTTTATTTCCTTGATTCTCTTGACCAGTTCCCTTTTCTTAAATAATCCTTTTTTTAATGAATATTTTCCCTTTTTTTGGTCCTTGTTTATTGAATATTTTTCCCCTTTTTGGTCTCTTTTTAATGAATATTTTTCCCTTTAAAATCCGGTCTCTACTTATAAGGCTCGATTTTATTGTTAAACTTCGTTATTATAGATCTAGGATGGCGGCTTAGGTGGCGTAGTTGGTAGCATGCTGAGCTTCTATGCCCAAGGTCACGGGTTCAAACCCGGCCGAAGCCGTCGGATTTTTAAAGAGCGTTAAAAATCCCTCAGTATGCCTTCCTTCGGAGGGGAAGTAAAGCCGGCGGTCCCATGTCATAGATTTATGGCTTGTAAAAGAACCTCCCACTAATTGCACCTGTGTGAATCTAAATTGGATAGGTTAAGAACGTAAACAACGCTCTTAGGTTTCTACGTTCGTTGCCAAGAGCCGACTGCGGTGGCGTCTAGTAGCTAAGTTCTGAACTTGGCCTAGTAGTCGTTGACGGTGGCGCTTGGCGGCAAAAGTAGGAACTATTTGATAAATTCTACGTTGCAGTACTTAAATTAAAAAAAAAACAACAGATAACACACACTAATACAGTCATCACAATTAACACCGGTTATCAGACAGATTCTACACACACCCAAAGTACACGGGGCTACATGACCGCGTTGTCGCAGCCCCTAAACTTAAGAACCAACCATAGATCTAGGATATGGAACGTTATTAATTTTAGTTTGAAATTTCAAGCTGGCCGCTGTGTACTATATTAAGTGTGAAAACATTTTGAAGAATTCAAGTGAGAAATCTTCATACCTACCTCTTAGCAAGATTCGTGTTAATTACCCAATTTCATTCGCAGTTGTCGATTTTAATGTTCTAATCGTTCGCATATCCACCATCCTGAATGCATGGAGAGTCCGTTCTTTTTCCTTGGCCATACAAGGCCACAAATACGGTCCTAACTTGTCACTAATCGTTACTGTAGCTCTTAAGTATTGAGAGTTATTTATTTTATATTTCAAGATGGTGGCTGCGCGTAACATTCAGTCTCATGTAGTTATCATGATGATAACAGAGGGTCCTTATATAAAACTATCTGAATGCCAAGTACTGTGAACATTGATTCGTTGGATGATAAGTTATGAATTATAATGTTTGCATGATTCGCACGGAGGCCATCTTGAAATTATTTGGCTGATGACCTTGCAGTTTAGGTCCCAAACACTTCGTACATGACCATATATTTTTCCACAATTTGGTAGAGATTTGATGATTAGTTTAGTCTTAATTTGATTAAGATGTCGGCGATATAAGACATGACGGTTCTGAAGCAGAACGTCGGCTAAGTGTCATGGAGACCAAGAAGCTTAGATGGACAGCTGACATTACTAGGTTGGATCACATCCCCAATGAAAGAATAAGGGAACGATTTGGTGTCGCGGCAATCAACAACAAAATGCGTGAGAGTCGTCTGCCATGGTTTGGGCATATGCTACGGCCAGGAGCGGACACCATTGCAAAACAGGGCTACACACTACAGGTCAACGTTGGGCCGATAGCGTACACTGCACAGGAATCTGAAAAGCGTCAACCGACATCCAGACATGGCCTATGTCCGGGTAAAGTGGAGACAGGGATTCACATAGTGGACCCTGCCACGAGGCGGGACAAACGCTAAAGCAAAAGAAGAAGAAGATATAAGACATGTCTGTGAGGTGTCCTTTGATAAATATACCGCTGTACTAAATTTGGTTCAATCTGGTTTCGTCATATTTGTATTGATAGGGGGGAGGCAGACAGACATACGCATGCACACACAGACGGCCACACGGACATAAGTTTAGAAAAATTGGAAGTAGGCCAAAAATAGTGGGAAACACATTCAGAATGGTTGCTGTCAATGCTGGGATTGGAAACTTCGATCTCCGGAGTTCGGACTTTCAGCCGTAGTGCGTGCCTTTACGCGCAAGGCATGGTGATCATAAATACCCCATGAATTTTAGAGGAAAAAAACCCAGACTTAAGCAAAAAATAAACTGAGAAGAATTGTACCGTAGGCTACTACATGAGGCCATCAACATTCGGTTATTATGATTGGTATTGAGTTAATATTTGACGTTCCAAATAAAAATGAACCTCTACTCTAACATTTAAAAGCATTTTTCAGTACGTTACACTTTCCTTCGTCGGAACTTCAGCCTAATCCTAACCTAAAATAAGAAAGAAAGAAGCTTGTAGGTTTATGTAACCGTTAATCTCTTTATCATGAGCCACGGGACCTACTTTCTTTTTGCGTGAAATCCGAACCATAGGATGTGATATTTCACTTCGTAAATCTCACATCCATTGACCGGGAATCAACCTGGTCCGCCTTGGTGAGAGGCAAGCAGCTTGACCAATGCACTACCACCTAACCTAAAATGAAGACCCTGAAACCGAGATGTTCTTTTTATCACTTAATGTGTATTAGGATTGGTACGATTTCTAAAATGTTAATTTGACGGTGACAGTACATACACTTGATTATTCAGATCTATAGACTTCCAAATATCAATGCTACTCGGGCTCAGATAATTTACACACCAGTTATTCAATCATGACAAGTTTTCTCTCGCATCTTAAATGACAAAGTTTAATGACCTGGTCGAGTATCTGCATAGTGCACAACACTCTGAATAGGTTATTTATTAACCTATTTTCATATATCCTACTCATGTTAATTGACACTATCAACATACGAAATTTCAGTTTGATTGCTGTAATAGATTCGCAGATATTGAGAACCGTCTAAATATTTCAGATGGTCGCCATGTAGGATTCCTATATATGTTGGTCTTAGAGTTATGTACAGAATTCTGACCAACGATCATGATATCACCAGGAGATGGAAGGAGTACTTCGACCAGCTTCTCATTTGTGAAGACCCTGAAATAGTATTTGAATTCCAGTCTCCAACCACAGTCGACTTTGATTATCCCCCACCCACTTTGGATGAGATCAAACGGCTCAAGAAGAATAAAAGTACAGGTGAAGATGGAATACAGACCGAGATGATCCAGGAAGGAGGAAGGAAACTAGCAGAAAAATTGCACAGGCTGACACAAGCAATCTGGATCAAAGAAGAATTACCATCATCATGGAAGACAGCTCTGATTTGTCCAATCTATAAGAAGGGTGACAAATTGAAATGTGTTAACTATCGAGGAATCGCCCTGCTTAACGTCTGCTACAAGATATTTTCCAACTACCTCATAGATATAATTCAACCATTGGCAGAATCAGTGCTTGGTGAATACCAGGGAGGCTTTCGGCTGGGGCGTTCCACAGTAGATAATATCTTCGTTCTCCGACAGCTCACTGAAAAACTGGGCGAATATGGCAAAGACCTCCACGTTTTATTCATCGATTTCATGAAGGCCTAAGATTGCATACACCGTAAGAGCCTACTCAGTTGCCTAAGAGGGTTTGGAATGACCGATAAACTCATCAACTTGGAAGCGATCTGCCTTAGGGAAACACGTGGTAAGGTAAAGATGGGAAATCGAATGAAGGAGGATTTTGAAATTTTGACGGGTCTCAGGCAAGGGAGACGGTTTATCTCCTACACTGTTTAATTAATTTTGACGTGGAGAAGATCATACGTGAGACTTATCGAGAGAATTTTGAAGGAATCCAAGTCGAAGGGAAGAACCTAGGCTTATGCAGTATTTCAAACACTTCTAATTTCCTCCTCATTAGGAAGGTCAGCGACTTACTGAGTTTCAAAACCAAAGCAAATATTTACCCTTTTCAACTTTCATTTTGTCACTTAAAACAAAATTGTCACTGGTTGAATGAAAATGGAAGGTCCGGTATTATGCAGGTTTAAGAGCATTAAAGCTATTGAAGTTGTACTCAACGGGCAAAGAACCGACAGCGGTAGCTACGATCGCTAACGCGCAGCGCTAGGCCATGAGGTCAAGCTGTCTGTGGACTCGGTAAACGTGGGTTCGAGCCCCACTGTCAGCCGTCCTTGAAATGGTTTTCCGTGGTTTCCCCATTTTCAACTCCAGGCAAATGCTGGGACGGTAGCTTGTGACAGGCCACGGCCTCTTCATTCCACATTCTTGCCCAGTTTCATTCTTCATTAATTTCATCTCTCATTAACTCCTCTCATGAGATTGGCGTCAGGAAGGGCATCCGGCCGTCAGAGCCATCCCACATAGACCTTCATCGCATATCATCCCCGACCCCGTTGGAAACTGGAATAATAAGGGGTAGACATACATAGAGTACTCAATGGGCAAAGAAGATGACGAGAGGGGGAGGACGACGGCGATGAAGAGACGAAACGCCTGTTAAATGAAAGCTCTGGAATTTAGTTAACAACACCGTTGCCGAAAGTTTATCCTTTAATAAAGGGGGATACCACGTGCGACAAAGAACCGTCATTAATGGTCTGTCTTCAGTTTCCATGTTCACATCGGATTGGCACGGGTACAAGGCGTAGCTGTATTCTGGAGATTAATGCCATAAATCTAGGGCTGTACGAAGTATTGTTGTAAAATAGGTATTCTGATTCCATCAAAATTTGGGCACAACTCATCTATCCAGGATTATACATGCTTTGCTGCCACATGTTCTAGGTAACATGTTCGACACAGTGACGGTGGACGTGGCTGAAGGAACGTTGAGAGGCAAGAAGACCAGCTCCAAGTCTGGAGGCACCTACTACAGTTTCCAAGGTGTACCTTACGCCAAACCTCCGGTCGGTCCGCTCCGCTTTAAGGTAAGTCTACCACTGGAGACACTTACAACAGTTTCCAAGGTGTACCTTACGCTAAGCCTCCGGTCGGTCCTCTCCGCTTTAAGGTAAGTCTACCACTGGAGAGACTTACTACAGTCTCCAGGGTGTACCTTACGCTAAGCCTCCGGTCGGTCCTCTCCGCTTTAAGGTAAGTCTACCACTGGAGAGACTTACTACAGTCTCCAGGGTGTACCTTACGCTAAGCCTCCGGTCGGTCCTCTCCGCTTTAAGGTAAGTCTACCACTGGAGAGACTTACTACAGTCTCCAGGGTGTACCTTACGCTAAGCCTCCGGTCGGACCACTCCGCTTTAAGGTAAGTCTACCACTGGAGACACTTACTACAGTTTCCAAGGTGTACCTTACGCTAAGCCTCCGGTCGGTCCTCTCCTCTTTAAGGTAAGTCTACTGCTGGAGAAATCTACTATTACAGGGTGTACCTTATGTAATGCTTCCAGTCGTGCATCTCCGCCTTAAGGTAAGTCTACCACTCTATGCCCATAGAATGCCAATTAAAATACATGGGAATGAGTTTGGAATATACAGGGTATTAGTTTTGTCGTTAAACAGGATGGTGAGAGACTACTCGTAATGACCAGCGGACGAGACTCAATGCGGGAACTGCCGGGACTTAGGAGATGTAGTTGCTCCTCTTAAAGTGATTCTATCAATTTCACTATCATTTTGTTCCCTCAGACCGTTTTTTATTTGTTTTGATGTTTATTGTAGTAATCAAGGTGGCACTCATGTGCCTTAAATAGTCGTCGTTTGTATGTATCACTCCTAATGTTACCGGGTGAGTTAGCCGTGCTTGATATGGCGTGGCTGCAGGCAGTCACTCTCATTCGGGAGGCGAGAAGGTTTGAATCCTCACGCCGGCAACCTTGAAGATTGTTTTCTGAGGTTTCCCATCTTCCTTGCAGCCAAATGCCGGGGTTGGTCCCTAACTATAGCCCACAGCCGTTACCTTCCAATTCCTAGTCTTTACAATCACACTTTCCTCCCCCAGACAACACTCCACACGCGACGGTACTTGTAGCTTACCTCATGGGTGTCCGCATAGAAGGAGCTACTATGGTCGTAATACTTAAAGTTGACGTCTGACAGCTAAGTGCTGGAGGGAGGAGCATTGAACGTGCCATTTCACGCGGTTGCCACATTCCTGCATTCCATACCCTACCCTTCTCACTTCCGGCTGGCTTGTTCGTTCATTCTGACCGCCGTGTTCTCTGGTAGACTACGTGGCCAGGCCATGACTGACTTTGTCTTATGTTCGGTTTTCTTTAACAGAGGTCGGGCTGGTATAGCCAGCATTGACCCATGTCTCATCTAGCCACACAATAGACATTAAGTCCCGCCTTCGAATCTTCTGAAGGAGCGTACTCCTTAGAGCTACTACGTCATCTCTCTCCAACAGCAGCTTCCTACTGTTGATAGCTTTATATTCAAAACCAAGGTTATGAACCACTTTCAGTGAGGAAGAGTAACTGCCTTTAAATAAGTCGTTCGGAAGTGTAAATAACAGTTTTTGAATTGTTGGATGTTCCCTCCTGGTGTAGTAAGAATATATGTGCCGGCGAATAGCATCGTCTTTAAACGGATCCAGATTTGTAATTCTGGAGGTTCTAGGCCGCTTCTTTCCAGGCGTAGACAGTTTAGATGAACCCTCTTCTGAGTTGTTATATTTCTCCATCGTAACTCTTGTCACAGTAATTTTACTAACTCTAAGAGCTTTCGCAGTGCGTTCTTGAACTCTCTGGAATGGAATTAAAGGAACATTCCTTTCCGAAAAACTCTTAGCCTCCTCTTCAAAGAATTACCTTGCGGCACATATCATTTCTCTTCCTTGGTGATGAATTGTCACACCATGGCCGGCGGTATTTTTTTCATGAGGTGGACGAGTTCTGGGCCTCCCTCTCCCTTGAGGAGTATTCATAATGCTCGAAATATATATTGCAAAACAATAATTGTAGCCGGCCCCGTGGTGTTGGGGTAGCGCGCCTGCCTTTCGCCCGGAGGCCCCGGATTCGATCCCCGGCTCCGTCAGGGATTTTAAAACTGACGTGAGGGTTGGAACGGGCTGCACTCAGCCTCGTGAGGACAATTGACTAGCTGTCTGACAGTGAGACAGATTAACGGCCGAAGGGACCCGACGCGCTGATCACGCGTCACCCCAATATCTGCAGGCCAAATGGCTGGGCAGTGGTCGCTTGGTCGGCCATAGCCCATCATGGGCTGTATAGTGCAAGGGGCTGACTTTTTGTTGTTGTTGTTGTTGAATACAATAATTATATTTAAATTACCGTTAGATACTTAATGACGGCCTCCAAATAGAATAACACTCACACTGAACTGCTTGTGACAAGATCTAACTCAGAAGTGCGAGGTTTGGCAACTCCTACAAACTCCTCCTCAACACTAGCTGGCCAGAGGGCTTATCTCCATGGCAACCGCAGTCGCCCCACCCCGTTTCCATGACAACCATTCCCCCACCTCTCTTTATCCCACCCCGGTAGGCAGTAAAAGGACCTCCCTCTAAGAACTGTCAGACTTCAACTTTAAGTATTACAACTGTAACTCTGGCGAGCCAAACTTGTCCTCGGAAACTCCCGGCCCTGAAAGCCATACATATATATATATATATAAACTCCTAATGTTGTTTACTGCCATTGAGGCTAACTGCATACAGGAAACACCGTATTCGCACTTTATTAAGCAGATCACCAACGTCTGAAATTTGCAGTACTGGTAATAAAATTACAAATACATAATTATGTCGCCATTTTTAGTAGGGAGTGCATTAGGCAATGCTGTTAACTTCATTCCTCTAAAGCCATTTTTACAACGGAACTACACTCTCCTAAAGCAATTGTCAGAATTAAATCTCTGGCTGCAAGTAGGTTAGACCACTGTCAGAACGAAACCATTGGTCACCACTGAAAAATGCAAAACACCCCCTAGTGTTAAAATTTTCGATTCGTTATTCTCGGTAAGATTAGGCTACCTACTTTTATAGTAAACTAGCAGAAGTACCCATTCTTCGAACGGTCTTTGGTATTAATAGCCAGACGTAATCAATTGAGCTACTGTTGCAATGATTAGAGGCTTGGAACCTGTTTGTCGACAAAGATAAATGATTAGTTAAAATATGCTCAGAAAATAAAATTAGCCTACCTAACGTGTACTTCCTGACGTGAAAATAAAATTGAAAACCTCGTAGACGAAACGCAATACACGTCATGTTACTGTTTGGAGATATAATAGACCTTCTGTACGACATATCGCACGTTTAAGTTGTGTGAAAAAAATCTATGGTAACCCCTGACCCCCTTAAGCGCATTGTGAATTTTGCAGTTTTAGTTGGTTCCGTGATAACCTTATTGCCATTTGCAAACGTTCACAGAAATTTAATAAATGGAGTGGCATTACTTCCTGCAGAAATAGATGGAAAGTTGGATGTCACCTTTTGAGATGTTTTTGTCATGGCTATTGGCGTGCATTCCTTCATTAGTTTATTAAATGAAATTAGTTTTCTTGGAATATCAGAAACTGTTGGTATTAGAGGCTTAAAATGTAGTTTTCGGGAACCCTTTACGGCTATTTAGGGTCCCCGAGTTTTGTTTCTGACACCAAGGGGCAGAAAATAAGCTTTGTCTCGTCGTTGAAGGCCGTAGTATAATAATAATAATAATAATAATTATTATTATTATAATATAGCAATATAGAGATAGGGAAGTAATAGACCTTCCATACCACACCCGCACGTGTAAATCGCGTGTAAAAATTCTAGAGTACCCCTTGACCCCCTTAAGCGCATTATACCCTATGTATTGATGAATTTTACAGCTTGATTTTGTTCCGTTATAGCCTTATAACCGTTTGCAAACTATCTCAGTAATGTAATAAATGGAATTGTATTGCGTCTTACAGCAATAGATGGACCTGTGAGTTTCTGTTGCCATGGTTACCGGATTGCATTATTTCATTATTGTATTAAATGAAATTAGTTTTCTGGGAATATCTCAAAAACGGTTGGATTTAGGGCCTAAAAATGTAGTTTTCGGGGTCCCTTTGGGGCCCTCGAGTTTCATTTCTCACATTGAGGGGCTGAAAATGAGCTTTGTCTCGCCCTTCTACGCCTATTTCAGCAAGGGTTTTAAGGGGGTAGGCCCCCTTATATTGTAGCTACAGAGAAGAGTTACATCAATGATTAGTGTTGTGCCTATGAAGGATATCTATACCAAATTTTACGTTGATCCACCCAGCCGTTCTCGAGTTATAAGGGAACATACTTGTCCACAGACAAACAGACAGACAGACAAAAATTTTATTTTCGCGCGCATCCGTCATAAAACAGTCTGAAACGCGAAAATAACGCAAATTTCCGTAGAAATTCAGAAAAAACAGACAAACTTTCATTCTTATATATAGAGAGATCATCATATATACCGGTATTATTTAAGTAGTATAGATCCCTCCTGCGGCGCTCACAAGCGACCGATCGTGACAATGAGTATTCAAATGAAAGAGAATAGACATTAGCAGTGACGAATTGCACTCTAATTTCATAAATATCTATAATTTCTTTAAATAAATACTTAAAAAATGTACGAAGTATGCGATTTGCAGATAGTTTTGCTTTAGGAAAATACGCTCCATAATTGCTGTCCACTTCACATTTCGGTCGATGTGAAGCCTGTTTCATGTCATTTTAACATTCTGAGGTCTTTCCTTTATCATTTTGCATGGATTTCAGAAGCAGTAAATCAATGGAATGAGTAGGCTACTCAAATTGTATAGATTCATAAATATCGAATAACCAATGAGTGTTATGATGGTCCAATTTTCAGTGATTGCATTCTTAAGTTAGGGAACGTAGGACTTGGAATTCTAACTGAAATGTAAAGAGTGTTCTGTAGTCATTTGGTTGAAATAAAAACATAACAACCTTTCTCCTCAAGTCTCTCACTATAAACCTATTGGGGAAAGTGTGGTTTATGAACATGCGAGATTCCTCGCACGGGTCCGCCAGTTTTCTGAATATCGCTTGACGAAATCCAATTAAGCCCCTCGTTTGTTTACAAGTGCATAAATAGTTCATGTAATTTACTTCAGGCAATAGGATTTAATTGTAATTCCGCCCAATCTAATTGGCTACACTCATGTTTACAGACTGAAATGCTTCAATTAGTAGATAACCTGTGTGACTGTTGTGTTGTGAGGTACGTTATACTAACATACAACAATCTGAAGTAAATACCGTAAGTATTTACGAGGGGCGTATTATATTGTTTTACACTTTATTTATTTCTACCCAAATGAAGTACACATCAGTTGTTACGTCCACCTTCTCAACATAATCTCCTTGTGACTTTATGCACTTTCGCTATCGATGTGTCAGTCTCTCCAGACCTTCCTGAAACCATCTTTCGGAGTGCTGCGTACCCATGCCTTGACAGTTATCCGCCCGGCTCTTGTGCTATGCGGGCTGTACGAGACACAGTTCTGCCTGGGGCTATCGTCTTGTTTATTTTTTAAAAGCACACTATAAACAAATAAATATATTTCCGTTGACTTTTCAAGAAATGCAAATATTTTTCCTGTACTATTGAGACGATTTGGAAGATTTAGGTACAAACCACTCCTTCTAACTCCCTCAGGTTTAGGAGCTTGAGTTTTGTGAAACATATACCTTAGCGTGTTATATAATAAGATTTTGGGAAACTGGCGTCGAATCGAATAATTTGCACACCTCTATAGTGTTTTCGGTGTGAAATATTGTTGCAGGAACTATAGTGTGTTAGCATTAAGGTGGGATGTAACCGAAAATGCATAGCTGGCTTTAAAAGTTCACTTTAGGAGCCGATAACCTTGATGTTAGGACCCTTAAAACAACGATTATCATCATCATCATCAAAGTGTATTGGAAGGGAAAGTTACTAAATCATTGTTTCACTCCAAGATATTGTAGGGTACCTGAGAGGGTAGCCTCTACAAAGTATTAATCTAAGGGTTGAAATAAATGTGTTTAGGGGGAAAGCTTGGAAATTACGTGTAAGAGGTGGTGATTAGCTAGTGGCTTGGGATCGTCGGTACGATCTGAAAGGAAAACTCCCCAATATACTGCTTGGCGGGGTAGTGCAGGGTGTGAGTGTGGAATGAAGGGTGGTTTACTTAGTGCTCTGTGCGCGATATCGGCGCTAAGCGGTCTGATGTGAATCGTAAGCAGGCGAGCTGGGAGCGAGCCTGCTGGTGTCAGCGCTGTGGCTGTGACACTCTGCTGACGTCTCGAAGCAATTAAATAACAGTGCTAATATTAGATCCTACCTAGCGGAGAAGCTAAGAGGGTAGGATCTTATCAACTAATTAAATAAATGAAAAGACCAGTGGCTTCTACTATGTTTGAGTTTAATGAGTACTTCGGATTTGAAGTACTCCTGTAATTAGCAGTGCAGTTAATAAAAATAAGTAATTATCACAATCCAAGCACAGGGGGATGGGAGTGTAATTGAATGTGTGTGTAGTGATCGCTTAAGACACTTATCCTTCGACTTCCAGCAGCGATTCGGCACGCAGGTAACACTGAGACAGACTGATCCGGAGGCATGACCTCCCGGAGTTTTTATAGGAGCGTCGCGCTGCGTTTGCGGAATTTGCACATTTCTCTCATGTCATAGCTCTCCCTGGGGTCGTTGGGCTTGGAGACGAGGCTACCTGAATTCATTGAGGTAATAGTTTGTGTAGATGTGTAATTATGTAGATGTAGTCGTTGATTCTTGATGTATGTATGTGGCATTTGGTTTTCCGGGGGTGTTATTGTTAGGGGATGATGGTGGCGTACCCTAGGGGTACAACAATCCCCTTTGTGGAGTTAGTTATCGTCCTCGATAACTGGACGAAGACGTGGGGGTGGTTTTTGGAAAATAGGGCTTCTTCTTCTTACTTGTATATCTTCTTTCTTCTGTTCTTCTCTTCTGGTATTTCCGTTCGGAAATGTGTTGGTGGCGTCGTCGGGGGTGTGTGTAGCCTCGTGGTAGATAAAGTGTAGAAGGGTGAGTTATGGGGCAGATAGAGAATGTGCATTAGAGAAGTGAGCGTCGAAAGTTGGGGATTCGCAGAAGTGCCTTTTAGAGTGTGTGCCTCCGGGTAATGTCCAGCGATCATGTGTAGGTGTATAAGGTAAGGGGAATAACATCTCGTTACAACTTTGTATAAAAATTCAAACAATGGAATGTGAAGCTTAAACATATACAAATGTCAATTGGCATCCTGACGATAACGCAAGGATGGCCTGTTTGCCATCTCGTGATGAATACAGTACATTTGCATTTGTCAGTTGGCACAGGCCAGAGTAAAAGGTGGCTTTTCACCGATGTCTCAGTCTCACTCATGGCTGTGATTATATGGAAGCTACTGAGGTATGGGTGGTGCTTAGTAATGGCATTCGGGGCACAGTCAGTGCATGTGAATGCTGTGAAAGGTTCTACTCATAGGGTTAGGACTACTGTTCTGACTCAGTGAGGAAAGCAATGGCAAACTACCTCACTCCTCTTCTTGCCTAGAACGCCTCAATATAGCACTGCCTTGGGTTTTTGTGGGTATCTACTCACATAACTTAACGGCGGTGCTTTTGAGGATCCAACCAGCCTTCGGGCTGACTACCTAACAGACAATCCCATGATACAAAATGCATCCATATTACAATGTAAATCAAAAATATAAGATACATACATAATCAAAACATTCAACATCGCCAATGCATCTGAAGGGATGCATGAACACAACGAGAGGAAAAAACATCCTAGGGGTGGGGGAGGATATACAATTAACATACCTCTGGTGCGGATGAAAAACTGCCCTCGTGTGCCCTGCACGTGTATAAAAGCGATAGGGTGGAGAGAAAGAAACAAAGAAATGTCGCAGGGTGTAATTTAAGGGAAAATATGTATAAATGGTTTATTTACGGGGAAGAAATGCGACATTTGTACAACTGGGAGTTTTAAAAGAAGAGAAAGGAAAAACAATGTGTGCTCTTTCATTTACAATAATATCAAACTCTGTCAACAACAACAATATCATAACAAAACCATGTCCTCTGAATTACAACATCATCAAACTCTCTCAACTTACAACAATATCATAATAAAACCATATCCTCTGAACTATAACATCATCAAACTCTCGCAACTTACAACAATATCATAATAAAACCATATCCTCTCAGCTACAACAATATTCTGAGTGCACTCTTAATTAATATGTACCTGAATTATCCTTTGGTACCTGCAGGTCGCTTATCTATATATCTACGATATGATTCGCTCCCTGTGCGAAAGCGAAGTCATCTTGGCAGCACAACTCGTCCTTCACAAAAATAGGCGCGAGTTTTGTGGCCGTAGTGCACCTCTCATTGTAGGTGGCAAATATTCTTCGTTGATCCGACCTCCAGTGGGGGGATATCCCACAGGTATATCTCCACCGTGGTTCGGATTTTCACCTGGAAACGTATATCATGTGTGTGGGGGTGGAATCGTGTATGGGCCGTGTGAGTGTGAAATTTGGGGAGGGAAACTTGTGTATAAAAAGACACATACATGAGTGGTTATATCATGTCGCCACCTGTTGGGCCAAAAATACAAATAATATTAGTAGTGGAGTGATGGCGCTTCTAACCCACAAGGTGCTCAAAAAGTTAGTGCACACTTTTTTTGCTTATTTATATCTCGCGAACCCATGGTCGGATGTTGACAAATGAGGTGTCGTTGGACTCGAGCTGACGTCCTTTTTCTTAAGGACCACTCGTTATATATATATTTTTTTGAAAATTTTTGTTTTCGAAAGTTGGTGATAGTTTGAAAACCAAACATGATAGAACGATGTGCCATGACCCAAACAAATGGTCTTTATGACCTTTATTTTCTATAATGAAACTTTTTTACTTTTTATGTTTTTTTGAAAGAACTCGAATTTTGAAAATCCTATATTTTGGAAACTAAGAACTCTACAAAAACGTTTATTTGACATAAATGAAAGGTCCCTATGCCCCCTACCCCCAAAAGAAACTTCAAGTCTCTACAGGAAAAATTTGTGTTTTGGTAGTAGTGGGATGACACGGGAGCTGTCTCACTTAACAAGTGGTGAGCCCCTGCGACCTTGGAATGGAAGGAGCCATGCTAGGAGGGCGTGCTTGGATTCGTTTTTTTCGTCTCGTTGCGCTCTTTACGGAAATGTCGGTGTCGAAAAGGTGAAAATCTGGAAACACGGTTTTCTGGAAAAAAAAAGTGATTTGAAACCTTTTGCTATATCTCGCGAACCAATCATGCTAGAGGCGCGTACGACGGCTCCAATGACTCGGGGTGACGTCCTCTTTGCTATGGACCACTCGTTGTAATTTTTGGAAGCTGGATTTTGGGGTAAACACGTGTTTTTTGTGATTTTTGCCGATATTTCACGAACCAATAACGCTAGAGACGTGTACGAGGTGTCCTAGGACTCGGGCTAACGCCCCCTTTCAAATGTGGTAGATATTTTTTTCCAAAAAGTAATTCACAAAGGGCCTAACGCCATACATGATGAAAAAACTATTTTTTTCTTTACCTGTTTATAAAGTCCATGAAGCGTGGTGGTTGTGAGAGACGATATTGCTGGGTGTGTGTGTCAACGAACCTGTCGCTGACCACGGTGGCTGTGCTCAATAGATCAATCGATATTTCGACGGGCCGGTTTTTGACAGAGCGAGGGTGCGTTTTCTGATATTTTACCTTTAACGTGTAAACGGTGATGAGAACTTGGTTCTATGTTGGTCGAAGCGAGTAGAGAAAACAAACTTGCCGAGGAGCAGGAGGTGAATGTCATTTGAGCTTATTGGAAGGCGTTGATCTGACTTGACAATAGGTGCAATGGAAAAAAAATGACAATGACGCTTGAAGGTGAAATAATCTGACCATCGTGGTGGCAGGGAAGAGCGAAAGGCATGTGAACATGTGTGAAACCACATGTACGCTAAACCAGTGACATCCTGTCTTGCTTCGTACGTGACAAAATGCAAGTCCAGATGAAATTTGATCTGGCACAGGTGTTCGCCTGGGACGTTAGCTGTCCACGTGCGCGATAACTGTTAACCAGTTACATCCTGTTTTGCTTCGTACGTGACAAAATGCAAGTTGACGTGAAATTTGATCTGCCACAGGTGTTCACGTTGGACGTTAGCTGTCCACGTGCACGATAAGAGAATGTTCAAAGCGTGGGAATCGCTGAATCAGTAAAAAGTATGATGCAACTTGTCGGAATGATGTCACAACCAATAGATAAGCAAGAGCTGCGAACAGCAGTGGTGGGAGGTGAAGGGAGGGAAAGGGGGAGGGGTAATGTAAGAGAGAACACAGGTGGAATGAGAAAGAAATATGTGGAGCTGAGGACTGTACACATAGAGCTATAGGTGGTGTACAACATGTGTGAATAAATTAAAAATTGCACAGGTTCACACAACATGTAATTTATTGATCCAAGAATTAAACGTAGAGTTAAACCCTAACCATTTGACATAGAGTTTATTTCCTTTTTGTTTCAACACTTTTTCCACAAGATAATGCTGAGGAAATGCTGTTTTCTGAAGTTCATGGAGATAAAATCTACCTTTTATGGGTTGACGGTTGAGGTCCTCGAGTAAATAGGTGACTGGACTGTCCAAGTTGACTTGATGAATTCGAAATAGTTCAGTCCCCCACTGAGGCGTGTAGCCCTTATTGAAGGCAGACTTAAATTTGCTCACACGAACAAAATCCCCAATTTTCAGTCGGTGACGTTTAGGATCGGCTGTTTTTATGGGGTTAAACAGTTTATCCAATCGCTGAATATTTTTGGTCACGAGGCGTGGCTTGGTCCCAATCGTTCTATGTTTGGTGTCATTGTAACGTGATACTAGCTCAGGTAACATGTCCAACCAGCGATACGTGCCCTGAGCGGTAAACGCTTTCCACATATGGGTTTTCAATGTCCGGTTGAACCGCTCGACCACACTGGCTTTGAGATTGCTGTACGTGGTGTAATGGTGAATATCCTTAGATTTGAGAAAACTGGAGAAGTCCTTGTTGAAAAATTCTTTCCCCTGGTCGGTTTGTAGCAACTGAGGTTGACGTTTGGAGTGTTGAATAATATGTTGAAAGGCCTTGGTAACTAGTGGACCAGACTTGCGACGTACAGGTTCAACAAAGGCCATTTGGGAATAGACATCAATGACGGTCAACATATAGCGTACACCGTCGTTAACGCCAGCATAGGGTATCATTTCAACCAAGTCAGCCTGCCAAAGTTCATCCACACCTCGTGAAATCACCTTGAGTCGCGGATAGTGACGCCTAGCTGGGCGATGCAACTCGTGAGCAATACCCATTTTAATGGGTGAGGGCTTAAACAATAATTTTGGCATTTCGAAGTTCTTGTTCAATTTCTTGAATTTCCCAATCGTGACCGGTATGGCCAGCTTGACGTGAGGCATGCAACAACTGTAGCCGCTGGACGAGCTTATTGGGATTGTGCCAGTAGGTAACATCCACAAGGGGTTTTAATGGTTTAAATGTCACTCCCGAAGCGGACACTTTACGACGAGTACTTTGACTGGTGGGAAACATTTTTGCAATGATGGTTTTATATTTTTGAGATATACTGGCATTCACTTGTTGCGTGGGATCATACTGTCTTTTGTGAGCATGGGTATCCAATAAAATGGATTTATATTTGTCAAGGTCCTCTGACCTATAATCATGGGAAGAGGGGGTCCGAGAAAAAAGCAGCTTTAACAGTCCTGGCGTTAATTTATAGTTGATATTTTTAATCACAGCTTTAGTACGAGCAAATTTAATGTATGAATCGCCAATTTTAAACCTATCATCCTCATAGCGAACACCATACGTGGTATCTGTGTTTCCAATAAATAGATCGGTGAAATAGGGTTCCAATGTTGATCCATAATATTTTATTAAAATGGTTTTCAGTTGTGCTTTATGTTGAGGGGTGGCCAAGAGTTGTGAAAACGGAGACGCCCTGGAAGGGCAAGGTGTATCGACCATGGCCAAGGATTTCTTTTTTCTCAAAAACTCTGCAAGGGGTGCGGCCTTTTTTTGAGGCGTAAACAGTTGTTCCTCCTCATCCTCAACTTCACTAACACTAGTCAAATCTTCCTGTTCCTCTTCCTCTTCCTCAGGGTCCTCGTGCAGCGTCTGCGTGGCTTGTGAAACGGTGGGTAGCGTTTCAGATGGCTTGAAAGAGGGTTTCAACATGGCTTTTAGTGGAGGTGCTAAATGTTGCTGAATAAACAAAGCATGATTTGCACGTGATTGTTTCAATTGACGAAACTTTTGGCGAATAGTGTTTTTTGCTCTAATAATATGCTTTTTCAATTGACTCTCTGCTAACGCCATGGTGTCTTGACCAATGACTTGCCGGGGAATGAGACAGGGCCTTAAATAGCAATAAAATGATCAAACCCTAAGCGATACCGTCCTTGGTTGAGTACACTTTGTTTGTCAATCACTAAACAGGCATGACGTTGAGTGTTCCAGCACTTGGCACACAATTCTGTAAACATTTGAAAGGTCATATCCGGATTCACATGTTCATTATAAATGTGACGACTGTTCCTCTCGTCCTGACGAAATAAAACAATGACATTGGCATTGTCACGAATCAACTGTTTGGACATTTTAGAATACGTTTGCCCAAGATAGAAGCAATCGATATGTTTGTGTCGACCCATGCTGAAATAGCTTTGAATGATGCCTTGACGTTCAGTGGATACATCATCGAAAATCATGAGTGAATCAGGCTTTACTTCATCCGGTGAAATCACATTTTCTTGCATGGAAAATGTAAAATAACCCATACTCTCTTTTTGTAATCCAGACATGACTTGATCCAGAAACACGTAGAGAGGTTGGTAGAGAGATATTGCAAAAATATAAATATTTTGAAAACGCAGACCATTGGGCGCTGTGATGAGCGTTAGTAAAAGATTAGTCTTTCCAAAGCCGGAAGGCTCCACAATGATGCAGCGAATGGAAGATGGAAAGAGTGAACCATGGCGTTGTTCACGTGATGTGGGACAGAGATGGGAAACCATGTCCCCCACGGGGAATGACTCTTGCTGCTTAATAATCTTCATTTCAACTAAGGCTTAGACAGGCTAGCAGGCTGTCTATATACAGGACACCGATCCTTGTCATAGAAACAGTAGACTGGTACTACAGGTTGACGATGGATGTCTTTGGACGTGCGTTGATGGCCAAAGCTAGACCTGTCCCCATACATGATCCTAAACAGGAAACAGATCCTGCTAATAAACACTATGTGGATAGGTCAGTAGTGCCACGCACAAAACAGGGAGATTATGACTTTAAGGGAAAGCGGTTAACCCATGTAAAACATCCTCAAGTGTCTACAGACGTTACTACGAAAAAGTATGTGGATAACAAAGTGTATGAGTTTTATGACAAAGTGCCCCAGCTTACGGTGAATGGCTATAGCGCTAATCACCATCGGATTATTCACGTGGAAGACCCACAAGACGAAGACGATGTTTGTACCAAGCGTTACATGACCTAAGAAATGAAAAGGCCTTATAAATTTATCCCATCTGTATTTTTAGTGTATCTGACAAATGAAAAACCTGTGTATGACAGAAACCATTTACCGCTAGTCCATGATCAGCACTTGACCTATGTGCTTGCTTCGGGTTTAAGCCACTATCGATTACACTATGATGGAACCATTCACATCAAATATGCCATACCTGATGAGAACCATTTACAAATAAAGATAAATGGTGATAGGATGTTGATCCATAACCATGAAATGGTCAATGCAGGTGACGAATTATCCCTTCATCTCATGTTGACATGGGATGAAAAGCAAGCGGGAAAAGCCATAAACGATTTCCCACATTATGTGGAATTGGAATATACAGCCATGAAATAACCATCTGACGTTAGTTGTGATTTAAACTTTCTTGTGAAAGGTTGTTGGTCATTATCATCATGGTGAAACAAAGGTATGCAGTGAGAAAGACTAAAAAAAGGACTTTGTCCTTGGCAAAGCCTTGGCTTACACCATTCGTGGACAACCCCTTGCGAAAAAAAAAGAAAAAATAATGTATTGACCATAAGGAAAGTCTTTCGAGCAGCACAGAGACATGTTATTCCAAAACGTCGGCGACAGGTTTCAAACCAAGGGCGAGTGATTCCCGTCCCCAAACGAGCCGGATTTTTACCTGCATTATTTGCCGGTCTGGCTGCTCTGGGTTCAGGTTTGGGCGGTGCCAGTGCAGTGGCGAAAACCATTAAAGCCGCGCAGCAGGGCAAGCAACAAAGCAAAGAAAGTCAGCGACACAATGAAACGATGGAAGCGATTGCCATGGGGGCTAGAAATGCCAATTTAAAGCCAGCCTTTTATCAACAAGGATTTGGGATTTCACCATTTCAAAGTATTAAACAAAAATTAACCTCAGCCATAGCAAGACATGCCCTGACGCATCAACAAGTGGAAAGCTATGCTAAACAACTAAAGCTTTCTCATTTTCGAGGTGTGTTTATGCGAAACCAATTACCCCCACGACCCTGGAAACAGGAATGTGCTGTTGTCAATTTGGATGATCACCGAGGACCAGGAACGCATTATGTGGCTTATGTCAAAGAGGGATCCACTGTATGGTACTTTGACAGTTTTGGGAATTTGCCCCCGCCCATGGAACTAGTGACCTATTTTGGAAACAGGATCAAGATATATTATAATGTGAAACGTGAGCAAACGTTTAACAGCCTACAGTGTGAACGTTTGTGTTTAATTTTTTTATATAAGACGCAGCATAAGCTAAAACGCCACCAGTATGTCGGCAGAAAGTAAAACGTTTACACTGCATGGACGTGGACCTGAAGTCAGCCTAGACTTTTACCCGCCTATCGAATTGAGTGAAAACCCCTATGGTTTCGGACTTGTTTCTCTTGAAACGTACAATCGAATATACAACATACGTGAAAATGTGAACAACAAGTTTTACTATGATGATTCTGTGCTCACCATGAACTCTGGTGGATACACGATCGATGACATTTATGAACATTTATGTGGTGTTGATCAATCAATATGGTTTAAAATAATTTCTCGATGGAACGCACAAGTTTGAACTTGTAGGAAATACTTACACTCATCGCTGCAGTATTTCCTCTACCTTTAACATTGACTTTAAAACTCACCCCGATTCCATTGGCCCATTACTAGGATTTAAACCACGTGTGTTGGAGCCCAACAAAAAAACATGATTCAGACCATGAAGTGAAATTCATTGAGGACCATCATGTGTCGGTGACATGTAATATTATTAGCCAAGTGTACACCAATCAAGAACCACCGCATTCGCTTTATGACTTTATTATGACATCGCCCAATGGGTATATTATTCGTGAAAACCCTCCAGTGGTGCTTTTTCATTCTGTGGCTGTCGATAGTATTAGTAATATAACATTAAGACTGATCAATAGGGATCAACAACTCATTGATCTAAATTCTACCACACCAGTGACTTACAAGTTGGTGCTAAAGCCACTATGAAGTTTGTGTATAAAGCAACAACACCGTCTAGGAATGGTGTTAGTTGTTTGCCACGAGAATACACGTTAACATCTCAAGGCAAGCAGATTTTACAGCATTTGGGTTACCACGTCAACCATCATAATGAATTCTATCCTACAGATAGCGAACCGCATCGAGGAGCAACCAGGAGTGGTAAGAATTGATCTCCATTCCTATCAAGCTCAAACACCTGGACTCAATAACAATGATGAAATTTAATTTGTTATCAACAACCAAGATATTTACACCCTACCGCATGAAAGTGTCATTCAGATTGAAGGTCGGCTCACCAAAGCCGATGGCTCTACACCCATCACATCCAAGTTGGCCAACCATGGTTTGGCCTTTCTGTTTTCTGAAGTGCGGTATGTCATTAACGATATCGTGGTGGATAGCACTCGAAATGTGGGCATTTCCAGAGTCATGAAACTATACCCCTCTTATAGTGAGGAAGAGGGTAAAACACTTTGCATGGCAGGTTGGTGTCCTGACTCGACCAATGACTGGATGGTACACACTGATGGGACCTTTACTGGATATTTACCTCTTAAACTGATTTTAGGCTTTGCCGAAGATCACCAACGCATTGTGGTCAACGCAAGGCAAGTGATTTATCTAGTGAGAGACAGGAGTGATAATAATGCACTCAAGGGAGCCGAAAATGCCCCCATCGATTCAAAAATTCAACTACAACGCTTGCTATGGAAAGTGCCTCAAGTGACCCTTGAAGATAGCAAAAAACTGGACATACTCAAAATGGTAAAGAGAGATATGCCTCTATCCATGGAATTTAGAAGCTGGGCACTCCATGAGTATCCGCTATTGCCCACCACCAACACACACAGTTGGTCTGTAAAAACAGCTCGCTATACAGAGAGACCTCTCTACCTGATCGTGGGTTTTCAAACGAATCGCAAGTATCAACAAACCAAAGATGCCACGCAATTTGATCACCTGCAATTGAGAAATGCACGTCTTTTCCTCAACGGAGCCGTGTTTCCCTATGAAGAACTGGATTTGGATTTTTCAAAAAATAAGTTTGGTCCCCTGTACGACTTGTTTTCTAAATTTCGATGGTCGTATTATCAAAAAGAGAACGGCCCCATGCTACTACCCCAAGCGTTTAAGGGAAGAGCACCACTGATTGTCTTTGACTGTTCTTACCTGGAAGAGTCTGTCAAGCCATCCAATATCGACATTCATCTAGATTTTGAAACGCATGACAATGTACCAGCCAATACCACGGCCTACTGTTTGATTATTCATCACAAAGAAGTCAACTATTATCCACTGTCCAACCAAGTGACGAGTGTATAAATAACAGGTCAACCCACGTCAAGCCGCTCAGTCATGTCTTGCTTTAAAGCCTCAAGAGACGTCACATCCATGAATTTAAACTCTGAGGAACAACGTTTCAAGACTTTTGCCACGTGGCCGGTGCCTTTCATAAACCCTCAAGCCTTGGCGGCCGCTGGATTCTACTATTTAAAAACAAGAGATGAAGTGAAATGTGCCTTTTGTCCCATCATCATAGACCAATGGCAGGAGGGCGATGGACCCATGCAGGAACATCAGCGCTGGTCACCCACCTGCCCGTACCTGTGTAGAATGGAAGTGGGAAATATATCCTGTCATTCAAGCTATCCCTCACTTGTGTCTCTGGGTGATGAAAAAAAAACAAGTTACGATACGTGTGGACCGTATGGTGTCCATGGTGCTTCGGTGAGCAACTCACCATCAAAAACGCCTAGTTTAGAGACATTGGGACATCATCGGTGTTATGGACGTTACAAACACAAGAGACTATATTGTTGTATCAGTTGCTATCGTCCTTATCCAAAAATGACAAAAGCCTGTAAGACGTGTTATGATAATAAAATGATGAAATTCTTAAATTATTATTTTTACATGTCCCTCTGTCCTACCCTAACCTCAATTTGAAACTAGCATGGCAGGTAAGCCCATGTCATGATCACACCTGATCGTCAGTCAGTCGTCAGTTGAACTTGGTCCAGGCAAGCGTCAACATGTTGCGCACACTCATTGTGGATTGCCAAGGGTTTAAAATTGGTGACAACAAATTTATATTTAAACAAGTGGCCATGATCGATTGTACCACGTTTTGGATATCGCAAGCTACGCATTTGCTATTTAAACCACTCCATGCTTTTGATTTGTTGTGTGAAAAAGACCGTAAACAAACTCAGTGGATTGAAAATCATAGGCAACTAGACTGGAATCAGGGGACCATTTCCTATAAATATTTGGATGTGGTCATGAAAGCACACTTGTCCTCGGCCAATGTGGTATTTTTGAAAGGTAATGAAAAACGTCAATGGTTGCAACCATTTTGGCGTCTTACTGCCAATGTATCGACCTCATGGAGTTGGGCTGCCCCTCCCTGCAAACGCTCATGGATACTTGTTCCTGTGGCAACATTACCCAGACAGCCCTATCGCATGCGTGGCATCTCTTTCATTGGTTAACCACCCATGCCTGCTGGGAGTTGTTAAACAAAATTATAACTCAAGATTTACCTGTGAATGACGCCAGTGAGATTTCTACAAGCGACGTGTAAACATCTACAGCACATGATACCATGGAGAAAGGCAATGCTACGGACAAAGCCATCGGCAAGTTCTTTGTGTGCAAAAAGAAACTAGACAGTTTTACCAAAGAGGAACTCTTGGCGCTGCCCAAGTCGTTCATTTATTATGTGGCCGCCAACGCGGTCAAAGAAATCTGGCAACATGTACCAAAATCATGGACTCAAGACCCTGTGTTGAGTGAATTGCAACCCTGTACAGATTACGATCACCATAAGCAAGTGGCCATGGCAAAAATACCGTCTATGCGTCAGTGTGCGACTTGCCAGCTAGTGAAACTGTATCACGGTCATAAAAGTCCATGTAAAGACTTTGTTGAATCATTCCACGGGTGTCATGGCGAGAAAAATCAACAACAACAACAAACACAAACATCGTCCACAGAGGAGGAGGAAGACCAAACCTTTTTACCATCGATGGAAAAGGATATGCCAGACCTGTACTGGCAATGGCGTTATTGACAAAGTAATTCAATACCTACCTTTCGAAATCCATCTTCCAGGTTATCGTTTTTGCGACCCTGGAACTCATCTCGAAAAACGTTTACAACGTGGTGATGTACCCATTAATCTTTTGGATCAAGCATGCAAGGAACATGACCTTTCTTATCGCCATAGTCATCCTGGTTTAAGACATGTGGCAGATAAATTGTTATTGAAGAAAACTAAACAACGTTTCACATCCAGTGATGCCTCAGTGGGTGAAAGGATGGTAGCCCTAATTGTCATGAGTGCTATGAAAGGAAAGTTGATGATGCATGGACATAAACATTGAGGAGTGAGGAATTGGGATGTGTTTGTATTCTATTTTTCATTTGTCAATCCACTTATGGTTATGAAATAAAAACAAAGGTTTGCCAGAGCACGATGTTTTGTGTTTTTATTATTTTTAAAAATCATGATGTTGATGGCTGATTTCCCATTTTCACATTTCACACATTGCCATTTTGCCAATTTGCAATTTACAGTTTTTGAAAACGTTCGTTTCAAGTTTAACGTTTTTGATGATATGGATTTTTCCATTTTGTTGATGACACTTTTTAAACAATGACCGTTTGAAGTTATTGAATTTTCATATTTCACATATGGCCATTTCCAGTTTTTTAAAAATGTTCGTTTTAAGTTTTGCATTTTTGGTGATATGGAAACATAGATTTTCCATTTTTCCATTTGGTGTATGTCGAAAGTTGAGATTTGACAATGATGTTCATGAGAGTGCTTGACCTTGATAATGCTGCAATGTGTTGATGCGTGTTTGGAGAAACGTCGAGGTCTACAACTACTGCAGGTAAGACTGTTTTTACATAAATAATGTCTATTGTCTGCCACATTTCAATGAAAAACAAAACTAATGACATACCAAAATGGGTATAAAATTGACAATTTCCCACACACCCACTCTACCTCACCGTGTGTGTTCTGGTCAACCATACACATCCGCTTTCTCTCTCCACTCATACATTCACACCTGTCTTTGGGAACAAACACAACCACTTTATTTATTCCCAAAACACATTCTCGACATGCACACTCATCCCAAAAGAACGTTTTTAGTTTATCATTTACATTACGAAAAATAATTAAATACTAGTTATTAACGTTACTAAAAATCTTACTTATTTCATATTTACAATAAAAAAAACTTTGTACAGCTTAAAAGAATCAAACTATTCACTAATCAAAAAATTAAAAAAAGTAAGATTGCATAGAACTGTTTTAAAGAGCAAATGGTTCAAGTGGATTGCCACTATTTACGATGGCAGAAACCAATATTTACAAAATACTAAATCTACAAGTTACATAAAGCTATGTCCCTAAATGATTAACAGTGAAATCACACCTCCTCCTCCTTGCAATCATAACCCCAGGGTAGGCTAGTGAGCAGGTCATCAGCCCACACACGTTTGTTATCCATGGAGGCGAGGGTGCGTTTTCTCTGTTCCACAAGATACAAATGATGGTTGCTGGATTGTATCCTGCACTGTGTATGAGACATAGCTTTGCCAGTGCTTAAAACCGCTAAGTAATCGTCTACACGTAGCGATTTTACCACTGCCCTACCTACACCTTTTGCTCTTTTGGCTTCCTTACAGTCGAGTGTGCGATAAGCATACATTTTTGAAGCCAAACCTACGAATTCCGTCATAACGGAATCACCGCATTCATCTTTTAAAACGCCCATTTTCTTCTTGTTTTTATGGGCAGCTGAAACACGTTGTCAGCACTATAGCAAGAGGTGTCGAACCAGTCACTATGTTGCCTCATGACGTCATAGGGGTTGCAGTGGCGAATGTGGTAAATGAATGAGTCCGTATCCATATACAAAAGAGAGACGTCCTCAAAATGGCGTTTGGCAAACTCATAGTGGAATCGATACATGACCGATTTAGAAAAGTCTAAAATGACTTGACCCAAGTAAATGGGTTTATCCATGGTCACGCTGGTCTTACTCATTTCAATAGTAGCCAAATCCACATCGATAATTTTGATCGATTTGAAATTTGGCTTGGCAATGTACCGCCGGGCACCCCACTGCCCCTCCCAGACATTCACCAATTTAATGTCACGGTATTTGCGAACATTCTCCATGGACTTGCCATAGATGCAGTTGTTCATTAATTTAAAAAAAATAATTTCAAACTGCTGTGTTGCCATTTGTCGGTGCTCTGTGTTGAGTCGCATGTATGGCTCAAGCCATGCTTTTTGAGCAAAAGAAATACCCCTGTGGATTTTCTTCAACACCAAGCCTTGGGCGAGGCATTGCACCAACATTTGGATATGTAGCACATACCGATTTTTGTTGTAAAGTGTGCCCATGAGTTTTTCAATTTTCACTTTACTGTCAGGGGGAACCATTTGCTCAAGGCAGAATGGGAAATCGGCATGTTCATCATACAAGGATAATGGATATTCAATATCCACTTCTAGCACATATCTACGGCCTGTTTCTTGGCTAGCCATGTTCACATCAAATTCTAACACTTGTTTCTCTGTCAGCCAAGCAAACATCCCATAGGGCAAAGGCTGACTCATGGCGTAACCGTACAAATTATTCACGTCATAGTACATTAAGTACGATTCTGGTTTGTCTGGTGAATAATCAGGCATGTAGACATTGTTCGCTTCGGCATGGCGCTGGTTAAAGTGACACAAAACCGCCACGAATGCCCTTTTCAAAAAATAGAACCATGTCTACGTCAGTGAGTAAATCCAATTCCACTTGAGTGTATTTTAAAGCGGCATCAAACGAGAGCCCAGGACTCGTATAATAGTGAGCCGGGTCAAGACCGTAAATGTGTTGACACAATTCACGAAATTTTTCAAACACATCAGTGAGCAGCAATACAGCCAGTTTTATGTAATGTAAAGCATATTCACTTAGCGTGTTCATGCCAAACACTCGCGAAACTTGACATGCATGTGCATAGTCTTCATCGGAAACGGTACTGCGTGTTAGTTTCGAGTAAAATTTCTTTTGTGGTGGGAGTTTTCTTTGCTTTAACACGTCCCAGCTGTTGCAGAAATCATACGGGAATATACCTTTCCGAATGCACAATTGAAATTGCTCAGGATCATTAAAATGCATTCTAGTATTTTTTAATTCCTCCTCATTCAAGCCATTAACAAGGCTGTCTAGCGAGGATGCTATAAACTTAAAGGAATCCAAAAATCGAATGCTAAAGTCGCCCAACCACCATGTCAGGGCCGTAAAACGCTCATGGTTTTGGGGAATAATGGTAAACGAGCCCTTGTTGACATGTCCCAATTCACGAATCAAAAACTGAATGTCATAATTCGCCAGATTGTGGAAAAAGACACTAATGAAACGAGGAGCTGGAAAGTTCAAGTTGCATTTACTATGCGCAGCTCCACGAAACTCCCCTGTAAAGTGCGAGTGGTCTCTGACTTTTTCATCTCCACTTAAAATAGGCCTTTCACAAATATGACATGTTGTGGCATGCTCATACCGCTGCTGCTGTTCTGGAGATAGGCTCATGGGTACTGGGTGGTCTAGTAGTTCCTGTACATCATGAGCCAACTTGACAAGTTCATCCAAGAACCATTTGGCACAATCTGGCCCCTCATGGTATTTGTAAACGGATTGTGTGGGGTCATAGGCACACACCACATTAAATCCTATGGCAAAGGGTTCATGTTTTTGAATGGGTGTGGTTGAGCTGATGGTGGGATCTGGTTCACATCCCGCCATGGGTGTGGTGAGAGCTTCAAAATCTGCATACACCACATAGGGGACAGTGTCACGCTTGTGAATGTCCTTAAACTTTAACACAGCCTTGTCCCCTTGTGGCAATATCAGACTCACCGCTTCCTGAGAAAGACAATCTACCCTATGACGTTCTATGAGCATGGGGGTTGTAAAATATTGCAAGCAACGGTCACAAATATGTTTTACACCAGTATGCTTAGACACTTGTCTGCTTAGCAATCTACTCAGGCTTTTAATCAGGCAATAGTGATTCACTTCTCCCTCAGACAGATATAAAAGATGAATGTGGTGTCGTTTCGGTTCTTTTGTGGCATAAAGAGGACCCACAATCTCATCACCGTCAAGGCCATACACCATGAACGAAAATTCCTGGTTGTCTTGTTCAAACCTATGGATCTTGGTTAAGTACATAGGGAACGACACTCGAGTTAAATTTAACGTTTGTTTCAATTCATCAAACTTGGCCTTGTACTTTCCTGGTCTCTCACAATGACGTTGTACTGGCTGCAAATACGCAGCCACAGCCCACAGAAAGCAATCATCAACATTTTCAATATTCGCCACAGCCTTTTTCGAAGCTATGGCTGGCGGTGTTTTAATATAGCTAGACCCAGCATTCAACGGGTTGAATTGACAAATGTTGATTTGCAAATGATGAATTTTGTCTAAGGCTAGACCACTGGGTCCTTGTTGCAGTTTATCTAATTTTGATAGCAAGGCATTCACCACATGGCTTTGATACCACTGTTCCAAATTATGGACTATCAAAAGCTCTTACATTTTACTGCAAATATAGAATGTCTCTTTATGCTCTACGTCCTTCTTTTTATATATGAAATCACACACCAGTTCTGTATTCACCTTTAAAGCCGTATGCAACCTTTGTGCTGTACAAATTTCAATTTAAAAAATTTCAAAACAAGATTCTAAAAATTCTTTGGGAATCAAACTTTTTCTAACATTGACCACACGACCAGAGCACACACGCGATTTGAAACAAGACCCAAGGGGCTCCCAAGTTAACGTATCCGCAGCAGTAAAATACATTATTTTGAAAGAACACTCTCACCTGAGTTTTCAGCTGTAGACTGCTGGAAAATGGCCCCAAACACACACGTTCCTCGTTATCAACAGACGTCAAGCGTTTTCCAACACTCTAAAAAGAAATAAAATAAACCACCATAAGTATATCCATTCCATATAGTTTATGCATTTCATAAACAAAACAAAATCAAACAGGTTATATAAAAAAAAAACAAATCTCACTTTGGCGTGTAATGCTTTGCTTTATTCCCGTCTCGTGGGCTAGTCTGGCAATGGTTTCCGTCTCTAACTGTCCTTTTTTCTCTTTCTTTTTCAATCTCTTTCCCACTGACACACAACAGCCAGGCTATACACGTTATCTGCAAACAAATAAATAAACATTTATTTTATAACTTTAACAATCAATAAATAATTGCATTCAATATATATAAATCAATAAATATATAAATGAATAAATATATACCTACCCCACAACAAGGTTAAGTATTTTCCACCAACACCAAAACTGTTAAACAAGATCAAGTGTTTCACGCAATGCAGTGCGTTCAATGGTAGTCACCTAAGTGAGAGTGGAAATGATAACGACATGTCTTTATATATGTTACGTTGCGTGTGTAATATTTTTTTTCTTCCCACGCTTTAAAGATTCTGTTATCGTGCACGTGGACAGCTAACGTCCAACGTGAACACCTGTGGCAGATCAAATTTCACTTGAACTTGCATTTTGTCACGTACGAAGCAAGACAGGATGTAACTGGTTTAGCCCTCATGTGGTTTCACACATGTTCACATGCCTTTCGCTCTTCCCTGCCACCACGATGGTCAGATTATTTCACCTTTAAGCGTCATTGTCATTTTTTTCCATTGCACCTATGGTCAAGTCAGATCAACGCCTTCCAATAAGCTCAAATGACATTCACCTCCTGCTCCTCGGCAAGTTTGTTTTCTCTACTCGCTTCGACCAACATAGAACCAAGTTCTCATCACCGTTTACACGATAAAGGTAAAATATCAGAAAACGCACCCTCGCTCTGTCAAAAACCGGCCCGCCGAAATATCGATTGATCTATTGAGCACAGCCACCGTGGTCAGCGACAGGTTCGTTGACACACTCACTCAGCAGTATCGTCTCTCTCAACCACCACGCTTCATGGACTTTATAAACAGGTAAAGAAAAAAATTAGTTTTTTCAACATGTATGGCGTTAGGCCCTTTGTGAATTATTTTTTGGAAAAAAAAAAAATCTACCACATTTGAAAGGGGGCGTTAGCCCGAGTCCTAGGACACCTCTTACACGTCTCTAGCGTTATTGGTTCGTGAAATATCGGCAAAAATCACAAAAAACACGTGTTTACCCCAAAATCGAGTTTCCAAAAATTACAACGAGTGGTCCATAGCAAAGAGGACGTCACCCCGAGTCCTTGGACCAATCGTACATGCCTCTAGCATGTTTGGTTCGCGAGATATAGCAAAATGTTTAAAATCACGTTTTTCACCCCCAAAAACCGTGTTTCCAGATTTTCACCTTTTCGACACTGACATTTCCGTAAAGAGCGCAACGAGACGAAAAAAACGAATCAAAGCACGCCCTCCTAGCATGGCTCCTTCCATTCCAAGGTCGCAGGGGCTCACCACTTGCTAAGTGAGACAGCTCCCGTGCCATCCCACTACTACCAAAACACAATTTTTTCCTGTAGAGACTTGAAATTTCTTTTGGGGGTAGGGGGCATAGGGACCTTTCATTTATGTCAAATAAACGTTTTTGTAGAGCTCTTAGTTTCCAACATATAGGATTTTCAAAATTCGAGTTCTTTCAAAAAAACGTAAAAAAGTTTCATTATAGAAAATAAAGGTCATAAAGACCATTCGTTTGGGTTATGGCACAACGTTCTATCATGTTTGGTTTTCAAACTATCACCAACTTTCGAAAACAAAAAATTTTCAAAAAAAATAACGAGTGGTCCTTACGAAAAAGGACGTCAGCTCGAGTCCAACGACACCTCATTTGTCAACATCCGACCATGGGTTCGCGAGATATAAATATGCAAAAAAAGTGTGCAAAAACTTTTTGAGCACCTTGTGGTTTAGAAGCGCCATCACTCCACTACTAATATTAATGATACGTGACTAGGCTTGTTCTGAATTGATAACACTGCTCCATCTGTGAGGGTAAATGGGAACTTCGATACGTCAGCGTTCGTCTGGAGATTATCTTGGTAAACTCAGGCATTGTGTTGTCTTTCTCCGCTACTAGATGGCGGGTAAACCTCTTCCACTCCAGTGTCGTGATGGTGGAGCGCTCCGTGTCAGCGAACGGAACTAACTTTTTCGTATTGCAGTGTCCATTGGAGTGTGAGAGTGGGAGATGTTTATTGTCTGAACCTCGATGTAGAAAGCCACATGATGTAAGGGCTATAAAAGTTGCTCCAAGTTGAGCCTAGCTCGGCTAGACAAAGGTGATTTGCCTCGTGGCAGCTTCATTCTATTCAAAATGTAACCGACTTCGTGGGAGAGCTTAGCTTATTTTTATTTTAAAAGGGGGGAAATTTATTTAAATAATTTGTTTCTGCCAACCAAGGTATGTAATTTGAAAGTGTACTAGGTGATTGAATTCGTTGTGGAAGTAACTGGTAACTGCGCAGTTTTGTATCATTTGTTGTGATTGCTTTTGTGAAGTTGAGAGCTCGTTCTTCTATTTTTATTTAGTGCTGGAATTACCAGTTGAATTGTGTCTCTTAGGTAAGTTGTGTTGTTGGTTAGAGTAACATCGAACAAAATTGCGTATTGTCAGTTATGACTACAATAATTCAGTTACCTATATTTTATTTTTATTGCATGTAATTGGTGAAGGTTTTTTTTTTTGTCATACCCAGGCGTGCTGCCCTGTTGGTCTACTGACTTTCATTTTTGCGATTGTCCTATCCGAGTTTTATAACCTCATAATTTATTTATTTATTAATTACTAACTTATTTACTTTCCTCCCGGATAGGACATGTAGGATATTCCTTGGAATACTGTTTTGTTACCATCTGAGTATGGTCTTTTCAGCTTATATCATGGTTACCATGAGAACGTTTGGAGATTGTTCTTGGTTTTCATTATTAAGAGTGATGTTTTGTTTTTTTTTTCTTCTGGCTAGAGGACAACTTTTTGGGATTTCGACTGAACCAGTCACTCTGATAATTAGCTCCCATATTATCAACTTAATTAATTATTTCTTCTTGGTTTGGGGTCCTCCCTTGACCTTAATGTATTTTGATTATGTGGTCTTCACCACCTTAAGGTAATTAAATATTGTTACCATTTTTCTTTAATTGTATTATCAATTAATTTCATGGATTTTTCTGCTCTTCGCCTGGTTCGGTACCAAGCAAGTTTTTAATTTCACATATGAATTTCCTTTTAAATTTAGATTCTTCACTTAGGCCTATCCAATATCAAATTTTGTTAATATTGCCTTTGTGGCAAGACATGGCTGTAATTTGTTCCTATGTTTTAAATATACTTTTGGTTACCCTAAGAGTTTTTCTTGGTGTTCTTGTTCACAGTAGACCTGTATTTTATTAAGTCTCTTATTACCTTGGGTTATATTCAGTCCAGTACGCTCCTTCCACATTTTTATTATTTTTATTTGGTATGATAATGTACCTTGCTTCTGGATTGCCTTTCTTTTTTTTAAATGATCGTAATGGGTCATTATTGGTAATCAGTAGCGTGGTTCATTTTCTTAATCGGAACTAATTGGAGACTTAAAATGCAGTGTTGAAAGTGATAAAAAACACTAAGAAATATTCTTAGGCCTGTCTAGTCTGAATTTTTACTAACTCTTGGTGTCATTGTTTGTTTCATGTCTTATCGAGGGTTGATGGAAAACAGAATCCTAACGTCAGTCTCTTCTTTAAACAAGGACGAAATCATTCATGAAATAATTATTAGGGGACAAACTCCCTGTAATCATCGTGAGAAGGATTTGATACTATTGTCTTCGCTGAAATCTGTACCGGTTCGCATTCCAAATTGGGATGAATTTGACTGGACTAAAGGTAGGGACCTTGTTGTACCAAGTATTGATAAATTATTTATCTTGTTTGAGTTCTTGTCCGCTGCTGATAATAGTTCGGTTAGTCAATTAACTCGTTTTAAGTTTCGTTTAGTGCATTGGTACCATCGTCTTGCAGATTTAATCGAAGTTTGGAAGGAAAAAGACAGTGAATTTAGTGATAAATTAATTTCTTTGCGTGCTAGGTTATGCAAGTGCTATACTTATTTGTTTGAGGGAACTAAACGCAGTGATAAGACTAATCGTGTTGTTAATCCTGACGATGTACCAGATACTGGTGATTGTAGCGAATTGACTAATATTAATCGTGTCGAAGGGGAGTTGTTGAATAATTTAGGACCAATTTCTTCGTCAGTTGAATCAGTGAACATGAATTTTTTGGAAGGTACGTCTGCATTGAGTGACAGAAGACCTGAAGTTAATTCTGATAATCTGAGGGATAATTTTTCCAGATCGTTACCTGATATACCCTTGAATTGTGTTTTGAATGACTTGCCAAGTAGATATCCTACAGTTTCTAGGCCTGTACCTAGGAATGAAGGTATGTTCGAATATGCTAGGTTTGGAGAGGTTAATCAAATGGCTCCTGCCCAAATACCTGGCGCGTCGATGCATGATAATATGTCCAGGGTATTAGATTCGTGTGATGGGGTTAAGTTTTCTAGTCTTCCACATCCTGTTAGTGCATGTCTGAAGGATTTGCAAATATGCAGTGGTAACGACATTAATCAATTGGTAAATTTTTTGAAAGTTCTAATTTATTTAATTGATAACGCGGTGGTATTTAGATTATCGAATGCCAAAATTTTTCAAATCATTTTTCCTTATACGGTTGGTTTGTTGAGGGAAAAGATTGTGGAGGCAATGAGTTCTCAGACTTCATTAGTAGATTTTCATGAGGATGTTTTAGAATCCTTCATTCCCCCTCGTGCATTAAGTGTACTTCGACATACCTTGTTTTTTAGAGTACAGAGGTTGGGAGAACCCCTTAATGATTATTTCCTAGACATTAAAACCTTTTACAGAGTTTTAAAGGTAAACTTGTCTGAAAAACAGTTAGTTTCTTCGATCATTGCTGGGGTAAATCCCGAATGTCGCTCCTATTTCGTTTTAGAATCCAAACCTACTACCTTAATGGAATTAAACGAAATTATTAGGTATGCGGGAACTATCAGAGATGCTGATTCATTAAGAGTATGCAACGTTCCTCCACCAATTAACTTGGGTAATGTAATGCAGTCTGCTTATTTACCTAACAACTGCATTTCTTCGCCTATGATTTCCCCAACTGTGAGTCCAATTAACTTGGGCAATGCAATGCAATCTGCTTATTTACCTAACAACTGTGGTCCTTCACCTATGATTTCCCCAAATGTGAGTCACCCTAGTATGTTTGCTAGTTCGTACGTTTCTGCACCTATGAATTTTAGTAATCTTATTCCAACTGTTGGTTTTCCTAATACCAATGTGCCTACAAACATGTATGTACCTGAGATATCTCCTCCGAGCTACCCAACTGGCAGTAACTTACAGTGGCAAATGGCATCTTCACCCAACGAGGTAAGAATTAACAAAGGGAGAAGATGTGATCGTTGTGCTTCTTACAACCATATTGCTCGATGGTGTGATAGAAAATTTAGTCGCGATAAGTGATGCCATCTAAAGGATATCTCCTCGGATTGTCATATATCAAAGAATTATACTAACAAAAAAGATTTCAAAATTTTTGATAGTAGTGATTATGACAGAGATGCCTACAAAAATAATGAAATTAGTAGTCGTATTATGTGTGCGTCTAAGAGTAATTGCCCGTTTATTGATATATATATTAATAACGAACCTGTTTCAGCATTGATTGATTCAGGTAGCACTTATTCCTTTTTAGATAGGAAATGGTTTGAAGGTATGAAATCAGTATGCAAATTTGGCGAGATGGTAAAGGAATCCAATAATGTTATCTCGGCGAATTCTACTGCTCTTTATGTGTTAGGTTATGTTATCGTCAAGATTAACATTGCTGATTTCTCGTGGAAATTTAAGTTTTGGATTGTTAACAATTTGTCCTGTAGCGTGATACTTGGGGCCAATTTTATTTCTCATACTGGCTTATTAATTGATTTGAGGACAAGGTTGTGTTGGTTTCAGTTCAAACCTAAATTAAAGATTACATTTAACCAGATGCATGATAATAATGTTGTTAACTCAGCTCAACTAGATTCTAAACCTGTGACTGTTGATGATCTTGAGTTTAATAATTTAAATGAACATCAGACCAAGCAGATTAAACTTTTATGTTCGGAATTCCCCGAGGTTTTGACTGACAAACTGGGTGTAACTAATCTCTTGGAATATGAGATAGAACTTTCCGACACCATTCCTGTACGCGCTTCCCCATACAGATTGTCTCCACCTAAAATGAAAGTGTTAAAAGAAATTATAGACGATATGCTAAAGGAGGGAATTATCAGGAAATCAACTTCAGCATATGCGTCTCCTATTTTCCTCGTACCTAAACCTAATGGGCAATTCAGACCTGTTATTGATTACCGTGCGCTTAACAAAAAGGTTATTTTGCAATCTATTCCTCTTCCGGACTTACAGTCTTGCTTTGCCTGGTTCCGGGGAGCCAATTTCTTTACTATTCTCGACCTCAATAGTGCCTATTTCCAGGTACCCTTAACAGAAAGGTCTAAAGCCATTACAGCATTCACCACTGACTGGAATCTTTTTGAGTTCGAGCGCCTCCCGTTCGGCCTATCTACCGGAGCTGAAGTGCTCAGTAGATTGTTAGATAATGTGTTCGATGGTATTAAATTTAAATCTGTATACCACTATTTAGATGACGTGGTTATATTCAGTAAAACTTTCGATGAACATTTACAACATGTAAGAGAGGTGTTATCTAGACTTAGAGGTGCGGGCCTTACTGTTAAGCTTTCTAAGGTATCTTTTGCAAAGCCTCAGATCTCCTTCCTAGGGCACATAATTTCATCTTCTGGGATATCCATAGATCATTCAAGAACCCAGTCCATTAGGGAGTATAGACCACCAAGGACAGGCAAAGAAATCGCCCGCTTCATTGGCATGATAAATTACTTTCGTAAGTTTATACCCAATTTTGCCCATCGTGCTGCACCTATCAACAAATTAAGGAAAAAGGGAGTCGAGTTTGCTTGGGGTCCTGACCAGGATGCAGCTTTCGAAGATCTGAAAATGGCTTTAACCAACGCCCCCATTCTTGCCATCCCTGATTTTTCTAAGAATTTTATAATTCAGACTGATGCTTCTAATAGTGCTGTCGGTGCAGTCCTTTTACAAGAGCATGAATTAGGACGTTTACCCGTCGCATACGCTTCGAGAACCTTGAACGATGCCGAGAAGAAATACTCAGTGTATGAGTTAGAGGGTCTAGCGGTGATGTTTGCCCTGGAAAAGTTCAAGCTTTATGTGGAACACGTTCAGTTTGATTTAGAGACCGATAATCAGGCCTTAAGTTGGGTCCTGGGTAAACCTAGGAAGACAGGTCGAATAGCCAGATGGGCTACTCGCATCCTTTCTTTCAAGTTCAATGTTAGACATATAAAAGGATCTGATAATGTTATCGCAGATTGCCTGAGTAGGATGTATGATGAAAATGATGTTGATTTGATGAATTCTGGTGAAGATGATAACATCCATAACAATCTTGCTAACGTTATCCTTTCTAACTGCCCTAAATTGTTCCGAGATGTTTCGGAATACCAGAGAGAAGACCCTGTCATCGGTGAGATTGTTGGTAAACTGGAGAAAGGAGAAGTAGTAAAACCTTACTCTTTGAAGGCCAATGTTCTGTTTTGTAAAGCTCGGAACGATAAACTTCCGAAAATTGTCATTCCATCTGTCTTAATTCCTGTCATCTTTAAATACTTCCACGAGTCTGCGATTGGCGGACATTTGGGCGTGTTCAAAACGAGAGAGAAGATTCGCCGAAATTTTATCTGGAAAGGTATTGATAAAGATGTGCGCAAAATGGTGAACAATTGTGATACTTGTAAGAGGGCTAAACCCCTTAATAACTCGAAAACTGGTCTGTTGTCATCTGATATTGCCAAGGTTCCTATGGAAAGAATTTTTGTCGATTATATAGGACCTTTTCCAGTATCGAAGTCAGGAAACCGCTTTGTGTTGGTATGCACCGACGGATTTTCTCGTTTTAATTGGTTATTTCCTACCAAAGCTGCTACTACTCAAACGGTAATCTCTTGCCTTAAACAGATCTTCGCATACTTCGGTCCATGTCAAACTTTGGTATCTGATAATGCGAAGTGCTTTACTTCACACATTTTCAAGAATTTTTTGTTTGAACTCTCCATTTCACACGTCACTAGCACGCCCTATTACCCTAAAGGTTCGTACGCCGAAAGGGTGAATCGAAATTTACGAGCTGCTCTAATTTCTTTTCACCATAAGGACCACAGTCTTTGGGACACCAGTTTAACTTGGCTTACATTTTCCTTTAACACTGCTGTTCACGAGTCACACAAAACGACTCCCTTCTCTCTAATGTTCTCCTTCGGACATAATTCTCCTATCTCAAACTTATGGTCCTTAAACCAACTATTGCCCGACCAGTACACCTTTAATGATGTAAGAACGATATGGAAGAAGGCAAGAAGTAACATGAAGGTGGCTCACGAAAAATTAGAGAAACGATACAACGCAGGTCGAAAACCTTCATCGTTAAAAGCCGGTGATGAGGTTTACATTAAAAATTTCACGTTGAAAGAAGTTGGCCCTAAGGAATCAGGCAAGTTACGGGAAAGGTTTCGTGGCCCTTATAAGATAGTTAGATATGTGACACCCGTCACTCTATTGTTAAGCGACTCCGTAAAGAAGAAGTTTTTCAGAGTCCATTTATCCCATGTGAAGAAAGGTACGGATTTGCCCAATAGTGAGAGTAATTAAAATTTTTCTAAATTGTGTAGAACGAACTGTATGTGTGAGGCATGAGTGAGTTTGGTGTGAATGTGGTAAGTTAGCTTTGCATTTGCAATTGGGTGGGGAATTAATTGTTGTTCTTGTGTCAAATAAGGTTAGGTTTTGTTTTGTTAAAGTTATCTTTTAATTCTGTTTTGCCTTGATGCCGAGTATATAAATCACTATTTCGTTGAAATTCTTCTTACGATCCTTATTATTTTCTGGTATTGAACTAGTGTTTTAAGGTGACATAAGGAAAAGCACTGAATACAAGGTAAGTATCTTAGGAAAAGGTTCCCATATGTTCTCCAAGCTGGTGTACGTAAGTCATCTTTATTGCTTGCTTGATCTGGGAGGTAAAGATTATCGTAAGTATGGTTGTTATGTTCTGGTAATGTTTGTAAAAGAAGGATGTTTGATGCTAAAAAGGCCCATGATGTTCTTTCTAAATGCGTTCTTTTAGTTCGTTTTAATTCTGCCTGAACTGGGTAAGCATAGTGTGAAGACAATGTGTAAATTAATTAAATGGTGAAAGGGAAATGCTAATAGGGCTCATTTTGGTTCTCATGAAGTGCGTGCGGTGTACGTTTTTAGTTATTCTGTTTGATCCGAGTCAGCATTTATGTATGTAAAAGTTGTGTGTGTTGGTAAGTGTGTTGTGCAATGGAAATTTTATGAATAATGATTTATATTCTGGTAGATTTGTTGGGAATATTTTCTTTGAGGGTGGTAATTGTAATTAGTAACCTTGGGATTTGTGAGGTTATGTGTGAGTGTATGAAAGATTTGTGTATTTGGGTTTGTCTACACGTGTGTTCAGTTTCTATAACTTTTGGTCTTTAAATGATTGGTTCTGGTTAAATTAATTTTTTTCCTTTCCTTATGTTGGTTTCTGTTTCTCCTTTTCTTGCACCTTTTTTTTTCTTTTCTGTCATTGTTTTTTTGGCATCATAAGGATTTTTCTTAGTTTTGGTATTTTCTTGCATTATATTTTGGTAAAGGTTCGGTGGTGTGATATTTAAATTTGTTCGTGGATGTCGTTAATCTAGTAGTCTGAATTGGAGTATTTGTTTGGTCGTATTTTAGACTGAATTGTCGTCTGTTTGATTTTTCCTGGTAGTCATTTGTTTTTGGCTTTTCTTTCGTTGATTGTAGTTTTGGGTCTAATGTTTTCTTGTAGTTAATACAAGGTACAATAGGGTTCTAATGCCTAAGTTTCAGTCAATTTGTCATTTAATTTTGTTTTAATTAGATGCTCTTGCCATCTAAGAATTTTGTTCTTGTGATCTACGAGGCTGAGGTGTGGATTTCGTGATCCATCTATTTTGTTGCTCTCCTTCCTTTTGGTTTTCTTATGGTTTATGATACCAAGTGATTGTAAATATTCTCTTTTTTTGTTTTGTTTAGACCATGAATTGTAAAAGTTAATCTGACATTTATGTAAAAGTGAAGAATCTTTAAGCTTATTTGAGTTTTAACTAATTAGTTTATGGCAATTTTTCATTGTAATTTTATGTTGGTCTTTAAAACAATAAGGGGTAACCATATTATTTGGGTGGGTTATGCAAAACATACTGAACTTGACTTGTGATTAGTCTTAAGAAGAAACTAGGACATATTCTGTCGCAGTCCATATTTGTTTACAGTGGAAGTTCTGAAGACTGTCCAACCTGATCGATGTGCGGTACCATTGTGAAGATCCAAGGGCCCGGAAAATCATGATGGAAGCTGTAGTCTCTCTCTGATCGCACTCATCTTCGCTCTACTGGAAAACCATATATATTATCTACTGTAATAACATTGTATTCAAGAAGTTCTGTTTCCATGTATTTGACAAAGTAAGACGTTAATGTTATAAGCATGTCTGGGAACTCGAAAAGTGACTGTTAACGATCAGTTGGTGTACGTATGCATGTTAATTGTGGATGAACTTTATTTGGATATCCACGTACTAAAATTACTACCTCAAGTGACCTTGTAATGTTCTCTATCTCCTCTTCTGAACTTTCACGTGTCCAAAATTTGTGGAATGTGGCCACGATTCGAAGGGAGGGAGTATTGATACGTGACTAGGCTTGTTCTGAATTGATAACACTGCTCCATCTGTGAGGGTAAATGGGAACTTCGATACGTCAGCGTTCGTCTGGAGATTATCTTGGTAAACTCAGGCATTGTGTTGTCTTTCTCCGCTACTAGATGGCGGGTAAACCTCTTCCACTCCAGTGTCGTGATGGTGGAGCGCTCCGTGTCAGCGAACGGAACTAACTTTTTCGTATTGCAGTGTCCATTGGAGTGTGAGAGTGGGAGATGTTTATTGTCTGAACCTCGATGTAGAAAGCCACATGATGTAAGGGCTATAAAAGTTGCTCCAAGTTGAGCCTAGCTCGGCTAGACAAAGGTGATTTGCCTCGTGGCAGCTTCATTCTATTGAAAATGTAACCGACTTCGTGGGAGAGCTTAGCTTATTTTTATTTTAAAAGGGGGGAAATTTATTTAAATAATTTGTTTCTGCCAACCAAGGTATGTAATTTGAAAGTGTACTAGGTGATTGAATTCGTTGTGGAAGTAACTGGTAACTGCGCAGTTTTGTATCATTTGTTGTGATTGCTTTTGTGAAGTTGAGAGCTCGTTCTTCTATTTTTATTTAGTGCTGGAATTACCAGTTGAATTGTGTCTCTTAGGTAAGTTGTGTTGTTGGTTAGAGTAACATCGAACAAAATTGCGTATTGTCAGTTATGACTACAATAATTCAGTTACCTATATTTTATTTTTATTGCATGTAATTGGTGAAGGTTTTTTTTTTGTCATACCCAGGCGTGCTGCCCTGTTGGTCTACTGACTTTCATTTTTGCGATTGTCCTATCCGAGTTTTATAACCTCATAATTTATTTATTTATTAATTACTAACTTATTTACTTTCCTCCCGGATAGGACATGTAGGATATTCCTTGGAATACTGTTTTGTTACCATCTGAGTATGGTCTTTTCAGCTTATATCATGGTTACCATGAGAACGTTTGGAGATTGTTCTTGGTTTTCATTATTAAGAGTGATGTTTTTTTTTCTTCTGGCTAGAGGACAACTTTTTGGGATTTCGACTGAACCAGTCACTCTGATAATTAGCTCCCATATTATCAACTTAATTAATTATTTCTTCTTGGTTTGGGGTCCTCCCTTGACCTTAATGTATTTTGATTATGTGGTCTTCACCACCTTAAGGTAATTAAATATTGTTACCATTTTTCTTTAATTGTATTATCAATTAATTTCATGGATTTTTCTGCTCTTCGCCTGGTTCGGTACCAAGCAAGTTTTTAATTTCACATATGAATTTCCTTTTAAATTTAGATTCTTCACTTAGGCCTATCCAATATCAAATTTTGTTAATATTGCCTTTGTGGCAAGACATGGCTGTAATTTGTTCCTATGTTTTAAATATACTTTTGGTTACCCTAAGAGTTTTTCTTGGTGTTCTTGTTCACAGTAGACCTGTATTTTATTAAGTCTCTTATTACCTTGGGTTATATTCAGTCCAGTACGCTCCTTCCACATTTTTATTATTTTTATTTGGTATGATAATGTACCTTGCTTCTGGATTGCCTTTCTTTTTTTAAAATGATCGTAATGGGTCAATTAAAATAGAGGGTGTCCACCCTCAGCATCTGCGGGGTGAACCTGTGGATGTACACAAAAAATATATTAATTATGCAAATATATCATGCGCATACACTGCATTTGGGTAACTCGGCAGTGCCCCAAAATGGAGCTACCCCCGATGCATATGTGCAACTTATGCACCACTGGGTGCGCTGTGTCGGGAGTTGGCGTCCCAGGTTTGCAACCTGTACTGAAAAATCAAGACACAAATATATATCTCTAAGATATCCTTAAAATTATTTCTGGCCATTCTCATGTATTCTCCTGTCTAGCATCCTAAAAATGTGCACCTGTCTTCGAACTGAATGACTATGTCGCTCGCTGAGCGGTCATCCGGAAGCGTTCTAACGGTAAAGATCGTGTTGTTCGGGCTAATACTGCCGAATTGATCGGACCGATGAGGCCGATTACCTATCGCAGATCGTATAGGGGATCTATATCGGAGAATCGTATATCGCCGATTAGATATATATATAGAAAAACGCATACCGCATCGTATCTCGAAAAATGGCTTATAGATATAGAACGGATGATTTGCACATACATCATCGTGCAAGTTACTCTGGACCATAGTAACAATACGCTACTACGCATGTGGGCGCATCGTACAACATATCGCCTCGTCAAGGCAATACAAAGATATTCCTCCATTATGTCTTCTTTACTTGATAAACTTCTTTCTTATTTCTTGATAAATTTCTTTCTTCTTTTTTCTTTATTCGTTATTCGTTCTACGGGGGCATGAACAGAGGGGAAGTCCGGTATTACATACCTCAGCCAGGGAAATTATATCCTCTTCTTTCTCGATGATTTGTTCTACGGGGGCATGAGCAGAGGAGAACATTGGTGCTACATACCTCGGCCCGGAAAATGATATCCTCTTCTTTCTTCACTTGTGTGTGACAACCAGGTCTCTAGCTCCGAGCATGGAGTCGAAATTACTTAACCTTACATGCTAACTAACGTCAAGTCAAGTGGGTCGCCTTTGGGTGGAGGGTCCATCCTGCCCGATGCGGGGGTTGTCAATCCCCTCGCCGAAATATCAAGCCTCCATCCGTAGGTATAGCTTAGACGACGTTAGGGCATAAAAATGGGTATAACGGGCCCCGCGCTGCGGGAGACAGGCTAGGTACATCCTCGAGCGCGAGCGCTTGCCCACCCTAACACGTCACCGCTATGACCTTCCGTCGTTCGTCAACGTCTAAGTCATATCAAGTCAGGTCAAGGGCTATGCTTGCCCTCTATCCGAGTCAAAACTTACCATTTCCTATTTTCCCCAGGAAAATAGTGTCACATCCATCACAGTGCACCTTCGTGCACAAACCATAAAAAGATAGTGTCAAGCGGTACTGTGTTTGTGTGGGGTGTTATAGTTATACGGGGGGGACTGTGGTGTCACAGTGCACTTTCATTGCGCCTGGCTTTCAGATATCTAGCTTATTTCAGCTGCGTATTATTCCCTCTCACATGTTAGTGGGTAAGTCAAGGATTTGGAAGGGTGTTTCCGAGTTATTGGGAAGCTTTAAGCATATTAGATTTCGTAAGTAACGGGTAAATGGATGGGGAGATAGGGCGAAGGAATCGTGGTCCTATGGGGATGTAGGGAAACGTTAAATGGAAGGATCGCTTGACCGGTGCGGGTGAGGATCTTATTGGGTTAGGAACTGGGTGTTCAGTGTGGTTGTTAGATACCGTACTGAAGGAAGTAGGGTGACATATATTCTCTAAAGTCGCATGCAAGTTAAAAATGCAGGGTAAAATAAAACATGTCAAGCACGGTGTTAGCAGGTGATGCCTGGGACGCTAAGCTGTTAGCTTTATAATTCCGAATGTTGACTAACATTGAGCCATGAGCGAAAAAGCATGTCGTGCACCCTGGCAATTGCATGATTACCAAGTGCCGTGCATTAATAGGGAACAGGTGTAAAAACGTGTAAATGTAGAGTATTAACAATGTGTGATGGGATGGAGAAGTGCTATGAAGCATGGATGAATTATTTGTGATTTATGGCATCTGTGGCCATACCAATAATAGACTGCTGTCTGCACTCGTATAATATATAATGTATACTTACATACTATGAAGCCTATATCCTAAAACTCGTCATCTGTTATGATTAAATAAATAAATCCCTTATCCTAGGGATTCTGTCTTATATATATATCCTAAAGTAGGCTGCACCTTCGTGCACGGGATGTGTGGATTAAGTCCGTCCTATAGGGGGGGGGGGGGGGCTTATTGCTTTAAAAATATCTTATCCGCCCTGCGGAAATGTGGGGGGATCCATAAGTGTGTATTGCCATTCTAGTATTTGGGGGGACGGTATATATGAATGACAGCTAAGTGTTAAATGGGGCTATAAATTCCAATAGATGTGGTGTTTTAACTGGGGAATTCAAGAGGGCTAAAATGCGCGTGGCGGGAATATTAATGCGCCACCGCTGTAGACGAGATTGCTCGTCCGAGCCTGGAAAAGAATATCTTGGCCAAGATCGCTGTGCCGCGAATAAAATAAAATAAAACCTTCTAAGTGGGAAGTATATCCATTTATCTGTAGTGTCACGGGGAAGTGCCCGTGTCTGCGTATGTCGGAGGGCTGTGTCTATATAAGGGTGTCTTCGAGGGCAAGTGTTGACTGAAGCCCGATGAAAGATAAATAAGGTGTATCTGTGTAATGAGGCACTGCGTGTATAGCACTGATAACAATGGCTCCTTGCCGTGAAATATGCTGGCCCGGTGTTAGGTAGTGAGTGATGAAAGGGCTGAGTGTAAATATAAATATTTGGTTACCCTGGTAGGTATGGTATACTCCGAGAATCATATGTTTCGACCGCACTGTCATTTGAATTCAGCGCGCGAGTGTGCGATTGGTGAGTACATATAATGGCTGTTTGCGGGTTACTTGTCACGTGGGAGGTGTGACTTGAAATAATGTGTGTGTACGTAAGGTATCAGATATCGGCTACCACTAGGTGGAACATGCTGTGCTCATTGGCTGGCGTACTCTGTGGGAGTAATGTTTATCGGCGCGCTGCGCTGATTGGACCTGAGCGCTGGGAGTGAGTATAGAGCATGGCGGTGTGTCGCCGTACAGTGAATGAACTGTCAAACGCACGTGTTGGGCATCGACTGGAGTGTTTGTCATGTACGCATTGTCGCATGATAGACAGCCTGTGTATGATATAATCTGGGTGTAAGTCAGTGACTTTTCGTCTGCGTATCGGGAAATAAAGCATGTTCCTCCGGTGGGGAATAATGGGGGATTACGCTGTCACCGTAGCGTACTCAAATGGGGCAAATGAGGTATAAAAATATACTGGGTTTCTTGTACCTAATTTACGGAGTGTACTAGAGTGTACTGTGAATGTATGGAAGCATATGGCGATTCCATATGGATGTAAAAATTCTGGGTGTCACCCTGTAGAAAAAGTGTTGCCGTGGTTTAATTCCACTCACTTCGGGAAAATGCAAAATGATATATGAAAAAAATACTTGGTTTCTTGTACCTAATGTACAGAGTGTACTAGAGTGTACTGTGTATGGAAGCATATGGCAATTCCATGTGGATGTAACAATGCTGGGTGTCACTCTGTAGAAAAGTGTTTCCGTGGTTTACTCCGACTCACTTCGGGAAAATGAAAAAAATAATGCGGGGTGCAGTAATATGTATATCCAGAACGAATATTGTATTTCGCAAATGTCGGAATATCCGTGGAGTAGCAAAAATGGGCTACATTTACCGGGCATCCTGCGGTATGGAAGGGGGAGCTGTATGTTGTAGTCCCATAACGCAGTGTGTTGGTGTGGAGATGATGTATTCCTATTGCGTATCACATGTTTGCGGACTCAAGTGTATATTTAATGTTTATATAAAATAAAATAATTGGCCCTTTGCTAACCGCGTCCTATAAAATTTGGCAGCTCTATGCCCATGGTCGATACTTATTCTGTATCGTGGACCTAGGAGGGTAGAAGTTAATTTACCCTTGGCATAACTCGCCTAGGTTTACTTTAGGACAACTATGGGCCATTGACGTAGTGGCTGCCTGAATTATCTATGCGCTCATGGCTGATACGCATCCTAGAATGTTGACCTAGGAGGGTTGAAGTTAATTTACCCTAGGCAAAACTCGCCTAGGTTTACCTTAGGACATTTATGGGCCATGGCGTCAATGTGACGCTGATGGACATATAGTGATATGTACCACGTTGTGTTACGCTGCCTCAATACGAAAATACGAAATTTCCATGTGGCCAACTTATGACTTTGACGATAAGTGTGTATCTATTGGGTAGATATTAATTAAAGGGGATCTATAAAAGGACTTGTGGTCCCATTGGAGCCTTGTGGCACTTATGAAGTGACTTCGTGAATTCAATATCGAATATCATGTCGGCATATAGCAGATCATGACGAACAGTTTATACTTAGCGGAAGGATGATAAATGGTTTCCTACGTTGACTGTTAGAGGTGTGCACCCAATCCCCTAGATTACCTAGGAGTCCAGTCGGTCGTCGGTTTGAATGACATGATTATAATTATAATTATAATTAAAAGTTGAATGGAGTCCCTATTCCGTCGACTAATGATGAAGTCGCCTCGTGGGAAAACTGTTCATCTTGTCTGTCTCTATGACGGTATTGTGTGGTCAATGCCACTGTTAAATAGAATTAAAAGTTAAAGATCCCCTGTGAGGAGAAAGAGAAAAAAATAAGTATATTGTTTTATCCCTTGGTTGGGTGTGGGAAAAACATGGTAGTGTAGTTGTGCTAATTTTGAAGGTGCTTCCGGATGAGAGTAGCTTCCCGTGATTGGGAGAGACTACCAGTGTAGTGTGTTGGTGTTAATGCTTAATCTATTGGGGGCGTTCCTGCAGGATGCAATTATCTGCCAGGGGATGAATGTTTGAGTGCCGGCTGCTAAACTAGCTTGCCGGCTGAGTAGGATGAGCAATTCAATGAAGGTGCCGAGTCAGTGGCTCGACGCTCTGTAGTCGAGTCGCGTGCTCGAGCACAATGGAATCTGACGATGCAGTTATTGGCTTCTACGGTCACGGGCAATTATGACTAAGGTCAGGTTGGGTATGAGGATGTAAAGTGGAGTGTGATTAGTAATAAGCGTGTAGTTTACTGACCATGTATTTATTGGCCAGTATATGTAATGTGATGTCCCTCTTGGGGAGTTTGAACAAATATGAAATACAATTTGTGAAGTGTACAAATGTTTGAGGTAAGTGTTTACAAAAATAAAGGAGTCTGAGCACGAACTAGGTCTCACCTGGTGAAGAGCTGGAACGGACGTCGGGCAGGGCCGCTGGCGAAGAACAGAACAGAACAGAACAGATAATCCCTCCTGTCCAGGTTCCAATCTTATACGTTTCGGCGCTGCTTGGTCAGCATTGCATCAGTGTAGCTGCCCCAGATAGTTGTTAGTGTAAATGTTTATGTGTGTTTTTCAAGCCGTTGGCCAACCTCCTAGGCTTAGGTGGTCGCCGCTTGCTGTGTAGAGATATGTTCTGGAATTATAATGTTTCCAGTTGGGGTGGTTTTGGTAGAAGAAGGCGGGGTGGCTCTCAGGGGGTACTACCCCCCCCCGGGCTGTACAAGACTCCTCCGTCGTTAGTTCGCGTTCTCGCGAACAGGAAGTAGAGTGGGCGTGTCGTTGTGATGATGTTTCGTCGTTTTCTGCCTGTCCCTCTTCTTCTTTTCTTCAGTGTCGGTGTCGTGTTATCCTGGTGGTGTTGTGAGTTTTGCGTGTGCTCAGAGGGGGTGGGTTGTGGGTATACATAGTTAATTGTTTATCTAAAATTAATCACTATGAAATTCGACATTAAAAATAATAAAAATATAAAATACAAAGAAAATACATGTTCTTGAGGTTATATGCATGTTGGTATTATGGAGGAAGGAAAAAAACCATGGTTGGACGGGTGGTTGTGCCGTCCGACGCTGTGTGGAGAAAAAAAATTGCTCCCTGCAAGGTATTGTATAAAAGATGGAAGAAAATAGAAAGACAGGTGCCCCAGGGTATAAGTTAAAGGTATATCAGAATGATTTATTGTAGGGATGAAACGGGACACCTTTACAAATTCTATCGTTAGTAGAATGGAAAGGAAAGAGACAAAAGTGTGTAGAAACGTGTTTGGTGTTAGAACGTTGCAGTGTTTTATGTGTATTCTTCATATTTGACGGTTTTACAATTGCTTACAATTTTCGATTACAATTCTTACATGCTAGCTTAATTATAGTACTATTACTACTATTTTTTCTACTCATGAGTACCTTTCTCCTTTCTCCTATGCATATGGCTATAGCGCTTTTCCTTCTTGGCCACCTTTACCTTATGCCATTCATCTGTGGCCTTTGACCTGCCTCTGTGGTTTAGTGGTTAAACCGCTGTTGTGACTTTTCCTCCGTGGGTGGAAGAATTCACCTTGATGGCTAGGATAGACGTTCACAAAGCTACGTCTTTCCTGGTTATCGCATCCGCTCCTTATTCTAGCGTTTGTCGTGTGTTGCGTCAGCTCCGCTCGGTGCCCCATGGCCACCTCGCGTAACCGCCGCCTGTCGTCATCACCTTATTAGTGTGACGGGAAATCAGTGAGTATTTTGTGTTCGTGTGTCATAGTGGGGAGTGTGTACAAGTTGGTGTTGGGAATATATTTACGAAAGACATGTGTATGGTGCTGATGATCTGGAAAATAATGTTTATTAGTTAGTTCCTCTTTCCGGTGGAACGTGCGTAAAGGCCGCCTCCTGGTGTGCCTGAAATAGAGTGTGATATAATATCCACATACATTTTGACTATATCTCGTACACATACTTATGTCTACTGTGCGCCTTTTAAGTCTAGCTTAACCTAAGCCGGCTACAGCCTTATTATTATACTTATGAATGTACTCCTGTCTTCCTGTGTATTTGTAATGTCTCCTCCGTGTATACAAGTGTATGAGTGTATTTGTGTGTCGTGACGTCACCTTTACCTGATGTCATGAACCTGGTTGTTTGTGCTCCCACGATGCTGCAGTGGTGGAGCTCTGTGCTGAAATATAAAGACAGGTTATGAATATGCCCTTGGCCAAATATTATTATTCGCATATGTCGCACAGCGCTTTTTAAAGGTCGGCTTGGATAATGCCACCGCCCTTGAGACCTATTCGGACGTCTCGTGTATTATCGGGGTCGGTCAGCTCCAGTGGCTGCACCGTTTACCTCGCTGATGGGTCGGACGGCTTCAGTGCCTCTGCCCTGTTATGTTTACCTATGTTACTCTATTGATTTATCGGACTTATCCAGGCAACGTCTAGCCGCCAGGTGCCGAACGCTCTGTATCGCGTTCGCGTCGCATGCGCGTGTCTCCGCAATGTGTTGTCGGTCTTACCCTGGTAACGTCTAGTTGCCAGGTGCCGGACGCTCTTATCTTAATTATAAGGTGCTTAGTCTAAATTATGTTAGTTAACATTAAATAATAAAAAGAAATATATTTTGTATTTACAAGCTGAAATGGTCCTTAATCTAGTGCCGAAATGTGCTGTAGCAACTGTTTTACAACAGTGCTTATTAAATTTGCTTAAGTCTAAGTTGCCTTTTAAAGGTAACTGTATCTTATATACTAGAATTTTGATCGGAGGCTCGTCCCGGTCGGTTTCCCTCCCGGGGGGCCCTTGTGACCTACTGCCGGGACCGGAACCCAGCAGTGGCCCGTAGTACCCTCCCTTAATACTAATTGTCGACATCCCCCTCTTAGTAATTAATATAGGCCTGCGCGACGGCGTTGCGAATGAGCAAACGCCTCGCGGGGATATCCTTTCCGCTGATCTTATACCTGCCTGTGTTGGCATTATTCGCCATTTGTCATTTATTTGCATATTTATGCTGGGTTTGCCCACAAAACCCCTTTGAGAGCTCGCCGCATTCCTCAAAGGAAGCTCTGGAGACTCGCTGTCATCCATTTATGTGGGCACGGGACATCGTTCGGGAAAAAATCATCCGATAAAATAATATCATCCGGGAATTTAGCGTCCGGGAATCCTCTTCGCCCCATATCCCGATGAGGTCTTGCGTGGCCAGGGGTTGTCCCGCTGGACCCTTGGCACACTATCTTCACTTCCTCGAAATGGAAGACTTGCTCCCCGCCATAGGAGCTCTACTTAGGTTACATGCTAACTACAGTCTAGTCCTAATGTGGTCGTCTCTAGGTTCGTCTCCTGAGTCTAGTGTGGAGCTGGCTAATTCTCCTACTAGCCGTCAAAAGTCTCCCCTGCAGGGCTGGCTTCGATGACCGTGGCGCATAGTGGGTGTAACTTTCTCCGGCAAGGGGGCAGGCTAGGCACACCCTAGACCTCGACGTTTGCCCGCGCCAAGTCATCGATGCTTCAACCCTTCGTCTATCAGTCATTGATCTGGGTCAGGATCTGTTGCCCCGTCCCTGCCCTTCTGTGGAGCTTCTGCTCCCTCCCTTTACATCTCATCACCACCCAGTGTGGTGTCAGATTCCTTTTTTTTAAATAAGTGTGATATGTAAATAAGTTTGTGTGTACCATGTAATTATGTCAAATTTTTAGTGTTCTGGGGTTGTAGGATCTTCTAAATGCAGTGTCTACTTTAGGCTTGTAATCGCCATGTCGGATTTCCAGCGGTAATGCCTTGGTAATGTCTTGGAGGTGTTAGTAGATTTGTAGGGCGTTGGGTCCCTTGTTATTAGGATCCGGGGGGTGTTATTTTCTGAATGGGCTTAAAGCGTGGTAGGAGGGGGTCGTGCATCGTTGGTCTCCATGTTAATGGTGGCCGGGAGCCGATGATGCTGCTAGGAGGTCTTTAAAGTGAGTGGATGGGGTAGGTTTTTCCCAGGGGTGCAAAATTTTAAAAATGCAATGCAGGTGTAATAATAATAAAATCCCTGGTATGTGGATAGGACATTCCATGCATGGGGATGGATATGAGGCGTGTCCACTCTCACTTGAGGATAAATCATGTGTCAAGGTATAATAAGTCTATGTCCCTTGCATGCGGATTATTTAATAAAAATACTTGTTAATATAAATGTGGCCTCATATCTCTACATAGAGATGTGCATTACGCTTGATATTGTTTCCGACTCACCCCTAATATTCAGGTGTAGGCCTTTAGGGCCAAGGTGTAGCATACCTTAATTTGTTAGGAGCATGAAGTCTATCAACCCAGATGTGTGTTTTGGAATGTAGTGTAGCTGTTCTTGTGTGTCTGTATGTCTGTGTTGGATGGCGTTGTAGGTGACAGGATATGTGGGAAGAAGGGTACTGGGGTGGTAGCCCGTAGTTGGTACCATGGCCATCCTGATGGCACTATCCATTTCTATTCCTGTCGTGGTGTGTCATCCTCTCTTAGTCACTATATGCTCCTTGGGATGTACGCTGGCTAGGTTGAGATGCCATAAAGCATCTACCAGTCTGTGGAGTGGCTGTGGGTCTGTAATACCCACGTTGTGTAAAAATGTATGTGTCTGTGGGCACCGCCCTCGTGCTGCCCTTAGGATGTTGGAGTGCAGTGACGCTGTGACGTCACAGCCTAATCTGGTTTCCTGTTCATAACGTTAGAGTAGCAAGTGACTGTAGGTATGAATTGTCATGGCCTGATCGCCTATAATGGTTTTTAAAGAAGAAAAAAAAGAAAAGAAGTTATTGGGGGGGGGGTTGTTCCCTCATGGAATCTGTCTGCATCCGCCCCTGATTGTTAGGCACGTGTGGGAAGGGAGTGTCCGTGGCTTTAATTAGCACGGCTGCGTGTGTGAGGTCGCTTACCGCTGCCGCATGCTGGCGCGTGGGATGTTATCGGATACGTCTTATCTCGTGTCGCGTGGCTAATTGTCAGGTGTCGCTTATTGCGTGTTGCTTGTTATCGCCCTTGTAGACATGTTCGTAGTGTCAGTGATGGTAGGCGGTCTGTAGCCTGTATTCTCGAGATTAATACGGTCCATAGTATTTATACACTATTGGAAGCGGAGCCTGTTATAATGACGCTCTCATTTCCTATATCAACATCCGTGTCACTGTATGTTGTTATTATTATTGTTTTTGTGCCAGTGTCATCATGTCTGCAAGTCATTGTCACGTCTTGTTATGAAAACAAGATGTTCAGTAAGGAACATATAGCCTACTTTCTCCTAAATGTATGAGTATAGTTATAACTCGTTGTTATTATCAAAGAGTATAATAGAACTATTCTTTGTTGAAGACCTTAGAAACGATTTACCTCTACCAAACGCCACAACCTAGATAAAAACTGCTACCATCATTGAAGAAAGAAAGATAAGAAGTATCTAAAGAATGTTATGGATCTGGAGACATAATCGACCGGACTGGCGGCGTGGCTCAGCGGTAACGTTCTCGCTTGCTGGACCGTATGTTTCAGGTTCGTATCCTGGCGCAGTCAGCTGGCATTTGAGGGTGCACAAATGCGAGGGAGCCGTGTTAGTAGATCTACTGGCACATTAAAGATCCCCTTCGGGACAAAATTCTGGCACCCCGGCGTCTCTAAAAGCAACAGTAGTTAAAAGGGACGTAAAACCAATAACATTATTATTATTATTATTATTATTATTATTGAAAGCCTCCGTGGCTTAGGCGGCAGCACGCCGGCCTCTCACCGCTGGGTCCGTGGTTCAAATCCCGATCACTCCATGTGAGATCTGTGCTGGACAAAACGGGGGCAGACAGGTTTTTCTCCGGGTACTCCGGTTTTCCCTGTCAAAATTCCATTCCAGCAACACTCTCCACTATCATTTCATTTCATCTGACATTCATATAATCATTGCCCCAGAGGAGTGCGTCAGGCCTCGGCAGCCGGCACAGTTCATACCCTCGCCGCTAGATGGGGGCTTCATTCATTCCATTCCTGACCCAGTCGGAGACTGGAAGCAGGCAGTGGATTTTCATTTCATTATTATTATTATTATTATTATTATTATTACATAATCGGCCTGACACGGGCAACATCCAACTTTGAGTTGAGGCATCTCTTTACACGTCTGGCTGCGTGTGACATTCACAACCCTAATTGAATTAACAAATCTTTCCATGACCCTACAGAGACGTGTGTATACCAACTATGTGGATATTTTCGATTGCTATTTTGCTGAAATGAAAATCCACAGCCTGCTTCCAGTCTCCGACCGGGTCAGGAATGGAATGAATGAAGCCCCCATCTAGCGGCGAGGATATGAACTGTACCGGCTGCCGAGGCCTGACGCACTCCTCTGGGGCAATGATTAAATGAATGACAGATGAAATGAAATGATAGTGGAGAGTGTTGCTGGAATGAAATTATGACAGGGAAAACCGGAGTACCCGGAGAAAAACCTGTCTGCCTCCGTTCTGTCCAGCACAGATCTCACATGGAGTGACCGGGATTTGAACCACGGACCCAGCGGTGAGAGGCTGGCGTGCTGCCGCCTAAGCCACGGAGGCTTCTATTTTGCTGAAATAAAAGTATTAATTAATATCCTGAACTAGCACCAACGGTAGAGTTCAGATACTATGTGAAATCGTTTTGTTCTTTACTTCAATTAACATTTTCAAATAACGCACAATGTGCTGTTACAAACCCTTTAAAATAAAAAGTAAAAATGTATCGTAGTATCATCTTGTCATTCTTCAAATTCGATGCGCATAGAATGCCAATGGTATAGTAATCAATGGAGCCCCACGTAGACTAGTCGTGACATCTAGTGGTGAAATATCGAACAATATAATCCTAAAAGAGCGAATGCATTCTAGCGGCCAGAAGAAGAAAGTTTTCAATAAAATCTGTTACCTTTTTGTAAGCTAGATGTCTCGAGTAAATCTGCTGGCGAATTATGTTTTAATTAAATATATATTTTACACCATAATATGCACAATATAACGCTTAATTTTAAAACATCTGAGTCATTACAAAACAATAAACATATAACATTTCAAGCAAAAAACCTAGCTCTGATCGGGTTTGAACCATAGGCAGTTGAGCGATAGGCTAACGCTCTACCACTGAGCTAATTGTGTCAACGAATATCGTTCTATATAAAATGACTTACATAGAACTTGTTAGCAAATAATGATTTATACTAAACGATTTCATCACTGGATTATATTATTTATATATAAAGCATTTCATACAAAGTTTATTTATTTTGTATCAGTACGCTATATTGCATGCAATACTCAAATTAGTGAAATATAAGTCAGGCACAAGATATCCGCTGCCATCTTGTCTTATTACTGAATCGGCTCAGCTTTTTAAAATCACGTCTGCACTATAGTATTACAAAATAACCTTTTAATTTCGAACGTGCCTCTTCCTTTAGAACAGTTAAAACGATTCTCGGCTCGATAATCGGAACTGGTGGGTCCCATGATATGGATTATAAAGTTTGCATAATTCGCACGGCCGCCATCCTGAAATGGCATGGCGGACGACCTTGTAGTTTGGTCACAAGACGCATCCTATACGAAGGTATGTTGTTACCAAATTTGGTAGAGATCGGATGATTTGGTTAGTCGTTATTTGATTTTACGTTTTGAACGTTTGAGTGGCCGCCATTCAGTTTTAGTAAAGATGGCGGCGATATAAAACATGACACTGAGGTGTCCTTTGCTAGTGCTACCTTTGTACCAAATTTCGTTCAATTCGCATTCACCGTGTTCGAATTGATAGGGGGGGACAGACATTCAGAGTACACACACTCACACACACAGACACACACACACACACACACAGACTCACACACACACACATACACACACACAGACAGACACACTTTTTTCGCCCTGTGTTGATCTCATAAGTCTAATTTCATTTTTTGCAAAAATCGAAAGTAGGCTAAAAATGTCTACCGGCAACAGTATGTCGCAACGAGCTGGAATTCGCTTATTCGCAACGCAGTGCTTTTTTATGTTTGTTTTTGCGTCCTTGTATACAGAAAGTCTCTAATGTTATGTATGAAGGCTGACGGAACGGGACTTTCGCCACTGTCCGTATGTGGACATGTGTTTTGCATTCTAGGAGGGCCAATGTGTTAACCTGTCATACTTTCGCTCCCAAGCTTGTGTGGACTTTGCTTCCGCAATACCTCTGCTTTATGTAATTATCTATGATTTGTGTCTAGCAAGTCTGTTACCTATGTTCGGGGTAATCCAAATTTGCCATGATTTTTGGCCGTAGAAATGTGGTGTTACCTGTTTTGTGTGGGCGTTTGTTTGTGAGAGTGGCGTCCCCCGTATTTAGGTGCCGGGCGCTATGGGTCAAAGAAAAGTGTCTTGTGGTCTCTGTAGAGGCCTGGCGTTCTCGGTACGTCCCCTATTGGTAGTCCCGGGGTCGCTAATGCCCTAAGTAGGCTGTTGTAGCTAGTACCTTAGAACGAACCTACGCCCCTGTATGTATGTCCCATGTTTATTGTCTGTATGAATTTTGGTCGACCCTGGATTTAATTTGTGGGTGTAATGCAGTTTTGACTTCTCTAGTGAATGATTGTGTGTATGACTGCCAGAGCGATAGCGCTCCTGCCTGTCTGCTACACGCGAAAGTCGCATGTTCATGTATGTCTTGTCGCTGACTGGCGATAGTGTCAAGTTTCAATTGTGTCGGAAGTACTTGCTCTCCTAGTCCAGCTGTCCGCTTATCACCTGTGTTGAGGCAATGTGCTTGGTATTGCTGACACGCCTTTCTATTGTCTGCATATACAGTGTGCTTTGGGTTCCTCATTATGTAAAAGACCCTACCTCTGTTCATATATATTGTGTCCCCAAATTTTGTGTTATTGTAGGCCTGGGGTGAATATATTCCTGTTAGCGCGACTGTCCCTTATCGCTGTATCCTTCAATTAGATGGCTACCCGACTTTGCGCTCCTGGTATTCAGAAGGTCGCGGGTTCGAGACCGTCTTTGTTCAGGATACTCATTCCTGTTGCCTTTTGGGCCTGTGTCTCTGGGACAGTTTTGTCAGTGTTAGGTTCGTATCCCGGTGAGGTCCTCGGGTTTCGAAGGCTATCTCTTGGCTTTCTTTTCACGTCTGCCAGTGGAGTCATTTCCTTTCCTTTTGGCAGTGTTCCCGCCTTTACGTGTAGGTGTTGTTTTCCGGGTGTAATATGCCTTCATACGGCGGGCGTGTATAGTGTCCTTGATGAGTTTGTGTCCATGCCGCACGTTCACTATATAGTTCAGGTCAGATACCTTCCTGCAGACTTTGAAGGGACCTGTCCAACGTGGTAGGAGGAACTCGGACACGTTCTTCTTACGGGCGGAAATGGAAACCATAACCAATTGCCCGGGTGTGTATTCCACGGTCTTCCGTTGCCGATCGTACCGTTCTTTTTGTTTCTTTTGTGCCGCGGTTATGTTCTTTCTGGCGTTCAAGCGAGCTATCTGCAAATACTCTAACCGGGCTGCGTTGTCTGTGAGAGTGTCCTGTGGGATGCATGTGTTGTCTATGGGACTTCTGGGTGTATATCCGTGCAACAGGAAGTGTGGAGAGTGTTTTGTGGCCGTGGATATGGAAGTATTGTAGCTGAATGTAATGGGCTGCAAATAATTATCCCAGTCCGTCCCTGTGTCCCCCGTGAACTTCGCTAACGCTATTCCAATGATTTTGTTCATACTTTCCGTGAGCCCATTGGTCTGTGGGGAAAAACTCGTGGTTGTGTATTCCCTTATCCTTAGTACCTCCAAAAACTGTTGGAGCACTCTCGAGGTGAAAATAGTCCCTCTATCGGATAATAGGGTTTGGAATAGGCCATATCGCCTGACTATGCCAAATAGAAATTCCACTATGCTGTTCGTGTCTGCTTTGGGAACAGCCTTTGTAATCATATACCGGGTAAGATACTCTGTGGCCACAAGTATATATTTATTACCTTTTTCAGATGTAGTGATGGGGCCTTTCACGTCTATCCCGACTCTATGGAATAGCTCTCCTACGGGAATAGGGTTGAGTAATCCATGAGGTTTGCCAGGTCTTGCTTTAAATCGCTGGCAAGTGTGACATGTCTTTACGAAGGTGTCTATGTCGCCCTTCATGTTTACCCAGTAATACTTGTCCCGGATTCTATGGTATGTTTTATGCGTAACCAAATGTGCCCCCGCCATTGGGCTATTATGGTGTCCGGTCATGATACTCTCTTTCAATGAGTCCGGAACCGCTATAGGTGCATTATCGTGCATGGCTGTGGGTTTAAATTTCAGTACCCCGTCTTTGTCTAGGAAAAATCGCCTAGACAGCCATGCTGTCTTGGAATCCACCTTTTCCATGTTTTCTAGTGCCATTAGAATCTGTTTCAAATATGGTTCACGCTCTTGCTCCTGCTTTATGTTAACCACTGTCAGGGCAAAAGTCGGCATGTCGTCCCATTCGTGGTCCTTACTGTCATCTGGGGGATCGGCTACTGGCAGCCTAGACAACCCATCTGCATCTAGGTGTGTAGCGCCTTTCTTATGCTTGACCACGAAGTTATATTCATAAAGGCGGAATATAAACCTATTGAGTCGCAAATTTGGGTTTTTGAATTTGACCCAAAAAAGAAGGCTCGTGAAGTGGATACCATAGAGGTATACCCGGAAATAGTTCACTCCCCATGAAAATGCCAGCATTTCCCGTTCTGTGGCAGAGTATCTAGTTTCGACGGCCGTTAATTTTCTGCTAGCATAAGCTATTGGCCGTATGCGCCCTTCCGCATCTTCCTGTAATAGGGCCGCTCCCAACCCATACTGGCTTGCGTCCACGTGTAAAAATGTGGCCTATCACTATGGAAGTGTTGCAGCAATGGTGGGGTGGTCAATAGCTGCTTAAGCGTGTTGAAGGCATCTATATGTTCCTGTTTAATTGGGAAGGGCGTCATCTCACGTGTGAGTTCGGTTAGGGGGTGGGCGATGTGCGCGAACCTATGAATGTACTTCCGGTAATACGAGGCGAGACCAATGAAGCTACGCAATTGTTTCAGGTTTGTAGGCATCGGGATGCCCGTTATTGCGTCCGTCTTCGCCGGGTCGGGAATAATGCCTTCTCTGTTGACAATATGGCCCAATATGTTAATCTGCTGTCTGGCGAATTGACACTTCGCAGGTTTAAGCCGTAATTTGGCCTCTCTAATCCTTGCGAAAGCCTCCTCCAAATTTACGAGATGCTCGTCAAAGGTGTTGGAGAAGACCGTTATGTCGTCCACGTAGACTAGCACCGAGCGCCATTTTAGCCCCGAAAATGTCTTTTCCACTAGCTTTTGGAAGGTCTGGCTGGCGTTACGGAGGCTCATTGGTAACCTTGTATAGGTATAGAGGCCATTTTCTGTAACGAACGCCAGCTTGTGCCTGTCCGGTTCATAGACAGGGATTGAATAGAATCCACTATAACAGTCCATCGAACTGAACCAGCTGGCCCCACCGAGGGCATCCAAATAGGTGTCGGCCCGTGGTAGTGGATAACTGTCATTTTCTACTAACTTATTGAGCCAACAGTAATCTGTACAGAACCTGTGGGAACCATCTCGCTTCTTGGTCAGCAAGAAGGGAGCACTGTAATTCGAGATCACCGGTACTATCACTCCCACTTCGAGCATCTCTGTAATCTGAGTGTCGATAGCGTGCCTCTCCTTCTGACTCACCCTGAAGGGGGGCTGGTGGACTGGCCGGTCACTGGTGAGTGTGACATGATCCTCGATAAGGTCTGTCACCGCTAGATCTTTCAGCGAATGGGCAAAGATATCCCTATTGTCTTCCAGGAGCTCCGTGAGCCTTCTATTTTGCTCCGGTGTCAGGTCCTGTTTGTGAGTGTGATTGACCGTCTTATCTGGGTGTGTGTCTGTGTGTTTGCTGATTGTGTTCAGTGTAGAGGCCTGGTGCTCGTGGATTCCTCGCTCCCCTCGAATCCCATCTGTGTTTCTGGTGTATACCATGGGATGTGTGGAGAGCCTTTGGTCATGCATTAAAAGCATCTTGCCGCTAGCAAAATTTATGCTAGCTTCGTACTTGGCGAGGAAATCCATGCCAATTATTGCTGACGCAGAAAGATGTTCTATAACGAACATGGGGTGTATTGTGGAAAATGGTCTAGCCTGAGGTGTATATTTGCCACCCCCGTGTTTTCTAGCGTCTGAGCATTGGCCGCTACCAGCCGGATGTCACCCATGACACCGTGTATCTGCCCTTCGGTAACGTGTTTTCTGTTGATGCAGCTTACCGCTGCGCCAGTGTCAACGAGGGCTTGCACCCTGTGGCCATTTATGCTGGCGTGTACTTTCAGTGCCGATAACTGGAGTCCTTTCCCCTGTAAAGATGTATTGTAGAGGGTGTATGTTGTTGTTATTTTTACTGGCTTAATGTCCTTGTCCCTGTGTGCGCCAGTGTTGATGCCCTGCGTTACGTTTGTGCTGAAGAAGCATGGAGCTGGCCGCTCATTGTACTTGGCACGCTTGGCTTCTCGGCTTACTTCCTGGCTCGAGTTCTTTATCTCGGTCAGCGAAATGTGCCCATTCAGTACACTGCCTGCTCTCTTCACTGCCCGCGCTGTGAAAATACAGGGATTCTGGCGAGCGTTTAATGTGTTCACAGTTCCCAGTTTCTGTGTAGGTGTGTTGTTCCTTTCTTTCCCCTGAGAGTGTGTTTCTGCAAATCTAACCCTTCGTTTGCACTTGTGACCTCGTTTTTTGTTCCAGGTGGTTGCGAGTTCGATTCCTGTTGCTGGCTCCCCTATGCCAAGTGAGCTCGCGTCCTGCGCCTGTGCGGGGTCACTTTCCTCCCCGTGTTGTGGTGTAGGGGGTATGGTTTCCCGTCTGGAGGGTGTGGATTTGCCTTCGTTTTGTTCGCGCGTGATTGTGAGGGGCGTATAGTGTCCCGCCCTAGGGTTCCCCGTAAATAGTATGTGCAGGGCCCTGTCAAATTCCGTGGTTATGAATAGTGGCGGTGAGTGTACGTCAGTGTGTACGTGTATGTTCTTTTCAAGTACCTTGCCGAGAGCGGTCACTTCTACGGCGCCGGCATAGGTACCATCCCTACCCATGTATCTTTGGTAGTCTGCCCCGGTCTGGAATGGGTTTTCCTGTTCGTCCGACACGAAATCCCGGTACTCTTTCCAGTTGGCCAGGATATGTTGGACCGTTTTCCATCTGTAGTCCCTGTGGTGATCCTCGGTATGGCGGACTAAAAAGCTAATGGCCCTGAACAGACAGTTGCCGTCCCCTTGTACGGGGTGTGTTTGGAAACGGTCCGGGGGCGGATCGTCAGCCTTGGCTTTAGTTGGCTGCTTCTTCCCCCTGCTCTTGCGAGTCTGTTTAGGTGAGGGGCCTCTGTGTAATGTGTTAGGGGAGGAACCTCCGCCGCTTTGTTAGCTAGCCGAACCTCCCCGTCTAAGCGTTTTTTGGAAACGTGGGCGTGCGTCTCCCCGTGGTGTATGTTTGTCCCCCCTCGGGGTGGCTGCGCCAACTCCCCGCTTGCTGTGGGTAACTGGGTGTGGGAAGTATTGCCCCCCTGTCTGCCCGGCGGGGTGCCTCGTCCCTAAACTCCCTCGGGTGTTCGTCGGGGAGTGGATAGTGTTCTGGTCCCTTTGTGTACGTGTCCCTGGTCTCCCGTCCTTTCTGTGGAATTGTTGTTTTGCGGTTATTGACCGGTGGTCTGTTTTCTTGTTTCCGCCAGTGTGGGGTATACGTCTGCTGCTGCGTGGGCGGATTTTCCCGGCGATTCCCCTTTTCCCTGTACCACGAGGGTGCATATCCCTGTCTGCCTGGGGGTGGGTTCTCCCGGTACTCACCGTTTCCCCTGTATTGTGGGGATGCATAATCTTGCCTGATTGGGGGTGGGTTTCCCCGATAGTCCCCATTTCCCCTATGTTGTGGGGATGCATAGCCTTGCCTGCCTGGGGGCGGGTTTTCCCAATAGTCCCCATTTCCCCTATACTGTGGGGATGCATAGCCTTGCCTGCCTGGGGGCGGGTTTTCCCGATAGTCCCCATTTCCCCTATATTGTGGGGCTCGGTGGCGGGCTGCTTCGCCGGGGGATGCTGTGGTCGTATTCTGAAGGGTAGTACTCCGGTGTGTATGAGGATGATGGTCGCCGTGAGGGGTATGATGGCTATACGTTTGAGTATGAGACCGGTGAATATCGCGGAGGGTAATGTGGCCTGTCCTGCGTATATGGTGTTGTCGGCCGCTGTGGAGGGTAGTGTGTTGTCTCCCGCTCGTAGTGCCTCCTTTCCGTGTACCCCCTTTCCCTTTCGGGATAGTACAGTTCTTCCGTGTCAGTATGTTCACCCCTAAGCGGTCTCCCGCCTGCTTGGATGGCAGCTATCGTTAGTTTCTCCATCCTGTCCACTAACTCATCCATCTTCTGACTGGTGTCGTCCTTTTGTGGATGAAAATGCTGATTCACGGATTTCTCCGTAGCTTTTTCCGTGCCTCTATTGTTTTGATATTGTTGAGCATGTGTTGGACCGTGGGGTTATTCATTATGCATAACTTGTCCACGATGGATGGTCTAAGGCCCTGCATTAGCAACTTAACTTTTTGCTTATGCGTCATAGCTGCGTTGTATTTGTCGCACATGAGCAGTTTTGCGTTTACATATGTCTGTGCGCTCTCTGTAGGTCCCTGTGACCTCTGTCTAATTTGGTCATACAGGTCTTCATCATCTGGTGTGAGCTGGAATTCACTTTTCATCAACAAAGTGATTTCCTCCCATGTGGCATCTTCCAGATTGTCCTCATGGAGCTCGTACCATGTCATGGCCGCCTTCGTTAGGTATGCAGGGAGGAGCCGTTTCCTGACTTCGTCGCTCCAGCCATTGATCCGAGCCGTTCTATTGAAGGCCTTGAGGTATTCCTCGGGATCCTGGCCCTCCCCCGTGAACTTTGTTGGGTGTATCATTGGATATTCCGTGTGCCTGTTCATTTCCTGCTCGTTTATCTCTCGTTGGCCGTGTAAGGATTGTAGTCCGTTTACGCTGTCCGCACTTCGATCGTGTGACGAGGTGTTTGGGTTTGTGTTGTTTTGAGGGGAATTATACTCACTCCCCGTGTATGACACGTGTGTTACGTTACCAGGTGGCTCGTCACCTGATATATCGTCACTGAACGATGGTGTGATGTCGTACTGTGTGGACTTCACTACTTCCACAGTCCTGTCTAGATCCTGTTTCACTGTCTCCAAAATAGTGTGTATATCTAGGACTGCCTCTGTCGTGTAATTGTCTGCCTTAACAGCGGCTGTATCCAGTAACTGTGTGATGCGCGCGAGCAGATTATCAGTCTTCTGCTCTGTGATTTGCAGTTGCTGCAACAACAGGGGGTGGAGTGTTGGCAAGCAATCTGCTTCACTAGCGCTAGATATTGGTGATTCTTGTCCGTGCGCACTGGTCTGGGCCTGGGATCGTGGAAAATGTGTGACTTGTGCTGCCGCTGCAGAGTGTTGAGCGCGGATTTCTAATGCCTTTAATTCGAGTTCCTGAAGGAGTTGTATCGCAGTGTGTTCAGTTATCAAGTCGCTGTTCTTAATTTTTAACTTCGGCAGGAGTGGAGTTGTGCTAGCTGACAAATGGTGCGCAAAGTCTCTTAGTGTGGTTCTAAACTTGGTCATTTAATTTCCACCGTTCTTGCACTATGGGGAGGTTGGGGGTGGGTGTAATAATACAAATCCCCGTGTAATAAAGGGGGACGAGAAAAAGAAAAAGTGTGGAGCGTATTCTGGGAGAGAGAGAAAAAAATAAATTCAACTTTTGCTTGGCTGTTTGCGGTACGGATCGCTCTACCACGGGGGCTCGTTGTTTGAGTCCCTACCCTTATTTTGCGTGGTAGTCGCGCCTCCACCAAATATGTTTTATCCCTTGGTTGGGGGTTGGGAAAAACACGGTAGTGTAGTTGTGCTAATTTTGAAGGTGCTTCCGGATGAGAGTAGCTTCCCGTGATTGGGAGAGACTACCAGTGTAGTGTGTTGGTGTTAATGCTTAATCTATTGGGGGCGTCCCTGCAGGATGCAATTATCTGCCAGGGGATGAATGTTTGAGTGCCGGCTGCTAAACTAGCTTGCCAGCTGAGTAGGATGAGCAATTCAATGAAGGTGCCGAGTCAGTGGCTCGACGCTCTGCAGTCGAGTCGCGTGCTCGAGCACAATGGAATCTGACGATGCAGTTATTGGCTTCTACGGTCACGGGCAATTATGACTAAGGTCAGGTTGGGTATGAGGATGTAAAGTGGAGTGTGATTAGTAATAAGCGTGTAGTTTACTGACCATGTATTTATTGGCCAGTAGATGTAATGTGATGTCCCTCTTGGGGAGTTTGAACAAATATGAAATACAATTTGTGAAGTGTATAAATGTTTGGGGTAAGTTTTTACAAAAATAAAGGAGTCTGACCACGAACTAGGTCTCACCTGGTGAAGAGCTGGAACGGACGTCGGGCAGGGCCGCTGGCGAAGAACAGAACAGAACAGAACAGATACTCCCTCCTGTCCAGGTTCCACTCTTATACGTTTCGGCGCTGCTTGGTCAGCATTGCATCAGTGTAGCTGCCCCAGATAGTTGTTAGTGTAAATGTTTATGTGTGTTTTTCAAGCCGTTGGCCAACCTCCTAGGCTTAGGTGGTCGCCGCTTGCTGTGTAGAGATATGTTCTGGAATTATAATGTTTCCAGTTGGGGTGGTTTTGGTAGAAGATGGCGAGGTGGCTCTCAGGGGGTACTGCCCCCCCGGGCTGTACAATATAAAATTGAGTGTATAAGAACTGCAATAGGGACGTATGTGGCCGCGTATGATTGGCTTCCCTGCTTCTCGTAAGCCGAGATGCTGTGTGCACAATCCTCGCTTCCGGCATTGTGTATGGAGCGCGCATCACTGTCTATGAGCAGTTTGCAGTACTAAGTGTAGGGAGTGAGTGAAATGTAATAAAGAATATAGCCTGGATTTATAGTGTATGGAATATGTAATCTACGTAAGTATGACCTTATCCCAATGTTCCTATTATTGTGTGGGCCTGATGACCTATAGAGTCTAATGCTCGGACGGTAGGGAAGGCCGCTAACCTGTGTTATTTTACTAATACATCTGTGCCTTTGCGAAAGGCCACTAATGTGTGTTATTGTACGAATATTTCGTTGCATTATCGAAAGGCCGCTAACCTGTGTTATTATAGGTGCTAGGCCACTGTATGTGTGTAATGCTGCTAACCTGTGCCATTGCGGTGTCCACGCAATGAATTTTAAACCGCGTATGGTAACTTATGTATGGCCGGAGTATGGTATAAATCTTATCAAATATTATGGTAATAAGCGAATGTGCTTTTAAAGAAAGGCACGATCTCTTCTGAGATGGATGTGCTTTCGTGAGTTGTGAACCCGTGGGCTTGTGCGGATAGTATGTCTGCTCGTCCTACCCTCTCTTGTAATAACTCTATTGTATACCTATCGCCACGAACGAAGAAGTATTTGTGGTGATACAGTAGTGTGTTTGTAATCGTGATCCGAAGGAAATGTAATCTTCAATCAGTCAACTCACGGGTGTATAGACCATTCTGATTTCTGTAATGTCATAAGTATATAGGTATCGTGTGGAAGGATTGGTACGCCCTATATCCTACAGTAAGGGATTGAATCTATCGTCGGGCAACGAAAGGACCTGGATTGTGTGTAAAAATATTCGTTGTTCATGCTCCTCGTCTAACTAAAATGTGATTAGTATGGTATGTGTAGGCACTGACTATAAGTAAGTCTGGCCACGTTCTTACGCGTGGCCTGCATGTGAATGTACGAGAGCACGCCTGGCTATGCAAGCATGGTCGTTGGCACGTGTTGCGCCAGGCCTGTTTGTTGCTCTGGATGTGTTACTTGCTGACTCAATGTGCTGTGCTGGCAAAGTGTATCCGGTGGCGTGTAATTGACCTATGTTATCAGCTGCTATAAAGACATGTATTACATTGTTCCGACCTTTCTTAAACTAGTGTGTGCGAACAGAATTCATTATCATAGAAAGACAGGAGACATAACAAATATAACATGGTACACATTATTATATTGGTTATAACTAAACATGCAATCTTATATATAGGACTAGCGTCTATGCACTGTGGGGAACTGTCGGTGACCGATAGTCGTGAGCATGGCTACCAGATGCCATAGCGCATAGGGCGCTTGTTCGACTCGTATGGTCCTGGGTTTGATATATGTGTGGTAGAAATATATTTTAACGGCTTATATGGGTGACTTAACGTCTGTGTCTCGTGGCTCTGGGGACTGGGTAAACGTGGAGATACGTGTAGCTGCTGCAGGCGCAGCGTGCCTCGACATGCCTTGCCCGCTAATTATTCATAAATGGTGTGTTTTTTAAATAAAAATTGGCCTTGGATTCTCGTTATGTGTATTCCAATGCTAAGCCATAAGTCGTCTCTTATTGTGAGGCGTATCTCCTCTGCCCACGGGTAGCTAAAGCAACTTTAGCGCCTGGGATCCAATCAGGGGCTTTATCCTGTTGACAGGGCGTTTGTAAGAGTGTGATGTTGGGCTTGAGCCGGTGTGGCTCCAATGGGGGTATACATGGTATATGCCTGTACACTAGTACGGCTTTTCGGCGTGCCTTAGGACTGTTGCTGGCCCGAATAGGCGCTAAGGTCCTAGGGGATAATGGAAGCGTGGGGATGGAAATGCTATTACGTGGGGGGGATATATTTACGTGTGCACCTTTGCCAATGGCGGACTGCGTGTGTGGCATGGTCACGGCGGTCCCCTTCCTAATAGGAGTGGACCGTAGGGGAATGGTCCTGTTGGCCATTCTTGGTAAAATGTCTGTACTAACCGCTTCCACTGGGGTAGGTTTATGTGTTAACATTGCAAACGAAAGAAAGTGTGCTTGGAGCTGACGGAAATGTCGCCATAATTCAGCGTGTTGCAGGGTAATTGCCCTGGCCTGTTCCGCCATTCTAGGGTGGGCAGTGTTCACCCTCATGTGTGATAGGGGTCTATGGAACTGCATGGAGTGAATTATTTGGTTATGGGGGCGCAAGTGTATGTAGCGGTGGGTTTATGTGCACCGCGCTCCCGTATGTGGCAAAAAGGAAATATCCATGCTGTCTGTAAATACGAAGAGGATTGAGTTGGGTACGCATCTGTGAATTGGGCGCTCAGTCGCCTATATTCGGCAACGAGCTGTGTATGATGGCTACGCAGTAGCGCATACTGCTTTCGTACGCATTGAAGGTTTGGGTTTAAAGTGAGTGGATCGTGAACCACACTGATGCGGTGGTGGATCCTGTATGTTTTAATGTGTTTAAGATATAAAGCGCCATGAATAGTGTGTAAGTGTCGATGGGCTTTAATAAGTAGCGCTTTCCGCGCTGCATTGGGGGTGCGGAAATATCTAACCTGCGCGGCGCTAACCCTCGCCTGTATTGCCTGGATACGCCATTGCACATTGCGCATTCGACGCTGGTGGCTTCGTAATAGAAAAAAAAACAGTTTTGAGTCCCTATTTGTGTGCCTATGGTGCGCCCTCCCTTGTGTATTGGGTGCTTCGGCATGAGGTGCCATGGTGTAAAAGTATCTAGGCTATCAGCTGGTTTTAAACTCTCAAGGGGATCGTAAAAGGCTAGTGGAAAATAATTGTTCCTATTTGTGCAATGATAGGGATTTCTACGGGCCATCTAAGCTGGTGGGGTAGTATTATACCTAAATGAGTGTAACCTCCTCTCTATTCTATGGAGGTAGTGAATGAAATATTATTATTGCAAAGCTATATAAGGTACCGGGGACCGAACTGGGTGGGCAACTACATAATGTGACTCCTATTAATTATATGGTGTGGGCGTAGCGAATTTGGGGGTCGTGAATGTCTGATTATTATTTAAGGGTGGCGTTAAGTAATGTAATCTCTATTAGGGAGGGCCTGGGTGAGTACACAAATATTATTGGACCCTTACTTCAATAATTTTTCCCAATTTTGGGTGGCGTTCGCTTGGCTAGTAAGAGGTTAAGTTTAGGGATCTTTTCCGCAGAAATACGTTGTATGTACTCCTTTAGGCGTTGTCTTATGACAACGTCGCGGTACCTAGTGCCTCCATTATTTGTAAGGTATCTGAGAGGGTAGCCTCTACAAAGTATTAATCTAAGGGTTGAAATAAATGTGTTTAGGGGGAATGCTTGGCAATTACGTGTAAGAGGTGGTGATTAGCTAGTGGCTTGGGATCGTCGGTACGATCTGAAAGGAGAACTCCCCAATGTACTGCTTGGCGGGGTAGTTCAGGGTATGAGTGTGGAATGAAGGGTGGTTTACTTAGTGCTCTGTGCGCGATATCGGCGCTAAGCGGTCCGATGAGAATCTTAAGCAGGCGAGCTGGGAGCGAGCCTGCTGGTGTCAGCGCTGTGGCTGTGACACTCTGCTGACGTCTCGAAGCAATTAAATAACAGTGCTAATACTAGATCCTACCTAGCGGAGAAGCTAAGAGGGTAGGATCTTATCAACTAATTAAATAAATGAAAAGACCAGTGGCTTCTACTATGTTTGAGTTTAATGAGTACTTCGGATTTGAAGTACTCCTGTAATTAGCAGTGCAGTTAATAAAAATAAGTAATTATCACAATCCAAGCACAGGGGGATGGGAGTGTAATTGAATGTGTGTGTAGTGATCGCTTAAGACACTTATCCTTCGGCTTCCAGCAGCGATTCGGCACGCAGGTAACACTGAGACAGACTGATCCGGAGGCATGACCTCCCGGAGTTTTTATAGGAGCGTCGCGCTGCGTTTGCGGAATTTGCACATTTCTCTCATGTCATAGCCCTCCCTGGGGTCGTTGGGCTTGGACACGAGGCTACCTGAATTCATTGAGGTAATCATTTGTGTAGATGTGTAATTATGTAGATGTAGTCGTTGATTCTTGAAGTATGTATGTGGCATTTGGTTTTCCGGGGGAGTTATTGTTAGGGGATGATGGTGGCGTACCCTAGGGGTAAAACAATATCTAGGAATCACCTTGGATCGTACACTGACCTACAAGAAGCACTGCCGAAACATCAGGCAAAAGTATCCGCAAGAAACAACATTCTTCGCAAGTTGACGGGTACTAATTGGGGAACCCAACCACAAACCCTTAGAACATCAGCTTTAGCTCTGTGCTACTCTGCGGGCGAATTTGCCAGTCCAGTGTGGTATAAATCAGCACACACTAAACAAGTTCACACTGCACTCAACGAAAGCTGCAGAATCATTACTGGTTGCTTCAAGCCTACTCGAGTTGAGAAAGTCCACTGCTAAGCTGGTATTGCTCCTGGGAAGATACGCAGGGAGGTAGCAGCGAAAAAGGAAACATTTAAGTCATCCACATCTCAGACACACTTACTATTTGGATATTCCCCTGCCCGAACTCGCCTTAAATCTAGGAAAAGCTTCCTTCGGACTACAGTCAGCCTTGGAGTCAATGCTGACACTGTTCGGGCAAGAATGTGGAAGCAACGAACTGGTCATCTGTCCGGCTGGATGACCCCAAAAGAAAGCCTTCCTCCGGGCCATATGGAAGGCTGGGCAACATGGAAGGCGCTCAACAGACTGCGGACTGGAGTTGGAAGAACCAAGATGAACCTGCAGAAATGTTTTTTTTCGAGTGACTCTCTCCTCTGTGATTGTGGGGAACTGCAGACAGTCAAACATATTCACCAGTGCTCATTATGTCCAGCAACATGCACAATGGAAGATTTAACACTTACCAATCCGAATGCTATTGATGTCGCCCGTTACTGGAGAAAGAACATTTAATTTGGTTGCAGGGTACCTGTCAGTCAGATGTTTCTGTGCTGTTCAACTGACTTGTATGTCGGTGTCCTTACTTAATATTAGATTTAGAATAGTTTGCCGAGTATTTTGTGCCTTTATTAACAATTCACTGTACCCTTATTATTATTATTATTATTATTATTATTATTATTATTATTATTATTATTATTATTATTATTATTATTTGCATTTGATTCTCACAGTTTACCAAGTATTTTGTGCCTTTATCAACAATCCACTGTACCCTTATCATTATTATTATTTGTATTTGATTCTCACTGTTTACCATTTGTGACATATATTTGTGATTGGTGCTCCTGATACGAATAAAGAAAGATCAAAAGTTCACTGAGTTTACAAAATAAGACATAAACCATTGAAACTTTGTACAGTTGTCTAATGGAGTTTGATCCATTACGTGGCAAGCAATAGCTATCTTGGGTGGAAAAATGGCACCAGTACAGTCACTGCAATACCTTTGTTACATCCTCTTATTGAGGTACACTTTACAACATTACCATAAAAGATCCTGGCCCGAGCTTTTAACTAGTTTAAATATATGTCACTATCTGTAACGTTATGTACAATTATCCAAATACCATGAATCTTTTTTATATGGTCATTTGAATTTTGGATTCCAAAAACCTCAGTGAAAAAAATGAATGTAAGTGCATGCAAATTCTACAAATGTTTAAATAGAAGCATAATTCTACATAAATATGTGTATAATCACTCAATAAATAATCCCTGAAAATGTCAGTTAAGTAGCAATTAGGGTTTCAGAGAAAAGTGTACCTATGTGGTGGAAAATTGATATTGAGAAAACAACATTTGAAAGTTGGATATGTTCTTTTACTCACATTTAAGTAGCTTTCTCTATAGGCATGTAGCATCAGATACAAATTATTTTAAAAATACTTCCAGTTGAGTAATGCGCTTGAAATTTTTACACAAGTATAAAAAACACATATTTCAAAATTTTCATATTTTGATCCCCTCATCCGTTACATCCTCCCTTAAGGTAAACGTAAATCCAGAATAAGAACAACTAGCGGACCCGTGCGAGAAATCTCGCATGTTCATAAGACACACTTTCCGCAATAGATTTATAATGAGAGACTTAAGGAGAAAGGTTGTGATGTTTTTATTTGAACCAAATGATTATAGAACACTATTTACGTTACTGGCGTCCCTACGGCCAAAAGGCGAACTGATCAGCATTGATGCCGGGTATTTTCCTACAGCAACAGTATTTGCAAATCCTACACTTCTTACAAAAAATGATATTTATAAAATTATACGATTTGAGAACTCATTCCTTCAAATTACTGTTTCTGAAATCCATGCAAAATGATAAAGAAAAGACCTCAGAATTCTAAAATGACATGAAACAGGCGTCACAGCGACCAAAATGTGAAGTGGACAGCAATTATGGAGCGTATCTTCCTGCAGCAACAGTATCTGCAAATCACACACTTCGTAGAGTTTTTTAAAAGTAATTTTTTACAGAAATTATAGATATTTATGAAATTAGAGTGCAATGCGTCACTGGTAATGCATATTATCTTTCATTTGAATGCTCATTTTTCACGATAAGTCGCTTGTGAGCGCCGCAGGAGGGATCTAAACTTCTGAAATAATATATACGATGATGATCGGGATAAAGTGCAGTGCATTGTATGTTCCCTAACTTTCTCAAATACCAAGTGTCACTAACATAAAGAATACAGAAGACCGGGGAAGGATACATTCTTGAAGTGTGCTCTGTGTGAAGGTACAGATAATACCAAAGAACCAAAAAAAAAGCAGGGGAGGTTTATTTCAGCAACATGTATTTTATTTGAATTCATCTTTACTTCCTGTGGACCTTTGATTTGTCTTGCTATGTTGCATTTATTTGCTGTAATTTTATTGAGCGCTGTAAGTTTGCACTTTTTTGACAGTTCTCGCGGGAATGAATACTCCTACAGAACATATCAATCCGCATCTACCACGTGCATTCCAGCCAATGAGCTATCACCCATGTGGCAGCCAACAATGGCTGCTGTATTCCGTCAAGGTGTCAACAGCTGTCATGAGTTGCCTAAACCTACATTCATCTCGCAATATCAATTCATTGCCCTTTTTAAAAGGAAACTTGTATTTCTTTGTGACATTTATCAAATAATCGTTCTAACAGCACACCCAATGACGGCTCGCTGACAGAATAATGTTACGTCATTGGACGCGCTATGACCAAGACCTTGGCTTTGACACAGCAGCTGATAACTTACATGTGAGAGTAGAATTATTTTAGGCTCATCATTTCACAGCTCGAGGAAAATGCTTACTAAGGTATGGTGTAAGATGTCCTTAAGACGATACGATCATTACTTGACCTGTTGGATTCATATTAAAATAACATGTACGAAACATTTCACCAGGTAAGTTAATTTTTAGGCCTAAAAACAACTCATATTTTAGGCCTACTTTTTTGCACAAATCATGCCATATGAAAATTATTCACCAGGCCAATGTCCCTATGGAAATAAATAGTTCTGCTGACTTTTCTTTTACCATCAAAAAGAAGGAAATAACATAAATATCTCGAACAAGAAATTCCGTATCTGCTTCCTACTCGACAGTCAAAACAAAGATGTCAGACCTGGAGACCTCTCAGGCTACATATTTACTCAACATTTATGATAACCACTGTATATTTATCTGAAAAATGAACACTCCTTCAAATGAAATAATACTTTCAGACGACTTTGCGCAATATTATCAATTATAATTCTTATTATTTAAAATAATTAACACGTTATTTTCTCTGGCGGATGAACTCAGTAAAGCGTCCATTACCAACCGCACGCCCATCCCACGAGCACATGGTAGTTCAGTTTGATAATGCAACTTTTCAGTCTAGCCGACAGAATATGTTGCCAATATATTCACAATTACTGGGACAAGCGAAAAAATAACCTGAAAAAACTTACATGTGAATAAAACCTGTATATATTTGTTATGGACTACAGGTTATAAATTGAGTTTTTCCTTATGAAGGTTGGCAACCCCAGATGTCAAAAAAGTGCAAACTTACAGTAGATGAACTATACTTTGCAAATACTGTATGTTGTCGAATAGTGTAAATTGGTCAGCAATGTGGTGTGTTTCTCGGAAATCATCAAGCTGGTCAATCCGTGTGATTGTAACTTTGTTTCATTTATGTGTCATTGATATTGCAACTGTTCAGTCAGTCAACATTGCACTGGTAGAATTCCCCCCCTTACCCTTTAAATAACCAAAATGATAATAATAATAATATTAGCATATCAAAATATAATTCATCAACATGATATTACCATATCAAAAATTAATAATTTATAACACACAGAAAAGGCCTAATTTAATTACTCGCTAGGTCAGCTGAATTCACAGCTAAAAAACCTAGGCAGAGAATATTCCTAGTTCCATAGCATTGTGGAATATTCTGGTCTAATTTAGAATAAGGGAAAAGGTGGGATGTAACCGAGGTCAAGACCAGCTTCTTGAATGGAAGGCTGGATGCGTACCTCAGTAGGCCGTATTAAAATGACCCTGCCAAAAGATGAAGAAGGAAAGGGAAATAATCTTCCTAGTGACTTCATGCAATAAATAACGTGACAAATCGAAATAAGCTAACGTGTATTGAACAGTAAGATAAAACAAATTACAAGACAGACCTTCCACCACAAAAATTAACTATCTGACAAATATGATCTAATTAAACACCAATGAATGACTTAACCTAAACAAACCAGACACTTGTCCGCTTGGCAAGATTACACACATCTACATTTGTGATAGAAATGAATTTGATTAGAATGATTCCCCTGACGAAAAAACTAAAGGAATAACAACATGAAGTTAGACTCTGTGCCACTTCCAAAACAATGTTACATAAGCAACTTAAAAACCGTTTAATACGACTAAGCCGGTCCGAAAGCTTGCTTTTGACTTACCGTCTTCAGCAGCCTTTCTGACCAAAGTTAAAACCCTTTTTCCCTCCCTGAATCTAATGCAAGCCAAACGCATCTGGGTATCCAAAAACTTACCAAAATATACTTATTAACTAACAATCATGATTCTAAAACAACGGTCCTGAAACGCCATTCGACACATGGCATGTAAAATTCACATTACCAAAAATGTTTTGCAGTCAAAGTTTGTATTCAACTTTCTTTCAGTTGCCCCTTAGTATTAAGTTATGATAGTACCACCTGATGTCTTCCAGCCCTCCGGGGAAACTGCACTGCGAGTTTCCCCGGAGGCAATTGCTTACGAGTCTTTAAGTCAGCAAGGTCCTTCACACACTGGCTCTGGAGTCACTGGCCGCAAACCTGTATTCCAATGCACCCCCACCACACTACTCCAGTAATACCAATGTGACTAGTGGCGCAACGGGCCAAAACAAAGCCAGAGTCCAAGGTTTGAGTTGGTACCTCGAATATCACCCCACACAGTTAGTGCGTAGAAACTTCCCAGGAGTTGAGGCGTCACACAATGTTCTTGCAAGATTTTTCTTAGAACAAGTGCTTTGCGAAATGTGACTGACAGGAAATGTTCACATTTCCAATGTTCACAGATACAAAGCTTGACTTATCTCCCTCGACAAGTTTCCATTAGCGATAATACTGTAAGTGGCAGGACACACAAAGGGTAGAAATCCTGGCAGAGAAGGGCTTGGCGAACCCATTTCACCAACAGTCAGGTGCCGTAGGGGCGAAAAGAATTCCCAGAAGAGGCTTGGTGTATGCTCCCATGATAATCCGGTCAGACCTGGAGTTCTTACTGCGTCTCGAAGATAAAGATGAATATGTACAGATTTACAAAATCGGTACAAACATAATTTAGGCCAATCACAATTACTAATGTAACAACCAGACAGTCGTGCAGTAGAAACTACGAAGGAGTTAGTGTAGCGTACAGTGCGGTGTATAGGTATGAGCATGAGTGAATAATTTTTCGACCGTGTACCAAGACTATGTTCGTGTGAGAGGCAGTGAAACAGAGAATGCAGGTAAGCTGGAGAGGAATTTAAGAGTATTTGTTGGAAAAGACATAAAGAATGAAGATCGCGGCGTTGATTTAGTCGTAACCAGCTAAGTTGTTCGTAAGCAGGGTTGACGTGGTCGTAATACCGTAAATTGCATGCGTAGCGCACACAGGCATTTTGTGCTAGTTGGAGTTTGTTTTTAAGAGTAGCAGACAGGTCATTGTATACCACATCGCAATAATAACAAGTAGTTCCGTGAAGAACTATACAGCCTATTTTCATATGTCCTACTTATGTTAACTGCCACTATCAGCAAACAACATTTCAGTTTGATTGCTGTAATAGATTCGTGGATATTGAGAACCGACTAAATATTTCGGACGGTCGCCATGTTGGATTTTTATATATGTAGGTCCTAGAGTTATGTACTGTTACATGAAGATTATTGTGTACGTGTAGCATTCAAACTTCAATCGCATGATTAGGACACAAGAAGTAACAAGGAGATTTTAAAATTTTGCACAGCTGCCATCTTGTGTTTATAGAAACAATTGAAATAAATTCGATGCCAGTGGATTAACATTCGTATAAGGATTTACTGTACCAAATTTCACTGCACTCGGATGGTTAAATTGTGAGAAACGTTCATATGAATATTTATACTTCGCGTCACCGCCATGTTGGATTTGTGATCAGCAGGTTATATAACGTCCTATAGGCGAACTTAAATTCATAGCCCCTATGAACATTAAAAAATTCAGTTTGATTGCTATAATAGATTCGTAGATATTCAGAGCCGTCTAAATATATCGGATGGTCGCCATGTTGGATTGTTAAATGTATAGGCCATATAATCATGTACCATTAAAGGAAAATTATTGCGTAGGTTTATTACTCAAACTTGCACTTCGATCGTATGATTACGACACAAGAAATTAAAACTTAATTTTCGAAATTCGCACAGCCGCCATCTTGAGATTATGTAAACAATTTAACTAAATTAGATACCAGTGCATTACAATGTGTATCAACATTTCTTGTACCAGATTTCATAGCGTTTGGAACATTAAATCGCGAGAAAGGTCTATTTAAAATTTTCAAATTCGCTTGGCCGCCATGTTCGTTTTGTAGTTAACCGGTTTTTGAAAGTCTTAAACATGAACTTCCAGTAGTGCTCTTTATTTTCGTACAAAATTTCAGGGTGATACCGCTAATAGTTTCAGAGATATAGAATGCCGGTGAAATATTTCGCACATCCGCCATCTTGTGGTTATGTAAACAATTGAATGAAGTTAGATGTCGGTGCATTACAATGTGTACAAACATATACTGTACCATGTTTCATTGCGTTTGGTTGGTTAAATAGCGAGAAACGTCTATTTAAAAGTCGCAAATTCGCTTGGCCTCCATGTTGGTTTTGTAGTTACCAGGTTTTCAAAAGACACATAAGTGAACTTATAGTAGTTCCCTCTATCACCATAGAAAATGTCAGGGTAATATCGGTAATAGTTTCTGAGATATTGAATGCTGGTGAAATATTTCGCACACCCACCATGTTGGATTGGCGAGTCGTAACAAAATTTGAAGGGCACGGTCGAGGTCGCCGGGAATAGTGCTATGAACTTTCCGAGTTTCATTGAAATCGCTCCTGCCGTTTAAATTTTATTAGGGGACACACACACACACACACACACACGCACACACACACGGACAAAAGGTGATCTCATAAGCCTATTTTTTCAAAATTGAAAATAGGCTAAAAATGAGGTAACGAGTCGTTCTTTTAACACGCGAGAGAAAATATTCCAAAATCCTCTCAACGAATTCAGTGCGGAAAATACTTTTTTAGAGACGCTGCGGACTTGCTTCGTCCAAGAAAGATGTTCGTCTATAATCACGCCCAGATCTTTGACTGATTCTCGGAATTCGATTGGGGAGTCGCGCAAGCGTAGGTTTGGTAGAGTGGGATTATTTTTTATTTTACGGAGAAGTTTTGGGTGGGAGATTATGATAGCTTGAGTTTTTAACTCACGAGTCGTAGTCCATGTGAATTGGACCAATTACAAATTTCAGTTAAGTCCTCATTGAAAGCTTTGATTGCTTGCGATAGTCTTTCTGGTGCTGCATGCAGATAGAGTTGTACATCGTCAGCGTATAAGTGATATTTGCATTTAGTTATCGATGAAGTGATATCATTTATGTAGATCGAGAAGAGAAGAGGTCCTAGAACTGATCCCTGAGGGACTTCTGTCTCCACGGAGCGCCAAAAAGATATTTGATTTGAGTTACTTTTAACACTCTGTTGGCGCCCGTGTAGATATGCCCATTGGATACTGTTCATAGAGAGGTGAGTTTTGAATAGGCTAGAGAGTACTGCTCGGTTCCAAGCTCTGTGAACTTGCGGGATGAAGAGCAGAGGCAGGGTAGGAGCAGGCGAGAATTGAGAAGCCTGTCGACAGCCCGCCGTGTTACCTGACATTCTCGTCTATTCCAATACTGCTAACATGAATGAGTCTTTTCTGAAACCAGTGTGGCGTTGGGAATGAGTGACTGAGTCACCGACTAATGCATTTGCTTCTGTTACTACGCAAGGACCGAGAAACCGCATCACTCGTCAGCACCACTACTGATAGTCTGCGATGCACATTCCTCTCAGGTGCACGCAGCTTAGACTCGAGCAGTAATATGTCATGATCAACAGAATCAAATGCTTTACTGAAATAAAGCAGAGCTAAGATTGTTGCTTGCCCACTGTCCATAGCCTTTCCTTTGTCTTCCGTAGTAGTGCTGTGATTTTTCCAGAACCCAGATTGGTGCTCATCAAGGATGTTGTGCGCTTGCAAATAACAGGAGAGTTGTTCCTACACGATAAATTCGAGAGATTTGGAGACGGCAGATAATATGCCAACTGGGCGATAGTCACTCAGATGAAATGAAATGACAGTGGAGAGTGCTGCTGGAATGAGACTTGTGACAGGGAAAACCGGAATACCCGGAGAAAAATCTGCCTGTCTCCGCTTTGTCCAGCACAAATCTCACGTGGAGTGACCGGGATTTCAACCATAGACTCAGCGGTGAGAGGCCGGCGTGCTGCCGCCTAAGCCACGGAGGCTCCCAGAAAAGAAATATGTGATTAAAATATACAGTATAGACTAAGGGATATATAAGGGATGATATGCTTCTCTCGTCAAACGAGCATCTTCAGATTCAAATATAAGGTGCGTTCAAAAAGTAACGAGCCAGAGGCTGTAATGCGCAAACCGGTGACGACATCGGCTAATCGTGGCGTGTGTAACGAGGTGTGGTTCCAACCAGAGCGTGGAAGGTCACAACCCGTCGCTAGATGGCACGCGTGCACGTCAAGTGACGATACAAAGCGAGCAGCAGCATGCATCAATCGTCCAACCAAGACCAAAACAGTAGGCCATTCGACATGCTTCCTGGTGTGGTTGCAGACTGTGGGGCACCCATTGGGCACACACTTTCCGCAAGTGCAGTCGTTCCTTCACGATGGTGTGCACACTACCGACGCTCAATCCGACCACGGCGGCTATGGCGTTCATTGTCACTCGGCGGTCCTGGGTAATGAGTGCATCAACCAGCTGGACGTTGTCATCGGTAATGCAAGGGGGTGCCCCAGACCAGGCATCATCGGCTAACGACACCCGTCCTTCCCTGAAGCGCTTGTGCCACGCCTTGACCCTTGCAAGGGACATGCAGTGTTCGGCGTACACTTGTGTCATCCGGTGATGAATGTCCTTTCCCCCTACTCATTCCGCTGTCAGAAACCGAACAACACCTCTTTGCTCTTCGTTTGACGCCTCCATGTCACTGTTTGCAATGCGACTGGCAGCGTTGGACGATTGATACATGCTGCTGCTCGGTTTGTATCGTCACGTGACGTGCACGCGTGCCCTCTAGCGACGGGCTGTGACCTTCCACGCACTGGTCGGAACCATGCCTCGTTACACACGCCACGATTAGCCGATGTCGTCACCAGTTTGCGCATTACAGCCTCCGGCTCGTTACTTTTTGAACGCATCTTATATATAAGACAAAATAGCTCTACGAAACCCACAATGGCACCCACAAACGGTCTCTGTCCTAAAAAGAGACAACAAAAAATTAAAACTTAGAAAGTGTGACAACTATTGCTGATAAATAGTAAAGCATCAAGTACCCGACAGAAGTACTTCATTTTAATCTCTACAATGTTGCATGACTGAGAAATGACGATCCTTAACCCTTGAGAATTGATGTGAAAAATTATAACACGAGGACTGGCACGGGGTCATGTTGACCCATAGTGTGACACCGCCTTTTTTCTAGTCGTAATTTACACCTGGTTTAGTTACATTTTTAGAAATGAACATGCAGAAAATTAACAATAATTTTTGCTACAGTATAATTGACCTTGACTGCGGCGGCAAAGCAATTATCTTCAATTACGTTTAATTGCGGCATCGTTTAAACACGCAGAGGGTCCCTGATTTTTTTTGTCGGTATAATTAAGGAAGGAAGATTGTAGTTTTACGTGACCGTGAATCTTGTGATTATGAGCCACGGGACCTCCGTTTTACGTGGAATCCGAACCACGGGACATGGCATTTCACTTCGAAAATCTCACATGCATTGACCGGGAATCGAACCCGGACCGCCTTGGTGAGAGGCATACAGCTAGACCGCTGAGCCACCACGCCCCCAAGTCGTCGGTATAATTAAGATACATCCTGTATATTAGTCAGAAGTAATTTTTTCAGGTAATTTTACGCATGCCCCAGTATTTGAAATTACATTGTGTTGGCCACGAATCTTTGATTGCTTCAACCATCAGTAAAAAAAATAAAAAAAATAAAATAAAAAATGAAGAAGAAGAGACGTCAATCCCTCTGCTGTAAGATAAATACTCACGAGAACTCGTTAAAAACAAACCGTTTGATATTCTTTGTTAGCAAGGCTCCTCTTTAAGTAAAATTCTAAACATTATTATTAATTATAATTACTTTCTGTTTCTTCTTCGTAGTTGGTAACATGCTGAGCTTCTATGCCCAAGGTCACGGGTTCAAATCCGGCCGAAGTCGTCGGATTTTTTAAACGCGTTAAAAATCCCTCACTATGCCTTCCTTCGGAGGGGAAGTAAAGCCGGCGGTCCCATGTCATACATTTATGACATGTAAAAGAACCTTCCACTCACTAAACTTGTGTGAAGGGAAATTTGTAGGTTAGATTAATTTGATTAATGCTCTTAAGTTCCAACGTTCGTCACCAGGCGCTATTTGCGATGGCATCTAGTAGAAGCCAAGTTCACTGCTAGGTGTCGTTGACGGTAGCATTTGGTAGCGAAAGTAGGAACTACTTGAAATTATCGTCTGCAGTCCTTACTTGAATTAAAAACAGATAACACACACTAATACAGTCATCACAATTAACACCGGTTATCAGACAGATTCTACACACACCGAAAGTACACGGGGCTACATGACCGCGTTGTCGCAGCCCCTAAACTAGGGAACCAACCAACCTTTCTGTTTCTTAAGTGAAAATATAATGAAGACTGTTGGCTAAACATTGTAAATAAGGTACTTTCAGCACCTTGCAAAATATTTTTAGTATACATTAAAACATGAATCATTTAACTGAAACGTTGGAAAACTGTCGCCGAGTCTAAAAATTTGCCGCGTTTCGGTCCAACTCCAGCACTGCACTCAATACAACTGTAACTTTAAAATTGATGAGGAAAGTTATCTATGTACGGTATGTATTTGGTATAAGTAGGTCTAATTAAAAATCTCACAATTGTTTATTTTACTAGGTAGCCCAGCCCCTAGAGCCATGGTCTGGGGTTCGAGACGCTCTAGAAGAAGGCAACAGTTGCTCGCAATTGGAGTTTTTCCTGAACCACATGACAGGTAGCGAGGACTGCCTGTATGTAAACATATCCTCGCCACAGGTAAGATTAAAATAGTCAATCAAACACATAATATAAGAAGTAGTTTGATGGCCGTTCAGTCCAGAATTGGTAGGCCTATGCCAATCAATAACTCTATGGCCTACATATATAAAATTCCAACATGGCGACCATCTGAAATATTTAGACGGTTCTCAATATATATTAATCTATGACAGCAATCAAACTGAAATTGTGTATGTTGATAGAGGCTATGAATATAAGTTCACCTATGGCACTTTCAATAACCTGGTTAGCACAAATCCAACATGGCGGCGACGCGAAATATATAGGTAAATATTTAAATGGACGTTTGTTGCGATTTAACTATCCGAGCGCAGTGAAACTTGGTACGGTAAGTGCTTATACAACTCTTAATCCACTAGAATCTAATTTATTTCAATTGTTTTCATAACAACAAAATGCAAAATTTTAAAATCTAGATTTTATTTCTTGTGTCCTAATTATGCGATTGAAGTTTGAATAATACACCTGCACAATAATCTTCATGTAATAGTACATAACTCTAAGACATACATACAGTATACAAATATCCAATATAGCGGCCATCCGAAATGTTTTGACGGTTCTCAATATCTACGAATCTATTACAGCAATCAAACTGAAATTTTGTATGTTAATAGAGGCAATTAACATAAGAAGGATATACGAAAATGGGCTGTATAGTTCTTCACGAAACTACTTGTTCTTACATGAAAATAGGCTAAAAATGAATGTTTGTTTGTTCGTCCCTTATGCGTACATATACCATTCATCCGAATGTGATCAAATTTTGGTGAGTTGTTATGCACACTCCCTGGATGGTTATAGGCATAAGTAGTATAATTCGCTAGACTTTGAATATTGCGTAATCCTGACCACGTGGTCCAGGAGCGGGGCATGTGCACTGCACGTGTTAGCGTGGGAAGGGGTTGACCTTGTGGCTTGTTTATGTGATTGTGATAAAAAGTTAGCACTGCATGTGTTAGCGTGGGAAGGGGTTGACCTTTTGGCTTGTTTATGTGATTGTGATAAAAAGTTAATGGGTGTTGACGGCATGGGCGTTGTTTATTAGGATGGTAACTCGAAATTCAGACTCCTCTTCCACTCCTACAGGGGAGTTTCTTGGTTCGATTCCGTGTTTTGTTATTTAATTCCCGTGGGGGGGTAGCCTGTGTATCATGGTTATTAAGTATTGATTGATTATTGAATTATATTTTGGTAATTTCCCAAGGAAGTGTAGAGAGTCTTGGGTGTCATAACTTTTGAATGAGAGTGTACGGTGAGGCGCTCGACATAGCCGGATCGCTACCAGACATGTGGTGTGCGGCTGTTCCGTTTTTGCTCGCGCCGTGCGGCAAGCAATGAGAGCACTTAGCGTATGTAGTGCATGGTTGTCGTTAAAGTTTTTGCTCGCGCAAGCTAAATAAGTAATCATATGTTGTAATGCGACACTCTGTTTAAGTACGACATATATTACCACAGCGTGGGAGTGGAGTGGTGTTACTCCTTCTCGCTATGATATGTCTGTTTAATTTAAATGATGTTAACATTTTTTGTGTTCTGGCTTGCTTCATGATCTCAATCTGGTTAAAGTGTTTTATATGCCATGTATAACTTTGAGTGTGTGAAATGAATTTCGATCTGTTTGTTTTTAGATTCACAGATGTCATTAGTCAAGTCTGCAATTTTTAATGCGAGAACGAGATTGGATGTCGGTTCCCAGAGCTTCATGTGAAATGTTTTAAAGAGGTTTTTTGGCGCTCTAACTTCTTAATATATATATAAGAGGAGATTGCTATGGAGCAGTAGTTAGCTATCTTTATCTGCAATATCATGAGTCTGTGCGAGGGGTTGATAGAAAAGTTAGTAAAATTGCAACGCATTATGATGTTTGCGGAAAGTGCCCTGAATCAAGGGTTGCATTTCATCGTCAGTGCAACGAAAATAGAGGAGGAGGTGTGGTATAACACCTTAACACCGGGAGAAAAGGAGGTTTTAAGCGCCGAAATATTCGAGCTGATGAGGGATCAACACCACTGCCGTGAAATTATTTTCAACGGCATGACATTTCACATTGTCAATATTATTATTGACAAGTTGAGATCCATCGGCTCGATGAATTTCAACGTGTTTGAACCTACATTGGCGGAAGAGCTAATGGCCGTGTTTGAACGGCCATTAGAGGAACAGCATATGGAAGAGCATATGGAAGAAGTGCAAGAAGAAGCAGAAGAAGAAGAAGAAGAAGAAGACCATCGAATGGAAGAAGAAGAAGAAGAACATCGAGCGGAAGGAGAAGAAGAAGAAGACCGACAAGAAGAAGAAGAAGAAGAAGATGATGATGATGATGATGATGATGATGATGATGATGATGATGATGATGATGATGATGTTCAAATCTTAAATTAAATTCAATGGACAGTGGACAGTGGATTAATATTGTGCAGTGTAAATTTTATTTTTTAAATATATTTATTTGATCATTTGTGGTTTACATTAATTATATAATATGAATTAGTGAAAAATGATATGATCTTCGTTCTTAAAGTGGTAAGTAGTTCCTTTTCCAACAAGCTGCAGAGAGAATTGAAGATGCTGTGTTGTTTGCAGAGTGGAATATGCTGGTCTTGTGCACGGGGTAAGTAGAATCATTCTTTTCTTTCTTGCGTGTGTTGGTTTTAGCGAGCTGAAAAATATATATATAGAGACACATTAATAATAATAATAATAATAATAATAATAATAATAATAATAATAATAATAATAATAATAATAATAATAATAATAATATTAATAATAATAATAATAATAATAATAATATCTTTGTGAGGAATAAAAAATAAAAATAAAAAAAAAACTTACACTGTTCTAATTATAAGATATTTTTGTTGGGGATCCAAGAGTTGTGAGTTGAATCGAATCCAAGCCAAGATACGAAGGCTCGGGTTCCTTTTCTACGTAGTACTTTGTTGACTAAGTAAATATTAGGATGTTTTGTTCGTTGTAACTCTGCTTCGTAGAACGCACCAAATATTGGAGTATTTTTATTATCTTTTAAAAGATATGTTCGTGGATTAGTATTTTGAACTTTATAAATTGTAAATAATTCTGTTGTCCAATTACCTTCGTACCCTTTACTGAAGTGTTTCTTGATTTTTGATATCCTTACAATATCGCCGATTTTATATTTTGGTTTTCTTAAAGTTTCATTATATTGTGTTGGCAAGCGGGGTGGATTGTTTCTTTTCACATCATTAGGTTTCATGCCAATGCTGCGATGTATTTTGTGATTATACTTTACTAGTAACTCAGGCAAAATATGTACCCATCGGTAAGAACCTCGTGTTGTGAATTCTTTCCACATCGATTCCTTAAGAGTTCGATTGAATCTTTCTATCACACTCGCTTTAATGGAGCTGCCAGTGGAATAATGCTTTAGATTTTGTTTCTGAGACCATGTTTTGAATTCACTGTTATAAAATTCCGTTCCTCGATCGGTGTGAAAATAATTGGGCAATCTTTTACTTTGAGAATAAACAAATTTTAAGCTGTTCACAATCTCACTTCCTTTTTTGGTTTTAAGAGGAATTGCCCATGCATATTTCGAGTAAACGTCAATAATGGTTAATAAATATTTAAATCCATTATTCCATTTTGCAAGTTTGCACATGTCCACAAGGTCAGCTTCATGGAGGTCATCGATTCCTTTGCTAATAACACGTCGTCTTTTAAACTTTTTTCTAAGCGGTGCGTGAAGTTCTTTTGCAATTTCTCGTCTGATTTCGTTCATAGTTATTTTCCAAACAATGTTTTATAACATACTGTGCATTGTTTTACAAACGTTGGAATTTTTATTCAATATATCCAGCATTTCTTAGTTCTTCTTCTATTGCAAAGATTTCGCTGTCTAGTCCTGTGTGACCTGCAGCTTTCGATGCAATTAATGTTTTAAGTCTTGATACCAATTTGTTTGGTTCATTCCAGTGAACGAATTCAATATTGTTTCCGCCTTCAAATTTCCAAATGGCTTGTGGCGCGATGTGTTTTTTTTGACCATATCCAGTATGCATTGTAGTATTTGCTTCTTCATTTTCATCTGCTGTTTTTATAATTCCATCTATGTCTTCAGTGAGAAGGGGTTCAATTATATGTCTATACTTATAAGATTGCCTTCCTCTTGGAGCTGCATTGCTTGTATAATTTCTTTTGTGCACGTTTGAAACATTTAATAATTTCAAATATGAACTTAAATCACTCCTATCTATTAGAGTGGGGTCTGGTACTTTCCTTTGAATCAATTCAAGTAGACCTTCTGTAATAGGAAATTTTTCACCGCCAACTTTTATCCACTTTTTATCGAAGAAAACTCGTTCGCGTCCCAAGTATTGTTTATCATTTCTTATCGTTATACCAAATGTTCTATCCACGTTTTGTTTAATGAATGGATCAAAGTAGCGGTTAAGTAGTGAAATTATTTTGATGCTATCTCCATCTTCTTCGTCTGAAGTAGCAGTGGATTCAGAATCGTTATATTTTCCTTTTCTTTTTCGATTTTCTTTATTTTGAGTCGACGTATTAGCAATAGCTACAAGTTGATTTAATGAACTTGTTACTGGTTTAAAGTTAGTCTCTATATCTAATTCTTTTCGTCTAACATCATCTTGAAGTGAAAGATACTTGTCTTTAACATCTTTTTTTAAGCGAGAAAGTTTATCCTTTACACGACTTTCAGCTTTAATCTTTGAGCTCTTCTCCATGACTAAATGGAAATTGTGGTTGTTTTACTTATTTATAGTATATTCAAAATCGATTTGAAGAGGAAGATCATCAGTTTTATGTTTTTTCGGGTCTCTAAGTCGAAACTGAATTTCATCTTGCTCTTCAACGACAATATCACTACCATCCAGTTCAATCTCTTGACGTATATTTAAAATTGCATACACAATTGGAGATCTTGGTGAAACAAAAATTGGTTTTAATACGCCTTTGTAGGGAAGTTGGTACTGTATGTTATGATTATGAAGCGTGTATACTGGTGAATGGATTGATGGTGTGTTGGAGAATTTCAGAATAAATTTCGATAAGTTCTTTTTCTTTACTTCATCTTTTAATATACCATATTCTTCTTTGGATGCAGTAAAACTTTCGAGTGGTTCTTTGTTAACCATTTGCTCAATTTTTCCCAGTTCAGTTTTTAACTTGTTATATTCTTCTTTGGATTCAGCAGCATAACTTTCAAGATCTTCTTTTTTAACAATATTGAGATTGTTAGCAACACCCTCAATACGAGTTTGTAAATTGCTTAAAATTTCTTTTAGTTGATTAACTTCAGTTCGTGACGCAGCATAGTGTTCTACAAACCGTTTATTTGTCACGTCTTGGTCGTTAACAGGGAACTCAACATTTGTTTGTTTTTGATGTTGTAGATTGTTTACAGTTTGTTTCAATTGATCAAATTCACGTTGGGAAGCGGCATATTGCTCAACAAACGTCTTATTTGCAACATCGTTATCGTATATGGGGTTGTTTACGTGAGTAATTCGTCCACTCATCATATTTAAAGTTCCACCATCGTCTACGTTTAAAACGTTTTGTTTATTAAATTTAGCGATTAAGTCTTCTAGATCTTTTCGAGAGGCAGCAAAGTTTTCTAAGTAATATTTGTTTATTGCATCTAACGAATCGATTGGTTGAGATATGTTTGTTATTCTTCTATTTAACATATCTACAGTTTCATCATCTCTGTTTATATTCAAAAGAGATTTTTTAATTTCATCGAGTTCATTTGTTACATGAGTTTTAAGAAAAGAATACGTTACCGCATCTTGATTTTGAATTGGATCTTTAACATTTCTTATTCTTTTGTTACCCAAGTCGAGAGTATCTTGATCATACGGAAAGTGATCTTCTGAAAATTCTCGCACTAAACCATGAATGAATTCTACTCGTTGTAACACTTCGGTTATTCGGGTCTCAAGATATTTTTTTATATTCGATGTATGTTGCTGCATTGCAATAAGGTTTACTGCATCATTTGCAGATGATGGTAAAGCTAAGCCCGCGAGACGTTTGTTTTGAAAGTCAAGTTCTTTTTTCTCTATTTTACAAATTGAAAAAATTAAACCTTTAAGCTCGTTAAAGTTTCGTTGTATGTCTTCTTTAGACTCGATTTTATTTAGCTCATTTAATAACTTCACTACATAACCTTTGTTGCATGCATCTTCAACATGTATTGGCATTCCAACATTTTTTAACCGTTTGCCGTTAATACTTAGATGTCCGTCGCTTGTTGTTGTTGTTAGTTGATTTTCATATTGCACTAGCTTATCATCAACATATGATTTAGTTGCAATATCATGTCGTGAAGTCGGTCGTCCGATAGACACATTATTGGTTTTGTTAAACGATGTCATAGTTAAGTTGTTAACCACGCAAAAGCTATAACACGAATGGCCATTTACCTCTTTTTGAAGTCATATTTATAACTGAAAATAAACATCAAAACCATTGCGATATCGACCATTTTGTAAATCGCTATCTTTATCGATAACCAAAAAACCAAACTTAGAGTTTTGCCAACAATACGAACAAATATCAAAGAACTGTTCATAGCTCATATCTGTATTTACATGATCGTTATATACGTGACGCAAGTTTGTTCCGTCTTGTTTAAAAAGAATTAAAAAATTAGCGTTATCTCTAATTAGATGTTTAGGTATACAAGAATATGTTTGACAAAGATAAAATACGTCAACGTCGTGATGACGACCTCTACTGAAATAATCTTTCATGTGTTGTTGTTTATTGCTGGCTACATCATCAAAAACAAATATAGAGTTTTTTCTAGCCATTTCTGGAGGCATTACTTCATCATTATCGGAAAAAAAATCACTTTTTATTTCTTTTATGGAGTCCAAAAACTTTTTTAATTCAACATATTTACTTTGAGCAAGTGATTTAGAATAAATATAAACGTTTTCAAAACGAACTCCATTTTTGTGGCATAATAAATTTAGCATTACGTTTGTTTTGCCACAGTTCGATGGACCGCAAATGATACATCGAATTGTGTTCGGTAGTAAAACACCATGCTTTCTTTTTTCACTTTTACTCTGGTTTTCAGCATTAGTAAATGAAATTACTGGTAGAGTGTTTGACTGCTTAACAAACTTCAACATGTCTACGTTTACGTCTGAGAATGCACACTGCACAAAAAATCACATCACATCAACATATATTGCTTCCACATGTATCATAACTTGTATTATGTGGAATAATAGTAGGATTTTCAGGATTTAAATCAACGTTGCCGACGTAAAACCCTCTTATATATGGACAATATGGCGCCCATTTTTCATGATCATTTAAAGGATTATCGTTTTCCCTCCAATTTTCAATTTCAATCTTACAGAATATACATTTCACCTTATCACCATGTCCAGTATAATAAAACCCTGCTGGTGCTAAACAAAATTCGTTTGGACAGGGAAGAGGCCAATTTTGAAAAGTTTTAAGTCTTTCATATTCGCATTTCAATTCTATGCTAGGAGAAATATTGTTTACGTAGGGGCAAGAAAAAGCCCATTTCTTATGTTCTTCAAACGGATCATCATCTTCTTCCCAATAACTAAGTTGCAGATTACAGAAAGCACACCTAACCATATCCTTATATCCAAAATAGAAAAATCCTGCGGCTGCTAACCATGCAGTGTTCGTAAAACTGTCTGAAGACCAGGTCTTAAATGTTTTTAGCCGATCTCTTTCAGATTTTAAATTCATTTCTTTTTGACTCAATATCATTTGCATTAACTGTTTTTTGGAATACTTTACACAATTAAAATACTTCATGATGCTGGTTTACTTCACAAAGAAAAGATGTTCACCACACAAAGCTAAATGCGAACTGACATGAATCAACAAAACACGTTGGCTAATATGCACGTGTTGGGTTGGCCGAGCGGTCTAAGGCGTTAGACTTAAGATCTAATTTTCAGAAATTGAAAGCGAGGGTTCGAATCCCTCACCTGACAATATTATTATTATTATTATTATTATTATTATTATTATTTTATTTACATGTAGAGTGAGGAGGTAATTGATCATTAATAAGAACTTTCATATGAAATGGTACAAAAGACATTTTTTTTTTCTTCTTTATTCATTTAGAATTACAATTAATACAATTTTATTTCTCTTGAAGTAATCTCATTCTTTTTTTAGTTGTCCAGATGAGTGTGGCTGTGTTGAGATGATCTTCTTCTTTTTAGTTGTCCAGATGATTATTTTCTGTAGACAAAAAAAAAAAGATACACTGTGTTAAAAAGCGAACTAAAAACAAAATATGTATAGCTGTCAACTACAGTAGTAGATCTAAATTATTCACCTTTTATAGATAGCGATTACAGTTGTCACATTTGCAGCGAAGATGAAACAGTTGAAATTTCCTCTTTAGATGATCTGGTAGATGTTCCCACTCTAGACGAATTCGTTGTGGTTCATATATAGTCAGCACGTTTATAGGAAAGTAGTTCCAATCAAACTTATTAAAACCTCGAAGTCCACTGTTTCGAAACTTGTTTATTATCGAACACACGATTTTCATGATGCCATCAGAAGAATTTAACCAATGTTGAACAGCATTGACGTTGAATTTAGCACAACTATTGCTTCCCATTGCTAGAGATGGTAAATGTTTTGGACAATCTGTAGGTAAACGATGGCTATGCCTCAACATTAGGTCTGACATTCCATCAATCGTATTAAGATCGAATAATGAGTCTGGGGAAAGTGCTTTTAGTGCAAACAAAGAAAATTCCTGTGGCAAATTATATACAACTAAATAATCATATTTATTCTTAATAGACTCAAAAAAAGAAGAAAGAGTTTTTTCACAATATGCTGCAACCCATGTGATCACGGGGCTGAATGAAGGTATATTGCCGTTATTTAACATACAGTAAGCAAGTTCCAAACTGCCGTTTGGTAGCTTGCGAATGTCTGCAACTATTGGTTGCTTCTTATTCCACGTGCCAGCATCAGTAGAAGGAGAGTTTGTTGTTGTCAATTCCATGATTGCAACTAAAGTGAGAATACTTGTTTACTTGCTTGCTTATAACTTAGCAAATATTGGTTTAGATAATTACTTCATTCGTTAATGGTCTGTAAGATATTTGACGATCATGAATAAGAACACAATAAAGAGTTGTATCTTCAGGTATATTCTCACTTGTCTCGATTTCAATTCGCACATCGACTGAAGATGTCTTCACTGCTTCCACTTGTTCGAGACAATTAATTACAATAATCGGACAAAGAGACTTAAATTCATCTCGTGAAACCAGAGTCTCTGAACGAACATCATCGATCTGATAATATACATTACGAAATTTAACAAACATGTCATACAACTCGCTGTAGTCATTTATGGCAATTTCAGAAGTTGGCATTTCATAGGGATAAAAAATTGAATTTAAAAAAACTCTTATAGATTTAATGTTACAATGGTCGAAATAGGAAGAGCATGTGTTTAGTAAATTTCTTCTAGTTTGAAAACCTAATAAAAATTGACGTGGTTTTTGAGTTTCAGAAGTTGTCATTACAGTCCAACTATATTTAGTTGTTCTAGGAAGAGAAGGCAAGACGTGAACATCCCACGATCGATAACCAACCTGAATGGGAATATTTTTCTGCATTAGTTTTAATCTTTTAATTTGTTCTTCGTCCGATAATAATAAAACGGGAATTTTTAGATAAACTTTAAATAACCTGACCTTAGAAAGATCGTTTTCGGTTGTCGATTGCAACGCACGTGCGTCACTTGACGATCGGAGAAGTATTACCTCATGCTTGCAGTTTAAAATCGGCTTTCTGTAATCCTCTGCTATTCCTAACAGGTTGCTTAAAGGAAGTATTATATGAAAACGTTTTGTGTTACTATCAACAATATTTGCTTCACTTGCTGGCGTTGTTAAAGAGGGAAAATAACCGGCATTTTGTAAAGCTGTATATTCGTTTTTTGAATATGATGCAAAGGTTTTTATAGAACTTGTTATACCTAGATGGCGTGTACGATCAATTTCTTTACCATTTAACGTGATGCGAATTTCGCTAAAAAGATTAGCCCCAAAATTTTGGTCAGGATGCGCTGTAGTAGAAGCAGCTGGATTTATGTTAGAAGTAATAATTTGACCTTCTAAGTGAAGAACACCTTCTGATAATAAAACTATGTTTTCTTCATTTTGAATCGGTATTCGAATTTCATCATTATTTTCGAATTTATTAGCTGAATAAGGTTGATAAACTCTTTCTTCTCGTCGCACAACTCTGTTGTCAACCTCTCTTTTATCTGTTATGTTAAACATGTTAACAGCTTCAACTATAGATAGAAACTAAATAAGATTAACAATTGCATATATATTTATATTGAAATTAAAGTACGCGATAGCCTAAAGACTGTAAGAATTGTTTGTTGTTACTCGATAACTGTTTCTTAGATTTCAAGGTGCGATGTCGTTGTTTGTTTTTTTTTTTACAAATTTTAGCTGATTGATTTATATTATTTTTTCGAATCAGAGTCGACTTCTTTTTTTTCAAACTTTGAGTATTATATAGTATAGCCATATTTGTGATTGTTTTCTAGTATGCTTACTCAAGTAGAATGAAAACATAACAGTATTTCATTACTTTATATAGCAAGATATCGTGCTGGACGAATAATTAATTCTACAGTTAAATCTTCATCTTGCAAATCAATGAGCTGTTGAAGATGATCTTCAAGTTGCACAGATACATGTTGAATAAGCTTGGTGTTCATGGGCAAAAAATTAATCGTTGTTGGTTGTACAACAATCGGGTAACCAGCAGGAACATGAGCTTTAAAATTATATAAAGAGTGTGTTGGTTTATGGTTCAAATAAGAACTCGTACCAAGCACAAGGTTGCAACATACTCGAATACTATTAACAGTGTTAATTTTAATCATATATTCAGAATGATGAGTTGTGTTTGCCTTGAACTTTCTATGAGAAAAGCCTAACAAATCTGCAATAGAATCTGCAACACCAAAATCTATAGCAAACACTTTCGAATGTAGTTTACAATGATAAAAGACTTTATCATAATTAATATAAAATGATGGGAATTTGTCTTTGTCGCCTAATAAATGTTCAACTAATAAATCATCAATCTTTTCACTTAATTGTTTTAACGTATAGCTAGCATTGGGTATTATTAAAATCGCTCTATCCGCTTCGTTCAACTTTATAGCCAAAATGTTATTATTCTCGTTAATTGCAAACTTCATTATCGATTCTATTTTTCGATGAATTTCAATTTCTCTTTTATTCTCTTTAGGGTAAACTTTCTTTTCAATACCTAAAGGCCCTGCTACACTGTTGGCTACAGTGAAATCAATATTAAACGGGGAAGACAAAACGAGACGGTTGTCTCTTTTTCCATCTATATCCTCTTCCACATACAATTTTGTTTTTTCTAAATGTTCTGGTATAAGTTTCGACAATGAGTGATAACTAAGTAAATCATCAAAAGCCGAGGCTAGATCTTCAAATTCATAAATACCCGGTGGTACCACTAAATCAATTGATAAAAAATTAGTAAAATGAATGCGAAATCTATTATTTCTGTTGGTAACATTTCGAATAGAATTAGATGTATACAATCCTGCAAGTCCTATTTCAAAAAACTCTGCTCCTACAAGATGAATCGGGTTCTCCAATGTAACATCAATCTTCGAGCCTTTACCTTCAAGAGTTATCCGTCTTTCGAAAGCCATCTTTGAAATGTTTAAAGACGGTCTGTGTTTCCCTTATTTATACAATACAAGAAGACTAAACATAAATGTCCACAAATCGAAGAAGTAATCGATTGATATGAATGAAAATTATATTGTAGATAGCAATTTTTAAGATATGTTAAAATTTCAAATGGTGGTCTTAAATTACCAATACTATCAAAATAATGCACATATTTACCATGTTTACTGAAAGCTACCCAATGTGAACCGGATTTATCCATCGGTTCAAGGTTGACAATACAGTTTTCATTTTTTCGAGGATATCTTGGTAACGTATCTCGCATAAAGACTCCTCTAAAATTTGGAATCTTTAATTGATGTGCGTATTTAGCTAAATCGAAATTACTTAATGCTTTATTTGGTATTTGGTTAATTATCTTTTGTATGCAGGAGGATTTAAATAAATGCCTTGACCTCCTTTTCCTCGCATTGCTTCTATCATTCGATTGTGTCTTTTCATTTCTTTTAGTTCTTCTTGAGCAGCTTTCGCCTTGTTTATAGCAGACGCCACCCCTGCTGCTCCGCCTGCTAGACCCCCCAAGCCCGACAAGGCTGCAAATATCGGAAGTAGGGGTAAAATACCACCTTGCTTTTTCGATGTTCTTCTTCTTCTTTTTTTAAATCTTTTCTTGTTTTTTTTTTTATTATTTAAGTTTCGCTTACCTCCTCCAATCTTAGACTTAGCTTTCATGATGCCACCCACTGTTAGTGCAGCCGCTCTCTCTCCAAATGATGCGTCACGGGATTTTACACGAGACCAAGCTTTTGAAGCTAAAATTTCATCAGCCTCTCTTCTTTTGTTTGAATCTTTATGCTTTGCGTAAGCAATGTCGTGCTCTTTGCACGCTTTATCTAATATATTTATTCCTGGATCACCACGGCTCAATCGCTTTTCTAATTTTGTTCCTGGTCCGCAATATTCATATCCCGGGATGTGTAATTCCACGGGTAAATTATCAATAGTTTTATTAAGTACACGACTGATTAATGATCCACTTCCTGTTCGTTTATATTGAGTGGTAGAGTTGCTCCTCTTACAACGCACCATTACTAAATGATATGTAATATAAAGTAATTATACATATATATTTCTGGAAAATGGGAATGGTGGGGGGAGGTGTTTTTTTTTTAAATAATACACACAAAATTTGGGGTTATTATTTATTCTTTTTTTTCATAAGCAAAGGAACACACAAAAAATTAGTATTATTATTAACAGCATAAAAGTGTGTGTGTGAAAGAAATAAAGTAAGTGAGATGAAGTGCTTTAATCTCAAATTTGTTTCTAATCATTTTTTCAGAGAAAAATGACCAAACGGTAAAGTATCAATTCCGTTTTCAGTTATGTGTCTTTTATCTTCGTTTGATGAAATTGCCAACTTATTTTGCCGAACAGTAAATACAGAATGAGATTTTGAAATTATACAAACTTGAACTTTGTTGACTTTTTCTCTGTTATAAAGACACTTTCGATACTCATCAATATTCATACTTTTACTCACACTCTTCTTAATGCCTTTAGCCTTACACAAGCTATTCATTTCATCACACAATTTTATTGCATACATTTTGGGTCGTAACCCCACAAATTCTTCAACAATCCTTCCAGCATTTTCATCTTTCATTAAACCAATTTCACCTTTATTTTGTCTCACAATGCCAAAAGGATTGTTTGTTTCATAGTTTCCAGTATCAAACAAATTTGAATGCTGTTTCATGAACTCATAAATATCATCATAGAATATATACATAAAACTATCGGTGTCTGTGTATAACAACCTCACATTTGATTCAGGATTTGCTAAAATAACATTGTAATGAAAGTCATTCATTTTACATTTAGACAAATCTAATATAGATGCACCAACATATACTGGTTGATTGTGAAAAATCTTTAGTCTACTCATCTCGATGACCATACATTGTTCATCGAATATAATTCTATGTTTAAAATTAGCCTTAGCTATTAAAGACCTAGCACCACAAGCTCCATGCCATTTGGTGACCCATTTGATGTCCCTTAACTTCCTCACATTCATCAGTGAACGACCAAAAATTGCATTATTCATCAATTTATAAAAATTCTTTTCAAAATCATTTTTGGCATGTTTTCGTTTCTCGGTGTTCACATCAATATATGGTTTTAGCCATTGGCTCTGATTGAATTCAATTATTCTGTGAATACGATCTAATTTCATTCCTAGTTGAATACATTGCTTTAACAATCTATAATGCAAAACATAACGTTCTTTATTATCTAGGGTAGCCATTAGCTTTGTCAACTTTTCGGGACATAGAGGGTAATCTGAATGTTTGTCATGTAACTCTTGAGGATAAGTCAAATCTACTTCCAAAATATATCCAATTTCTGAAGTATCATCAATAGTTAAAACATCAAAGCCTTCAACATTTGCAACCCATTTAAACCCGCCCGTTGGAAGATATTCCATCATCGCATATCCATATAAATTATTAACGTCAAAGTACATTATGTAGGACTCTTGCTTTTTCTCATCATAAGTTTTCATATACTTATTATTAGCAATCGCATGTCGTGTTATACACTGAACATTTCCTCCTCGAATAGATCGTTCAAAAAAGTGTAACATATCAATATCTTGAAGCAATTCAAGTTGAACGTTGGTTATCTTTTTCATAGCACACCAAGACATAGATGGAGCAGTGTAAAAATGAGCTGCATCAATGCCATAAGTTTCCATGCCATTCGATCTAAAATTTTCAAAGACATCCGCCAAAAGAAGTGTGTCAACTTTTAAATACAAATCGGCGTATTCTCCTAATGTTTGACATGAAAACGTTTCCCACACCGATTGAGCAAACTCATACTCTTCATTCGATATTGTTTGATCATTAAGACTGCTATAAAACTTGGATATTTCAGGTAATTTAGTTTCGTTAAGTACATCCATACTCGTGACGTATTCATAGGGAAACACGCCTTTTCTCGCAGTAAGTCGAAACTGTGCATCATCATCATTAAAATAACGTCGAGTTATTTGCTTTGAATCTTCACTTAACGAAGATGAACATTGATCTAGTGAACAGGACAAGAAATTATATGTATCGAAAAATCTTAACTGAATGAATCCATTCTTAACCCGTACATACTTTGTAAACCCTTTATAACGTTCCATATTCACCGCCAACAAACTTATATTACCAGGATTATGTAACACCTCTCCATCACGTTTCTCACAAATTTCTTTAATTATAAAATGTCCATCATAGGCCGTTAGATTATGAAATGCTATAGGCAAAACCTTTGTTACTTTGTAATTTAAATTACAACTATTGTGTGCGCTTCCTCTATATTTTCCAGTTAAGTGACAATGATCGCGTACTTTGAGTTCATTAACTGCAATCGGTTTCTCGCAAATGTGACACATTTTACTTGACAAAAATAATCTTTCTTCATTTTCGGTCATCTTTAACATTGGCTTAACCGATAAGTAATATGTTTGAAGTTTATCCACAATACTATAAAGTTCCTTTACAAACAATTCAATGCAATTATTTCCCCTAAAGAGTTTGAAACTGCACAATTCACTATCGAAATTACAATGAAGGTATAAAGAAATGCTGTAAGGAATATGTTTATGTGTTAAAGTAGAGTTAGGAATGTCACTATTTGGAAAACAGGAGGAAATTGGAGACAAGACGCATTCAGTGTCTGCATATATTATAAATGGAACTGTATCTTTAACTCGGAATTCTGTAAAATTAACAAATCTTTGTTCATCAGTCGGCATTATGCTTTTTGCAACAGGAAACTGTTTACAGTCTGCAAAGTGAACATTTAACTCATCCTCAAGAAAATAATATGACAAACAACGTCTGCATATATAAATCCTTCTCTGAGTGCTAGTGACGCTTGAACGCACAAGGCGAGCAAGATTTCTAATTAAACAAAAGTGATAACTTTCACTGTTTCCAATCTGCAACATCAATAAGTCTACACTCCTTTCATATACTTTATCTGATACATACAAAGGTACAATAGTAAAAGTTTTTTTTCCTTTTACTTCGTTTGTTCCCATACATACCCAATTGTTTTCATCATATTGTGCTCCATACACATTTACAGAAATATTGTTTTGGTTTTCAAACTTGTTTAAATATTTCATTTCCATCGGAATTGGAATTCCATCTAAATTTAAAACATCTCTGTAATTAGGATAGGAAGAAAGATGATTCACGTTTCGAGTTTTTGGATACAAACCAGCAACCACACTCCACGCAAAACAAGCTTCCTTTGTATCATACAAATTTAGCACTGCATGTTTATTGACTATTACATCAGGCAATCTACTAGTATTGGACATTCCTACTCGAAATCCAACATATTTATTTATATTAATTCTCAAACTATGAATTTTTTCTAAAGCCCACCCGGAACCATTTACTTCAAATTCGCTCATTTTTGTCAATGTACCTTCAATGATATTCTTATTATAAAATTCATTTAAATCAGTATACTCGAAAACTACCTCATTTTTGATAGCAAAATATTTTGTTTCTGATATGTCGCGAAGCACGTATTGTGCACACAAAACTGAATTCACCTTTAAAGCTTGTACAGTTAACGCTTTCTTAACATACTTTGTAAACCAAATATTAGCATTCGCTAAAAATTCGCGAGGATCCAAAAACTCATTCTTAACATTTGATAATGCAAGTGTGTACACTCTAGAATTGAATGCCGTTTCAATTAACTCACAGCTCAAGAAAGATTCATCCTTTATTTGAATTGTAATTTCTTTGAAATTCACAGCTTGTTGCAATATGTGCTCACTAATAACTCTCCAACATTCAATCAACTCATCACTGTTCTCAATCAACTCGGTTTGAGTGTTTTCCCCGATTTGGTATGATACTGAAATAGCACCGTTTAGTTCACTTCGAAAATTAGAAACACTTTCAAATGCATTGTCCAATTGGTTTCTTATATTTTCACTGTTATTATGTAATACAATATCGACCTTTCTACGTTTGCTAGGAGGCGAGGTCATTGTTGCTGTTGTCTAAGCAAATGTCCAATTTGCACTAAAGTTAATACACCACCAACAGTTGGTGTACCATCACTGATGTCTAAGCATACGTCCAATTTGCACTATTGTTAATACACCACCAGCAGTTGCTGTAACATCGGTTTACCATAAACCTATAATCTTTTAAAGTATATTCAAGCCATTGTGATAAATTACTGCCTGTAATCTCCAATGAACAATGAACAGCCTCAAAAGGAAATTCATCCTGAAGTTTACCAAGCAAATTGTTTCTATACACATTCAATTTTGTTACATCGTAACACGTCATGGAAAATTCTATTTTGAAAACTTCATCAAATGTATTGTATCCGAAGAAACAAATAAAATGTTCATCTTCACATAATTCTTTCAATAGATATCTTAGAACTGTTTCTGTCACCTCTCGCTGACTATCCTCTGATTTGCTAACATTGGTAACGTAGACTGAAAATGTTGAAATTCCACTCGAAGATGTCCATTTGTTAAAACAAGCTTCTTTCTCATTACGACTCACCTCGTTATCATCTTCTTCCTCTTCTTCCGGTTGTTGAAAGCATACACGATGATACTCTATTAGCGGGTGCGATCGATGTTCAGTTCCACTCAGGAAATTAACAGTTTTCCACTTCATTATGCTGGTTGTTTTATTAGTTTATTTAGATAATCTGAAAAATTAAACAAATTAAGAAATAATTAGCAACTAAATATATCAATCGTTATATCAATCAATACATAATATATAATCCAATACTCACCAAAACATGTCGATGTGAGCGGTTCTTCAACCCAAAATACACCGTCATCAGTTTGCCCTCGAGTACTGTTTCAAAATGACTTGATGTGAGCGGTTCTTCACCCCCAAATACACCAGCATCAGTGTGCCTCCCATTGAGTTTAGTTCATCGATCTCTGATGCGCTTAATTTCGAAAATACTGCTGGTAGAAATACACTTGTTACTTCATCTTCAATGTTAATGTCCACCACTATTTTTCTTCCAAACCTCGTCTGTACGGGGCGAATAATTTGCACCACATATGGTAAATCAATGACTAGTTCTGCTAGTTTCTTATTAGAATACTCAGTACAAGATGATAAGTTATTGAACTTCGTTAGAGCTTCCATCACACAATTTGTTCCTCGTCGTTGACTTTCTTTATTTCTTTCACACACACACTCTTCGCGCAAAAGTAGAAGTTAAACTCTTCCATGCACTCGTCCATTTATATATCCTTCACCCCCACCCACACTCCAGAAACCATATGCTGCAAACATTTCTTTTTTTCCACTATTGCTTAAAGAAGTCAAAGATTACATTCTTAGCCAATGACGTTAAAGGTCAACTCTGTCTCACGCGAACACAGCAGACGAGATCAATCACACTGCTGCACATGGTCAAACTTGCACGGGTGTCAAATGACGGTTAGCATCCTAAGCAAAAACAATAACAGCTGCACACCACATGTGTGGATTGTTGATAGTGGCACACATGCTCACACTCGCATGAGTGTCAGATGACGGTTAACATCCTAATAAACAACCACATGACGTCAACACCCATTAACTTTTTATCACCATCACATAAACAAGCCAAAAGGTCAACCTCTTCCCACGCTAACACGTGCACTGCACATGCTCGCTCCTGGACCACGTGCTCGCTCTAAGGACCCATGACGTCATCCCATGACGTCATCAGGATTACGCAATATTCAAAGTCTAGCGAATTATACTACTGGCATAGTAAATCCAATTTACAAAGCGCGTGAGTAGCTTCAACAAAATGGCGCGTGATTCATTTCAACAAAGTCCCACTTGAGTTCATATGCCATTCATCCGATTGCGATTACATTTTGGTGAGTTGTTATGAACAATCCTGCGAAGGTTTCTGACTTAGTAAAACCATTTTACAATAGGAGGCGCACGGGTAGATTCAACAAATGAGTGAAGGCGCGCGATTCGTTTCAACGAACTCCCGTATGCGTTCATATACCACTCATTCGATTGCGATAAAACTTTGGTGAGTTGTTGTGTACACTCCTGCTAATGTTTCTGACTTAGGAATACTATTTTGCAACGGGTAGCACACAAACAGTTTCAAAAAATGAGTGACAGCACGCGAATCGTTTCAACACAATCCCGTATGATTTCATATACCATTCATCCGATTGCGATGAAACGTTAATGAGTTATTGTGTACACTCCCGTTTAGATTTCTGACTTAGTAAATCCAGTTCACAGTTGGTAGCGCACGGGTAGATTCAACAAATGACTGACAGCGTGCGAATAGTTTCAAAATACTCCCGTATGCGTTCATATAGGCTACCATTCATCCGATTGCAACGAAACTTTGGTGAGTTGTTGTGTACACTCCTGCGGAGGTTTCTGACTTGGTAAATGCATATTACAATAGGTAGCGCACGAGTAAATTCAACAAATGAGTGACAGAGCGTGATTTTTTCAACAAAGTCCCGTATTCGTTCATGAACCATTCATACGACTGCGATTAAACTTTGGTGAGCTCTTGTTTACACTCCTGCAAAGATTTCTGACTTAGTAAATTCATGGTACAATAGGTAGCGCACGAGTAGATACAACAAATGTGTGACGGCGCGCGAATCGTTTAAACAAAGTCACGTATGTGTTCATATACCATTCATCCGATTGCGATGAAACTTTGGAAAGTTGTTGAGCACGTTCCCACAAATGTTTCTGAGCTAGTAAATCTATTTTACAATAGTTTAGAGGCAGTTAACGGAAAACGGAAGAAATATTGTGTATTCAAAAGCACTTCAACAAACGAAGTTTCAATGCCAACACTTTCTTTGATTGGCATTGCAACGCATGCCTGGTACAGCTAACATTAGATTACTCATCGAAACAAGTCGTCATCTTTATTGGATATATAGATTACAGTACATGTAACTCACGTTAGATTACGAGAAACATTTTAGCTGCCTTTTCAGAGACAAAATACGAGTTTTCGGCTCCAGTTACGAGAATACTAGCCTGTCCCTGAGTTTGTCTTCCATCAGCTGTAGGATACTATAGCTAGAGCCCTGCGCGGATAAACAAAACGTTATCCGCATCCGCCCCGCATCCGCATGACTGTTATCCACACCCGTACTACTGGCATCTGCATCTGTCCCGCATCCGCACATTTGTTAACCCAGGGGTGCCGAACCTTTTATAACTAAGGGCCACATTGTAAATAGTTGGGGGACCTTGAGGGCCAAAACACTCCTGGGGGTTTGGAGGGTATGGATATTTAAAAAAAAATATCGGTGTAGTATGGTGAGCCTTGTGGCTGTCTGAGTTTAGGTTTCCTAGTACTGTTGCCGTTTTCTATATTTATTTATAGTGGTTAAAATTAACAATAACAACATTTTAAATATTTATAATAAATCCCTTTAAAATAGAAGTACGATGATATTCAACTTACTCCTACAGCATGAATGACAAAGAGTGAGCAATTATTTTCATTTGACACAATTATTAATGAAATTATGAAATAAAGTTCATGATAATTTAGTTTTGTGCGCCTTCTGGAAAGGCTTTGTACCGGCACATAAAATTTCTCTCCACTTAGGATCGAACTTAGTTGTACCAATCATTAATAATAAGTATTTCATGTGTACATCAGTGAGTCAATGACCTTGGGTAGGAGTGCGCGCACTGCTTTGTCCAGTTGGCTTTAGTTGTTTCAAAGTTTTGGCAACACGGCGCGGACGCCGAGCGGCGGGCTGGACAAAATACTCTCGCGAGTCGTACCTGGCCCACGGGCTGTAGGTTGGGCAGTCCCGTAAGTTAACCGATTACGCTGGCATTAATATAATATTTTAAATTTATTACGTAGATAAAGCATAAAGTATTAAAGCAACTCAGATTGACATTTGAGGAGAAAGTCGTTCCCCGAGGCTGTGTGTGGCATGTGCTATGCTTAAAATGAATGTTGTACAGTCAGAGTTGCAACCCTTTTCAATTCAGAGTATTAATTATGCTTAATGACATAATTTGAATGAGATTAGTTTAATGCATTATCTTACATTCGTCATGAAAAATACATAATAGGAAAATATATGTCATAGCCATCCGGGTCCTAGTAATAATATTCAACAAGTGTGGATTGTATTCTAAAAACTATCCGTAAATTTACTCCAAACATTATCCGCACCTTATTGGCTATCCACACAGCCTTGCAACTATATCCACACAGAGCTTTAACTATAGATGACATCAGGGCTAAATTTGTGACGGTACGCCGTACCGAAACCTCTGATCGGGGGAAAAGTCGAATATATAACATCATTTTTAGAACTGTGGAACGTTAGTTGTAAGTCAAGGTCAACTTGGTCTTTGACTGGATAATTATTTCAGAAAACTGTAAAGACAAAATTAAAAACAAAAAATAAAAGATTGATGGTGAGCATGTGTATATTTTCAAACCGAATGCACTTTTTTAAAAATTACGTAAAAATATTAAATTGAAATAATGTAAATTGTTTGAATGGTAGAGTTGGCCTACATTAAAAGTTAATATAGGCCAACGGCTATGGTAAGAAAAATGTTGCTACAGCAGTCTCAATTTAATTTAAAATTGCAATCAAAATTAGATTGCTATTTTGTTCGCTCATTAATTTTTAAAGGTGCTCAGAAAAGCGTAAAAATATCGTTTTTGAACTCTATATTTCAATATTCCATAAAGCCCCCCCCCCCATCAACCCCCTTCCACCGCCACCCGGTAGCCCACAGTACCGGAACCTCTTCTTTTTTTTTTTTTTTTTACAAATCAAGCACTGGGTGACATCATTATTGACTCATCAGCAGAGCCCACACAATTTCAATCGTGTTTCTCCTTTACCTGATAATGCCTTTAGTTTAGTGAGAGAATTTCGAGATTTATTTATTTATTTATTTATTTATTTAATCGAACAGCACTATTACAGAGCACGTAAAATCAATACTTTAAATCTTGCCACATGTCTTTTTTTTCTCTCTGCCCACATTCGCTTCATCCTCTCTGATCTCTGCTTCCGGAGCTGTTCAATGTTAAGTGGGTGCTTTCGTTGTCTTTCTTGTTCCTCCATGAAGATCACTTTTTGAATTTTGTCCCGAAATAATCTCCTATTATAAATGTAGCCTATCTGTAATGTCAATGACGGCTTCCTTAAGATCCTTTAATGTCTGTGTAAACCACGCTGGTTGAACTTTATGTTTTAAAATTTTATTAAAAATTTGCTTCGTTAGCCTGTAATTATTCATTCTATTTCAAGATTTCATTAATGTGACAAGTACTTTGGTCAAATTTGGTCAATGTGAGCCATTGTTCCTGTTTTTAACTTCCATCTCACACGAGGAATTGCCATTCTTTGATAATTGCTAGGACACAATCCGAAATCTCGTAGTTCCGCCCCTTAAAATCTCAATAACTAACTAACACAATCCGAAAAATGGACTTTCAAATAATTATGTGCCACTCTTTGTCGATAAAGCACTAATAGTCAGTTTTACCATCACATGCAACCCGAAACGAAAGAGTACGCCATTCCTTCGGACATTTTAACGGAGCCGGCACCTTGCATTGTTTTGTGACTGGCTTAGCCTATATGAAACAACGAGGTTTATAGACAACTAGCTGATGTACCCGTGCTTCGCTTCGCGTCATAAATAAATTAAAATGTGAAGGTGACAGTTAAAACAGGGGATAGGCGAGGTGCTGCGCAGAGGGAGATTAAGGATGGATCATTTTGTCAAACTACACCGCTCGGCGTTGACCGTGTTTTATAGCACAAATTTAGGTTTTACTCGCTAACGGTTGGAGATACCTTTCGGATAGAAAATGTACAGTAATTTTAAACCTCGTATATACCAACAAAAGTTTGATATTTCTTAGCGTTCTCTTTTTATTTGAAATGGAAATATGAAAGTTTTAAACCAAAGGGTGTAGTAACGTCACTAAAATGGTCGCCATCTTTAAATAGTGCAAAGTACTGAAATAAAAAGTAACCTACAGTATGTTGACCAGGTAAATCAGCTACTTCCATGTAAAATTCATGTAAATCGGACCAGTGGTACTTGCGTGATTGAGTAATACACAGACACACACCATCTCATTTTAGCCTCGCTTCGCTCGCGTCATAGTCGTGTCATATTGTTATTCAATGAAATGCAGGTTTAACCCCGTTAACACCCCTTTAGAACCTGAATATCCAAAAATCCCTCCTTAGTAGACGTTTTCGACACACAACAAACATATCCCCAAAATATCATTCTTCTAATTTTAATAGTTTGGGTTGGTCGATGAGAGCGAACATCCAAAAATCCTTCCTTAGTGGACGTTATTCTTCCAGAATTACACCCCTCCCCATATGCCCCTTAAATTGGATTTATGAAAAAACGGTCGAACACCTATTTATTTTATTTATTTATTTATTTACTTTTAAGCTGATTGATTTCCTCCGAGTTTCAAACTCCTCGCCTATGTCGTTCAAGAGATACACGCTCCGTTAAGAATCTTTCAACCCCCACTTTTCATCCCTTTCACCTCATAATATACACTACATCGAAAAACCATTAGACATGTGTCAGCTTATTTTTAATGATTAGTATATACGCCAAGTATCTCATCCCCATATGAAACCACTCGTGAGATATTGTTATTCAATGAAATGCACGTTTACCCCTTTATCACCTATTTAGAACCTGAATATTCAAAACTCTTTCCTTAGAGGACGTTTTTGACAAACAACGAACATAGGCCCTATCCCCAAAATTTCATGTTTCTAACTTCAATAATTTTGGCTGGGCGATGATGAGTGGGTGAGTCAGTCAGGACATTTTCTTTCATTTATTTTTGATAATTTCACCCCTCCCCATGAACCCCTTAAATTGGATTTATGAAACAAACGGTCGAACACCTATTTACTTATTTAAAGCTGTTTTCCCGCTGAGTTTGATAAGTGAGTAAGTGAGTCAATGAGTTAGGACACTTTCTTTCCTGTTTTTTTTCCCCCAAAATTTCACCCCTCTCCATAAATTGGATTTATGAAAAAACGGTCGAACACCTATTAACTTGTATTTTAAGCTGTTTTTTTCCCGCCGAATTTCAAACTTCTCGCCTATGTCGTTTAAGAGATACACGCTCCGTTAAGAATCTCTCAACCCCCAATGTTCACCCCTTTCACCTCATAATATACATCACATCGATAAACCCTTAGACATATGTCCGATTATTTTTAATGATTAGTTTATATACCGAATATCACATCCCCAAAGAAACAACTCATGAGATATCGTTATTCAATGAAATGCACGTTTACCCACCTTGTCATCTCTTTAAAACCCGAATAAACAAAAATCATTCCTTAGTTGACGTTTTCGACATACAGCGAACATATTCACAAAATTTCATGTTTCCAACTTGAATTGTTTTCGCTGGGCGTGATGAGTGAGTGAGTCAGACAGGACATTTTCTTTCAATTATTTTTACCAGAATTTCACCCCTCCCCTTGGGCCCCTTAAATTGGATTGATGAAAAAACGCTTGAACACCTATTAACTTATTTTTAGCTGTCTTTTTCCCCTGAGTTTGGTGAGTGAGTGAGTTAGTCAGTCAGTTAGGACACTTTCTCTCCTTTCTTCCCCCAGAATTTCACCCTACCTCATTGGCCCCTTAAATTAATTTATGAAAAAAAAACGGTCGAACACCGATTTTCTTATTTTTTTAGCTGATTTTTAGCCTACTTTCGATTTTTGCAAAAAATGAAAGTAGACTTATGAGATCAACACAGGGCGAAAAAAGTGTGTCTGTCTGTGTGTGTGTGTGTGTATGTGTGTGTGTGAGTCTGTGTGTGTGTGTATGTGTGTGTGTGAGTCTGTGTGTGTGTGTGTGTCTGTGTGTGTGAGTGTGTGTACTCTGAATGTCTGTCCCCCCCCTATCAATTCGAACACGGTGAATGCGAATTGAACGAAATTTGGTACAAAGGTAGCACTAGCAAAGGACACCTCAGTGTCATGTTTTATATCGCCGCCATCTTGACGGAAACGTAATGCGGGCCACACAAATGTTCAAAGCTTAAATCAAATTACGACTAACCTAATCATCCGATCTCTACCAAATTTTGCAACAACATACCTTTATGGGGGGAGCATCCTTTGACCAAACCAATAGGCCATCAGCGTTATAGTTTGGGGATGGCGGCCATCTTTGTGTGAAAATCAATTCCCCCTATTAATTCGAACACGGTGCAACCGAATGGAACGAAATTGGGTACAGAGGTAGTACTAACAAAAGGCACCTCAGTGTCATTTTTTATATCGCCGCCATCTTGACGGAAACGTAATGGCGGCCACACAAATGTTCAAAGCTTAAATCAAATTACGATTAACCTAATCATCCGATCTTTACCAAATTTAGCAACAACATACCTTTATAGAGGAAGCACCCTTTGACCAAATGACTAGGTCATTAGCTTAATAGTTTGCGGATGGCGGCCATCTTTGTGTGGAAATCAATTCCCCCTATTAATTCAAACACGGTGAAACCGAATGGAACGAAATTTGGTACAGAGGTAGCACTAGCAAAGGGCATCTCAGTGTCATGTTCTATATCGCCGTCATATTGACAGAAACGTAATGGCGGCCACACCAATGTTCAAAGCTTAAGTTAAATTACGACTAACATAACCATCCGATCTCTACCAAACTTTGCAACAACATTCCTTTATGGAGGGAGCATCCTTTGACCAATCTAATAGGTTATTAGCCTAATAGTTTGCGGATGGCGGCCGCCTTTATGCCAAAATTGATTCCCCCTATTAATTCGAACACGGTGGAACCGAATGAACGAAATTTTGTACAGAGGTAGCACTAGCAAAGGGCACCTCAGTGTCATGTTTTATATCGCCGCCATCTTGACAGAAACGTAATGGCGGCCACACAAATGTTCAAAGCTTAAGTTAGATTACGACTAACATAACCATCCGATCTCTACCAAACTTTGCAACAACATTCCTTATTAGAGGGAGCATCCTTTGACCAATCTAATAGGTTATTAGCCTAATAGTTTGCGGATGGCGGCCATCTTTATGTCAAAATTGATTCCCCCTATTAATTCGAAAACGGTGGAACCGAATGGAACGAAATTTGGTACAGAGGTAGCACTAGCAAAGGGCACCTCAGTGTCATGTTTTATATCGCCGCCATCTTGACTGGAACGTAATGGCGGCCACACGAATGTTCAAAGCTTAAATCAAATTACGACTAACATAACCATCCGATCTCTACCAAACTTTGCAACAACATACCTTTATGGAGGGAGCATCCTTTGACCAATCTAATAGGCCATTAGCCTAATAGTTTGCGGATGGCGGCCATCTTTATGTCAAAATTGACTCCCCCTATTAATTCGAACACGGTGGAACCGAATGAACGAAATTTGGTACAGAGGTAGCACTAGCAAAGGGCACCTCAGTGTCATGTTTTATATTGCCGCCATCTTGACGGAAACGTAATGGCGGCCACACAAATGTTCAAAGCTTAAATCAAATTACGATTAGCCTAATCATCCGATCGCTAGCAAATTTAGCAACAACATGCCTTTATGGAGGGAGCATCCTTTGACCAAACTAATAGGTCATTAGCATAATATTTTGCGGATGGCGGCCATCTTTGTGTGAAAATCGATTCCCATTAACAATTCGAACACGGTGAAACCGAATGGAACGAAATTTGGTACAAAGGTAGCACTAGCAAAGGGCACCTCAGTTTCATGTTTTATATCACCGCTATCTTGACGGAAACGTAATCGCGGCCACCCAAATGTTAAAAGCTAAAATGTTATTTCGATCAACCTAATAATCTAGTCTCTACCAAATTTTGCAACACCATATCTTTATGTGGGAAACATATTCAGACCAAACTGCAAGAACATCAGCCCAATAGTTTGCAGATAATGGCCAAGTATGTGTGCAAATCGATTCCCCCTATCAAATCAAACATGGTGAAACCGAATTGAACGAAATTTGGTACAGAGGTAGCACTAGCAAAGGGCACCTCATATTCATGTTTAATATCCCTATAGCACGTTGTATTTCAACAAGCTACTACAACCAACATTCAATCATACTCCTTGAAAAGGACAAAGAGTTATAACAATACCCATGCATTGAGGAGAAAGTAGGCTATATGTTCTTTACTGAACATCTTGTTTTTCGCTGAGTTTCAAATTTCTCGCCTATGTCGTTTAAGAGATAGGCCTACACGCTCCGTTAGGAATCCTTCAACCACCAGTTTTCACCAATTTCACCTCATAATAATACACCACATCGAAAAACCCTTAGACACATGTCTCGTTATTTTTAATGATTAGTTTATATGCCGAGTATCACATCCACAAATGAAACCACTCGTGAGATATTGTTATTCAATGAAATGCAGGTTTAACCCCCTTAAGACCTCTTTAGAGCCTGGATATCCAAAAATCCTCCCTTAGTGTACGGTTTTGACATACAACGAACATATCCCCAAAATGCCATGTTTCCAACTTCAATATTTTTGGCTGGGCGATGATGAGTGAGTGAATGAGTCAGGACATTTTCTTTCATTTTTAGCCTACTTTCGATTTTTGCAAAAAATGAAAGCAGACTTATGAGATCAACTCAGGGCGAAAAAAAGTGTGTCTGTCTGTGTGTGTGTATGTGTGTGTGTGAGTCTGTGTGTGTGTGTGTGTATGTGTGTGTGTCTGTGTGTGTGTCTGTGTGTGTGTGAGTGTGTGTACTCTGAATGTCTGTCCCCCCTATCAATTCGAACACGGTGAATGCGAATTGAACGAAATTTGGTACAAAGGTAGCACTAGCAAAGGACACCTCAGTGTCATGTTTTATATCGCCGCCATCTTTACTAAAACTGAATGGCGGCCACTCAAACGTTCAAAACGTAAAATCAAATAACGACTAACCAAATCATCCGATCTCTACCAAATTTGGTAACAACATACTGAACCCGAGGGTGTTATGCTGACTGATATCGAACGTGGATCTCAGAGACTGTGATCTCAGTATAAAGGTTCCACCAGGGAACGAACCCGAGGTCTGCTGAGGGAGTTTCATGGTAAAAACCCCTAGAGAAAAGTGTATATTTAATCACTGGTGTGATTCCAGTTGATAATGACATTATTTATTAAAATAATGCAGGAAATTGAACCGAAATACAGCATTATTAGACTACTTGAAGTAGGCTATACTGGACTTGGAGCACGAAAAGTGCAGAGTTTGACGTTTAACTAATTGGCCCAGAATTGTGGGAGGTGCAGCATGGAGCCACCTCCATCTTGCTGACCTCGTTATGTCGTCTGGAGGAGGTTGGGGGCTTGAATAATGACCCAGTTTTTCCCCGACTGAGAATGGATGTGAGAATGGGATGGGAAGATCCCAAGGAAAATCATTGATTACTCATGATTGGAGTAACGCAATGACATGAGAGTGGCACACAGATGAATCTTTAGCCAGGAGGCTAATTTTAGAGCCTTTAATCTGCGAAATTGACGCATATTTAATGAAGTGCGGAAGAACAGAGACTATGGTTGTTCGCGGCTTGGTTTAACGAGGTTGCCAGGGATTCCCAGTGAGATAACGTCCCCACGCTATGGAGAAAGGAATTAATATTAATTAATTGGCCGAGCGATTCTTCAGCACGCAGACAGTTCTGGGATCATTGAAGGAAAAGGAACCCGATGAGCATGGTTTCGAGACCAGAATCGTGCTGGGAGAGGAGTCGAGATAGCGCGGGAAAATTTAGCTCTACTTTTTGTGTGAATCCAATATAAGGGAGTCGACCCTTGGCAGAGCCCCAGTCTGAAGCCAGTTTGAAGACAGTCATCAGCCAGTCTTGCGGCAGGCGCACGCCAGTAGTAACTCAGTCTTACGCAGTTTACACAGTTGGACACAGTTTGTCACAGGGAGTCGCAAACAGTCGTCGCTACACAGTTTTAGTCAGCAGAACGAACAATGGTGTGTTCACTTAGGAAGCAACGTGTGAGATAAGTTGCAGAACTATTGTAAATAATAATCTATGTAAAGTTATGCACAGTGTTAAGCGCAATGTGTAAAATATTGACTGATCGTACATGTTTAATTACGCTGGAATGCGCTAAGAGAAACCTTACGAAACATTTGGTAATGTCTTAGAATACCAAATAATAACGCTCAGGACGGAAGTTAGCATATTTATGCGAATCAGGAAGCTTACCGTAGGAGTATGGATAAACTGTTGGTGAATTCCGAGGGCAAGCGAACCAGACTTTCAATCAGGAGTTGGTAGGAGTACGGGAGATGCCGTCGACAAATGCAATTTTTGATATCTTTGCTAGGGAATTTCCACCAAGGAAAAGTGTACAGAGTGACGTGTGTTATGTATCAATCATATGTGAAATGTCTTTTAAATTAATGGTTTAATAAATGTTCTAAAGTATCATGTGTTTTGGAAGCAATAGCTTCTTTATAGAAATGCAAAGTGTCGTGTGGTTAACAGAAAATATGTGTCAGAAAATGTGTGTATTCAAGATGAAAATGTCGCACTAAATTTGCATATGGCAGGCGACCAGGAAGGATATGAGTGGTTGGAGCCACCGTGACGAAGCCTTGAGATATGTAAGTACCCCACAAATTATGTTTAAGTAGAGGTATAGGCCACTGCATGTAGTGTGATTTCAGAATTATAAAGATGCCAGTAAGAATCAGAGTAGGAGATAGACTCTCCAAGTTTACTCATTATTGTGTTGATTTTAATAGATTTGAGATGTTATTTTGCATCAGTGAGTGGATTAATCGTTACCACTATTAATTAAAAATGGCAAATCAGTTATGTAAATGTCACGAACATGGTTGTTCGATTTGTAAGATGGAGTTGTATCGGATTTTGGTAAATTTATGTCAGTAAGAATAATAATAATAATAATAATAATAATAATAATAATAATAATAATAATAATAATAATGAATATAAAAGGTATGAATGAACGCATCAGGCAAAATGTTGTAAACAAGAAATATTTACGCTAAAGGGCGAGACTTATCGATCTAAGCAGTAAGATTATACAGTAAGATTACGTTACGGGATTAAGGAAAGAGTTTGATATCAGAATATATTGTATTAATGGGAATATAATTATGCCAGGAAATGGAAGAGCTTTTAGTGAATTGAATTTGCAGCTTATGTGAAAAGCTTATAGAGTAATTGATAGATTTCTCTTGGTATTTATAGGACGCAGATCATAGCATTAGGTAAAGGGACCAGGTTATCTATTCTTCGTATGAAATCTCGTATGCCGTGGGCGTAATGAGAGATGTGCTTTGTGCCAGAGCGTATATAGTGAAATTGACCCTAGCTCTGATGATGGATATGGAATGTTCCGGGTTCGAATCCCGTGATAGGTGGGAGGAAAACAATGGACACCTCTGCACACTATCTGATTCCCCGAGAACTATTTGTTGAGTGATTCGGCTCGTTGAAGCGAATCCCAGAACTGCAGCATGGGCTGGCCGCAATATTTATTAAAGATACCGGTTACCTAATGGACTAATGTGTTATGAATCTCGTGCCTTCATGTTGAAATGGGCCTATATTGGAGCCAATTATTATTATCCTCGGGGTAGGAATAAATGTTAAGCTCATCCAGCACCTGTTTGCATAATATCCAGTTTAAAATCCATTGAGATATGTGTGTCACTGGGACCACAGTGTTTGTCTTGTAAAATCTTTTACTGCTTGGTGAGAAAGACGTCAGACAGGAAACGAGGGTGGAGGTAATGTTGGAACCTCACTCCACTTCTATTGTGTACCGGCCGCTCGGGAAGAGGGTCTGGACGGTCAAGCGAACCGTGAAAGCAAGTTTGAAAGGAACAGGTTTTAGACCCTGTTAATGACATAAGATGAAACATTGTTATATTGAGTAATAAAGTCATGTGGTTTAAGAACACATTGATAATTCTAGATTATCCTGATGGTTCATGATTTTAGCTATCTAACGAATGGTTAGACGTTGCATTTGTACTGTCACTGACATCTGTTTCTGAAGTGGGTTACCAGATGCCACAGGATACGCGCGCAAAGGTAGTTTAATAGTACCGTCCGACACAGCGTTAACTAACGTTTTTGAAATGAAATCACACACGGCATGCAGTGGAACTATATACATAGAGGAAGTGTAGGGGTAGCTTACATAATTATGGAGTTGTACGTAGACTGTTGTGCAACACCAGAATAGGCTAATGCATGTAAAGCATTTGGTGGGAAGAGAAAGATCAAAACACACACATGATACACATTATTGTCAAATTAAGACAAGGTTAAAGGAATAATTAATGTGTAGAATTAATGAAGTCACATTGGATGACAGAAGAATTAAAGTACAGTTTGTTTCTGAAGTTGTATGTGCATCAGCGCACTAGAGTACTTTGTAAAATTCATATAAGGGTAAAGGTTTGTGTTATGATATGATTTTATTATGATAATATTATGTTCATATTTGTGGATTGTGGAAATAATTTTTGTTTGCTTTTGTTTTGTGGTTGTGGGATTTGTTTTGTTTGTGTGAAGCCATGAAGTTTATTACAGAATTAAAGTTTTAGAATAGAGTTGTGCCTTATTATTGTAGAGTTGATACCTTTTAGCCTCAAATCCAAAATATAATAATAATTTTATTAATGCAGCCAATGGCCATGTACTTTTCTTTTCAGGACGGGTCAGGGAAGGGATATTGAAAGGAAATCGGCCGTGGACCTATTGAAAGGAACCGTCCCGGCATTTGCCTGGAGATGAAAATGGGAAACCACGAAAACCATTTTCAGGACGGCCGAGGTGGGAATCGAACCCACGCTCTCCCGATGCCAGCGAGGCACGAGGTAGCGCCTTAGCGCTCTCGGCCACCGCGGCCGGTAAAATATGCAACTGCTAAATGGGGGAACGGTACACGCCCGAGCCCTGATGCTAGCTGGAGGCGGAAGCATATTTTCCATCGAGATTACTCACATGGGTACAATACCTTAGTATAGGATGCGTCTTGTGACCAAACTACATGGTCGTCCGCCATACCATTTCAGGATGGCGGCCGTGCGAATTATGCAAACTTTATAATCCATATCATGGGACCCACCAGTTCCGATTATCGAGCCGAGAATCGTTTTAACTGTTCTAAAGGAAGAGGAACGTTCGAAATTAAAAGTTTATTTTGTAATACTATAGTGCAGACGTGATTTTAAAAAGCTGAGAAGATTCAGTAGTAAGACAAGATGGCAGCGGATATCTTGTGCCTGACTTATATTTCACTAATTTGAGTATTGCATGCAATATAGCGTACTGATACAAAATAAATAAACTTTGTATGAAATGCTTTATATATAAATAATATACTCCAGTGATGAAACCGTTTAGTATAAATCATTATTTGCTAACAAGTTCTATGTAAGTCATTTTATATAGAACGATATTCGTTGACACAATTAGCTCAGTGGTAGAGCGTTAGCCTATCGCTCAAATGCCTATGGTTCAAACCCGATCAGAGCTAGTTTTTTTGCTTGAAATGTTATATGTTTATTGTTTTGTAATGACTCAGATGTTTTAAAATTAAGCGTTATATTGTGCATATTATGGTGTAAAATATATATTTAATTAAAACATAATTCGTCAGCAGATTTACTCGAGACATCTAGCTGCCAAAAAGGTAACTGCACGCCGACCTACTTATTAACTTCCAGATTTTATTGAAAAGTTTCTTCTTCTGGCCGCTAGAATGCACTCGCTCTGTTAGGATTATATTGTTCGATATTTCACCACTAGATGTCACGACTAGTCTACGTGGGGCTCCATGGATTACTATACCATTGGCATTCTATGCGCATCGAATTTGAAGAATGACAAGATGATACTACGATACATTTTTACTTTTTATTTTAAAGGGTGTGTAACAGCCTATTTTGCGTTACTTGAAAATGTTATTTGAAGTAAAGAACAAAACGATTTCACATAGTAACTGAATTCAAGCCGTTGGTGTTAGTTCAGGTTATTAATTACTACTTTTATTTCAGGCAAATAGCAATCGAAAATATCCACATAGTTTGTATACACACGTCTCTGTAGGGTCATGGAAAGATTTGTTAATTCAATTAGGGTTGTGAAAGCCATGCACAACCAGACGTGTAAAGCCATGCCTCAACTCAAAGTTGGATGTTGCCCACGGCAGGTCGTATATGTAATAATAATAATAATAATAATAATAATAATAATAATAATAATAATAATAATGTTATTGGTTTTACATCCCTTTTAACTACTGCTGCATTTAGAGACACCGGGGTGCCGGAATTTTGGCCCGAAGGGGATCTTTAACGTGCCAGTAAATGTACTGACACGGCTCCCTCGCATTTGTGCACCCTCAAATGCCAGCTGACTGCGCCAGGATACGAACCTGCTACCTAGGGCCCAGCAAGCGAGAACGTTACCGCTGAGCCACGCAGCCAGTCCGGTCGATTATGTCTCCAGATCCATAACATTCATGATATACTTCTTATCTTTCTTTCTTTCTTTCTTTCTTTCTTTCTTTCTTTCTTCAATGATGGTAGCAGTTTTTATCTACGTTGTGGCGTTTGGTAGAGGTAAATCGTTTCTAAGGTCTTCAACAAAGAATAGTTCTATTATACTCTTTGATAATAACAACGAGTTATAACTATACTCATACATTTAGGAGAAAGTAGGCTATATGTTCTTTACTGAACATCTTGTTTTCCTTCAGAATTTCACCCCTCCCGATGAACCCCTTCAATTTGATTGATCAAAAAAAACTGTCGAACAGCTATTTACTTACTTTAAAGCAGTTTTTCCCCTGAGTTTGATGAGTGAGTCAGTCAGTCAATCAGTTAGGACACTTTCTTTCCTGTTCCCCCCCCCCCCCCAGAATTTCACCCTTCCCCATGGACCCCTTAAATTGGATTTATGAAAAAACGGTCAAACACATATTTACTTATTTTTTATGCTGATTTTTTCCGCTGAGTTTCAAACTCCTCGCCTATGTCGTGTAAGAGATACACGCTCCGTTAGGAATCTTTCGATCCCCACTTTTAACCCCCTTCACCTCATAATATACACCACATCGAAAAACCCTCAGACTCGTGTCTTCTTATTTGTAATGATGAGTTTATGTGCCGAGTATCACATCCCCCAATGAAACCAATCGGGAGATATTGCTATTCAATGAAATGCAGATCTACCCCCTTAACACCCCTTTAGAACTTGAATATCCAAAAATCCTCTCTTAGTGGGCATTTGCGGCCCTTGGGGAAGCTGCATACCAAATTTCATTCCAATCCGTTCGGTGGTTTCTGAGATTTCGTGATGAATGAATCCAAAATATTTGACAAATATATAGTAGAAGATAGTGTCAAGTCTTTGTTATGCTAAACTAGGTTGACAGTGCTGTGTGAGTAGTTGAGTATCTAACGGGATTTCAAGTAAAGATCCTCATTTTCTATACCGGTAGTGCAGAGCGCAACTTGCATCCAATCGGCCGTGTCTCGACTTGAGCTATGTTGCCATGGAAACTATCTACCTTGCCATTCCTTCATGAGTATATTTTACGATTTGATTAGCCTGTGCTTGAGTGCAAAAGGGCCGAAATCAGAAGAATGAGAAAGACTATCGAAAATTCATGTAGCTAGCGGTTCCTTCAGGGTCCTAAGCTATGTGTATGCAAAATTTGGTTGAGATTGGTGGAACGGTGTAGATTTGTATACGGAACCAACCCACCCACATGCATACAGACTTTCACTTTTATATATAAGACTCGCTTTGCTCGTTGGGGGCTCCGCCCCCAAGCCCCCGGTGCGTTTGACGATCCGTCAATTTTTAGGGAAAGTAATGGTTTGAAGTGTTTAAAATATATCGTACTGAATTTACGGTTTTTATGTTTGCTGTGACTTTGTAATAATAATAAAGACGAATATGTTGCATGCAGATTTTCCATTGATGTACATTTTTTAGTTGATTCGTGGGTGTCACCTACCAAAGTAAATTATGCTAATGGTCTGAATAAAATCTTATTTTTGCTTTGTTATAATTTTTCTATAAGTTTATAGTGTCTTCAGTGTACGAAGTCCCGCACATTTGTTGCGTGTCAAATTTTCGGATTTTTTTTTGCACTTGCCCTCAAGTCCATAAAATCCACTACTTAATATATGATAATGTTTTGTTACGAGTCCATATTTTAATTCTCTATAGTGTTATTGCCTCTTTTGACATCTCTTTTCCCACTTTTAAAATATATTTCCAATTGAGGGTGGAATGTGCGCACTGATATGTTTAAGTCGGTTAGGACATGGCTGGTCCTCTAGTATACTTCTAGTTATAATAATATGGGGGGGGGAGTTTTGCCAAGGCATGTCCCCTAGCCTACTGCCAGTTATATGATGACAGGAAATTTCGTTAACGCAGATCCCCTAGCCTACCTGTAATACCGTTTTCAGGAGTTTTATTATGAAAAGTTATTTAGCCTACTGCCAGTTACTGTATATCATGGCGCGAAGATTTGATAAAGCAGGTCCCCTAGCAAAAATGTCTGTTTTAGATTGTGTGGTGTGGCTAACGGGTTCCAAAATGCCGATGCGCTGCTGTTCAGAACATGTAATATATTAACCCATTAACATATCACAGAAACTGTAAATTTCTTGGAACTAAGAAACTTACACGAACGCATAACCTCCAGTAATTAGTTTACAACATTACGCATATTTGCAAATATAGATTATTTTCCCTATTCAGTTCTATATGTGTTCGGTAATAACATTCGACTTTCTATTCCGATTAATATTATTATTATCATTATTATTATTATTATTATTATTATTATTATTATTATTATTATTATTATTATTATTATGAAGGTGAAGTGGTGATGCTGAAGTCATGACTCTTGCCTCTTACCAAGGCTGACTGGGTTCAATTCTCATCGAATGCATGTGAGATTTACCATCTGAAATATCAAGTGCTGTGGTTGAGAATCCACACAAAAAGAGGAGGTCCCGTGCCTCATGTTGAAGAGATTAACGGCCATGTCAAATTACAAACTTCCTTCCATTTTCACTAATATGATGTGTAGACTATATGTGTATTTATTCACCCGATTATTAAGGAAGAACAAGAAGTTCCGTGACGAATTAAAGTGCCTATTTTCTTAAAATTTAAGATTCATGCCAATGATTAATCTATATGCATTTGTCTAGAATAATGACGAAATTAAGTTGGAAATATCGAAATTTCTAATTAGTTCGAAATACTGTATACATGGCATAATGTAGCCTAATAGTGCACTACAGTTGGCAGCCCCGGTGACTGAATATATTCTTAGTTCCATCTCTTAAGGTATAGAATACAAAATTTGGTTCAAGACCAATGGATTGCATGGACGTTACATGCAGTTAAACATTGGATCTAACAGCGCGCGTAAAATCATGTTGGCATCAATGCCATGCATGTATTTGTCAGATACCCCCAGGGGCTCACATCTAGTGGGTTGTGGGTTGGCGACCACGGGTCCCCAGCTGAGTCCGGCATTGCTTCCCCTTACTTGTGCCTGGCTCCTCTCTTTCTTCTTTCCTGTCGACCTCCCTTGGTCAACTCTTGTTCTCTTCCGACCCCGACGGTATTAGGTTATCCGAGGCCTAGGGAGTCTTTCACTTTCCCGCCTTAATTGGCCCTTGTCTCATCTTTCCTGATACCCTCCTTCTGTGAGGGGTCAGCCTTCTTTTTGTTTTCCTTTTACCTCCTGCCTTGTGCTCAAGGCCCTTCAGGAGGCAGGGTGTATGTAGCCCCACCACTTCTGGTGCACCTTAGATAATGCTACACCCTCAGGGGTTCACGGCTGGTGAGTTCGGGAGTTGGCGACCCCGAGGGATTCCCGAGCTGGGTCCGTTTTCCCCTTATGTCCCTTACCTTTGGGGCGGACCCTCTCCTCTTTCACTTTCCTATCTGCCTTTCATGGCTCTCCTTCCTTCCAAGTCCCTCAGTTCGCCTTCTTCGAGGGTTGAGGGCATTTCTTTTCCTCCTGTCCTTTATTTGCCTTATTCTCCTTTAGTTTACCATTTCTTCTTCTAGTATGTAGGTTGGTAGTTAGGTTTAGTTTTAAGTTCGCTTTTCATTTTCATCTTCACGGTCACCCAAACCATCAGGGGCCGATAGCCTAGATGTTAGGCCCCTTAAAACAACAATTATCAGCATCATCATCATGTATTTGTCAGAAATAATCAGAAATAATATGATCTATTGTTGTGCCAATTTTGAATTAAATCCATTAGTTAGTTTAGAAGTTACATGCATTTTAAAATTGGAATTATCAGCAGGCTTAGAATCAAGTTGGCAGCACTGAAGTATATTAGTTACTCCAAATTGATCTAGAATGCCAGGTACTGTACATGTGGAAAGTTTAGAGCTATTGGCTTGCATACTTTCTGATTTATTGATATTAGGGTAACAAAAATAGAAACTGCATTTACTTACAGTTGGCAGCCTTGGTTGCTCTTAAGAATACGCATAGACATAATGTTTTATGGTATATAACACATAACGAAATTTGGTTGAAATCCAATTGATAGTATAGAAGATATATACATTTAAATGTTGGACCTATCAGCAGGCTTATAATCATTTTGGTAGCAGTGACGTATATAAGTTACTCCAAATTAATATAGAATGTCAGGTACTATATGTGTGCGTAGTTTAAATCTGTCGGTTTTCATACTTTCTGATATATTGGTATTTGGATAAAATAAATTGTGAGCATTTATTAACAGTTGGCAGCCCTGGTGGCCCTTAAGAATACGCTTAGTCATATATGTTTATGTACACATAGCACATACGAAATTTTGTTGAATTCCAATTGATAGTGTAGAAGATATAAGCATTTAAAAACTGGAACTATCAGCAGGCTTATAATCATTTTGGCAACACTGCCATGTATGTCCTCATAGAAATTAAACTGAAATATTATTATGTATACGTGTGCCAATTTGAAAATAGGTCCCATTCATACCTTTCAAGGTATCCAACATGGAGCTCAAATTTCAATTGCGATTTTTCAGCAGTTGGTAGCACTGACATCATTTTGAAATACGTCATTGAGATATTCAGGTATAGATCTTTACTCCTACCAAATTTTGTTTCGATTGCTGCAGCCGTTTAGGAGTTGATAGGGGTGGACACACACACACAGCCAGACAGACAGACAGACAGAAGGACAGACAGACAGAAGGACAGACAAACACACATTTGCCCGGATCGATCTCATAAGTCTACCATTTCCTCATTTTTGCAATATGTGAAAAGTAGGCTAAAAATACGTACATATATTTAATATCAGTTACTATGTGGTAGAATGTAAATTAATTTTCTACAATATTGAGCACCTCTAAATATGCACCTTGATTAACGTTCTAATATGATAATTTCAAAAAAAAACAAGTAGTTTCGTGACGAACTAGAGAGCCTACTTTTCTTAAATATTAGAATTCATGCCAATCTATATAGACCTATCTAGAATAATGACGAAATCAAGTTGGTAATACTAACATTTTTAAGTACTGCAGTTTGAAATACACCTGAAATAGTGAAGCCTAATAGAGTAACTTACTACAGTTGGCAGCCCTGGCGACTCTGAATATATTCTTAGTTCCATCTCATAAGGTATAGAATGCACATACAACATTTAGTTGAAGTCTTAATGGATAGTATGGACGTTACATGCTGTTTGATATTGGATTAATCAGTGCGCGTAAAATCATGTTGGGAACGAAGTCATGTATGTGATGCTCAGAAATAAACGAAAATATTACGATCTAATATAGTGCCAATTTTGGAAAAATTCATTTGTAAGTATAGAAGTTACATGAAATTAAAATTTAAAATATCAGAAAGCTTAGAATCATGTTGGCAGTACTGAGGTATATTAGTTATTCCAAATTAATCTAGAATGTCAGGTGCTATACGTGTGCAAAGTTTAGAGCTGATGGCTTGCATACTTTCTGATATATTGATATTAGGATTGAACAATTAGAGAGAGCATTTACTAACAGTTGGCAGTCCTGCTGGTTCTTACGTATACGTACAGTAATAACTGCTATGTTACACAAGGCACATCCGAAATTTGGTCGAAATCCATTTGTTAGTATAGAAGTTATATGCATTTAAAGACTGGACTTATCAACAGGCATATAATCGTGTTGGCAGCACTGATGTATATAAGTTACGCCAAACTAAGGTAGAATTTTAGATACTATACGTGTGCAAAGTTTAGAGCCGTTGGCTTGCATACTTTCTGATATATTGATATTAATGTTAAAATATATACAGACCATTTATCAACAGTTGGCAGCCCTGGCGGCTCTATAGAATACGTACAGTCATATCTGTTATAGTACACATAGTACATACGGAATTTGGTTCAAATTCAATTGACAGTATAAAAGTTACATTCATTTATATTATGGACATATCGGCAGAATTAGAATAATGTTGGCAACACTGGCATGTATGTACGTCTGAAAATTAATCTGGAATGTTATCGTCTATTTGTGTGCCAATTTTGGAAGAGTTCGCATCCATAACTTCTGAGATATCCAACATAGAGCTAAAATTTCAATTGCGTTTTTTCAGCAGTTGGTAGCACTGATGTCAATTTCAAATATGGCTGTGAGATATTCAGGTGTAGATCTTTACTCATACCAAATTTGGTTTCGATAGCTGCAGCCGTATAGGAGTTGATAGGGGAGGACACACACACAGCCAGATAGACAGAAGGACATACAGACACACAATTTCCCGGATCGATCACTTAAGTCTACTTTTTCCTCCTTTTTGCAAAATGAGAAAAGTAGGCTAAAAATACAGAGGAATGATTAAAACCAGTTATATTAAATACATTTGTACAATACAACCGTAAAGTTAAGGCAGAAAAATAAAAAATAAAAAGTACCCACGAAGTCGGTAGGAATCGCCGCATTCATCTGTGAATTCAAGTTGCTCGTTCCTTTCAAAAAACGGCTAAGAAGAGTCAAGTACTGGCAAACGAAAATATTCAATTGACGAAAAATAAAACCCTTCATCAGAATTAAAGCACACAGCGGAAAATATTAGGTACTATACCTTCTTAAAAAAGCCTACAGGGACAGTAACTCACATGATACAGACTGCATGAAGAGTATAAAATTAGACTCATAATCACATATTGTTTCCAATCCCACAAAACCCCTCTATAAATAATACAATACATAATCTGATCATACTGGAAATTAACCAATAAACAAAGCTATATAGTTGAGCATGGGTCCTAATGGAAAATAATTCTATCACCTGAAACCAAAAATGCATGGGACGAAAAAAAATCATAATATCATGTTGGTTTCCAAACCTACAAGACGTAAAAAAAATATTTTTGGAAATTTCATTCGAATCAATTTTTAAGTTATTCGTGGGACATAGAAAAATTTCGGCCAAAAAGTACAAAATCATTAATAACTCCCTAATTAAACGTCGTATGATGAAATAGCAAGAGACAAAAAAGATGTAATGTGTGATTGTCTACAACATAGGCCATGTACAATATCACACTCAGAGAAAAAATTCGGCCAAAAAGTACAAAATCATTAATAACTCCGTAATTAAACGTCGTATGATTAAATAGCAAGAGACAAAAAAGATGTAATGTGTGATTGTCTACAACATAGGCCATGCACAATATCACACTCAGAAATATTACTGGAGATATGTAGCTTCCCCCTAATTTCTTTGTCTTTTGTAGGGTTGAAAATTAAAAAATGTACCTTTTCGGAATTTTTCTGTTGGTTGCAAGGTGAAAGGAGTGTTTTTGCCAAATATCAAGTTTGTAACTCATTTGGAAGTGGGTAAACATTTATGTCAGTGAGTGAGTCAGTCAGCCATGTGGTTTTATATAATATAGATGAGCATGGGACCTAGTGGAAAATAATTCTATCACCTGAAAACAAAAATGCATGGGTCGAAAAAATACATCAAAATATCATGTTGGTTTCCGACCTACAAGACGTAAAAAAATATAATAAAAGTATTAAAAAAAACTATTTTTCGAAATTTCATACCAATCAATTTTTAACTTATTCGTGGAACTTAGAATATTTCGGCCAAAAAGTAAAAAACATTAATAACTCCCTTATTGTTTGTCGTATGATGAAATAGCAAGAGACAAAAAAGATGTAAAATGGTATTGTCTACAACATAGGCCATATACGATATTACACAAAGACATATTACTGGAGATTTGTTGCTTCCCCCTATTTTGCTCTTAGTGGAAAATAATTCTATCACCTGAAACCAAAAATGCATGGGACGAAAAAAAATCATAATATCATGTTGGTTTCCAAACCTAAAAGACGTAAAAAAAATATTTTTGGAAATTTCATTCGAATCAATTTTTAAGTTATTCGTGGGACATAGAAAAATTTCGGCCAAAAAGTACAAAATCATTAATAACTCCCTAATTAAACGTCGTATGATGAAATAGCAAGAGACAAAAAAAAATGTAATGTGTGATTGTCTACAACATAGGCCATGTACAATATCACACTCAGAGAAACATTTCGGCCAAAAAGTACAAAATCATTAATAACTCCGTAATTAAACGTCGTATGATGAAATAGCAAGAGACAAAAAAGATGTAAAGTGTTAATGTCTACAACATAAGCCATGTACAATATCACACTCAGAGAAAAATTTCGGCCAAAAAGTACAAAATCATTAATAACTCCGTAATTAAACGTCGTATGATTAAATAGCAAGAGACAAAAAAGATGTAATGTGTGATTGTCTACAACATAGGCCATGCACAATATCACACTCAGAAATATTACTGGAGATATGTAGCTTCCCCCTAATTTCTTTGTCTTTTGTAGGATTGAAAATTAAAAAATGTACCTTTTCGGAATTTTTCTGTTGGTTGCAAGGTGAAAGGAGTGTTTTTGCCAAATATCAAGTTTGTAACTCATTTGGAAGTGGGTAAACATTTATGTCAGTGAGTGAGTCAGTCAGTCAGCCATGTGGTTTTATATAATATAGATGAGCATGGGACCTAGTGGAAAATAATTCTATCACCTGAAAACAAAAATGCATGGGTCGAAAAAATACATCAAAATATCATGTTGGTTTCCGACCCTACAAGACGTAAAAAATATAATAAAAGTATTAAAAAAAACTATTTTTCGAAATTTCATTCCAATCAATTTTTAACTTATTCGTGGAACTTAGAATATTTCGGCCAAAAAGTAAAAAACATTAATAACTCCCTTATTGTTTGTCGTATTATGAAATAGCAAGAGACAAAAAAGATGTAAAATGGTATTGTCTACAACATAGGCCATATACGATATTACACAAAGACATATTACTGGAGATTTGTTGCTTCCCCCTATTTTGCTCTTAGTGGAAAATAATTCTATCACCTGAAACCAAAAATGCATGGGACGTAAAAAAATCATAATATCATGTTGGTTTCCAAACCTACAAGACGTAAAAAATATAATAAAAGAATTAAAAAAAATTTTTTTGGAAATTTCATTCGAATCAATTTTTAAGTTATTCGTGGGACATAGAAAAATTTCGGCCAAAAAGTACAAAATCATTAATAACTCCCTAATTAAACGTCGTATGATGAAATAGCAAGAGACAAAAAAGATGTAATGTGTGATTGTCTACAACATAGGCCATGTACAATATCACACTCAGAGAAAAAATTCGGCCAAAAAGTACAAAATCATTAATAACTCCGTAATTAAACGTCGTATGATTAAATAGCAAGAGACAAAAAAGATGTAATGTGTGATTGTCTACAACATAGGCCATGCACAATATCACACTCAGAAATATTACTGGAGATATGTAGCTTCCCCCTAATTTCTTTGTCTTTTGTAGGGTTGAAAATTAAAAAATGTACCTTTTCGGAATTTTTCTGTTGGTTGCAAGGTGAAAGGAGTGTTTTTGCCAAATATCAAGTTTGTAACTCATTTGGAAGTGGGTAAACATTTATGTCAGTGAGTGAGTCAGTCAGCCATGTGGTTTTATATAATATAGATGAGCATGGGACCTAGTGGAAAATAATTCTATCACCTGAAAACAAAAATGCATGGGTCGAAAAAATACATCAAAATATCATGTTGGTTTCCGACCTACAAGACGTAAAAAAATATAATAAAAGTATTAAAAAAAACTATTTTTCGAAATTTCATACCAATCAATTTTTAACTTATTCGTGGAACTTAGAATATTTCGGCCAAAAAGTAAAAAACATTAATAACTCCCTTATTGTTTGTCGTATGATGAAATAGCAAGAGACAAAAAAGATGTAAAATGGTATTGTCTACAACATAGGCCATATACGATATTACACAAAGACATATTACTGGAGATTTGTTGCTTCCCCCTATTTTGCTCTTAGTGGAAAATAATTCTATCACCTGAAACCAAAAATGCATGGGACGAAAAAAAATCATAATATCATGTTGGTTTCCAAACCTAAAAGACGTAAAAAAAATATTTTTGGAAATTTCATTCGAATCAATTTTTAAGTTATTCGTGGGACATAGAAAAATTTCGGCCAAAAAGTACAAAATCATTAATAACTCCCTAATTAAACGTCGTATGATGAAATAGCAAGAGACAAAAAAAAATGTAATGTGTGATTGTCTACAACATAGGCCATGTACAATATCACACTCAGAGAAACATTTCGGCCAAAAAGTACAAAATCATTAATAACTCCGTAATTAAACGTCGTATGATGAAATAGCAAGAGACAAAAAAGATGTAAAGTGTTAATGTCTACAACATAAGCCATGTACAATATCACACTCAGAGAAAAATTTCGGCCAAAAAGTACAAAATCATTAATAACTCCGTAATTAAACGTCGTATGATTAAATAGCAAGAGACAAAAAAGATGTAATGTGTGATTGTCTACAACATAGGCCATGCACAATATCACACTCAGAAATATTACTGGAGATATGTAGCTTCCCCCTAATTTCTTTGTCTTTTGTAGGATTGAAAATTAAAAAATGTACCTTTTCGGAATTTTTCTGTTGGTTGCAAGGTGAAAGGAGTGTTTTTGCCAAATATCAAGTTTGTAACTCATTTGGAAGTGGGTAAACATTTATGTCAGTGAGTGAGTCAGTCAGTCAGCCATGTGGTTTTATATAATATAGATGAGCATGGGACCTAGTGGAAAATAATTCTATCACCTGAAAACAAAAATGCATGGGTCGAAAAAATACATCAAAATATCATGTTGGTTTCCGACCCTACAAGACGTAAAAAATATAATAAAAGTATTAAAAAAAACTATTTTTCGAAATTTCATTCCAATCAATTTTTAACTTATTCGTGGAACTTAGAATATTTCGGCCAAAAAGTAAAAAACATTAATAACTCCCTTATTGTTTGTCGTATTATGAAATAGCAAGAGACAAAAAAGATGTAAAATGGTATTGTCTACAACATAGGCCATATACGATATTACACAAAGACATATTACTGGAGATTTGTTGCTTCCCCCTATTTTGCTCTTAGTGGAAAATAATTCTATCACCTGAAACCAAAAATGCATGGGACGTAAAAAAATCATAATATCATGTTGGTTTCCAAACCTACAAGACGTAAAAAATATAATAAAAGAATTAAAAAAAATTTTTTTGGAAATTTCATTCGAATCAATTTTTAAGTTATTCGTGGGACATAGAAAAATTTCGGCCAAAAAGTACAAAATCATTAATAACTCCCTAATTAAACGTCGTATGATGAAATAGCAAGAGACAAAAAAGATGTAATGTGTGATTGTCTACAACATAGGCCATGTACAATATCACACTCAGAGAAAAAATTCGGCCAAAAAGTACAAAATCATTAATAACTCCGTAATTAAACGTCGTATGATTAAATAGCAAGAGACAAAAAAGATGTAATGTGTGATTGTCTACAACATAGGCCATGCACAATATCACACTCAGAAATATTACTGGAGATATGTAGCTTCCCCCTAATTTCTTTGTCTTTTGTAGGGTTGAAAATTAAAAAATGTACCTTTTCGGAATTTTTCTGTTGGTTGCAAGGTGAAAGGAGTGTTTTTGCCAAATATCAAGTTTGTAACTCATTTGGAAGTGGGTAAACATTTATGTCAGTGAGTGAGTCAGTCAGCCATGTGGTTTTATATAATATAGATGAGCATGGGACCTAGTGGAAAATAATTCTATCACCTGAAAACAAAAATGCATGGGTCGAAAAAATACATCAAAATATCATGTTGGTTTCCGACCTACAAGACGTAAAAAAATATAATAAAAGTATTAAAAAAAACTATTTTTCGAAATTTCATACCAATCAATTTTTAACTTATTCGTGGAACTTAGAATATTTCGGCCAAAAAGTAAAAAACATTAATAACTCCCTTATTGTTTGTCGTATGATGAAATAGCAAGAGACAAAAAAGATGTAAAATGGTATTGTCTACAACATAGGCCATATACGATATTACACAAAGACATATTACTGGAGATTTGTTGCTTCCCCCTATTTTGCTCTTAGTGGAAAATAATTCTATCACCTGAAACCAAAAATGCATGGGACGAAAAAAAATCATAATATCATGTTGGTTTCCAAACCTAAAAGACGTAAAAAAAATATTTTTGGAAATTTCATTCGAATCAATTTTTAAGTTATTCGTGGGACATAGAAAAATTTCGGCCAAAAAGTACAAAATCATTAATAACTCCCTAATTAAACGTCGTATGATGAAATAGCAAGAGACAAAAAAAAATGTAATGTGTGATTGTCTACAACATAGGCCATGTACAATATCACACTCAGAGAAACATTTCGGCCAAAAAGTACAAAATCATTAATAACTCCGTAATTAAACGTCGTATGATGAAATAGCAAGAGACAAAAAAGATGTAAAGTGTTAATGTCTACAACATAAGCCATGTACAATATCACACTCAGAGAAAAATTTCGGCCAAAAAGTACAAAATCATTAATAACTCCGTAATTAAACGTCGTATGATTAAATAGCAAGAGACAAAAAAGATGTAATGTGTGATTGTCTACAACATAGGCCATGCACAATATCACACTCAGAAATATTACTGGAGATATGTAGCTTCCCCCTAATTTCTTTGTCTTTTGTAGGATTGAAAATTAAAAAATGTACCTTTTCGGAATTTTTCTGTTGGTTGCAAGGTGAAAGGAGTGTTTTTGCCAAATATCAAGTTTGTAACTCATTTGGAAGTGGGTAAACATTTATGTCAGTGAGTGAGTCAGTCAGTCAGCCATGTGGTTTTATATAATATAGATGAGCATGGGACCTAGTGGAAAATAATTCTATCACCTGAAAACAAAAATGCATGGGTCGAAAAAATACATCAAAATATCATGTTGGTTTCCGACCCTACAAGACGTAAAAAATATAATAAAAGTATTAAAAAAAACTATTTTTCGAAATTTCATTCCAATCAATTTTTAACTTATTCGTGGAACTTAGAATATTTCGGCCAAAAAGTAAAAAACATTAATAACTCCCTTATTGTTTGTCGTATTATGAAATAGCAAGAGACAAAAAAGATGTAAAATGGTATTGTCTACAACATAGGCCATATACGATATTACACAAAGACATATTACTGGAGATTTGTTGCTTCCCCCTATTTTGCTCTTAGTGGAAAATAATTCTATCACCTGAAACCAAAAATGCATGGGACGTAAAAAAATCATAATATCATGTTGGTTTCCAAACCTACAAGACGTAAAAAATATAATAAAAGAATTAAAAAAAATTTTTTTGGAAATTTCATTCGAATCAATTTTTAAGTTATTCGTGGGACATAGAAAAATTTCGGCCAAAAAGTACAAAATCATTAATAACTCCCTAATTAAACGTCGTATGATGAAATAGCAAGAGACAAAAAAGATGTAATGTGTGATTGTCTACAACATAGGCCATGTACAATATCACACTCAGAGAAAAAATTCGGCCAAAAAGTACAAAATCATTAATAACTCCGTAATTAAACGTCGTATGATTAAATAGCAAGAGACAAAAAAGATGTAATGTGTGATTGTCTACAACATAGGCCATGCACAATATCACACTCAGAAATATTACTGGAGATATGTAGCTTCCCCCTAATTTCTTTGTCTTTTGTAGGGTTGAAAATTAAAAAATGTACCTTTTCGGAATTTTTCTGTTGGTTGCAAGGTGAAAGGAGTGTTTTTGCCAAATATCAAGTTTGTAACTCATTTGGAAGTGGGTAAACATTTATGTCAGTGAGTGAGTCAGTCAGCCATGTGGTTTTATATAATATAGATGAGCATGGGACCTAGTGGAAAATAATTCTATCACCTGAAAACAAAAATGCATGGGTCGAAAAAATACATCAAAATATCATGTTGGTTTCCGACCTACAAGACGTAAAAAAATATAATAAAAGTATTAAAAAAAACTATTTTTCGAAATTTCATACCAATCAATTTTTAACTTATTCGTGGAACTTAGAATATTTCGGCCAAAAAGTAAAAAACATTAATAACTCCCTTATTGTTTGTCGTATGATGAAATAGCAAGAGACAAAAAAGATGTAAAATGGTATTGTCTACAACATAGGCCATATACGATATTACACAAAGACATATTACTGGAGATTTGTTGCTTCCCCCTATTTTGCTCTTAGTGGAAAATAATTCTATCACCTGAAACCAAAAATGCATGGGACGAAAAAAAATCATAATATCATGTTGGTTTCCAAACCTAAAAGACGTAAAAAAAATATTTTTGGAAATTTCATTCGAATCAATTTTTAAGTTATTCGTGGGACATAGAAAAATTTCGGCCAAAAAGTACAAAATCATTAATAACTCCCTAATTAAACGTCGTATGATGAAATAGGAAGAGACAAAAAAGATGTAATGTGTGATTGTCTACAACATAGGCCATGTACAATATCACACTCAGAGAAAAAATTCGGCCAAAAAGTACAAAATCATTAATAACTCCGTAATTAAACGTCGTATGATTAAATAGCAAGAGACAAAAAAGATGTAATGTGTGATTGTCTACAACATAGGCCATGCACAATATCACACTCAGAAATATTACTGGAGATATGTAGCTTCCCCCTAATTTCTTTGTCTTTTGTAGGGTTGAAAATTAAAAAATGTACCTTTTCGGAATTTTTCTGTTGGTTGCAAGGTGAAAGGAGTGTTTTTGCCAAATATCAAGTTTGTAACTCATTTGGAAGTGGGTAAACATTTATGTCAGTGAGTGAGTCAGTCAGCCATGTGGTTTTATATAATATAGATGAGCATGGGACCTAGTGGAAAATAATTCTATCACCTGAAAACAAAAATGCATGGGTCGAAAAAATACATCAAAATATCATGTTGGTTTCCGACCTACAAGACGTAAAAAAATATAATAAAAGTATTAAAAAAAACTATTTTTCGAAATTTCATACCAATCAATTTTTAACTTATTCGTGGAACTTAGAATATTTCGGCCAAAAAGTAAAAAACATTAATAACTCCCTTATTGTTTGTCGTATGATGAAATAGCAAGAGACAAAAAAGATGTAAAATGGTATTGTCTACAACATAGGCCATATACGATATTACACAAAGACATATTACTGGAGATTTGTTGCTTCCCCCTATTTTGCTCTTAGTGGAAAATAATTCTATCACCTGAAACCAAAAATGCATGGGACGAAAAAAAATCATAATATCATGTTGGTTTCCAAACCTAAAAGACGTAAAAAAAATATTTTTGGAAATTTCATTCGAATCAATTTTTAAGTTATTCGTGGGACATAGAAAAATTTCGGCCAAAAAGTACAAAATCATTAATAACTCCCTAATTAAACGTCGTATGATGAAATAGCAAGAGACAAAAAAAAATGTAATGTGTGATTGTCTACAACATAGGCCATGTACAATATCACACTCAGAGAAACATTTCGGCCAAAAAGTACAAAATCATTAATAACTCCGTAATTAAACGTCGTATGATGAAATAGCAAGAGACAAAAAAGATGTAAAGTGTTAATGTCTACAACATAGGCCATGTACAATATCACACTCAGAGAAAAATTTCGGCCAAAAAGTACAAAATCATTAATAACTCCGTAATTAAACGTCGTATGATTAAATAGCAAGAGACAAAAAAGATGTAATGTGTGATTGTCTACAACATAGGCCATGCACAATATCACACTCAGAAATATTACTGGAGATATGTAGCTTCCCCCTAATTTCTTTGTCTTTTGTAGGATTGAAAATTAAAAAATGTACCTTTTCGGAATTTTTCTGTTGGTTGCAAGGTGAAAGGAGTGTTTTTGCCAAATATCAAGTTTGTAACTCATTTGGAAGTGGGTAAACATTTATGTCAGTGAGTGAGTCAGTCAGTCAGCCATGTGGTTTTATATAATATAGATGAGCATGGGACCTAGTGGAAAATAATTCTATCACCTGAAAACAAAAATGCATGGGTCGAAAAAATACATCAAAATATCATGTTGGTTTCCGACCCTACAAGACGTAAAAAATATAATAAAAGTATTAAAAAAAACTATTTTTCGAAATTTCATTCCAATCAATTTTTAACTTATTCGTGGAACTTAGAATATTTCGGCCAAAAAGTAAAAAACATTAATAACTCCCTTATTGTTTGTCGTATTATGAAATAGCAAGAGACAAAAAAGATGTAAAATGGTATTGTCTACAACATAGGCCATATACGATATTACACAAAGACATATTACTGGAGATTTGTTGCTTCCCCCTATTTTGCTCTTAGTGGAAAATAATTCTATCACCTGAAACCAAAAATGCATGGGACGAAAAAAAATCATAATATCATGTTGGTTTCCAAACCTACAAGACGTAAAAAATATAATAAAAGAATTAAAAAAAATTTTTTTGGAAATTTCATTCGAATCAATTTTTAAGTTATTCGTGGGACAGAAAAATTTCGGCCAAAAAGTACAAAATCATTAATAACTCCCTAATTAAACGTCGTATGATGAAATAGCAAGAGACAAAAAAGATGTAATGTGTGATTGTCTACAACATAGGCCATGTACAATATCACACTCAGAGAAAAAATTCGGCCAAAAAGTACAAAATCATTAATAACTCCGTAATTAAACGTCGTATGATTAAATAGCAAGAGACAAAAAAGATGTAATGTGTGATTGTCTACAACATAGGCCATGCACAATATCACACTCAGAAATATTACTGGAGATATGTAGCTTCCCCCTAATTTCTTTGTCTTTTGTAGGGTTGAAAATTAAAAAATGTACCTTTTCGGAATTTTTCTGTTGGTTGCAAGGTGAAAGGAGTGTTTTTGCCAAATATCAAGTTTGTAACTCATTTGGAAGTGGGTAAACATTTATGTCAGTGAGTGAGTCAGTCAGTCAGCCATGTGGTTTTATATAATATAGATGAGCATGGGACCTAGTGGAAAATAATTCTATCACCTGAAAACAAAAATGCATGGGTCGAAAAAATACATCAAAATATCATGTTGGTTTCCGACCCTACAAGACGTAAAAAATATAATAAAAGTATTAAAAAAAACTATTTTTCGAAATTTCATTCCAATCAATTTTTAACTTATTCGTGGAACTTAGAATATTTCGGCCAAAAAGTAAAAAACATTAATAACTCCCTTATTGTTTGTCGTATTATGAAATAGCAAGAGACAAAAAAGATGTAAAATGGTATTGTCTACAACATAGGCCATATACGATATTACACAAAGACATATTACTGGAGATTTGTTGCTTCCCCCTATTTTGCTCTTAGTGGAAAATAATTCTATCACCTGAAACCAAAAATGCATGGGACGTAAAAAAATCATAATATCATGTTGGTTTCCAAACCTACAAGACGTAAAAAATATAATAAAAGAATTAAAAAAAATTTTTTTGGAAATTTCATTCGAATCAATTTTTAAGTTATTCGTGGGACATAGAAAAATTTCGGCCAAAAAGTACAAAATCATTAATAACTCCCTAATTAAACGTCGTATGATGAAATAGCAAGAGACAAAAAAGATGTAATGTGTGATTGTCTACAACATAGGCCATGTACAATATCACACTCAGAGAAAAAATTCGGCCAAAAAGTACAAAATCATTAATAACTCCGTAATTAAACGTCGTATGATTAAATAGCAAGAGACAAAAAAGATGTAATGTGTGATTGTCTACAACATAGGCCATGCACAATATCACACTCAGAAATATTACTGGAGATATGTAGCTTCCCCCTAATTTCTTTGTCTTTTGTAGGGTTGAAAATTAAAAAATGTACCTTTTCGGAATTTTTCTGTTGGTTGCAAGGTGAAAGGAGTGTTTTTGCCAAATATCAAGTTTGTAACTCATTTGGAAGTGGGTAAACATTTATGTCAGTGAGTGAGTCAGTCAGCCATGTGGTTTTATATAATATAGATGAGCATGGGACCTAGTGGAAAATAATTCTATCACCTGAAAACAAAAATGCATGGGTCGAAAAAATACATCAAAATATCATGTTGGTTTCCGACCTACAAGACGTAAAAAAATATAATAAAAGTATTAAAAAAAACTATTTTTCGAAATTTCATACCAATCAATTTTTAACTTATTCGTGGAACTTAGAATATTTCGGCCAAAAAGTAAAAAACATTAATAACTCCCTTATTGTTTGTCGTATGATGAAATAGCAAGAGACAAAAAAGATGTAAAATGGTATTGTCTACAACATAGGCCATATACGATATTACACAAAGACATATTACTGGAGATTTGTTGCTTCCCCCTATTTTGCTCTTAGTGGAAAATAATTCTATCACCTGAAACCAAAAATGCATGGGACGAAAAAAAATCATAATATCATGTTGGTTTCCAAACCTAAAAGACGTAAAAAAAATATTTTTGGAAATTTCATTCGAATCAATTTTTAAGTTATTCGTGGGACATAGAAAAATTTCGGCCAAAAAGTACAAAATCATTAATAACTCCCTAATTAAACGTCGTATGATGAAATAGCAAGAGACAAAAAAAAATGTAATGTGTGATTGTCTACAACATAGGCCATGTACAATATCACACTCAGAGAAACATTTCGGCCAAAAAGTACAAAATCATTAATAACTCCGTAATTAAACGTCGTATGATGAAATAGCAAGAGACAAAAAAGATGTAAAGTGTTAATGTCTACAACATAAGCCATGTACAATATCACACTCAGAGAAAAATTTCGGCCAAAAAGTACAAAATCATTAATAACTCCGTAATTAAACGTCGTATGATTAAATAGCAAGAGACAAAAAAGATGTAATGTGTGATTGTCTACAACATAGGCCATGCACAATATCACACTCAGAAATATTACTGGAGATATGTAGCTTCCCCCTAATTTCTTTGTCTTTTGTAGGATTGAAAATTAAAAAATGTACCTTTTCGGAATTTTTCTGTTGGTTGCAAGGTGAAAGGAGTGTTTTTGCCAAATATCAAGTTTGTAACTCATTTGGAAGTGGGTAAACATTTATGTCAGTGAGTGAGTCAGTCAGTCAGCCATGTGGTTTTATATAATATAGATGAGCATGGGACCTAGTGGAAAATAATTCTATCACCTGAAAACAAAAATGCATGGGTCGAAAAAATACATCAAAATATCATGTTGGTTTCCGACCCTACAAGACGTAAAAAATATAATAAAAGTATTAAAAAAAACTATTTTTCGAAATTTCATTCCAATCAATTTTTAACTTATTCGTGGAACTTAGAATATTTCGGCCAAAAAGTAAAAAACATTAATAACTCCCTTATTGTTTGTCGTATTATGAAATAGCAAGAGACAAAAAAGATGTAAAATGGTATTGTCTACAACATAGGCCATATACGATATTACACAAAGACATATTACTGGAGATTTGTTGCTTCCCCCTATTTTGCTCTTAGTGGAAAATAATTCTATCACCTGAAACCAAAAATGCATGGGACGTAAAAAAATCATAATATCATGTTGGTTTCCAAACCTACAAGACGTAAAAAATATAATAAAAGAATTAAAAAAAATTTTTTTGGAAATTTCATTCGAATCAATTTTTAAGTTATTCGTGGGACATAGAAAAATTTCGGCCAAAAAGTACAAAATCATTAATAACTCCCTAATTAAACGTCGTATGATGAAATAGCAAGAGACAAAAAAGATGTAATGTGTGATTGTCTACAACATAGGCCATGTACAATATCACACTCAGAGAAAAAATTCGGCCAAAAAGTACAAAATCATTAATAACTCCGTAATTAAACGTCGTATGATTAAATAGCAAGAGACAAAAAAGATGTAATGTGTGATTGTCTACAACATAGGCCATGCACAATATCACACTCAGAAATATTACTGGAGATATGTAGCTTCCCCCTAATTTCTTTGTCTTTTGTAGGGTTGAAAATTAAAAAATGTACCTTTTCGGAATTTTTCTGTTGGTTGCAAGGTGAAAGGAGTGTTTTTGCCAAATATCAAGTTTGTAACTCATTTGGAAGTGGGTAAACATTTATGTCAGTGAGTGAGTCAGTCAGCCATGTGGTTTTATATAATATAGATGAGCATGGGACCTAGTGGAAAATAATTCTATCACCTGAAAACAAAAATGCATGGGTCGAAAAAATACATCAAAATATCATGTTGGTTTCCGACCTACAAGACGTAAAAAAATATAATAAAAGTATTAAAAAAAACTATTTTTCGAAATTTCATACCAATCAATTTTTAACTTATTCGTGGAACTTAGAATATTTCGGCCAAAAAGTAAAAAACATTAATAACTCCCTTATTGTTTGTCGTATGATGAAATAGCAAGAGACAAAAAAGATGTAAAATGGTATTGTCTACAACATAGGCCATATACGATATTACACAAAGACATATTACTGGAGATTTGTTGCTTCCCCCTATTTTGCTCTTAGTGGAAAATAATTCTATCACCTGAAACCAAAAATGCATGGGACGAAAAAAAATCATAATATCATGTTGGTTTCCAAACCTAAAAGACGTAAAAAAAATATTTTTGGAAATTTCATTCGAATCAATTTTTAAGTTATTCGTGGGACATAGAAAAATTTCGGCCAAAAAGTACAAAATCATTAATAACTCCCTAATTAAACGTCGTATGATGAAATAGCAAGAGACAAAAAAAAATGTAATGTGTGATTGTCTACAACATAGGCCATGTACAATATCACACTCAGAGAAACATTTCGGCCAAAAAGTACAAAATCATTAATAACTCCGTAATTAAACGTCGTATGATGAAATAGCAAGAGACAAAAAAGATGTAAAGTGTTAATGTCTACAACATAAGCCATGTACAATATCACACTCAGAGAAAAATTTCGGCCAAAAAGTACAAAATCATTAATAACTCCGTAATTAAACGTCGTATGATTAAATAGCAAGAGACAAAAAAGATGTAATGTGTGATTGTCTACAACATAGGCCATGCACAATATCACACTCAGAAATATTACTGGAGATATGTAGCTTCCCCCTAATTTCTTTGTCTTTTGTAGGATTGAAAATTAAAAAATGTACCTTTTCGGAATTTTTCTGTTGGTTGCAAGGTGAAAGGAGTGTTTTTGCCAAATATCAAGTTTGTAACTCATTTGGAAGTGGGTAAACATTTATGTCAGTGAGTGAGTCAGTCAGTCAGCCATGTGGTTTTATATAATATAGATGAGCATGGGACCTAGTGGAAAATAATTCTATCACCTGAAAACAAAAATGCATGGGTCGAAAAAATACATCAAAATATCATGTTGGTTTCCGACCCTACAAGACGTAAAAAATATAATAAAAGTATTAAAAAAAACTATTTTTCGAAATTTCATTCCAATCAATTTTTAACTTATTCGTGGAACTTAGAATATTTCGGCCAAAAAGTAAAAAACATTAATAACTCCCTTATTGTTTGTCGTATTATGAAATAGCAAGAGACAAAAAAGATGTAAAATGGTATTGTCTACAACATAGGCCATATACGATATTACACAAAGACATATTACTGGAGATTTGTTGCTTCCCCCTATTTTGCTCTTAGTGGAAAATAATTCTATCACCTGAAACCAAAAATGCATGGGACGTAAAAAAATCATAATATCATGTTGGTTTCCAAACCTACAAGACGTAAAAAATATAATAAAAGAATTAAAAAAAATTTTTTTGGAAATTTCATTCGAATCAATTTTTAAGTTATTCGTGGGACATAGAAAAATTTCGGCCAAAAAGTACAAAATCATTAATAACTCCCTAATTAAACGTCGTATGATGAAATAGCAAGAGACAAAAAAGATGTAATGTGTGATTGTCTACAACATAGGCCATGTACAATATCACACTCAGAGAAAAAATTCGGCCAAAAAGTACAAAATCATTAATAACTCCGTAATTAAACGTCGTATGATTAAATAGCAAGAGACAAAAAAGATGTAATGTGTGATTGTCTACAACATAGGCCATGCACAATATCACACTCAGAAATATTACTGGAGATATGTAGCTTCCCCCTAATTTCTTTGTCTTTTGTAGGGTTGAAAATTAAAAAATGTACCTTTTCGGAATTTTTCTGTTGGTTGCAAGGTGAAAGGAGTGTTTTTGCCAAATATCAAGTTTGTAACTCATTTGGAAGTGGGTAAACATTTATGTCAGTGAGTGAGTCAGTCAGCCATGTGGTTTTATATAATATAGATGAGCATGGGACCTAGTGGAAAATAATTCTATCACCTGAAAACAAAAATGCATGGGTCGAAAAAATACATCAAAATATCATGTTGGTTTCCGACCTACAAGACGTAAAAAAATATAATAAAAGTATTAAAAAAAACTATTTTTCGAAATTTCATACCAATCAATTTTTAACTTATTCGTGGAACTTAGAATATTTCGGCCAAAAAGTAAAAAACATTAATAACTCCCTTATTGTTTGTCGTATGATGAAATAGCAAGAGACAAAAAAGATGTAAAATGGTATTGTCTACAACATAGGCCATATACGATATTACACAAAGACATATTACTGGAGATTTGTTGCTTCCCCCTATTTTGCTCTTAGTGGAAAATAATTCTATCACCTGAAACCAAAAATGCATGGGACGAAAAAAAATCATAATATCATGTTGGTTTCCAAACCTAAAAGACGTAAAAAAAATATTTTTGGAAATTTCATTCGAATCAATTTTTAAGTTATTCGTGGGACATAGAAAAATTTCGGCCAAAAAGTACAAAATCATTAATAACTCCCTAATTAAACGTCGTATGATGAAATAGCAAGAGACAAAAAAAAATGTAATGTGTGATTGTCTACAACATAGGCCATGTACAATATCACACTCAGAGAAACATTTCGGCCAAAAAGTACAAAATCATTAATAACTCCGTAATTAAACGTCGTATGATGAAATAGCAAGAGACAAAAAAGATGTAAAGTGTTAATGTCTACAACATAAGCCATGTACAATATCACACTCAGAGAAAAATTTCGGCCAAAAAGTACAAAATCATTAATAACTCCGTAATTAAACGTCGTATGATTAAATAGCAAGAGACAAAAAAGATGTAATGTGTGATTGTCTACAACATAGGCCATGCACAATATCACACTCAGAAATATTACTGGAGATATGTAGCTTCCCCCTAATTTCTTTGTCTTTTGTAGGATTGAAAATTAAAAAATGTACCTTTTCGGAATTTTTCTGTTGGTTGCAAGGTGAAAGGAGTGTTTTTGCCAAATATCAAGTTTGTAACTCATTTGGAAGTGGGTAAACATTTATGTCAGTGAGTGAGTCAGTCAGTCAGCCATGTGGTTTTATATAATATAGATGAGCATGGGACCTAGTGGAAAATAATTCTATCACCTGAAAACAAAAATGCATGGGTCGAAAAAATACATCAAAATATCATGTTGGTTTCCGACCCTACAAGACGTAAAAAATATAATAAAAGTATTAAAAAAAACTATTTTTCGAAATTTCATTCCAATCAATTTTTAACTTATTCGTGGAACTTAGAATATTTCGGCCAAAAAGTAAAAAACATTAATAACTCCCTTATTGTTTGTCGTATTATGAAATAGCAAGAGACAAAAAAGATGTAAAATGGTATTGTCTACAACATAGGCCATATACGATATTACACAAAGACATATTACTGGAGATTTGTTGCTTCCCCCTATTTTGCTCTTAGTGGAAAATAATTCTATCACCTGAAACCAAAAATGCATGGGACGTAAAAAAATCATAATATCATGTTGGTTTCCAAACCTACAAGACGTAAAAAATATAATAAAAGAATTAAAAAAAATTTTTTTGGAAATTTCATTCGAATCAATTTTTAAGTTATTCGTGGGACATAGAAAAATTTCGGCCAAAAAGTACAAAATCATTAATAACTCCCTAATTAAACGTCGTATGATGAAATAGCAAGAGACAAAAAAGATGTAATGTGTGATTGTCTACAACATAGGCCATGTACAATATCACACTCAGAGAAAAAATTCGGCCAAAAAGTACAAAATCATTAATAACTCCGTAATTAAACGTCGTATGATTAAATAGCAAGAGACAAAAAAGATGTAATGTGTGATTGTCTACAACATAGGCCATGCACAATATCACACTCAGAAATATTACTGGAGATATGTAGCTTCCCCCTAATTTCTTTGTCTTTTGTAGGGTTGAAAATTAAAAAATGTACCTTTTCGGAATTTTTCTGTTGGTTGCAAGGTGAAAGGAGTGTTTTTGCCAAATATCAAGTTTGTAACTCATTTGGAAGTGGGTAAACATTTATGTCAGTGAGTGAGTCAGTCAGCCATGTGGTTTTATATAATATAGATGAGCATGGGACCTAGTGGAAAATAATTCTATCACCTGAAAACAAAAATGCATGGGTCGAAAAAATACATCAAAATATCATGTTGGTTTCCGACCTACAAGACGTAAAAAAATATAATAAAAGTATTAAAAAAAACTATTTTTCGAAATTTCATACCAATCAATTTTTAACTTATTCGTGGAACTTAGAATATTTCGGCCAAAAAGTAAAAAACATTAATAACTCCCTTATTGTTTGTCGTATGATGAAATAGCAAGAGACAAAAAAGATGTAAAATGGTATTGTCTACAACATAGGCCATATACGATATTACACAAAGACATATTACTGGAGATTTGTTGCTTCCCCCTATTTTGCTCTTAGTGGAAAATAATTCTATCACCTGAAACCAAAAATGCATGGGACGAAAAAAAATCATAATATCATGTTGGTTTCCAAACCTAAAAGACGTAAAAAAAATATTTTTGGAAATTTCATTCGAATCAATTTTTAAGTTATTCGTGGGACATAGAAAAATTTCGGCCAAAAAGTACAAAATCATTAATAACTCCCTAATTAAACGTCGTATGATGAAATAGGAAGAGACAAAAAAGATGTAATGTGTGATTGTCTACAACATAGGCCATGTACAATATCACACTCAGAGAAAAAATTCGGCCAAAAAGTACAAAATCATTAATAACTCCGTAATTAAACGTCGTATGATTAAATAGCAAGAGACAAAAAAGATGTAATGTGTGATTGTCTACAACATAGGCCATGCACAATATCACACTCAGAAATATTACTGGAGATATGTAGCTTCCCCCTAATTTCTTTGTCTTTTGTAGGGTTGAAAATTAAAAAATGTACCTTTTCGGAATTTTTCTGTTGGTTGCAAGGTGAAAGGAGTGTTTTTGCCAAATATCAAGTTTGTAACTCATTTGGAAGTGGGTAAACATTTATGTCAGTGAGTGAGTCAGTCAGCCATGTGGTTTTATATAATATAGATGAGCATGGGACCTAGTGGAAAATAATTCTATCACCTGAAAACAAAAATGCATGGGTCGAAAAAATACATCAAAATATCATGTTGGTTTCCGACCTACAAGACGTAAAAAAATATAATAAAAGTATTAAAAAAAACTATTTTTCGAAATTTCATACCAATCAATTTTTAACTTATTCGTGGAACTTAGAATATTTCGGCCAAAAAGTAAAAAACATTAATAACTCCCTTATTGTTTGTCGTATGATGAAATAGCAAGAGACAAAAAAGATGTAAAATGGTATTGTCTACAACATAGGCCATATACGATATTACACAAAGACATATTACTGGAGATTTGTTGCTTCCCCCTATTTTGCTCTTAGTGGAAAATAATTCTATCACCTGAAACCAAAAATGCATGGGACGAAAAAAAATCATAATATCATGTTGGTTTCCAAACCTAAAAGACGTAAAAAAAATATTTTTGGAAATTTCATTCGAATCAATTTTTAAGTTATTCGTGGGACATAGAAAAATTTCGGCCAAAAAGTACAAAATCATTAATAACTCCCTAATTAAACGTCGTATGATGAAATAGCAAGAGACAAAAAAAAATGTAATGTGTGATTGTCTACAACATAGGCCATGTACAATATCACACTCAGAGAAACATTTCGGCCAAAAAGTACAAAATCATTAATAACTCCGTAATTAAACGTCGTATGATGAAATAGCAAGAGACAAAAAAGATGTAAAGTGTTAATGTCTACAACATAGGCCATGTACAATATCACACTCAGAGAAAAATTTCGGCCAAAAAGTACAAAATCATTAATAACTCCGTAATTAAACGTCGTATGATTAAATAGCAAGAGACAAAAAAGATGTAATGTGTGATTGTCTACAACATAGGCCATGCACAATATCACACTCAGAAATATTACTGGAGATATGTAGCTTCCCCCTAATTTCTTTGTCTTTTGTAGGATTGAAAATTAAAAAATGTACCTTTTCGGAATTTTTCTGTTGGTTGCAAGGTGAAAGGAGTGTTTTTGCCAAATATCAAGTTTGTAACTCATTTGGAAGTGGGTAAACATTTATGTCAGTGAGTGAGTCAGTCAGTCAGCCATGTGGTTTTATATAATATAGATGAGCATGGGACCTAGTGGAAAATAATTCTATCACCTGAAAACAAAAATGCATGGGTCGAAAAAATACATCAAAATATCATGTTGGTTTCCGACCCTACAAGACGTAAAAAATATAATAAAAGTATTAAAAAAAACTATTTTTCGAAATTTCATTCCAATCAATTTTTAACTTATTCGTGGAACTTAGAATATTTCGGCCAAAAAGTAAAAAACATTAATAACTCCCTTATTGTTTGTCGTATTATGAAATAGCAAGAGACAAAAAAGATGTAAAATGGTATTGTCTACAACATAGGCCATATACGATATTACACAAAGACATATTACTGGAGATTTGTTGCTTCCCCCTATTTTGCTCTTAGTGGAAAATAATTCTATCACCTGAAACCAAAAATGCATGGGACGAAAAAAAATCATAATATCATGTTGGTTTCCAAACCTACAAGACGTAAAAAATATAATAAAAGAATTAAAAAAAATTTTTTTGGAAATTTCATTCGAATCAATTTTTAAGTTATTCGTGGGACAGAAAAATTTCGGCCAAAAAGTACAAAATCATTAATAACTCCCTAATTAAACGTCGTATGATGAAATAGCAAGAGACAAAAAAGATGTAATGTGTGATTGTCTACAACATAGGCCATGTACAATATCACACTCAGAGAAAAAATTCGGCCAAAAAGTACAAAATCATTAATAACTCCGTAATTAAACGTCGTATGATTAAATAGCAAGAGACAAAAAAGATGTAATGTGTGATTGTCTACAACATAGGCCATGCACAATATCACACTCAGAAATATTACTGGAGATATGTAGCTTCCCCCTAATTTCTTTGTCTTTTGTAGGGTTGAAAATTAAAAAATGTACCTTTTCGGAATTTTTCTGTTGGTTGCAAGGTGAAAGGAGTGTTTTTGCCAAATATCAAGTTTGTAACTCATTTGGAAGTGGGTAAACATTTATGTCAGTGAGTGAGTCAGTCAGTCAGCCATGTGGTTTTATATAATATAGATGAGTATGGGACCTAGTGGAAAATAATTCTATCACCTGAAACCAAAAATGCATGGGTCGAAAAAATACATCAAAATATCATGTTGGTTTCCGACCCTACAAGACGTAAAAAATATAATAAAAGTATTAAAAAAACTATTTTTCGAAATTTCATTCCAATCAATTTTTAACTTATTCGTGGAACTTAGAATATTTCGGCCAAAAAGTAAAAAACATTAATAACTCCCTTATTGTTTGTCGTATGATGAAATAGCAAGAGACAAAAAAGATGTAAAATGGTATTGTCTACAACATAGGCCATATACGATATTACACAAAGACATATTACTGGAGATTTGTTGCTTCCCCCTATTTTGCTCTTAGTGGAAAATAATTCTATCACCTGAAACCAAAAATGCATGGGACGAAAAAAAAATCATAATATCATGTTGGTTTCCAAACCTACAAGACGTAAAAAATATAATAAAAGAATTTAAAAAATTTTTTTTGGAAATTTCATTCGAATCAATTTTTAAGTTATTCGTGGGACATAGAAAAATTTCGGCCAAAAAGTACAAAATCATTAATAACTCCCTAATTAAACGTCGTATGATGAAATAGCAAGAGACAAAAAAGATGTAATGTGTGATTGTCTACAACATAGGCCATGTACAATATCACACTCAGAGAAAAAATTCGGCCAAAAAGTACAAAATCATTAATAACTCCGTAATTAAACGTCGTATGATTAAATAGCAAGAGACAAAAAAGATGTAATGTGTGATTGTCTACAACATAGGCCATGCACAATATCACACTCAGAAATATTACTGGAGATATGTAGCTTCCCCCTAATTTCTTTGTCTTTTGTAGGGTTGAAAATTAAAAAATGTACCTTTTCGGAATTTTTCTGTTGGTTGCAAGGTGAAAGGAGTGTTTTTGCCAAATATCAAGTTTGTAACTCATTTGGAAGTGGGTAAACATTTATGTCAGTGAGTGAGTCAGTCAGCCATGTGGTTTTATATAATATAGATGAGCATGGGACCTAGTGGAAAATAATTCTATCACCTGAAAACAAAAATGCATGGGTCGAAAAAATACATCAAAATATCATGTTGGTTTCCGACCTACAAGACGTAAAAAAATATAATAAAAGTATTAAAAAAAACTATTTTTCGAAATTTCATTCCAATCAATTTTTAACTTATTCGTGGAACTTAGAATATTTCGGCCAAAAAGTAAAAAACATTAATAACTCCCTTATTGTTTGTCGTATGATGAAATAGCAAGAGACAAAAAAGATGTAAAATGGTATTGTCTACAACATAGGCCATATACGATATTACACAAAGACATATTACTGGAGATTTGTTGCTTCCCCCTATTTTGCTCTTAGTGGAAAATAATTCTATCACCTGAAACCAAAAATGCATGGGACGAAAAAAAATCATAATATCATGTTGGTTTCCAAACCTAAAAGACGTAAAAAAAATATTTTTGGAAATTTCATTCGAATCAATTTTTAAGTTATTCGTGGGACATAGAAAAATTTCGGCCAAAAAGTACAAAATCATTAATAACTCCCTAATTAAACGTCGTATGATGAAATAGCAAGAGACAAAAAAAAATGTAATGTGTGATTGTCTACAACATAGGCCATGTACAATATCACACTCAGAGAAACATTTCGGCCAAAAAGTACAAAATCATTAATAACTCCGTAATTAAACGTCGTATGATGAAATAGCAAGAGACAAAAAAGATGTAAAGTGTTAATGTCTACAACATAGGCCATGTACAATATCACACTCAGAGAAAAATTTCGGCCAAAAAGTACAAAATCATTAATAACTCCGTAATTAAACGTCGTATGATTAAATAGCAAGAGACAAAAAAGATGTAATGTGTGATTGTCTACAACATAGGCCATGCACAATATCACACTCAGAAATATTACTGGAGATATGTAGCTTCCCCCTAATTTCTTTGTCTTTTGTAGGATTGAAAATTAAAAAATGTACCTTTTCGGAATTTTTCTGTTGGTTGCAAGGTGAAAGGAGTGTTTTTGCCAAATATCAAGTTTGTAACTCATTTGGAAGTGGGTAAACATTTATGTCAGTGAGTGAGTCAGTCAGTCAGCCATGTGGTTTTATATAATATAGATGAGCATGGGACCTAGTGGAAAATAATTCTATCACCTGAAAACAAAAATGCATGGGTCGAAAAAATACATCAAAATATCATGTTGGTTTCCGACCCTACAAGACGTAAAAAATATAATAAAAGTATTAAAAAAAACTATTTTTCGAAATTTCATTCCAATCAATTTTTAACTTATTCGTGGAACTTAGAATATTTCGGCCAAAAAGTAAAAAACATTAATAACTCCCTTATTGTTTGTCGTATTATGAAATAGCAAGAGACAAAAAAGATGTAAAATGGTATTGTCTACAACATAGGCCATATACGATATTACACAAAGACATATTACTGGAGATTTGTTGCTTCCCCCTATTTTGCTCTTAGTGGAAAATAATTCTATCACCTGAAACCAAAAATGCATGGGACGTAAAAAATCATAATATCATGTTGGTTTCCAAACCTACAAGACGTAAAAAATATAATAAAAGAATTAAAAAAAATTTTTTTGGAAATTTCATTCGAATCAATTTTTAAGTTATTCGTGGGACATAGAAAAATTTCGGCCAAAAAGTACAAAATCATTAATAACTCCCTAATTAAACGTCGTATGATGAAATAGCAAGAGACAAAAAAGATGTAATGTGTGATTGTCTACAACATAGGCCATGTACAATATCACACTCAGAGAAAAAATTCGGCCAAAAAGTACAAAATCATTAATAACTCCGTAATTAAACGTCGTATGATTAAATAGCAAGAGACAAAAAAGATGTAATGTGTGATTGTCTACAACATAGGCCATGCACAATATCACACTCAGAAATATTACTGGAGATATGTAGCTTCCCCCTAATTTCTTTGTCTTTTGTAGGGTTGAAAATTAAAAAATGTACCTTTTCGGAATTTTTCTGTTGGTTGCAAGGTGAAAGGAGTGTTTTTGCCAAATATCAAGTTTGTAACTCATTTGGAAGTGGGTAAACATTTATGTCAGTGAGTGAGTCAGTCAGCCATGTGGTTTTATATAATATAGATGAGCATGGGACCTAGTGGAAAATAATTCTATCACCTGAAAACAAAAATGCATGGGTCGAAAAAATACATCAAAATATCATGTTGGTTTCCGACCTACAAGACGTAAAAAAATATAATAAAAGTATTAAAAAAAACTATTTTTCGAAATTTCATACCAATCAATTTTTAACTTATTCGTGGAACTTAGAATATTTCGGCCAAAAAGTAAAAAACATTAATAACTCCCTTATTGTTTGTCGTATGATGAAATAGCAAGAGACAAAAAAGATGTAAAATGGTATTGTCTACAACATAGGCCATATACGATATTACACAAAGACATATTACTGGAGATTTGTTGCTTCCCCCTATTTTGCTCTTAGTGGAAAATAATTCTATCACCTGAAACCAAAAATGCATGGGACGAAAAAAAATCATAATATCATGTTGGTTTCCAAACCTAAAAGACGTAAAAAAAATATTTTTGGAAATTTCATTCGAATCAATTTTTAAGTTATTCGTGGGACATAGAAAAATTTCGGCCAAAAAGTACAAAATCATTAATAACTCCCTAATTAAACGTCGTATGATGAAATAGCAAGAGACAAAAAAGATGTAATGTGTGATTGTCTACAACATAGGCCATGTACAATATCACACTCAGAGAAAAAATTCGGCCAAAAAGTACAAAATCATTAATAACTCCGTAATTAAACGTCGTATGATTAAATAGCAAGAGACAAAAAAGATGTAATGTGTGATTGTCTACAACATAGGCCATGCACAATATCACACTCAGAAATATTACTGGAGATATGTAGCTTCCCCCTAATTTCTTTGTCTTTTGTAGGGTTGAAAATTAAAAAATGTACCTTTTCGGAATTTTTCTGTTGGTTGCAAGGTGAAAGGAGTGTTTTTGCCAAATATCAAGTTTGTAACTCATTTGGAAGTGGGTAAACATTTATGTCAGTGAGTGAGTCAGTCAGCCATGTGGTTTTATATAATATAGATGAGCATGGGACCTAGTGGAAAATAATTCTATCACCTGAAAACAAAAATGCATGGGTCGAAAAAATACATCAAAATATCATGTTGGTTTCCGACCTACAAGACGTAAAAAAATATAATAAAAGTATTAAAAAAAACTATTTTTCGAAATTTCATACCAATCAATTTTTAACTTATTCGTGGAACTTAGAATATTTCGGCCAAAAAGTAAAAAACATTAATAACTCCCTTATTGTTTGTCGTATGATGAAATAGCAAGAGACAAAAAAGATGTAAAATGGTATTGTCTACAACATAGGCCATATACGATATTACACAAAGACATATTACTGGAGATTTGTTGCTTCCCCCTATTTTGCTCTTAGTGGAAAATAATTCTATCACCTGAAACCAAAAATGCATGGGACGAAAAAAAATCATAATATCATGTTGGTTTCCAAACCTAAAAGACGTAAAAAAAATATTTTTGGAAATTTCATTCGAATCAATTTTTAAGTTATTCGTGGGACATAGAAAAATTTCGGCCAAAAAGTACAAAATCATTAATAACTCCCTAATTAAACGTCGTATGATGAAATAGCAAGAGACAAAAAAAAATATAATGTGTGATTGTCTACAACATAGGCCATGTACAATATCACACTCAGAGAAACATTTCGGCCAAAAAGTACAAAATCATTAATAACTCCGTAATTAAACGTCGTATGATGAAATAGCAAGAGACAAAAAAGATGTAAAGTGTTAATGTCTACAACATAGGCCATGTACAATATCACACTCAGAGAAAAATTTCGGCCAAAAAGTACAAAATCATTAATAACTCCGTAATTAAACGTCGTATGATTAAATAGCAAGAGACAAAAAAGATGTAATGTGTGATTGTCTACAACATAGGCCATGCACAATATCACACTCAGAAATATTACTGGAGATATGTAGCTTCCCCCTAATTTCTTTGTCTTTTGTAGGATTGAAAATTAAAAAATGTACCTTTTCGGAATTTTTCTGTTGGTTGCAAGGTGAAAGGAGTGTTTTTGCCAAATATCAAGTTTGTAACTCATTTGGAAGTGGGTAAACATTTATGTCAGTGAGTGAGTCAGTCAGTCAGCCATGTGGTTTTATATAATATAGATGAGCATGGGACCTAGTGGAAAATAATTCTATCACCTGAAAACAAAAATGCATGGGTCGAAAAAATACATCAAAATATCATGTTGGTTTCCGACCCTACAAGACGTAAAAAATATAATAAAAGTATTAAAAAAAACTATTTTTCGAAATTTCATTCCAATCAATTTTTAACTTATTCGTGGAACTTAGAATATTTCGGCCAAAAAGTAAAAAACATTAATAACTCCCTTATTGTTTGTCGTATTATGAAATAGCAAGAGACAAAAAAGATGTAAAATGGTATTGTCTACAACATAGGCCATATACGATATTACACAAAGACATATTACTGGAGATTTGTTGCTTCCCCCTATTTTGCTCTTAGTGGAAAATAATTCTATCACCTGAAACCAAAAATGCATGGGACGAAAAAAAATCATAATATCATGTTGGTTTCCAAACCTACAAGACGTAAAAAATATAATAAAAGAATTAAAAAAAATTTTTTTGGAAATTTCATTCGAATCAATTTTTAAGTTATTCGTGGGACATAGAAAAATTTCGGCCAAAAAGTACAAAATCATTAATAACTCCCTAATTAAACGTCGTATGATGAAATAGCAAGAGACAAAAAAGATGTAATGTGTGATTGTCTACAACATAGGCCATGTACAATATCACACTCAGAGAAAAAATTCGGCCAAAAAGTACAAAATCATTAATAACTCCGTAATTAAACGTCGTATGATTAAATAGCAAGAGACAAAAAAGATGTAATGTGTGATTGTCTACAACATAGGCCATGCACAATATCACACTCAGAAATATTACTGGAGATATGTAGCTTCCCCCTAATTTCTTTGTCTTTTGTAGGGTTGAAAATTAAAAAATGTACCTTTTCGGAATTTTTCTGTTGGTTGCAAGGTGAAAGGAGTGTTTTTGCCAAATATCAAGTTTGTAACTCATTTGGAAGTGGGTAAACATTTATGTCAGTGAGTGAGTCAGTCAGTCAGCCATGTGGTTTTATATAATATAGATGAGTATGGGACCTAGTGGAAAATAATTCTATCACCTGAAACCAAAAATGCATGGGTCGAAAAAATACATCAAAATATCATGTTGGTTTCCGACCCTACAAGACGTAAAAAATATAATAAAAGTATTAAAAAAAACTATTTTTCGAAATTTCATTCCAATCAATTTTTAACTTATTCGTGGAACTTAGAATATTTCGGCCAAAAAGTAAAAAACATTAATAACTCCCTTATTGTTTGTCGTATGATGAAATAGCAAGAGACAAAAAAGATGTAAAATGGTATTGTCTACAACATAGGCCATATACGATATTACACAAAGACATATTACTGGAGATTTGTTGCTTCCCCCTATTTTGCTCTTAGTGGAAAATAATTCTATCACCTGAAACCAAAAATGCATGGGACGAAAAAAAATCATAATATCATGTTGGTTTCCAAACCTAAAAGACGTAAAAAAAATATTTTTGGAAATTTCATTCGAATCAATTTTTAAGTTATTCGTGGGACATAGAAAAATTTCGGCCAAAAAGTACAAAATCATTAATAACTCCCTAATTAAACGTCGTATGATGAAATAGCAAGAGACAAAAAAAAATGTAATGTGTGATTGTCTACAACATAGGCCATGTACAATATCACACTCAGAGAAACATTTCGGCCAAAAAGTACAAAATCATTAATAACTCCGTAATTAAACGTCGTATGATGAAATAGCAAGAGACAAAAAAGATGTAAAGTGTTAATGTCTACAACATAGGCCATGTACAATATCACACTCAGAGAAAAATTTCGGCCAAAAAGTACAAAATCATTAATAACTCCGTAATTAAACGTCGTATGATTAAATAGCAAGAGACAAAAAAGATGTAATGTGTGATTGTCTACAACATAGGCCATGCACAATATCACACTCAGAAATATTACTGGAGATATGTAGCTTCCCCCTAATTTCTTTGTCTTTTGTAGGATTGAAAATTAAAAAATGTACCTTTTCGGAATTTTTCTGTTGGTTGCAAGGTGAAAGGAGTGTTTTTGCCAAATATCAAGTTTGTAACTCATTTGGAAGTGGGTAAACATTTATGTCAGTGAGTGAGTCAGTCAGTCAGCCATGTGGTTTTATATAATATAGATGAGCATGGGACCTAGTGGAAAATAATTCTATCACCTGAAAACAAAAATGCATGGGTCGAAAAAATACATCAAAATATCATGTTGGTTTCCGACCCTACAAGACGTAAAAAATATAATAAAAGTATTAAAAAAAACTATTTTTCGAAATTTCATTCCAATCAATTTTTAACTTATTCGTGGAACTTAGAATATTTCGGCCAAAAAGTAAAAAACATTAATAACTCCCTTATTGTTTGTCGTATTATGAAATAGCAAGAGACAAAAAAGATGTAAAATGGTATTGTCTACAACATAGGCCATATACGATATTACACAAAGACATATTACTGGAGATTTGTTGCTTCCCCCTATTTTGCTCTTAGTGGAAAATAATTCTATCACCTGAAACCAAAAATGCATGGGACGAAAAAAAATCATAATATCATGTTGGTTTCCAAACCTACAAGACGTAAAAAATATAATAAAAGAATTAAAAAAAAATTTTTTGGAAATTTCATTCGAATCAATTTTTAAGTTATTCGTGGGACATAGAAAAATTTCGGCCAAAAAGTACAAAATCATTAATAACTCCCTAATTAAACGTCGTATGATGAAATAGCAAGAGACAAAAAAGATGTAATGTGTGATTGTCTACAACATAGGCCATGTACAATATCACACTCAGAGAAAAAATTCGGCCAAAAAGTACAAAATCATTAATAACTCCGTAATTAAACGTCGTATGATTAAATAGCAAGAGACAAAAAAGATGTAATGTGTGATTGTCTACAACATAGGCCATGCACAATATCACACTCAGAAATATTACTGGAGATATGTAGCTTCCCCCTAATTTCTTTGTCTTTTGTAGGGTTGAAAATTAAAAAATGTACCTTTTCGGAATTTTTCTGTTGGTTGCAAGGTGAAAGGAGTGTTTTTGCCAAATATCAAGTTTGTAACTCATTTGGAAGTGGGTAAACATTTATGTCAGTGAGTGAGTCAGTCAGTCAGCCATGTGGTTTTATATAATATAGATGAGTATGGGACCTAGTGGAAAATAATTCTATCACCTGAAACCAAAAATGCATGGGTCGAAAAAATACATCAAAATATCATGTTGGTTTCCGACCCTACAAGACGTAAAAAATATAATAAAAGTATTAAAAAAAACTATTTTTCGAAATTTCATTCCAATCAATTTTTAACTTATTCGTGGAACTTAGAATATTTCGGCCAAAAAGTAAAAAACATTAATAACTCCCTTATTGTTTGTCGTATGATGAAATAGCAAGAGACAAAAAAGATGTAAAATGGTATTGTCTACAACATAGGCCATATACGATATTACACAAAGACATATTACTGGAGATTTGTTGCTTCCCCCTATTTTGCTCTTAGTGGAAAATAATTCTATCACCTGAAACCAAAAATGCATGGGACGAAAAAAAATCATAATATCATGTTGGTTTCCAAACCTAAAAGACGTAAAAAAAATATTTTTGGAAATTTCATTCGAATCAATTTTTAAGTTATTCGTGGGACATAGAAAAATTTCGGCCAAAAAGTACAAAATCATTAATAACTCCCTAATTAAACGTCGTATGATGAAATAGCAAGAGACAAAAAAAAATGTAATGTGTGATTGTCTACAACATAGGCCATGTACAATATCACACTCAGAGAAACATTTCGGCCAAAAAGTACAAAATCATTAATAACTCCGTAATTAAACGTCGTATGATGAAATAGCAAGAGACAAAAAAGATGTAAAGTGTTAATGTCTACAACATAGGCCATGTACAATATCACACTCAGAGAAAAATTTCGGCCAAAAAGTACAAAATCATTAATAACTCCGTAATTAAACGTCGTATGATTAAATAGCAAGAGACAAAAAAGATGTAATGTGTGATTGTCTACAACATAGGCCATGCACAATATCACACTCAGAAATATTACTGGAGATATGTAGCTTCCCCCTAATTTCTTTGTCTTTTGTAGGATTGAAAATTAAAAAATGTACCTTTTCGGAATTTTTCTGTTGGTTGCAAGGTGAAAGGAGTGTTTTTGCCAAATATCAAGTTTGTAACTCATTTGGAAGTGGGTAAACATTTATGTCAGTGAGTGAGTCAGTCAGTCAGCCATGTGGTTTTATATAATATAGATGAGCATGGGACCTAGTGGAAAATAATTCTATCACCTGAAAACAAAAATGCATGGGTCGAAAAAATACATCAAAATATCATGTTGGTTTCCGACCCTACAAGACGTAAAAAATATAATAAAAGTATTAAAAAAAACTATTTTTCGAAATTTCATTCCAATCAATTTTTAACTTATTCGTGGAACTTAGAATATTTCGGCCAAAAAGTAAAAAACATTAATAACTCCCTTATTGTTTGTCGTATTATGAAATAGCAAGAGACAAAAAAGATGTAAAATGGTATTGTCTACAACATAGGCCATATACGATATTACACAAAGACATATTACTGGAGATTTGTTGCTTCCCCCTATTTTGCTCTTAGTGGAAAATAATTCTATCACCTGAAACCAAAAATGCATGGGACGAAAAAAAATCATAATATCATGTTGGTTTCCAAACCTACAAGACGTAAAAAATATAATAAAAGAATTAAAAAAAATTTTTTTGGAAATTTCATTCGAATCAATTTTTAAGTTATTCGTGGGACATAGAAAAATTTCGGCCAAAAAGTACAAAATCATTAATAACTCCCTAATTAAACGTCGTATGATGAAATAGCAAGAGACAAAAAAGATGTAATGTGTGATTGTCTACAACATAGGCCATGTACAATATCACACTCAGAGAAAAAATTCGGCCAAAAAGTACAAAATCATTAATAACTCCGTAATTAAACGTCGTATGATTAAATAGCAAGAGACAAAAAAGATGTAATGTGTGATTGTCTACAACATAGGCCATGCACAATATCACACTCAGAAATATTACTGGAGATATGTAGCTTCCCCCTAATTTCTTTGTCTTTTGTAGGGTTGAAAATTAAAAAATGTACCTTTTCGGAATTTTTCTGTTGGTTGCAAGGTGAAAGGAGTGTTTTTGCCAAATATCAAGTTTGTAACTCATTTGGAAGTGGGTAAACATTTATGTCAGTGAGTGAGTCAGTCAGCCATGTGGTTTTATATAATATAGATGAGCATGGGACCTAGTGGAAAATAATTCTATCACCTGAAAACAAAAATGCATGGGTCGAAAAAATACATCAAAATATCATGTTGGTTTCCGACCTACAAGACGTAAAAAAATATAATAAAAGTATTAAAAAAAACTATTTTTCGAAATTTCATACCAATCAATTTTTAACTTATTCGTGGAACTTAGAATATTTCGGCCAAAAAGTAAAAAACATTAATAACTCCCTTATTGTTTGTCGTATGATGAAATAGCAAGAGACAAAAAAGATGTAAAATGGTATTGTCTACAACATAGGCCATATACGATATTACACAAAGACATATTACTGGAGATTTGTTGCTTCCCCCTATTTTGCTCTTAGTGGAAAATAATTCTATCACCTGAAACCAAAAATGCATGGGACGAAAAAAAATCATAATATCATGTTGGTTTCCAAACCTAAAAGACGTAAAAAAAATATTTTTGGAAATTTCATTCGAATCAATTTTTAAGTTATTCGTGGGACATAGAAAAATTTCGGCCAAAAAGTACAAAATCATTAATAACTCCCTAATTAAACGTCGTATGATGAAATAGCAAGAGACAAAAAAAATGTAATGTGTGATTGTCTACAACATAGGCCATGTACAATATCACACTCAGAGAAACATTTCGGCCAAAAAGTACAAAATCATTAATAACTCCGTAATTAAACGTCGTATGATGAAATAGCAAGAGACAAAAAAGATGTAAAGTGTTAATGTCTACAACATAGGCCATGTACAATATCACACTCAGAGAAAAATTTCGGCCAAAAAGTACAAAATCATTAATAACTCCGTAATTAAACGTCGTATGATTAAATAGCAAGAGACAAAAAAGATGTAATGTGTGATTGTCTACAACATAGGCCATGCACAATATCACACTCAGAAATATTACTGGAGATATGTAGCTTCCCCCTAATTTCTTTGTCTTTTGTAGGATTGAAAATTAAAAAATGTACCTTTTCGGAATTTTTCTGTTGGTTGCAAGGTGAAAGGAGTGTTTTTGCCAAATATCAAGTTTGTAACTCATTTGGAAGTGGGTAAACATTTATGTCAGTGAGTGAGTCAGTCAGTCAGCCATGTGGTTTTATATAATATAGATGAGCATGGGACCTAGTGGAAAATAATTCTATCACCTGAAAACAAAAATGCATGGGTCGAAAAAATACATCAAAATATCATGTTGGTTTCCGACCCTACAAGACGTAAAAAATATAATAAAAGTATTAAAAAAAACTATTTTTCGAAATTTCATTCCAATCAATTTTTAACTTATTCGTGGAACTTAGAATATTTCGGCCAAAAAGTAAAAAACATTAATAACTCCCTTATTGTTTGTCGTATTATGAAATAGCAAGAGACAAAAAAGATGTAAAATGGTATTGTCTACAACATAGGCCATATACGATATTACACAAAGACATATTACTGGAGATTTGTTGCTTCCCCCTATTTTGCTCTTAGTGGAAAATAATTCTATCACCTGAAACCAAAAATGCATGGGACGAAAAAAAATCATAATATCATGTTGGTTTCCAAACCTACAAGACGTAAAAAATATAATAAAAGAATTAAAAAAATTTTTTTTGGAAATTTCATTCGAATCAATTTTTAAGTTATTCGTGGGACATAGAAAAATTTCGGCCAAAAAGTACAAAATCATTAATAACTCCCTAATTAAACGTCGTATGATGAAATAGCAAGAGACAAAAAAGATGTAATGTGTGATTGTCTACAACATAGGCCATGTACAATATCACACTCAGAGAAAAAATTCGGCCAAAAAGTACAAAATCATTAATAACTCCGTAATTAAACGTCGTATGGTTAAATAGCAAGAGACAAAAAAGATGTAATGTGTGATTGTCTACAACATAGGCCATGCACAATATCACACTCAGAAATATTACTGTAGATATGTAGCTTCCCCCTAATTTCTTTGTCTTTTGTAGGGTTGAAAATTAAAAAATGTACCTTTTCGGAATTTTTCTGTTGGTTGCAAGGTGAAAGGAGTGTTTTTGCCAAATATCAAGTTTGTAACTCATTTGGAAGTGGGTAAACATTTATGTCAGTGAGTGAGTCAGTCAGTCAGCCATGTGGTTTTATATAATATAGATGAGCATGGGACCTAGTGGAAAATAATTCTATCACCTGAAACCAAAAATGCATGGGTCGAAAAAATACATCAAAATATCATGTTGGTTTCCGACCCTACAAGACGTAAAAAATATAATAAAAGTATTAAAAAAAACTATTTTTCGAAATTTCATTCCAATCAATTTTTAACTTATTCGTGGAACTTAGAATATTTCGGCCAAAAAGTAAAAAACATTAATAACTCCCTTATTGTTTGTCGTATGATGAAATAGCAAGAGACAAAAAAGATGTAAAATGGTATTGTCTACAACATAGGCCATATACGATATTACACAAAGACATATTACTGGAGATTTGTTGCTTCCCCCTATTTTGCTCTTAGTGGAAAATAATTCTATCACCTGAAACCAAAAATGCATGGGACGAAAAAAAAATCATAATATCATGTTGGTTTCCAAACCTACAAGACGTAAAAAATATAATAAAAGAATTAAAAAATTTTTTTTTGGAAATTTCATTCGAATCAATTTTTAAGTTATTCGTGGGACATAGAAAAATTTCGGCCAAAAAGTACAAAATCATTAATAACTCCCTAATTAAACGTCGTATGATGAAATAGCAAGAGACAAAAAAGATGTAATGTGTGATTGTCTACAACATAGGCCATGTACAATATCACACTCAGAGAAAAAAATCGGCCAAAAAGTACAAAATCATTAATAACTCCGTAATTAAACGTCGTATGATTAAATAGCAAGAGACAAAAAAGATGTAATGTGTGATTGTCTACAACATAGGCCATGCACAATATCACACTCAGAAATATTACTGGAGATATGTAGCTTCCCCCTAATTTCTTTGTCTTTTGTAGGGTTGAAAATTAAAAAATGTACCTTTTCGGAATTTTTCTGTTGGTTGCAAGGTGAAAGGAGTGTTTTTGCCAAATATCAAGTTTGTAACTCATTTGGAAGTGGGTAAACATTTATGTCAGTGAGTGAGTCAGTCAGCCATGTGGTTTTATATAATATAGATGAGCATGGGACCTAGTGGAAAATAATTCTATCACCTGAAAACAAAAATGCATGGGTCGAAAAAATACATCAAAATATCATGTTGGTTTCCGACCTACAAGACGTAAAAAAATATAATAAAAGTATTAAAAAAAACTATTTTTCGAAATTTCATACCAATCAATTTTTAACTTATTCGTGGAACTTAGAATATTTCGGCCAAAAAGTAAAAAACATTAATAACTCCCTTATTGTTTGTCGTATGATGAAATAGCAAGAGACAAAAAAGATGTAAAATGGTATTGTCTACAACATAGGCCATATACGATATTACACAAAGACATATTACTGGAGATTTGTTGCTTCCCCCTATTTTGCTCTTAGTGGAAAATAATTCTATCACCTGAAACCAAAAATGCATGGGACGAAAAAAAATCATAATATCATGTTGGTTTCCAAACCTAAAAGACGTAAAAAAAATATTTTTGGAAATTTCATTCGAATCAATTTTTAAGTTATTCGTGGGACATAGAAAAATTTCGGCCAAAAAGTACAAAATCATTAATAACTCCCTAATTAAACGTCGTATGATGAAATAGCAAGAGACAAAAAAAAATGTAATGTGTGATTGTCTACAACATAGGCCATGTACAATATCACACTCAGAGAAACATTTCGGCCAAAAAGTACAAAATCATTAATAACTCCGTAATTAAACGTCGTATGATGAAATAGCAAGAGACAAAAAAGATGTAAAGTGTTAATGTCTACAACATAGGCCATGTACAATATCACACTCAGAGAAAAATTTCGGCCAAAAAGTACAAAATCATTAATAACTCCGTAATTAAACGTCGTATGATTAAATAGCAAGAGACAAAAAAGATGTAATGTGTGATTGTCTACAACATAGGCCATGCACAATATCACACTCAGAAATATTACTGGAGATATGTAGCTTCCCCCTAATTTCTTTGTCTTTTGTAGGATTGAAAATTAAAAAATGTACCTTTTCGGAATTTTTCTGTTGGTTGCAAGGTGAAAGGAGTGTTTTTGCCAAATATCAAGTTTGTAACTCATTTGGAAGTGGGTAAACATTTATGTCAGTGAGTGAGTCAGTCAGTCAGCCATGTGGTTTTATATAATATAGATGAGCATGGGACCTAGTGGAAAATAATTCTATCACCTGAAACCAAAAATGCATGGGTCGAAAAAATACATCAAAATATCATGTTGGTTTCCGACCCTACAAGACGTAAAAAATATAATAAAAGTATTAAAAAAAACTATTTTTCGAAATTTCATTCCAATCAATTTTTAACTTATTCGTGGAACTTAGAATATTTCGGCCAAAAAGTAAAAAACATTAATAACTCCCTTATTGTTTGTCGTATTATGAAATAGCAAGAGACAAAAAAGATGTAAAATGGTATTGTCTACAACATAGGCCATATACGATATTACACAAAGACATATTACTGGAGATTTGTTGCTTCCCCCTATTTTGCTCTTAGTGGAAAATAATTCTATCACCTGAAACCAAAAATGCATGGGACGAAAAAAAATCATAATATCATGTTGGTTTCCAAACCTACAAGACGTAAAAAATATAATAAAAGAATTAAAAAAAATTTTTTTGGAAATTTCATTCGAATCAATTTTTAAGTTATTCGTGGGACATAGAAAAATTTCGGCCAAAAAGTACAAAATCATTAATAACTCCCTAATTAAACGTCGTATGATGAAATAGCAAGAGACTTAAAAGATGTAATGTGTGATTGTCTACAACATAGGCCATGTACAATATCACACTCAGAGAAAAAATTCGGCCAAAAAGTACAAAATCATTAATAACTCCGTAATTAAACGTCGTATGATTAAATAGCAAGAGACAAAAAAGATGTAATGTGTGATTGTCTACAACATAGGCCATGCACAATATCACACTCAGAAATATTACTGGAGATATGTAGCTTCCCCCTAATTTCTTTGTCTTTTGTAGGGTTGAAAATTAAAAAATGTACCTTTTCGGAATTTTTCTGTTGGTTGCAAGGTGAAAGGAGTGTTTTTGCCAAATATCAAGTTTGTAACTCATTTGGAAGTGGGTAAACATTTATGTCAGTGAGTGAGTCAGTCAGCCATGTGGTTTTATATAATATAGATGAGCATGGGACCTAGTGGAAAATAATTCTATCACCTGAAAACAAAAATGCATGGGTCGAAAAAATACATCAAAATATCATGTTGGTTTCCGACCTACAAGACGTAAGAAAATATAATAAAAGTATTAAAAAAAACTATTTTTCGAAATTTCATACCAATCAATTTTTAACTTATTCGTGGAACTTAGAATATTTCGGCCAAAAAGTAAAAAACATTAATAACTCCCTTATTGTTTGTCGTATGATGAAATAGCAAGAGACAAAAAAGATGTAAAATGGTATTGTCTACAACATAGGCCATATACGATATTACACAAAGACATATTACTGGAGATTTGTTGCTTCCCCCTATTTTGCTCTTAGTGGAAAATAATTCTATCACCTGAAACCAAAAATGCATGGGACGAAAAAAAATCATAATATCATGTTGGTTTCCAAACCTAAAAGACGTAAAAAAAATATTTTTGGAAATTTCATTCGAATCAATTTTTAAGTTATTCGTGGGACATAGAAAAATTTCGGCCAAAAAGTACAAAATCATTAATAACTCCCTAATTAAACGTCGTATGATGAAATAGCAAGAGACAAAAAAAAATGTAATGTGTGATTGTCTACAACATAGGCCATGTACAATATCACACTCAGAGAAACATTTCGGCCAAAAAGTACAAAATCATTAATAACTCCGTAATTAAACGTCGTATGATGAAATAGCAAGAGACAAAAAAGATGTAAAGTGTTAATGTCTACAACATAAGCCATGTACAATATCACACTCAAAGAAAAATTTCGGCCAAAAAGTACAAAATCATTAATAACTCCGTAATTAAACGTCGTATGATTAAATAGCAAGAGACAAAAAAGATGTAATGTGTGATTGTCTACAACATAGGCCATGCACAATATCACACTCAGAAATATTACTGGAGATATGTAGCTTCCCCCTAATTTCTTTGTCTTTTGTAGGATTGAAAATTAAAAAATGTACCTTTTCGGAATTTTTCTGTTGGTTGCAAGGTGAAAGGAGTGTTTTTGCCAAATATCAAGTTTGTAACTCATTTGGAAGTGGGTAAACATTTATGTCAGTGAGTGAGTCAGTCAGTCAGCCATGTGGTTTTATATAATATAGATGAGCATGGGACCTAGTGGAAAATAATTCTATCACCTGAAAACAAAAATGCATGGGTCGAAAAAATACATCAAAATATCATGTTGGTTTCCGACCCTACAAGACGTAAAAAATATAATAAAAGTATTAAAAAAAACTATTTTTCGAAATTTCATTCCAATCAATTTTTAACTTATTCGTGGAACTTAGAATATTTCGGCCAAAAAGTAAAAAACATTAATAACTCCCTTATTGTTTGTCGTATTATGAAATAGCAAGAGACAAAAAAGATGTAAAATGGTATTGTCTACAACATAGGCCATATACGATATTACACAAAGACATATTACTGGAGATTTGTTGCTTCCCCCTATTTTGCTCTTAGTGGAAAATAATTCTATCACCTGAAACCAAAAATGCATGGGACGAAAAAAAATCATAATATCATGTTGGTTTCCAAACCTACAAGACGTAAAAAATATAATAAAAGAATTAAAAAAAATTTTTTTGGAAATTTCATTCGAATCAATTTTTAAGTTATTCGTGGGACATAGAAAAATTTCGGCCAAAAAGTACAAAATCATTAATAACTCCCTAATTAAACGTCGTATGATGAAATAGCAAGAGACAAAAAAGATGTAATGTGTGATTGTCTACAACATAGGCCATGTACAATATCACACTCAGAGAAAAAATTCGGCCAAAAAGTACAAAATCATTAATAACTCCGTAATTAAACGTCGTATGATTAAATAGCAAGAGACAAAAAAGATGTAATGTGTGATTGTCTACAACATAGGCCATGCACAATATCACACTCAGAAATATTACTGGAGATATGTAGCTTCCCCCTAATTTCTTTGTCTTTTGTAGGGTTGAAAATTAAAAAATGTACCTTTTCGGAATTTTTCTGTTGGTTGCAAGGTGAAAGGAGTGTTTTTGCCAAATATCAAGTTTGTAACTCATTTGGAAGTGGGTAAACATTTATGTCAGTGAGTGAGTCAGTCAGCCATGTGGTTTTATATAATATAGATGAGCATGGGACCTAGTGGAAAATAATTCTATCACCTGAAAACAAAAATGCATGGGTCGAAAAAATACATCAAAATATCATGTTGGTTTCCGACCTACAAGACGTAAAAAAATATAATAAAAGTATTAAAAAAAACTATTTTTCGAAATTTCATACCAATCAATTTTTAACTTATTCGTGGAACTTAGAATATTTCGGCCAAAAAGTAAAAAACATTAATAACTCCCTTATTGTTTGTCGTATTATGAAATAGCAAGAGACAAAAAAGATGTAAAATGGTATTGTCTACAACATAGGCCATATACGATATTACACAAAGACATATTACTGGAGATTTGTTGCTTCCCCCTATTTTGCTCTTAGTGGAAAATAATTCTATCACCTGAAACCAAAAATGCATGGGACGAAAAAAAATCATAATATCATGTTGGTTTCCAAACCTAAAAGACGTAAAAAAAATATTTTTGGAAATTTCATTCGAATCAATTTTTAAGTTATTCGTGGGACATAGAAAAATTTCGGCCAAAAAGTACAAAATCATTAATAACTCCCTAATTAAACGTCGTATGATGAAATAGCAAGAGACAAAAAAAATGTAATGTGTGATTGTCTACAACATAGGCCATGTACAATATCACACTCAGAGAAACATTTCGGCCAAAAAGTACAAAATCATTAATAACTCCGTAATTAAACGTCGTATGATGAAATAGCAAGAGACAAAAAAGATGTAAAGTGTTAATGTCTACAACATAAGCCATGTACAATATCACACTCAAAGAAAAATTTCGGCCAAAAAGTACAAAATCATTAATAACTCCGTAATTAAACGTCGTATGATTAAATAGCAAGAGACAAAAAAGATGTAATGTGTGATTGTCTACAACATAGGCCATGCACAATATCACACTCAGAAATATTACTGGAGATATGTAGCTTCCCCCTAATTTCTTTGTCTTTTGTAGGATTGAAAATTAAAAAATGTACCTTTTCGGAATTTTTCTGTTGGTTGCAAGGTGAAAGGAGTGTTTTTGCCAAATATCAAGTTTGTAACTCATTTGGAAGTGGGTAAACATTTATGTCAGTGAGTGAGTCAGTCGGTCAGCCATGTGGTTTTATATAATATAGATGAGCATGGGACCTAGTGGAAAATAATTCTATCACCTGAAAACAAAAATGCATGGGTCGAAAAAATACATCAAAATATCATGTTGGTTTCCGACCCTACAAGACGTAAAAAATATAATAAAAGTATTAAAAAAAACTATTTTTCGAAATTTCATTCCAATCAATTTTTAACTTATTCGTGGAACTTAGAATATTTCGGCCAAAAAGTAAAAAACATTAATAACTCCCTTATTGTTTGTCGTATTATGAAATAGCAAGAGACAAAAAAGATGTAAAATGGTATTGTCTACAACATAGGCCATATACGATATTACACAAAGACATATTACTGGAGATTTGTTGCTTCCCCCTATTTTGCTCTTAGTGGAAAATAATTCTATCACCTGAAACCAAAAATGCATGGGACGAAAAAAAATCATAATATCATGTTGGTTTCCAAACCTACAAGACGTAAAAAATATAATAAAAGAATTAAAAAAAATTTTTTTGGAAATTTCATTCGAATCAATTTTTAAGTTATTCGTGGGACATAGAAAAATTTCGGCCAAAAAGTACAAAATCATTAATAACTCCCTAATTAAACGTCGTATGATGAAATAGCAAGAGACAAAAAAGATGTAATGTGTGATTGTCTACAACATAGGCCATGTACAATATCACACTCAGAGAAAAAATTCGGCCAAAAAGTACAAAATCATTAATAACTCCGTAATTAAACGTCGTATGATTAAATAGCAAGAGACAAAAAAGATGTAATGTGTGATTGTCTACAACATAGGCCATGCACAATATCACACTCAGAAATATTACTGGAGATATGTAGCTTCCCCCTAATTTCTTTGTCTTTTGTAGGGTTGAAAATTAAAAAATGTACCTTTTCGGAATTTTTCTGTTGGTTGCAAGGTGAAAGGAGTGTTTTTGCCAAATATCAAGTTTGTAACTCATTTGGAAGTGGGTAAACATTTATGTCAGTGAGTGAGTCAGTCAGTCAGCCATGTGGTTTTATATAATATAGATGAGCATGGGACCTAGTGGAAAATAATTCTATCACCTGAAACCAAAAATGCATGGGTCGAAAAAATACATCAAAATATCATGTTGGTTTCCGACCCTACAAGACGTAAAAAATATAATAAAAGTATTAAAAAAAACTATTTTTCGAAATTTCATTCCAATCAATTTTTAACTTATTCGTGGAACTTAGAATATTTCGGCCAAAAAGTAAAAAACATTAATAACTCCCTTATTGTTTGTCGTATGATGAAATAGCAAGAGACAAAAAAGATGTAAAATGGTATTGTCTACAACATAGGCCATATACGATATTACACAAAGACATATTACTGGAGATTTGTTGCTTCCCCCTATTTTGCTCTTAGTGGAAAATAATTCTATCACCTGAAACCAAAAATGCATGGGACGAAAAAAAAATCATAATATCATGTTGGTTTCCAAACCTACAAGACGTAAAAAATATAATAAAAGAATTAAAAATTTTTTTTTTGGAAATTTCATTCGAATCAATTTTTAAGTTATTCGTGGGACATAGAAAAATTTCGGCCAAAAAGTACAAAATCATTAATAACTCCCTAATTAAACGTCGTATGATGAAATAGCAAGAGACAAAAAAGATGTAATGTGTGATTGTCTACAACATAGGCCATGTACAATATCACACTCAGAGAAAAAATTCGGCCAAAAAGTACAAAATCATTAATAACTCCGTAATTAAACGTCGTATGATTAAATAGCAAGAGACAAAAAAGATGTAATGTGTGATTGTCTACAACATAGGCCATGCACAATATCACACTCAGAAATATTACTGGAGATATGTAGCTTCCCCCTAATTTCTTTGTCTTTTGTAGGGTTGAAAATTAAAAAATGTACCTTTTCGGAATTTTTCTGTTGGTTGCAAGGTGAAAGGAGTGTTTTTGCCAAATATCAAGTTTGTAACTCATTTGGAAGTGGGTAAACATTTATGTCAGTGAGTGAGTCAGTCAGCCATGTGGTTTTATATAATATAGATGAGCATGGGACCTAGTGGAAAATAATTCTATCACCTGAAAACAAAAATGCATGGGTCGAAAAAATACATCAAAATATCATGTTGGTTTCCGACCTACAAGACGTAAAAAAATATAATAAAAGTATTAAAAAAAACTATTTTTCGAAATTTCATACCAATCAATTTTTAACTTATTCGTGGAACTTAGAATATTTCGGCCAAAAAGTAAAAAACATTAATAACTCCCTTATTGTTTGTCGTATTATGAAATAGCAAGAGACAAAAAAGATGTAAAATGGTATTGTCTACAACATAGGCCATATACGATATTACACAAAGACATATTACTGGAGATTTGTTGCTTCCCCCTATTTTGCTCTTAGTGGAAAATAATTCTATCACCTGAAACCAAAAATGCATGGGACGAAAAAAAATCATAATATCATGTTGGTTTCCAAACCTAAAAGACGTAAAAAAAATATTTTTGGAAATTTCATTCGAATCAATTTTTAAGTTATTCGTGGGACATAGAAAAATTTCGGCCAAAAAGTACAAAATCATTAATAACTCCCTAATTAAACGTCGTATGATGAAATAGCAAGAGACAAAAAAAAATGTAATGTGTGATTGTCTACAACATAGGCCATGTACAATATCACACTCAGAGAAACATTTCGGCCAAAAAGTACAAAATCATTAATAACTCCGTAATTAAACGTCGTATGATGAAATAGCAAGAGACAAAAAAGATGTAAAGTGTTAATGTCTACAACATAAGCCATGTACAATATCACACTCAAAGAAAAATTTCGGCCAAAAAGTACAAAATCATTAATAACTCCGTAATTAAACGTCGTATGATTAAATAGCAAGAGACAAAAAAGATGTAATGTGTGATTGTCTACAACATAGGCCATGCACAATATCACACTCAGAAATATTACTGGAGATATGTAGCTTCCCCCTAATTTCTTTGTCTTTTGTAGGATTGAAAATTAAAAAATGTACCTTTTCGGAATTTTTCTGTTGGTTGCAAGGTGAAAGGAGTGTTTTTGCCAAATATCAAGTTTGTAACTCATTTGGAAGTGGGTAAACATTTATGTCAGTGAGTGAGTCAGTCAGTCAGCCATGTGGTTTTATATAATATAGATGAGCATGGGACCTAGTGGAAAATAATTCTATCACCTGAAAACAAAAATGCATGGGTCGAAAAAATACATCAAAATATCATGTTGGTTTCCGACCCTACAAGACGTAAAAAATATAATAAAAGTATTAAAAAGAACTATTTTTCGAAATTTCATTCCAATCAATTTTTAACTTATTCGTGGAACTTAGAATATTTCGGCCAAAAAGTAAAAAACATTAATAACTCCCTTATTGTTTGTCGTATTATGAAATAGCAAGAGACAAAAAAGATGTAAAATGGTATTGTCTACAACATAGGCCATATACGATATTACACAAAGACATATTACTGGAGATTTGTTGCTTCCCCCTATTTTGCTCTTAGTGGAAAATAATTCTATCACCTGAAACCAAAAATGCATGGGACGAAAAAAAATCATAATATCATGTTGGTTTCCAAACCTACAAGACGTAAAAAATATAATAAAAGAATTAAAAAATTTTTTTTTGGAAATTTCATTCGAATCAATTTTTAAGTTATTCGTGGGACATAGAAAAATTTCGGCCAAAAAGTACAAAATCATTAATAACTCCCTAATTAAACGTCGTATGATGAAATAGCAAGAGACAAAAAAGATGTAATGTGTGATTGTCTACAACATAGGCCATGTACAATATCACACTCAGAGAAAAAATTCGGCCAAAAAGTACAAAATCATTAATAACTCCGTAATTAAACGTCGTATGATTAAATAGCAAGAGACAAAAAAGATGTAATGTGTGATTGTCTACAACATAGGCCATGCACAATATCACACTCAGAAATATTACTGGAGATATGTAGCTTCCCCCTAATTTCTTTGTCTTTTGTAGGGTTGAAAATTAAAAAATGTACCTTTTCGGAATTTTTCTGTTGGTTGCAAGGTGAAAGGAGTGTTTTTGCCAAATATCAAGTTTGTAACTCATTTGGAAGTGGGTAAACATTTATGTCAGTGAGTGAGTCAGTCAGTCAGCCATGTGGTTTTATATAATATAGATGAGCATGGGACCTAGTGGAAAATAATTCTATCACCTGAAAACAAAAATGCATGGGTCGAAAAAATACATCAAAATATCATGTTGGTTTCCGACCTACAAGACGTAAAAAAATATAATAAAAGTATTAAAAAAACTATTTTTCGAAATTTCATACCAATCAATTTTTAACTTATTCGTGGAACTTAGAATATTTCGGCCAAAAAGTAAAAAACATTAATAACTCCCTTATTGTTTGTCGTATGATGAAATAGCAAGAGACAAAAAAGATGTAAAATGGTATTGTCTACAACATAGGCCATATACGATATTACACAAAGACATATTACTGGAGATTTGTTGCTTCCCCCTATTTTGCTCTTAGTGGAAAATAATTCTATCACCTGAAACCAAAAATGCATGGGACGAAAAAAAATCATAATATCATGTTGGTTTCCAAACCTACAAGACGTAAAAAATATAATAAAAGAATTAAAAAAAATTTTTTTGGAAATTTCATTCGAATCAATTTTTAAGTTATTCGTGGGACATAGAAAAATTTCGGCCAAAAAGTACAAAATCATTAATAACTCCCTAATTAAACGTCGTATGATGAAATAGCAAGAGACAAAAAAGATGTAATGTGTGATTGTCTACAACATAGGCCATGTACAATATCACACTCAGAGAAAAAATTCGGCCAAAAAGTACAAAATCATTAATAACTCCGTAATTAAACGTCGTATGATTAAATAGCAAGAGACAAAAAAGATGTAATGTGTGATTGTCTACAACATAGGCCATGCACAATATCACACTCAGAAATATTACTGGAGATATGTAGCTTCCCCCTAATTTCTTTGTCTTTTGTAGGGTTGAAAATTAAAAAATGTACCTTTTCGGAATTTTTCTGTTGGTTGCAAGGTGAAAGGAGTGTTTTTGCCAAATATCAAGTTTGTAACTCATTTGGAAGTGGGTAAACATTTATGTCAGTGAGTGAGTCAGTCAGCCATGTGGTTTTATATAATATAGATGAGCATGGGACCTAGTGGAAAATAATTCTATCACCTGAAAACAAAAATGCATGGGTCGAAAAAATACATCAAAATATCATGTTGGTTTCCGACCTACAAGACGTAAAAAAATATAATAAAAGTATTAAAAAAAACTATTTTTCGAAATTTCATACCAATCAATTTTTAACTTATTCGTGGAACTTAGAATATTTCGGCCAAAAAGTAAAAAACATTAATAACTCCCTTATTGTTTGTCGTATGATGAAATAGCAAGAGACAAAAAAGATGTAAAATGGTATTGTCTACAACATAGGCCATATACGATATTACACAAAGACATATTACTGGAGATTTGTTGCTTCCCCCTATTTTGCTCTTAGTGGAAAATAATTCTATCACCTGAAACCAAAAATGCATGGGACGAAAAAAAATCATAATATCATGTTGGTTTCCAAACCTAAAAGACGTAAAAAAAATATTTTTGGAAATTTCATTCGAATCAATTTTTAAGTTATTCGTGGGACATAGAAAAATTTCGGCCAAAAAGTACAAAATCATTAATAATTCCCTATTTAAACGTCGTATGATGAAATAGCAAGAGACAAAAAAAAATGTAATGTGTGATTGTCTACAACATAGGCCATGTACAATATCACACTCAGAGAAACATTTCGGCCAAAAAGTACAAAATCATTAATAACTCCGTAATTAAACGTCGTATGATGAAATAGCAAGAGACAAAAAAGATGTAAAGTGTTAATGTCTACAACATAGGCCATGTACAATATCACACTCAGAGAAAAATTTCGGCCAAAAAGTACAAAATCATTAATAACTCCGTAATTAAACGTCGTATGATTAAATAGCAAGAGACAAAAAAGATGTAATGTGTGATTGTCTACAACATAGGCCATGCACAATATCACACTCAGAAATATTACTGGAGATATGTAGCTTCCCCCTAATTTCTTTGTCTTTTGTAGGATTGAAAATTAAAAAATGTACCTTTTCGGAATTTTTCTGTTGGTTGCAAGGTGAAAGGAGTGTTTTTGCCAAATATCAAGTTTGTAACTCATTTGGAAGTGGGTAAACATTTATGTCAGTGAGTGAGTCAGTCAGTCAGCCATGTGGTTTTATATAATATAGATGAGCATGGGACCTAGTGGAAAATAATTCTATCACCTGAAAACAAAAATGCATGGGTCGAAAAAATACATCAAAATATCATGTTGGTTTCCGACCCTACAAGACGTAAAAAATATAATAAAAGTATTAAAAAAAACTATTTTTCGAAATTTCATTCCAATCAATTTTTAACTTATTCGTGGAACTTAGAATATTTCGGCCAAAAAGTAAAAAACATTAATAACTCCCTTATTGTTTGTCGTATTATGAAATAGCAAGAGACAAAAAAGATGTAAAATGGTATTGTCTACAACATAGGCCATATACGATATTACACAAAGACATATTACTGGAGATTTGTTGCTTCCCCCTATTTTGCTCTTAGTGGAAAATAATTCTATCACCTGAAACCAAAAATGCATGGGACGAAAAAAAATCATAATATCATGTTGGTTTCCAAACCTACAAGACGTAAAAAATATAATAAAAGAATTAAAAAAAAATTTTTTGGAAATTTCATTCGAATCAATTTTTAAGTTATTCGTGGGACATAGAAAAATTTCGGCCAAAAAGTACAAAATCATTAATAACTCCCTAATTAAACGTCGTATGATGAAATAGCAAGAGACAAAAAAGATGTAATGTGTGATTGTCTACAACATAGGCCATGTACAATATCACACTCAGAGAAAAAATTCGGCCAAAAAGTACAAAATCATTAATAACTCCGTAATTAAACGTCGTATGATTAAATAGCAAGAGACAAAAAAGATGTAATGTGTGATTGTCTACAACATAGGCCATGCACAATATCACACTCAGAAATATTACTGGAGATATGTAGCTTCCCCCTAATTTCTTTGTCTTTTGTAGGGTTGAAAATTAAAAAATGTACCTTTTCGGAATTTTTCTGTTGGTTGCAAGGTGAAAGGAGTGTTTTTGCCAAATATCAAGTTTGTAACTCATTTGGAAGTGGGTAAACATTTATGTCAGTGAGTGAGTCAGTCAGTCAGCCATGTGGTTTTATATAATATAGATGAGCATGGGACCTAGTGGAAAATAATTCTATCACCTGAAAACAAAAATGCATGGGTCGAAAAAATACATCAAAATATCATGTTGGTTTCCGACCTACAAGACGTAAAAAAATATAATAAAAGTATTAAAAAAACTATTTTTCGAAATTTCATACCAATCAATTTTTAACTTATTCGTGGAACTTAGAATATTTCGGCCAAAAAGTAAAAAACATTAATAACTCCCTTATTGTTTGTCGTATGATGAAATAGCAAGAGACAAAAAAGATGTAAAATGGTATTGTCTACAACATAGGCCATATACGATATTACACAAAGACATATTACTGGAGATTTGTTGCTTCCCCCTATTTTGCTCTTAGTGGAAAATAATTCTATCACCTGAAACCAAAAATGCATGGGACGAAAAAAAATCATAATATCATGTTGGTTTCCAAACCTAAAAGACGTAAAAAAAATATTTTTGGAAATTTCATTCGAATCAATTTTTAAGTTATTCGTGGGACATAGAAAAATTTCGGCCAAAAAGTACAAAATCATTAATAACTCCCTAATTAAACGTCGTATGATGAAATAGCAAGAGACAAAAAAAAATGTAATGTGTGATTGTCTACAACATAGGCCATGTACAATATCACACTCAGAGAAACATTTCGGCCAAAAAGTACAAAATCATTAATAACTCCCTAATTAAACGTCGTATGATGAAATAGCAAGAGACAAAAAAGATGTAATGTGTGATTGTCTACAACATAGGCCATGTACAATATCACACTCAGAGAAAAAATTCGGCCAAAAAGTACAAAATCATTAATAACTCCGTAATTAAACGTCGTATGATTAAATAGCAAGAGACAAAAAAGATGTAATGTGTGATTGTCTACAACATAGGCCATGCACAATATCACACTCAGAAATATTACTGGAGATATGTAGCTTCCCCCTAATTTCTTTGTCTTTTGTAGGGTTGAAAATTAAAAAATGTACCTTTTCGGAATTTTTCTGTTGGTTGCAAGGTGAAAGGAGTGTTTTTGCCAAATATCAAGTTTGTAACTCATTTGGAAGTGGGTAAACATTTATGTCAGTGAGTGAGTCAGTCAGCCATGTGGTTTTATATAATATAGATGAGCATGGGACCTAGTGGAAAATAATTCTATCACCTGAAAACAAAAATGCATGGGTCGAAAAAATACATCAAAATATCATGTTGGTTTCCGACCTACAAGACGTAAAAAAATATAATAAAAGTATTAAAAAAAACTATTTTTCGAAATTTCATACCAATCAATTTTTAACTTATTCGTGGAACTTAGAATATTTCGGCCAAAAAGTAAAAAACATTAATAACTCCCTTATTGTTTGTCGTATGATGAAATAGCAAGAGACAAAAAAGATGTAAAATGGTATTGTCTACAACATAGGCCATATACGATATTACACAAAGGCATATTACTGGAGATTTGTTGCTTCCCCCTATTTTGCTCTTAGTGGAAAATAATTCTATCACCTGAAACCAAAAATGCATGGGACGAAAAAAAATCATAATATCATGTTGGTTTCCAAACCTAAAAGACGTAAAAAAAATATTTTTGGAAATTTCATTCGAATCAATTTTTAAGTTATTCGTGGGACATAGAAAAATTTCGGCCAAAAAGTACAAAATCATTAATAACTCCCTAATTAAACGTCGTATGATGAAATAGCAAGAGACAAAAAAAAATGTAATGTGTGATTGTCTACAACATAGGCCATGTACAATATCACACTCAGAGAAACATTTCGGCCAAAAAGTACAAAATCATTAATAACTCCGTAATTAAACGTCGTATGATGAAATAGCAAGAGACAAAAAAGATGTAAAGTGTTAATGTCTACAACATAAGCCATGTACAATATCACACTCAGAGAAAAATTTCGGCCAAAAAGTACAAAATCATTAATAACTCCGTAATTAAACGTCGTATGATTAAATAGCAAGAGACAAAAAAGATGTAATGTGTGATTGTCTACAACATAGGCCATGCACAATATCACACTCAGAAATATTACTGGAGATATGTAGCTTCCCCCTAATTTCTTTGTCTTTTGTAGGATTGAAAATTAAAAAATGTACCTTTTCGGAATTTTTCTGTTGGTTGCAAGGTGAAAGGAGTGTTTTTGCCAAATATCAAGTTTGTAACTCATTTGGAAGTGGGTAAACATTTATGTCAGTGAGTGAGTCAGTCAGTCAGCCATGTGGTTTTATATAATATAGATGAGCATGGGACCTAGTGGAAAATAATTCTATCACCTGAAAACAAAAATGCATGGGTCGAAAAAATACATCAAAATATCATGTTGGTTTCCGACCCTACAAGACGTAAAAAATATAATAAAAGTATTAAAAAAAACTATTTTTCGAAATTTCATTCCAATCAATTTTTAACTTATTCGTGGAACTTAGAATATTTCGGCCAAAAAGTAAAAAACATTAATAACTCCCTTATTGTTTGTCGTATTATGAAATAGCAAGAGACAAAAAAGATGTAAAATGGTATTGTCTACAACATAGGCCATATACGATATTACACAAAGACATATTACTGGAGATTTGTTGCTTCCCCCTATTTTGCTCTTAGTGGAAAATAATTCTATCACCTGAAACCAAAAATGCATGGGACGAAAAAAAATCATAATATCATGTTGGTTTCCAAACCTACAAGACGTAAAAAATATAATAAAAGAATTAAAAAAAATTTTTTTGGAAATTTCATTCGAATCAATTTTTAAGTTATTCGTGGGACATAGAAAAATTTCGGCCAAAAAGTACAAAATCATTAATAACTCCCTAATTAAACGTCGTATGATGAAATAGCAAGAGACAAAAAAGATGTAATGTGTGATTGTCTACAACATAGGCCATGTACAATATCACACTCAGAGAAAAAATTCGGCCAAAAAGTACAAAATCATTAATAACTCCGTAATTAAACGTCGTATGATTAAATAGCAAGAGACAAAAAAGATGTAATGTGTGATTGTCTACAACATAGGCCATGCACAATATCACACTCAGAAATATTACTGGAGATATGTAGCTTCCCCCTAATTTCTTTGTCTTTTGTAGGGTTGAAAATTAAAAAATGTACCTTTTCGGAATTTTTCTGTTGGTTGCAAGGTGAAAGGAGTGTTTTTGCCAAATATCAAGTTTGTAACTCATTTGGAAGTGGGTAAACATTTATGTCAGTGAGTGAGTCAGTCAGCCATGTGGTTTTATATAATATAGATGAGCATGGGACCTAGTGGAAAATAATTCTATCACCTGAAAACAAAAATGCATGGGTCGAAAAAATACATCAAAATATCATGTTGGTTTCCGACCTACAAGACGTAAAAAAATATAATAAAAGTATTAAAAAAAACTATTTTTCGAAATTTCATACCAATCAATTTTTAACTTATTCGTGGAACTTAGAATATTTCGGCCAAAAAGTAAAAAACATTAATAACTCCCTTATTGTTTGTCGTATGATGAAATAGCAAGAGACAAAAAAGATGTAAAATGGTATTGTCTACAACATAGGCCATATACGATATTACACAAAGACATATTACTGGAGATTTGTTGCTTCCCCCTATTTTGCTCTTAGTGGAAAATAATTCTATCACCTGAAACCAAAAATGCATGGGACGAAAAAAAATCATAATATCATGTTGGTTTCCAAACCTAAAAGACGTAAAAAAAATATTTTTGGAAATTTCATTCGAATCAATTTTTAAGTTATTCGTGGGACATAGAAAAATTTCGGCCAAAAAGTACAAAATCATTAATAACTCCCTAATTAAACGTCGTATGATGAAATAGCAAGAGACAAAAAAAAATGTAATGTGTGATTGTCTACAACATAGGCCATGTACAATATCACACTCAGAGAAACATTTCGGCCAAAAAGTACAAAATCATTAATAACTCCGTAATTAAACGTCGTATGATGAAATAGCAAGAGACAAAAAAGATGTAAAGTGTTAATGTCTACAACATAAGCCATGTACAATATCACACTCAGAGAAAAATTTCGGCCAAAAAGTACAAAATCATTAATAACTCCGTAATTAAACGTCGTATGATTAAATAGCAAGAGACAAAAAAGATGTAATGTGTGATTGTCTACAACATAGGCCATGCACAATATCACACTCAGAAATATTACTGGAGATATGTAGCTTCCCCCTAATTTCTTTGTCTTTTGTAGGATTGAAAATTAAAAAATGTACCTTTTCGGAATTTTTCTGTTGGTTGCAAGGTGAAAGGAGTGTTTTTGCCAAATATCAAGTTTGTAACTCATTTGGAAGTGGGTAAACATTTATGTCAGTGAGTGAGTCAGTCAGTCAGCCATGTGGTTTTATATAATATAGATGAGCATGGGACCTAGTGGAAAATAATTCTATCACCTGAAAACAAAAATGCATGGGTCGAAAAAATACATCAAAATATCATGTTGGTTTCCGACCCTACAAGACGTAAAAAATATAATAAAAGTATTAAAAAAAACTATTTTTCGAAATTTCATTCCAATCAATTTTTAACTTATTCGTGGAACTTAGAATATTTCGGCCAAAAAGTAAAAAACATTAATAACTCCCTTATTGTTTGTCGTATTATGAAATAGCAAGAGACAAAAAAGATGTAAAATGGTATTGTCTACAACATAGGCCATATACGATATTACACAAAGACATATTACTGGAGATTTGTTGCTTCCCCCTATTTTGCTCTTTGTGGAAAATAATTCTATCACCTGAAACCAAAAATGCATGGGACGAAAAAAAATCATAATATCATGTTGGTTTCCAAACCTACAAGACGTAAAAAATATAATAAAAGAATTAAAAAAATTTTTTTTGGAAATTTCATTCGAATCAATTTTTAAGTTATTCGTGGGACATAGAAAAATTTCGGCCAAAAAGTACAAAATCATTAATAACTCCCTAATTAAACGTCGTATGATGAAATAGCAAGAGACAAAAAAGATGTAATGTGTGATTGTCTACAACATAGGCCATGTACAATATCACACTCAGAGAAAAAATTCGGCCAAAAAGTACAAAATCATTAATAACTCCGTAATTAAACGTCGTATGATTAAATAGCAAGAGACAAAAAAGATGTAATGTGTGATTGTCTACAACATAGGCCATGCACAATATCACACTCAGAAATATTACTGGAGATATGTAGCTTCCCCCTAATTTCTTTGTCTTTTGTAGGGTTGAAAATTAAAAAATGTACCTTTTCGGAATTTTTCTGTTGGTTGCAAGGTGAAAGGAGTGTTTTTGCCAAATATCAAGTTTGTAACTCATTTGGAAGTGGGTAAACATTTATGTCAGTGAGTGAGTCAGTCAGTCAGCCATGTGGTTTTATATAATATAGATGAGCATGGGACCTAGTGGAAAATAATTCTATCACCTGAAAACAAAAATGCATGGGTCGAAAAAATACATCAAAATATCATGTTGGTTTCCGACCTACAAGACGTAAAAAAATATAATAAAAGTATTAAAAAAACTATTTTTCGAAATTTCATACCAATCAATTTTTAACTTATTCGTGGAACTTAGAATATTTCGGCCAAAAAGTAAAAAACATTAATAACTCCCTTATTGTTTGTCGTATGATGAAATAGCAAGAGACAAAAAAGATGTAAAATGGTATTGTCTACAACATAGGCCATATACGATATTACACAAAGACATATTACTGGAGATTTGTTGCTTCCCCCTATTTTGCTCTTAGTGGAAAATAATTCTATCACCTGAAACCAAAAATGCATGGGACGAAAAAAAATCATAATATCATGTTGGTTTCCAAACCTAAAAGACGTAAAAAAAATATTTTTGGAAATTTCATTCGAATCAATTTTTAAGTTATTCGTGGGACATAGAAAAATTTCGGCCAAAAAGTACAAAATCATTAATAACTCCCTAATTAAACGTCGTATGATGAAATAGCAAGAGACAAAAAAAAATGTAATGTGTGATTGTCTACAACATAGGCCATGTACAATATCACACTCAGAGAAACATTTCGGCCAAAAAGTACAAAATCATTAATAACTCCCTAATTAAACGTCGTATGATGAAATAGCAAGAGACAAAAAAGATGTAATGTGTGATTGTCTACAACATAGGCCATGTACAATATCACACTCAGAGAAAAAATTCGGCCAAAAAGTACAAAATCATTAATAACTCCGTAATTAAACGTCGTATGATTAAATAGGAAGATACAAAAAAGATGTAATGTGTGATTGTCTACAACATAGGCCATGCACAATATCACACTCAGAAATATTACTGGAGATATGTAGCTTCCCCCTAATTTCTTTGTCTTTTGTAGGGTTGAAAATTAAAAAATGTACCTTTTCGGAATTTTTCTGTTGGTTGCAAGGTGAAAGGAGTGTTTTTGCCAAATATCAAGTTTGTAACTCATTTGGAAGTGGGTAAACATTTATGTCAGTGAGTGAGTCAGTCAGCCATGTGGTTTTATATAATATAGATGAGCATGGGACCTAGTGGAAAATAATTCTATCACCTGAAAACAAAAATGCATGGGTCGAAAAAATACATCAAAATATCATGTTGGTTTCCGACCCTACAAGACGTAAAAAATATAATAAAAGTATTAAAAAAACTATTTTTCGAAATTTCATTCCAATCAATTTTTAACTTATTCGTGGAACTTAGAATATTTCGGCCAAAAAGTAAAAAACATTAATAACTCCCTTATTGTTTGTCGTATGATGAAATAGCGAGAGACAAAAAAGATGTAAAATGGTATTGTCTACAACATAGGCCATATACGATATTACACAAAGACATATTACTGGAGATTTGTTGCTTCCCCCTATTTTGCTCTTAGTGGAAAATAATTCTATCACCTGAAACCAAAAATGCATGGGACGAAAAAAAAATCATAATATCATGTTGGTTTCCAAACCTAAAAGACGTAAAAAAAATATTTTTGGAAATTTCATTCGAATCAATTTTTAAGTTATTCGTGGGACATAGATAAATTTCGGCCAAAAAGTACAAAATCATTAATAACTCCCTAATTAAACGTCGTATGATGAAATAGCAAGAGACAAAAAAAATGTAATGTGTGATTGTCTACAACATAGGCCATGTACAATATCACACTCAGAGAAACATTTCGGCCAAAAAGTACAAAATCATTAATAACTCCGTAATTAAACGTCGTATGATGAAATAGCAAGAGACAAAAAAGATGTAAAGTGTTAATGTCTACAACATAGGCCATGTACAATATCACACTCAGAGAAAAATTTCGGCCAAAAAGTACAAAATCATTAATAACTCCGTAATTAAACGTCGTATGATTAAATAGCAAGAGACAAAAAAGATGTAATGTGTGAATGTCTACAACATAGGCCATGCACAATATCACACTCAGAAATATTACTGGAGATATGTAGCTTCCCCCTAATTTCTTTGTCTTTTGTAGGATTGAAAATTAAAAAATGTACCTTTTCGGAATTTTTCTGTTGGTTGCAAGGTGAAAGGAGTGTTTTTGCCAAATATCAAGTTTGTAACTCATTTGGAAGTGGGTAAACATTTATGTCAGTGAGTGAGTCAGTCAGTCAGCCATGTGGTTTTATATAATATAGATGAGCATGGGACCTAGTGGAAAATAATTCTATCACCTGAAAACAAAAATGCATGGGTCGAAAAAATACATCAAAATATCATGTTGGTTTCCGACCCTACAAGACGTAAAAAATATAATAAAAGTATTAAAAAAAACTATTTTTCGAAATTTCATTCCAATCAATTTTTAACTTATTCGTGGAACTTAGAATATTTCGGCCAAAAAGTAAAAAACATTAATAACTCCCTTATTGTTTGTCGTATTATGAAATAGCAAGAGACAAAAAAGATGTAAAATGGTATTGTCTACAACATAGGCCATATACGATATTACACAAAGACATATTACTGGAGATTTGTTGCTTCCCCCTATTTTGCTCTTTGTGGAAAATAATTCTATCACCTGAAACCAAAAATGCATGGGACGAAAAAAAATCATAATATCATGTTGGTTTCCAAACCTACAAGACGTAAAAAATATAATAAAAGAATTTAAAAAAATTTTTTTGGAAATTTCATTCGAATCAATTTTTAAGTTATTCGTGGGACATAGAAAAATTTCGGCCAAAAAGTACAAAATCATTAATAACTCCCTAATTAAACGTCGTATGATGAAATAGCAAGAGACAAAAAAGATGTAATGTGTGATTGTCTACAACATAGGCCATGTACAATATCACACTCAGAGAAAAAATTCGGCCAAAAAGTACAAAATCATTAATAACTCCGTAATTAAACGTCGTATGATTAAATAGCAAGAGACAAAAAAGATGTAATGTGTGATTGTCTACAACATAGGCCATGCACAATATCACACTCAGAAATATTACTGGAGATATGTAGCTTCCCCCTAATTTCTTTGTCTTTTGTAGGGTTGAAAATTAAAAAATGTACCTTTTCGGAATTTTTCTGTTGGTTGCAAGGTGAAAGGAGTGTTTTTGCCAAATATCAAGTTTGTAACTCATTTGGAAGTGGGTAAACATTTATGTCAGTGAGTGAGTCAGTCAGTCAGCCATGTGGTTTTATATAATATAGATGAGCATGGGACCTAGTGGAAAATAATTCTATCACCTGAAAACAAAAATGCATGGGTCGAAAAAATACATCAAAATATCATGTTGGTTTCCGACCTACAAGACGTAAAAAAATATAATAAAAGTATTAAAAAAACTATTTTTCGAAATTTCATACCAATCAATTTTTAACTTATTCGTGGAACTTAGAATATTTCGGCCAAAAAGTAAAAAACATTAATAACTCCCTTATTGTTTGTCGTATGATGAAATAGCAAGAGACAAAAAAGATGTAAAATGGTATTGTCTACAACATAGGCCATATACGATATTACACAAAGACATATTACTGGAGATTTGTTGCTTCCCCCTATTTTGCTCTTAGTGGAAAATAATTCTATCACCTGAAACCAAAAATGCATGGGACGAAAAAAAATCATAATATCATGTTGGTTTCCAAACCTAAAAGACGTAAAAAAAATATTTTTGGAAATTTCATTCGAATCAATTTTTAAGTTATTCGTGGGACATAGAAAAATTTCGGCCAAAAAGTACAAAATCATTAATAACTCCCTAATTAAACGTCGTATGATGAAATAGCAAGAGACAAAAAAAAATGTAATGTGTGATTGTCTACAACATAAGCCATGTACAATATCACACTCAGAGAAACATTTCGGCCAAAAAGTACAAAATCATTAATAACTCCCTAATTAAACGTCGTATGATGAAATAGCAAGAGACAAAAAAGATGTAATGTGTGATTGTCTACAACATAGGCCATGTACAATATCACACTCAGAGAAAAAATTCGGCCAAAAAGTACAAAATCATTAATAACTCCGTAATTAAACGTCGTATGATTAAATAGGAAGATACAAAAAAGATGTAATGTGTGATTGTCTACAACATAGGCCATGCACAATATCACACTCAGAAATATTACTGGAGATATGTAGCTTCCCCCTAATTTCTTTGTCTTTTGTAGGGTTGAAAATTAAAAAATGTACCTTTTCGGAATTTTTCTGTTGGTTGCAAGGTGAAAGGAGTGTTTTTGCCAAATATCAAGTTTGTAACTCATTTGGAAGTGGGTAAACATTTATGTCAGTGAGTGAGTCAGTCAGCCATGTGGTTTTATATAATATAGATGAGCATGGGACCTAGTGGAAAATAATTCTATCACCTGAAAACAAAAATGCATGGGTCGAAAAAATACATCAAAATATCATGTTGGTTTCCGACCCTACAAGACGTAAAAAATATAATAAAAGTATTAAAAAAACTATTTTTCGAAATTTCATTCCAATCAATTTTTAACTTATTCGTGGAACTTAGAATATTTCGGCCAAAAAGTAAAAAACATTAATAACTCCCTTATTGTTTGTCGTATGATGAAATAGCGAGAGACAAAAAAGATGTAAAATGGTATTGTCTACAACATAGGCCATATACGATATTACACAAAGACATATTACTGGAGATTTGTTGCTTCCCCCTATTTTGCTCTTAGTGGAAAATAATTCTATCACCTGAAACCAAAAATGCATGGGACGAAAAAAAAATCATAATATCATGTTGGTTTCCAAACCTAAAAGACGTAAAAAAAATATTTTTGGAAATTTCATTCGAATCAATTTTTAAGTTATTCGTGGGACATAGATAAATTTCGGCCAAAAAGTACAAAATCATTAATAACTCCCTAATTAAACGTCGTATGATGAAATAGCAAGAGACAAAAAAAATGTAATGTGTGATTGTCTACAACATAGGCCATGTACAATATCACACTCAGAGAAACATTTCGGCCAAAAAGTACAAAATCATTAATAACTCCGTAATTAAACGTCGTATGATGAAATAGCAAGAGACAAAAAAGATGTAAAGTGTTAATGTCTACAACATAGGCCATGTACAATATCACACTCAGAGAAAAATTTCGGCCAAAAAGTACAAAATCATTAATAACTCCGTAATTAAACGTCGTATGATTAAATAGCAAGAGACAAAAAAGATGTAATGTGTGAATGTCTACAACATAGGCCATGCACAATATCACACTCAGAAATATTACTGGAGATATGTAGCTTCCCCCTAATTTCTTTGTCTTTTGTAGGATTGAAAATTAAAAAATGTACCTTTTCGGAATTTTTCTGTTGGTTGCAAGGTGAAAGGAGTGTTTTTGCCAAATATCAAGTTTGTAACTCATTTGGAAGTGGGTAAACATTTATGTCAGTGAGTGAGTCAGTCAGTCAGCCATGTGGTTTTATATAATATAGATGAGCATGGGACCTAGTGGAAAATAATTCTATCACCTGAAAACAAAAATGCATGGGTCGAAAAAATACATCAAAATATCATGTTGGTTTCCGACCCTACAAGACGTAAAAAATATAATAAAAGTATTAAAAAAAACTATTTTTCGAAATTTCATTCCAATCAATTTTTAACTTATTCGTGGAACTTAGAATATTTCGGCCAAAAAGTAAAAAACATTAATAACTCCCTTATTGTTTGTCGTATTATGAAATAGCAAGAGACAAAAAAGATGTAAAATGGTATTGTCTACAACATAGGCCATATACGATATTACACAAAGACATATTACTGGAGATTTGTTGCTTCCCCCTATTTTGCTCTTAGTGGAAAATAATTCTATCACCTGAAACCAAAAATGCATGGGACGAAAAAAAATCATAATATCATGTTGGTTTCCAAACCTACAAGACGTAAAAAATATAATAAAAGAATTAAAAAATTTTTTTTTTGGAAATTTCATTCGAATCAATTTTTAAGTTATTCGTGGGACATAGAAAAATTTCGGCCAAAAAGTACAAAATCATTAATAACTCCCTAATTAAACGTCGTATGATGAAATAGCAAGAGACAAAAAAGATGTAATGTGTGATTGTCTACAACATAGGCCATGTACAATATCACACTCAGAGAAAAAATTCGGCCAAAAAGTACAAAATCATTAATAACTCCGTAATTAAACGTCGTATGATTAAATAGCAAGAGACAAAAAAGATGTAATGTGTGATTGTCTACAACATAGGCCATGCACAATATCACACTCAGAAATATTACTGGAGATATGTAGCTTCCCCCTAATTTCTTTGTCTTTTGTAGGGTTGAAAATTAAAAAATGTACCTTTTCGGAATTTTTCTGTTGGTTGCAAGGTGAAAGGAGTGTTTTTGCCAAATATCAAGTTTGTAACTCATTTGGAAGTGGGTAAACATTTATGTCAGTGAGTGAGTCAGTCAGTCAGCCATGTGGTTTTATATAATATAGATGAGCATGGGACCTAGTGGAAAATAATTCTATCACCTGAAACCAAAAATGCATGGGTCGAAAAAATACATCAAAATATCATGTTGGTTTCCGACCCTACAAGACGTAAAAAATATAATAAAAGTATTAAAAAAAACTATTTTTCGAAATTTCATACCAATCAATTTTTAACTTATTCGTGGAACTTAGAATATTTCGGCCAAAAAGTAAAAAACATTAATAACTCCCTTATTGTTTGTCGTATGATGAAATAGCAAGAGACAAAAAAGATGTAAAATGGTATTGTCTACAACATAGGCCATATACGATATTACACAAAGACATATTACTGGAGATTTGTTGCTTCCCCCTATTTTGCTCTTAGTGGAAAATAATTCTATCACCTGAAACCAAAAATGCATGGGACGAAAAAAAATCATAATATCATGTTGGTTTCCAAACCTAAAAGACGTAAAAAAAATATTTTTGGAAATTTCATTCGAATCAATTTTTAAGTTATTCGTGGGACATAGAAAAATTTCGGCCAAAAAGTACAAAATCATTAATAACTCCCTAATTAAACGTCGTATGATGAAATAGCAAGAGACAAAAAAAAATGTAATGTGTGATTGTCTACAACATAGGCCATGTACAATATCACACTCAGAGAAACATTTCGGCCAAAAAGTACAAAATCATTAATAACTCCGTAATTAAACGTCGTATGATGAAATAGCAAGAGACAAAAAAGATGTAAAGTGTTAATGTCTACAACATAGGCCATGTACAATATCACACTCAGAGAAAAATTTCGGCCAAAAAGTACAAAATCATTAATAACTCCGTAATTAAACGGCGTATGATTAAATAGCAAGAGACAAAAAAGATGTAATGTGTGATTGTCTACAACATAGGCCATGCACAATATCACACTCAGAAATATTACTGGAGATATGTAGCTTCCCCCTAATTTCTTTGTCTTTTGTAGGATTGAAAATTAAAAAATGTACCTTTTCGGAATTTTTCTGTTGGTTGCAAGGTGAAAGGAGTGTTTTTGCCAAATATCAAGTTTGTAACTCATTTGGAAATGGGTAAACATTTATGTCAGTGAGTGAGTCAGTCAGTCAGCCATGTGGTTTTATATAATATAGATGAGCATGGGACCTAGTGGAAAATAATTCTATCACCTGAAAACAAAAATGCATGGGTCGAAAAAATACATCAAAATATCATGTTGGTTTCCAAACCTAAAAGACGTAAAAAAAATATTTTTGGAAATTTCATTCGAATCAATTTTTAAGTTATTCGTGGGACATAGAAAAATTTCGGCCAAAAAGTACAAAATCATTAATAACTCCCTAATTAAACGTCGTATGATGAAATAGCAAGAGACAAAAAAAAATGTAATGTGTGATTGTCTACAACATAGGCCATGTACAATATCACACTCAGAGAAACATTTCGGCCAAAAAGTACAAAATCATTAATAACTCCCTAATTAAACGTCGTATGATGAAATAGCAAGAGACAAAAAAGATGTAATGTGTGATTGTCTACAACATAGGCCATGTACAATATCACACTCAGAGAAAAAATTCGGCCAAAAAGTACAAAATCATTAATAACTCCGTAATTAAACGTCGTATGATTAAATAGGAAGATACAAAAAAGATGTAATGTGTGATTGTCTACAACATAGGCCATGCACAATATCACACTCAGAAATATTACTGGAGATATGTAGCTTCCCCCTAATTTCTTTGTCTTTTGTAGGGTTGAAAATTAAAAAATGTACCTTTTCGGAATTTTTCTGTTGGTTGCAAGGTGAAAGGAGTGTTTTTGCCAAATATCAAGTTTGTAACTCATTTGGAAGTGGGTAAACATTTATGTCAGTGAGTGAGTCAGTCAGCCATGTGGTTTTATATAATATAGATGAGCATGGGACCTAGTGGAAAATAATTCTATCACCTGAAAACAAAAATGCATGGGTCGAAAAAATACATCAAAATATCATGTTGGTTTCCGACCCTACAAGACGTAAAAAATATAATAAAAGTATTAAAAAAACTATTTTTCGAAATTTCATTCCAATCAATTTTTAACTTATTCGTGGAACTTAGAATATTTCGGCCAAAAAGTAAAAAACATTAATAACTCCCTTATTGTTTGTCGTATGATGAAATAGCGAGAGACAAAAAAGATGTAAAATGGTATTGTCTACAACATAGGCCATATACGATATTACACAAAGACATATTACTGGAGATTTGTTGCTTCCCCCTATTTTGCTCTTAGTGGAAAATAATTCTATCACCTGAAACCAAAAATGCATGGGACGAAAAAAAAATCATAATATCATGTTGGTTTCCAAACCTAAAAGACGTAAAAAGAATATTTTTGGAAATTTCATTCGAATCAATTTTTAAGTTATTCGTGGGACATAGATAAATTTCGGCCAAAAAGTACAAAATCATTAATAACTCCCTAATTAAACGTCGTATGATGAAATAGCAAGAGACAAAAAAAATGTAATGTGTGATTGTCTACAACATAGGCCATGTACAATATCACACTCAGAGAAACATTTCGGCCAAAAAGTACAAAATCATTAATAACTCCGTAATTAAACGTCGTATGATGAAATAGCAAGAGACAAAAAAGATGTAAAGTGTTAATGTCTACAACATAGGCCATGTACAATATCACACTCAGAGAAAAATTTCGGCCAAAAAGTACAAAATCATTAATAACTCCGTAATTAAACGTCGTATGATTAAATAGCAAGAGACAAAAAAGATGTAATGTGTGATTGTCTACAACATAGGCCATGCACAATATCACACTCAGAAATATTACTGGAGATATGTAGCTTCCCCCTAATTTCTTTGTCTTTTGTAGGGTTGAAAATTAAAAAATGTACCTTTTCGGAATTTTTCTGTTGGTTGCAAGGTGAAAGGAGTGTTTTTGCCAAATATCAAGTTTGTAACTCATTTGGAAGTGGGTAAACATTTATGTCAGTGAGTGAGTCAGTCAGCCATGTGGTTTTATATAATATAGATGAGCATGGGACCTAGTGGAAAATAATTCTATCACCTGAAAACAAAAATGCATGGGTCGAAAAAATACATCAAAATATCATGTTGGTTTCCGACCCTACAAGACGTAAAAAATATAATAAAAGTATTAAAAAAACTATTTTTCGAAATTTCATTCCAATCAATTTTTAACTTATTCGTGGAACTTAGAATATTTCGGCCAAAAAGTAAAAAACATTAATAACTCCCTTATTGTTTGTCGTATGATGAAATAGCGAGAGACAAAAAAGATGTAAAATGGTATTGTCTACAACATAGGCCATATACGATATTACACAAAGACATATTACTGGAGATTTGTTGCTTCCCCCTATTTTGCTCTTAGTGGAAAATAATTCTATCACCTGAAACCAAAAATGCATGGGACGAAAAAAAAATCATAATATCATGTTGGTTTCCAAACCTAAAAGACGTAAAAAAAATATTTTTGGAAATTTCATTCGAATCAATTTTTAAGTTATTCGTGGGACATAGATAAATTTCGGCCAAAAAGTACAAAATCATTAATAACTCCCTAATTCAACGTCGTATGATGAAATAGCAAGAGACAAAAAAGATGTAATGTGTGATTGTCTACAACATAGGCCATGTACAATATCACACTCAGAGAAAAAATTCGGCCAAAAAGTACAAAATCATTAATAACTCCGTAATTAAACGTCGTATGATTAAATAGCAAGAGACAAAAAAGATGTAATGTGTGATTGTCTACAACATAGGCCATGCACAATATCACACTCAGAAATATTACTGGAGATATGTAGCTTCCCCCTAATTTCTTTGTCTTTTGTAGGGTTGAAAATTAAAAAATGTACCTTTTCGGAATTTTTCTGTTGGTTGCAAGGTGAAAGGAGTGTTTTTGCCAAATATCAAGTTTGTAACTCATTTGGAAGTGGGTAAACATTTATGTCAGTGAGTGAGTCAGTCAGTCAGCCATGTGGTTTTATATAATATAGATGAGCATGGGACCTAGTGGAAAATAATTCTATCACCTGAAAACAAAAATGCATGGGTCGAAAAAATACATCAAAATATCATGTTGGTTTCCGACCTACAAGACGTAAAAAAATATAATAAAAGTATTAAAAAAACTATTTTTCGAAATTTCATACCAATCAATTTTTAACTTATTCGTGGAACTTAGAATATTTCGGCCAAAAAGTAAAAAACATTAATAACTCCCTTATTGTTTGTCGTATGATGAAATAGCAAGAGACAAAAAAGATGTAAAATGGTATTGTCTACAACATAGGCCATATACGATATTACACAAAGACATATTACTGGAGATTTGTTGCTTCCCCCTATTTTGCTCTTAGTGGAAAATAATTCTATCACCTGAAACCAAAAATGCATGGGACGAAAAAAAATCATAATATCATGTTGGTTTCCAAACCTAAAAGACGTAAAAAAAATATTTTTGGAAATTTCATTCGAATCAATTTTTAAGTTATTCGTGGGACATAGAAAAATTTCGGCCAAAAAGTACAAAATCATTAATAACTCCCTAATTAAACGTCGTATGATGAAATAGCAAGAGACAAAAAAAAATGTAATGTGTGATTGTCTACAACATAGGCCATGTACAATATCACACTCAGAGAAACATTTCGGCCAAAAAGTACAAAATCATTAATAACTCCCTAATTAAACGTCGTATGATGAAATAGCAAGAGACAAAAAAGATGTAATGTGTGATTGTCTACAACATAGGCCATGTACAATATCACACTCAGAGAAAAAATTCGGCCAAAAAGTACAAAATCATTAATAACTCCGTAATTAAACGTCGTATGATTAAATAGGAAGATACAAAAAAGATGTAATGTGTGATTGTCTACAACATAGGCCATGCACAATATCACACTCAGAAATATTACTGGAGATATGTAGCTTCCCCCTAATTTCTTTGTCTTTTGTAGGGTTGAAAATTAAAAAATGTACCTTTTCGGAATTTTTCTGTTGGTTGCAAGGTGAAAGGAGTGTTTTTGCCAAATATCAAGTTTGTAACTCATTTGGAAGTGGGTAAACATTTATGTCAGTGAGTGAGTCAGTCAGCCATGTGGTTTTATATAATATAGATGAGCATGGGACCTAGTGGAAAATAATTCTATCACCTGAAAACAAAAATGCATGGGTCGAAAAAATACATCAAAATATCATGTTGGTTTCCGACCCTACAAGACGTAAAAAATATAATAAAAGTATTAAAAAAACTATTTTTCGAAATTTCATTCCAATCAATTTTTAACTTATTCGTGGAACTTAGAATATTTCGGCCAAAAAGTAAAAAACATTAATAACTCCCTTATTGTTTGTCGTATGATGAAATAGCGAGAGACAAAAAAGATGTAAAATGGTATTGTCTACAACATAGGCCATATACGATATTACACAAAGACATATTACTGGAGATTTGTTGCTTCCCCCTATTTTGCTCTTAGTGGAAAATAATTCTATCACCTGAAACCAAAAATGCATGGGACGAAAAAAAAATCATAATATCATGTTGGTTTCCAAACCTAAAAGACGTAAAAAAAATATTTTTGGAAATTTCATTCGAATCAATTTTTAAGTTATTCGTGGGACATAGATAAATTTCGGCCAAAAAGTACAAAATCATTAATAACTCCCTAATTAAACGTCGTATGATGAAATAGCAAGAGACAAAAAAAATGTAATGTGTGATTGTCTACAACATAGGCCATGTACAATATCACACTCAGAGAAACATTTCGGCCAAAAAGTACAAAATCATTAATAACTCCGTAATTAAACGTCGTATGATGAAATAGCAAGAGACAAAAAAGATGTAAAGTGTTAATGTCTACAACATAGGCCATGTACAATATCACACTCAGAGAAAAATTTCGGCCAAAAAGTACAAAATCATTAATAACTCCGTAATTAAACGTCGTATGATTAAATAGCAAGAGACAAAAAAGATGTAATGTGTGAATGTCTACAACATAGGCCATGCACAATATCACACTCAGAAATATTACTGGAGATATGTAGCTTCCCCCTAATTTCTTTGTCTTTTGTAGGATTGAAAATTAAAAAATGTACCTTTTCGGAATTTTTCTGTTGGTTGCAAGGTGAAAGGAGTGTTTTTGCCAAATATCAAGTTTGTAACTCATTTGGAAGTGGGTAAACATTTATGTCAGTGAGTGAGTCAGTCAGTCAGCCATGTGGTTTTATATAATATAGATGAGCATGGGACCTAGTGGAAAATAATTCTATCACCTGAAAACAAAAATGCATGGGTCGAAAAAATACATCAAAATATCATGTTGGTTTCCGACCCTACAAGACGTAAAAAATATAATAAAAGTATTAAAAAAAACTATTTTTCGAAATTTCATTCCAATCAATTTTTAACTTATTCGTGGAACTTAGAATATTTCGGCCAAAAAGTAAAAAACATTAATAACTCCCTTATTGTTTGTCGTATTATGAAATAGCAAGAGACAAAAAAGATGTAAAATGGTATTGTCTACAACATAGGCCATATACGATATTACACAAAGACATATTACTGGAGATTTGTTGCTTCCCCCTATTTTGCTCTTAGTGGAAAATAATTCTATCACCTGAAACCAAAAATGCATGGGACGAAAAAAAATCATAATATCATGTTGGTTTCCAAACCTACAAGACGTAAAAAATATAATAAAAGAATTAAAAAATTTTTTTTTTGGAAATTTCATTCGAATCAATTTTTAAGTTATTCGTGGGACATAGAAAAATTTCGGCCAAAAAGTACAAAATCATTAATAACTCCCTAATTAAACGTCGTATGATGAAATAGCAAGAGACAAAAAAGATGTAATGTGTGATTGTCTACAACATAGGCCATGTACAATATCACACTCAGAGAAAAAATTCGGCCAAAAAGTACAAAATCATTAATAACTCCGTAATTAAACGTCGTATGATTAAATAGCAAGAGACAAAAAAGATGTAATGTGTGATTGTCTACAACATAGGCCATGCACAATATCACACTCAGAAATATTACTGGAGATATGTAGCTTCCCCCTAATTTCTTTGTCTTTTGTAGGGTTGAAAATTAAAAAATGTACCTTTTCGGAATTTTTCTGTTGGTTGCAAGGTGAAAGGAGTGTTTTTGCCAAATATCAAGTTTGTAACTCATTTGGAAGTGGGTAAACATTTATGTCAGTGAGTGAGTCAGTCAGTCAGCCATGTGGTTTTATATAATATAGATGAGCATGGGACCTAGTGGAAAATAATTCTATCACCTGAAACCAAAAATGCATGGGTCGAAAAAATACATCAAAATATCATGTTGGTTTCCGACCCTACAAGACGTAAAAAATATAATAAAAGTATTAAAAAAAACTATTTTTCGAAATTTCATTCCAATCAATTTTTAACTTATTCGTGGAACTTAGAATATTTCGGCCAAAAAGTAAAAAACATTAATAACTCCCTTATTGTTTGTCGTATGATGAAATAGCAAGAGGCAAAAAAGATGTAAAATGGTATTGTCTACAACATAGGCCATATACGATATTACACAAAGACATATTACTGGAGATTTGTTGCTTCCCCCTATTTTGCTCTTAGTGGAAAATAATTCTATCACCTGAAACCAAAAATGCATGGGACGAAAAAAAAATCATAATATCATGTTGGTTTCCAAACCTACAAGACGTAAAAAATATAATAAAAGAATTAAAAAAATTTTTTTTGGAAATTTCATTCGAATCAATTTTTAAGTTATTCGTGGGACATAGAAAAATTTCGGCCAAAAAGTACAAAATCATTAATAACTCCCTAATTAAACGTCGTATGATGAAATAGCAAGAGACAAAAAAGATGTAATGTGTGATTGTCTACAACATAGGCCATGTACAATATCACACTCAGAGAAAAAATTCGGCCAAAAAGTACAAAATCATTAATAACTCCGTAATTAAACGTCGTATGATTAAATAGCAAGAGACAAAAAAGATGTAATGTGTGATTGTCTACAACATTGGCCATGCACAATATCACACTCAGAAATATTACTGGAGATATGTAGCTTCCCCCTAATTTCTTTGTCTTTTGTAGGGTTGAAAATTAAAAAATGTACCTTTTCGGAATTTTTCTGTTGGTTGCAAGGTGAAAGGAGTGTTTTTGCCAAATATCAAGTTTGTAACTCATTTGGAAGTGGGTAAACATTTATGTCAGTGAGTGAGTCAGTCAGCCATGTGGTTTTATATAATATAGATGAGCATGGGACCTAGTGGAAAATAATTCTATCACCTGAAAACAAAAATGCATGGGTCGAAAAAATACATCAAAATATCATGTTGGTTTCCGACCTACAAGACGTAAAAAAATATAATAAAAGTATTAAAAAAAACTATTTTTCGAAATTTCATACCAATCAATTTTTAACTTATTCGTGGAACTTAGAATATTTCGGCCAAAAAGTAAAAAACATTAATAACTCCCTTATTGTTTGTCGTATGATGAAATAGCAAGAGACAAAAAAGATGTAAAATGGTATTGTCTACAACATAGGCCATATACGATATTACACAAAGACATATTACTGGAGATTTGTTGCTTCCCCCTATTTTGCTCTTAGTGGAAAATAATTCTATCACCTGAAACCAAAAATGCATGGGACGAAAAAAAATCATAATATCATGTTGGTTTCCAAACCTAAAAGACGTAAAAAAAATATTTTTGGAAATTTCATTCGAATCAATTTTTAAGTTATTCGTGGGACATAGAAAAATTTCGGCCAAAAAGTACAAAATCATTAATAACTCCCTAATTAAACGTCGTATGATGAAATAGCAAGAGACAAAAAAAAATGTAATGTGTGATTGTCTACAACATAGGCCATGTACAATATCACACTCAGAGAAACATTTCGGCCAAAAAGTACAAAATCATTAATAACTCCGTAATTAAACGTCGTATGATGAAATAGCAAGAGACAAAAAAGATGTAAAGTGTTAATGTCTACAACATAGGCCATGTACAATATCACACTCAGAGAAAAATTTCGGCCAAAAAGTACAAAATCATTAATAACTCCGTAATTAAACGGCGTATGATTAAATAGCAAGAGACAAAAAAGATGTAATGTGTGATTGTCTACAACATAGGCCATGCACAATATCACACTCAGAAATATTACTGGAGATATGTAGCTTCCCCCTAATTTCTTTGTCTTTTGTAGGATTGAAAATTAAAAAATGTACCTTTTCGGAATTTTTCTGTTGGTTGCAAGGTGAAAGGAGTGTTTTTGCCAAATATCAAGTTTGTAACTCATTTGGAAATGGGTAAACATTTATGTCAGTGAGTGAGTCAGTCAGTCAGCCATGTGGTTTTATATAATATAGATGAGCATGGGACCTAGTGGAAAATAATTCTATCACCTGAAAACAAAAATGCATGGGTCGAAAAAATACATCAAAATATCATGTTGGTTTCCAAACCTAAAAGACGTAAAAAAAATATTTTTGGAAATTTCATTCGAATCAATTTTTAAGTTATTCGTGGGACATAGAAAAATTTCGGCCAAAAAGTACAAAATCATTAATAACTCCCTAATTAAACGTCGTATGATGAAATAGCAAGAGACAAAAAAAAATGTAATGTGTGATTGTCTACAACATAGGCCATGTACAATATCACACTCAGAGAAACATTTCGGCCAAAAAGTACAAAATCATTAATAACTCCCTAATTAAACGTCGTATGATGAAATAGCAAGAGACAAAAAAGATGTAATGTGTGATTGTCTACAACATAGGCCATGTACAATATCACACTCAGAGAAAAAATTCGGCCAAAAAGTACAAAATCATTAATAACTCCGTAATTAAACGTCGTATGATTAAATAGGAAGATACAAAAAAGATGTAATGTGTGATTGTCTACAACATAGGCCATGCACAATATCACACTCAGAAATATTACTGGAGATATGTAGCTTCCCCCTAATTTCTTTGTCTTTTGTAGGGTTGAAAATTAAAAAATGTACCTTTTCGGAATTTTTCTGTTGGTTGCAAGGTGAAAGGAGTGTTTTTGCCAAATATCAAGTTTGTAACTCATTTGGAAGTGGGTAAACATTTATGTCAGTGAGTGAGTCAGTCAGCCATGTGGTTTTATATAATATAGATGAGCATGGGACCTAGTGGAAAATAATTCTATCACCTGAAAACAAAAATGCATGGGTCGAAAAAATACATCAAAATATCATGTTGGTTTCCGACCCTACAAGACGTAAAAAATATAATAAAAGTATTAAAAAAACTATTTTTCGAAATTTCATTCCAATCAATTTTTAACTTATTCGTGGAACTTAGAATATTTCGGCCAAAAAGTAAAAAACATTAATAACTCCCTTATTGTTTGTCGTATGATGAAATAGCGAGAGACAAAAAAGATGTAAAATGGTATTGTCTACAACATAGGCCATATACGATATTACACAAAGACATATTACTGGAGATTTGTTGCTTCCCCCTATTTTGCTCTTAGTGGAAAATAATTCTATCACCTGAAACCAAAAATGCATGGGACGAAAAAAAAATCATAATATCATGTTGGTTTCCAAACCTAAAAGACGTAAAAAAAATATTTTTGGAAATTTCATTCGAATCAATTTTTAAGTTATTCGTGGGACATAGATAAATTTCGGCCAAAAAGTACAAAATCATTAATAACTCCCTAATTAAACGTCGTATGATGAAATAGCAAGAGACAAAAAAAATGTAATGTGTGATTGTCTACAACATAGGCCATGTACAATATCACACTCAGAGAAACATTTCGGCCAAAAAGTACAAAATCATTAATAACTCCGTAATTAAACGTCGTATGATGAAATAGCAAGAGACAAAAAAGATGTAAAGTGTTAATGTCTACAACATAGGCCATGTACAATATCACACTCAGAGAAAAATTTCGGCCAAAAAGTACAAAATCATTAATAACTCCGTAATTAAACGTCGTATGATTAAATAGCAAGAGACAAAAAAGATGTAATGTGTGATTGTCTACAACATAGGCCATGCACAATATCACACTCAGAAATATTACTGGAGATATGTAGCTTCCCCCTAATTTCTTTGTCTTTTGTAGGGTTGAAAATTAAAAAATGTACCTTTTCGGAATTTTTCTGTTGGTTGCAAGGTGAAAGGAGTGTTTTTGCCAAATATCAAGTTTGTAACTCATTTGGAAGTGGGTAAACATTTATGTCAGTGAGTGAGTCAGTCAGCCATGTGGTTTTATATAATATAGATGAGCATGGGACCTAGTGGAAAATAATTCTATCACCTGAAAACAAAAATGCATGGGTCGAAAAAATACATCAAAATATCATGTTGGTTTCCGACCCTACAAGACGTAAAAAATATAATAAAAGTATTAAAAAAACTATTTTTCGAAATTTCATTCCAATCAATTTTTAACTTATTCGTGGAACTTAGAATATTTCGGCCAAAAAGTAAAAAACATTAATAACTCCCTTATTGTTTGTCGTATGATGAAATAGCGAGAGACAAAAAAGATGTAAAATGGTATTGTCTACAACATAGGCCATATACGATATTACACAAAGACATATTACTGGAGATTTGTTGCTTCCCCCTATTTTGCTCTTAGTGGAAAATAATTCTATCACCTGAAACCAAAAATGCATGGGACGAAAAAAAAATCATAATATCATGTTGGTTTCCAAACCTAAAAGACGTAAAAAAAATATTTTTGGAAATTTCATTCGAATCAATTTTTAAGTTATTCGTGGGACATAGATAAATTTCGGCCAAAAAGTACAAAATCATTAATAACTCCCTAATTAAACGTCGTATGATGAAATAGCAAGAGACAAAAAAGATGTAATGTGTGATTGTCTACAACATAGGCCATGTACAATATCACACTCAGAGAAAAAATTCGGCCAAAAAGTACAAAATCATTAATAACTCCGTAATTAAACGTCGTATGATTAAATAGCAAGAGACAAAAAAGATGTAATGTGTGATTGTCTACAACATAGGCCATGCACAATATCACACTCAGAAATATTACTGGAGATATGTAGCTTCCCCCTAATTTCTTTGTCTTTTGTAGGGTTGAAAATTAAAAAATGTACCTTTTCGGAATTTTTCTGTTGGTTGCAAGGTGAAAGGAGTGTTTTTGCCAAATATCAAGTTTGTAACTCATTTGGAAGTGGGTAAACATTTATGTCAGTGAGTGAGTCAGTCAGTCAGCCATGTGGTTTTATATAATATAGATGAGCATGGGACCTAGTGGAAAATAATTCTATCACCTGAAAACAAAAATGCATGGGTCGAAAAAATACATCAAAATATCATGTTGGTTTCCGACCTACAAGACGTAAAAAAATATAATAAAAGTATTAAAAAAACTATTTTTCGAAATTTCATACCAATCAATTTTTAACTTATTCGTGGAACTTAGAATATTTCGGCCAAAAAGTAAAAAACATTAATAACTCCCTTATTGTTTGTCGTATGATGAAATAGCAAGAGACAAAAAAGATGTAAAATGGTATTGTCTACAACATAGGCCATATACGATATTTCACAAAGACATATTACTGGAGATTTGTTGCTTCCCCCTATTTTGCTCTTAGTGGAAAATAATTCTATCACCTGAAACCAAAAATGCATGGGACGAAAAAAAATCATAATATCATGTTGGTTTCCAAACCTAAAAGACGTAAAAAAAATATTTTTGGAAATTTCATTCGAATCAATTTTTAAGTTATTCGTGGGACATAGAAAAATTTCGGCCAAAAAGTACAAAATCATTAATAACTCCCTAATTAAACGTCGTATGATGAAATAGCAAGAGACAAAAAAAAATGTAATGTGTGATTGTCTACAACATAGGCCATGTACAATATCACACTCAGAGAAACATTTCGGCCAAAAAGTACAAAATCATTAATAACTCCCTAATTAAACGTCGTATGATGAAATAGCAAGAGACAAAAAAGATGTAATGTGTGATTGTCTACAACATAGGCCATGTACAATATCACACTCAGAGAAAAAATTCGGCCAAAAAGTACAAAATCATTAATAACTCCGTAATTAAACGTCGTATGATTAAATAGGAAGATACAAAAAAGATGTAATGTGTGATTGTCTACAACATAGGCCATGCACAATATCACACTCAGAAATATTACTGGAGATATGTAGCTTCCCCCTAATTTCTTTGTCTTTTGTAGGGTTGAAAATTAAAAAATGTACCTTTTCGGAATTTTTCTGTTGGTTGCAAGGTGAAAGGAGTGTTTTTGCCAAATATCAAGTTTGTAACTCATTTGGAAGTGGGTAAACATTTATGTCAGTGAGTGAGTCAGTCAGCCATGTGGTTTTATATAATATAGATGAGCATGGGACCTAGTGGAAAATAATTCTATCACCTGAAAACAAAAATGCATGGGTCGAAAAAATACATCAAAATATCATGTTGGTTTCCGACCCTACAAGACGTAAAAAATATAATAAAAGTATTAAAAAAACTATTTTTCGAAATTTCATTCCAATCAATTTTTAACTTATTCGTGGAACTTAGAATATTTCGGCCAAAAAGTAAAAAACATTAATAACTCCCTTATTGTTTGTCGTATGATGAAATAGCGAGAGACAAAAAAGATGTAAAATGGTATTGTCTACAACATAGGCCATATACGATATTACACAAAGACATATTACTGGAGATTTGTTGCTTCCCCCTATTTTGCTCTTAGTGGAAAATAATTCTATCACCTGAAACCAAAAATGCATGGGACGAAAAAAAAATCATAATATCATGTTGGTTTCCAAACCTAAAAGACGTAAAAAAAATATTTTTGGAAATTTCATTCGAATCAATTTTTAAGTTATTCGTGGGACATAGATAAATTTCGGCCAAAAAGTACAAAATCATTAATAACTCCCTAATTAAACGTCGTATGATGAAATAGCAAGAGACAAAAAAAATGTAATGTGTGATTGTCTACAACATAGGCCATGTACAATATCACACTCAGAGAAACATTTCGGCCAAAAAGTACAAAATCATTAATAACTCCGTAATTAAACGTCGTATGATGAAATAGCAAGAGACAAAAAAGATGTAAAGTGTTAATGTCTACAACATAGGCCATGTACAATATCACACTCAGAGAAAAATTTCGGCCAAAAAGTACAAAATCATTAATAACTCCGTAATTAAACGTCGTATGATTAAATAGCAAGAGACAAAAAAGATGTAATGTGTGAATGTCTACAACATAGGCCATGCACAATATCACACTCAGAAATATTACTGGAGATATGTAGCTTCCCCCTAATTTCTTTGTCTTTTGTAGGATTGAAAATTAAAAAATGTACCTTTTCGGAATTTTTCTGTTGGTTGCAAGGTGAAAGGAGTGTTTTTGCCAAATATCAAGTTTGTAACTCATTTGGAAGTGGGTAAACATTTATGTCAGTGAGTGAGTCAGTCAGTCAGCCATGTGGTTTTATATAATATAGATGAGCATGGGACCTAGTGGAAAATAATTCTATCACCTGAAAACAAAAATGCATGGGTCGAAAAAATACATCAAAATATCATGTTGGTTTCCGACCCTACAAGACGTAAAAAATATAATAAAAGTATTAAAAAAAACTATTTTTCGAAATTTCATTCCAATCAATTTTTAACTTATTCGTGGAACTTAGAATATTTCGGCCAAAAAGTAAAAAACATTAATAACTCCCTTATTGTTTGTCGTATTATGAAATAGCAAGAGACAAAAAAGATGTAAAATGGTATTGTCTACAACATAGGCCATATACGATATTACACAAAGACATATTACTGGAGATTTGTTGCTTCCCCCTATTTTGCTCTTAGTGGAAAATAATTCTATCACCTGAAACCAAAAATGCATGGGACGAAAAAAAATCATAATATCATGTTGGTTTCCAAACCTACAAGACGTAAAAAATATAATAAAAGAATTAAAAAATTTTTTTTTTGGAAATTTCATTCGAATCAATTTTTAAGTTATTCGTGGGACATAGAAAAATTTCGGCCAAAAAGTACAAAATCATTAATAACTCCCTAATTAAACGTCGTATGATGAAATAGCAAGAGACAAAAAAGATGTAATGTGTGATTGTCTACAACATAGGCCATGTACAATATCACACTCAGAGAAAAAATTCGGCCAAAAAGTACAAAATCATTAATAACTCCGTAATTAAACGTCGTATGATTAAATAGCAAGAGACAAAAAAGATGTAATGTGTGATTGTCTACAACATAGGCCATGCACAATATCACACTCAGAAATATTACTGGAGATATGTAGCTTCCCCCTAATTTCTTTGTCTTTTGTAGGGTTGAAAATTAAAAAATGTACCTTTTCGGAATTTTTCTGTTGGTTGCAAGGTGAAAGGAGTGTTTTTGCCAAATATCAAGTTTGTAACTCATTTGGAAGTGGGTAAACATTTATGTCAGTGAGTGAGTCAGTCAGTCAGCCATGTGGTTTTATATAATATAGATGAGCATGGGACCTAGTGGAAAATAATTCTATCACCTGAAACCAAAAATGCATGGGTCGAAAAAATACATCAAAATATCATGTTGGTTTCCGACCCTACAAGACGTAAAAAATATAATAAAAGTATTAAAAAAAACTATTTTTCGAAATTTCATTCCAATCAATTTTTAACTTATTCGTGGAACTTAGAATATTTCGGCCAAAAAGTAAAAAACATTAATAACTCCCTTATTGTTTGTCGTATGATGAAATAGCAAGAGACAAAAAAGATGTAAAATGGTATTGTCTACAACATAGGCCATATACGATATTACACAAAGACATATTACTGGAGATTTGTTGCTTCCCCCTATTTTGCTCTTAGTGGAAAATAATTCTATCACCTGAAACCAAAAATGCATGGGACGAAAAAAAAATCATAATATCATGTTGGTTTCCAAACCTACAAGACGTAAAAAATATAATAAAAGAATTAAAAAAATTTTTTTTGGAAATTTCATTCGAATCAATTTTTAAGTTATTCGTGGGACATAGAAAAATTTCGGCCAAAAAGTACAAAATCATTAATAACTCCCTAATTAAACGTCGTATGATGAAATAGCAAGAGACAAAAAAGATGTAATGTGTGATTGTCTACAACATAGGCCATGTACAATATCACACTCAGAGAAAAAATTCGGCCAAAAAGTACAAAATCATTAATAACTCCGTAATTAAACGTCGTATGATTAAATAGCAAGAGACAAAAAAGATGTAATGTGTGATTGTCTACAACATAGGCCATGCACAATATCACACTCAGAAATATTACTGGAGATATGTAGCTTCCCCCTAATTTCTTTGTCTTTTGTAGGGTTGAAAATTAAAAAATGTACCTTTCCGGAATTTTTCTGTTGGTTGCAAGGTGAAAGGAGTGTTTTTGCCAAATATCAAGTTTGTAACTCATTTGGAAGTGGGTAAACATTTATGTCAGTGAGTGAGTCAGTCAGCCATGTGGTTTTATATAATATAGATGAGCATGGGACCTAGTGGAAAATAATTCTATCACCTGAAAACAAAAATGCATGGGTCGAAAAAATACATCAAAATATCATGTTGGTTTCCGACCTACAAGACGTAAAAAAATATAATAAAAGTATTAAAAAAAACTATTTTTCGAAATTTCATACCAATCAATTTTTAACTTATTCGTGGAACTTAGAATATTTCGGCCAAAAAGTAAAAAACATTAATAACTCCCTTATTGTTTGTCGTATGATGAAATAGCAAGAGACAAAAAAGATGTAAAATGGTATTGTCTACAACATAGGCCATATACGATATTACACAAAGACATATTACTGGAGATTTGTTGCTTCCCCCTATTTTGCTCTTAGTGGAAAATAATTCTATCACCTGAAACCAAAAATGCATGGGACGAAAAAAAATCATAATATCATGTTGGTTTCCAAACCTAAAAGACGTAAAAAAAATATTTTTGGAAATTTCATTCGAATCAATTTTTAAGTTATTCGTGGGACATAGAAAAATTTCGGCCAAAAAGTACAAAATCATTAATAACTCCCTAATTAAACGTCGTATGATGAAATAGCAAGAGACAAAAAAAAATGTAATGTGTGATTGTCTACAACATAGGCCATGTACAATATCACACTCAGAGAAACATTTCGGCCAAAAAGTACAAAATCATTAATAACTCCGTAATTAAACGTCGTATGATGAAATAGCAAGAGACAAAAAAGATGTAAAGTGTTAATGTCTACAACATAGGCCATGTACAATATCACACTCAGAGAAAAATTTCGGCCAAAAAGTACAAAATCATTAATAACTCCGTAATTAAACGGCGTATGATTAAATAGCAAGAGACAAAAAAGATGTAATGTGTGATTGTCTACAACATAGGCCATGCACAATATCACACTCAGAAATATTACTGGAGATATGTAGCTTCCCCCTAATTTCTTTGTCTTTTGTAGGATTGAAAATTAAAAAATGTACCTTTTCGGAATTTTTCTGTTGGTTGCAAGGTGAAAGGAGTGTTTTTGCCAAATATCAAGTTTGTAACTCATTTGGAAATGGGTAAACATTTATGTCAGTGAGTGAGTCAGTCAGTCAGCCATGTGGTTTTATATAATATAGATGAGCATGGGACCTAGTGGAAAATAATTCTATCACCTGAAAACAAAAATGCATGGGTCGAAAAAATACATCAAAATATCATGTTGGTTTCCAAACCTAAAAGACGTAAAAAAAATATTTTTGGAAATTTCATTCGAATCAATTTTTAAGTTATTCGTGGGACATAGAAAAATTTCGGCCAAAAAGTACAAAATCATTAATAACTCCCTAATTAAACGTCGTATGATGAAATAGCAAGAGACAAAAAAAAATGTAATGTGTGATTGTCTACAACATAGGCCATGTACAATATCACACTCAGAGAAACATTTCGGCCAAAAAGTACAAAATCATTAATAACTCCCTAATTAAACGTCGTATGATGAAATAGCAAGAGACAAAAAAGATGTAATGTGTGATTGTCTACAACATAGGCCATGTACAATATCACACTCAGAGAAAAAATTCGGCCAAAAAGTACAAAATCATTAATAACTCCGTAATTAAACGTCGTATGATTAAATAGGAAGATACAAAAAAGATGTAATGTGTGATTGTCTACAACATAGGCCATGCACAATATCACACTCAGAAATATTACTGGAGATATGTAGCTTCCCCCTATTTTCTTTGTCTTTTGTAGGGTTGAAAATTAAAAAATGTACCTTTTCGGAATTTTTCTGTTGGTTGCAAGGTGAAAGGAGTGTTTTTGCCAAATATCAAGTTTGTAACTCATTTGGAAGTGGGTAAACATTTATGTCAGTGAGTGAGTCAGTCAGCCATGTGGTTTTATATAATATAGATGAGCATGGGACCTAGTGGAAAATAATTCTATCACCTGAAAACAAAAATGCATGGGTCGAAAAAATACATCAAAATATCATGTTGGTTTCCGACCCTACAAGACGTAAAAAATATAATAAAAGTATTAAAAAAACTATTTTTCGAAATTTCATTCCAATCAATTTTTAACTTATTCGTGGAACTTAGAATATTTCGGCCAAAAAGTAAAAAACATTAATAACTCCCTTATTGTTTGTCGTATGATGAAATAGCGAGAGACAAAAAAGATGTAAAATGGTATTGTCTACAACATAGGCCATATACGATATTACACAAAGACATATTACTGGAGATTTGTTGCTTCCCCCTATTTTGCTCTTAGTGGAAAATAATTCTATCACCTGAAACCAAAAATGCATGGGACGAAAAAAAAAATCATAATATCATGTTGGTTTCCAAACCTAAAAGACGTAAAAAAAATATTTTTGGAAATTTCATTCGAATCAATTTTTAAGTTATTCGTGGGACATAGATAAATTTCGGCCAAAAAGTACAAAATCATTAATAACTCCCTAATTAAACGTCGTATGATGAAATAGCAAGAGACAAAAAAAATGTAATGTGTGATTGTCTACAACATAGGCCATGTACAATATCACACTCAGAGAAACATTTCGGCCAAAAAGTACAAAATCATTAATAACTCCGTAATTAAACGTCGTATGATGAAATAGCAAGAGACAAAAAAGATGTAAAGTGTTAATGTCTACAACATAGGCCATGTACAATATCACACTCAGAGAAAAATTTCGGCCAAAAAGTACAAAATCATTAATAACTCCGTAATTAAACGTCGTATGATTAAATAGCAAGAGACAAAAAAGATGTAATGTGTGAATGTCTACAACATAGGCCATGCACAATATCACACTCAGAAATATTACTGGAGATATGTAGCTTCCCCCTAATTTCTTTGTCTTTTGTAGGATTGAAAATTAAAAAATGTACCTTTTCGGAATTTTTCTGTTGGTTGCAAGGTGAAAGGAGTGTTTTTGCCAAATATCAAGTTTGTAACTCATTTGGAAGTGGGTAAACATTTATGTCAGTGAGTGAGTCAGTCAGTCAGCCATGTGGTTTTATATAATATAGATGAGCATGGGACCTAGTGGAAAATAATTCTATCACCTGAAAACAAAAATGCATGGGTCGAAAAAATACATCAAAATATCATGTTGGTTTCCGACCCTACAAGACGTAAAAAATATAATAAAAGTATTAAAAAAAACTATTTTTCGAAATTTCATTCCAATCAATTTTTAACTTATTCGTGGAACTTAGAATATTTCGGCCAAAAAGTAAAAAACATTAATAACTCCCTTATTGTTTGTCGTATTATGAAATAGCAAGAGACAAAAAAGATGTAAAATGGTATTGTCTACAACATAGGCCATATACGATATTACACAAAGACATATTACTGGAGATTTGTTGCTTCCCCCTATTTTGCTCTTAGTGGAAAATAATTCTATCACCTGAAACCAAAAATGCATGGGACGAAAAAAAATCATAATATCATGTTGGTTTCCAAACCTACAAGACGTAAAAAATATAATAAAAGAATTAAAAAATTTTTTTTTTGGAAATTTCATTCGAATCAATTTTTAAGTTATTCGTGGGACATAGAAAAATTTCGGCCAAAAAGTACAAAATCATTAATAACTCCCTAATTAAACGTCGTATGATGAAATAGCAAGAGACAAAAAAGATGTAATGTGTGATTGTCTACAACATAGGCCATGTACAATATCACACTCAGAGAAAAAATTCGGCCAAAAAGTACAAAATCATTAATAACTCCGTAATTAAACGTCGTATGATTAAATAGCAAGAGACAAAAAAGATGTAATGTGTGATTGTCTACAACATAGGCCATGCACAATATCACACTCAGAAATATTACTGGAGATATGTAGCTTCCCCCTAATTTCTTTGTCTTTTGTAGGGTTGAAAATTAAAAAATGTACCTTTTCGGAATTTTTCTGTTGGTTGCAAGGTGAAAGGAGTGTTTTTGCCAAATATCAAGTTTGTAACTCATTTGGAAGTGGGTAAACATTTATGTCAGTGAGTGAGTCAGTCAGTCAGCCATGTGGTTTTATATAATATAGATGAGCATGGGACCTAGTGGAAAATAATTCTATCACCTGAAACCAAAAATGCATGGGTCGAAAAAATACATCAAAATATCATGTTGGTTTCCGACCCTACAAGACGTAAAAAATATAATAAAAGTATTAAAAAAAACTATTTTTCGAAATTTCATTCCAATCAATTTTTAACTTATTCGTGGAACTTAGAATATTTCGGCCAAAAAGTAAAAAACATTAATAACTCCCTTATTGTTTGTCGTATGATGAAATAGCAAGAGACAAAAAAGATGTAATGTGTGATTGTCTACAACATAGGCCATGTACAATATCACACTCAGAGAAAAAATTCGGCCAAAAAGTACAAAATCATTAATAACTCCGTAATTAAACGTCGTATGATTAAATAGCAAGAGACAAAAAAGATGTAATGTGTGATTGTCTACAACATAGGCCATGCACAATATCACACTCAGAAATATTACTGGAGATATGTAGCTTCCCCCTAATTTCTTTGTCTTTTGTAGGGTTGAAAATTAAAAAATGTACCTTTCCGGAATTTTTCTGTTGGTTGCAAGGTGAAAGGAGTGTTTTTGCCAAATATCAAGTTTGTAACTCATTTGGAAGTGGGTAAACATTTATGTCAGTGAGTGAGTCAGTCAGCCATGTGGTTTTATATAATATAGATGAGCATGGGACCTAGTGGAAAATAATTCTATCACCTGAAAACAAAAATGCATGGGTCGAAAAAATACATCAAAATATCATGTTGGTTTCCGACCTACAAGACGTAAAAAAATATAATAAAAGTATTAAAAAAAACTATTTTTCGAAATTTCATACCAATCAATTTTTAACTTATTCGTGGAACTTAGAATATTTCGGCCAAAAAGTAAAAAACATTAATAACTCCCTTATTGTTTGTCGTATGATGAAATAGCAAGAGACAAAAAAGATGTAAAATGGTATTGTCTACAACATAGGCCATATACGATATTACACAAAGACATATTACTGGAGATTTGTTGCTTCCCCCTATTTTGCTCTTAGTGGAAAATAATTCTATCACCTGAAACCAAAAATGCATGGGACGAAAAAAAATCATAATATCATGTTGGTTTCCAAACCTAAAAGACGTAAAAAAAATATTTTTGGAAATTTCATTCGAATCAATTTTTAAGTTATTCGTGGGACATAGAAAAATTTCGGCCAAAAAGTACAAAATCATTAATAACTCCCTAATTAAACGTCGTATGATGAAATAGCAAGAGACAAAAAAAAATGTAATGTGTGATTGTCTACAACATAGGCCATGTACAATATCACACTCAGAGAAACATTTCGGCCAAAAAGTACAAAATCATTAATAACTCCGTAATTAAACGTCGTATGATGAAATAGCAAGAGACAAAAAAGATGTAAAGTGTTAATGTCTACAACATAGGCCATGTACAATATCACACTCAGAGAAAAATTTCGGCCAAAAAGTACAAAATCATTAATAACTCCGTAATTAAACGGCGTATGATTAAATAGCAAGAGACAAAAAAGATGTAATGTGTGATTGTCTACAACATAGGCCATGCACAATATCACACTCAGAAATATTACTGGAGATATGTAGCTTCCCCCTAATTTCTTTGTCTTTTGTAGGATTGAAAATTAAAAAATGTACCTTTTCGGAATTTTTCTGTTGGTTGCAAGGTGAAAGGAGTGTTTTTGCCAAATATCAAGTTTGTAACTCATTTGGAAATGGGTAAACATTTATGTCAGTGAGTGAGTCAGTCAGTCAGCCATGTGGTTTTATATAATATAGATGAGCATGGGACCTAGTGGAAAATAATTCTATCACCTGAAAACAAAAATGCATGGGTCGAAAAAATACATCAAAATATCATGTTGGTTTCCGACCCTACAAGACGTAAAAAATATAATAAAAGTATTAAAAAAAACTATTTTTCGAAATTTCATTCCAATCAATTTTTAACTTATTCGTGGAACTTAGAATATTTCGGCCAAAAAGTAAAAAACATTAATAACTCCCTTATTGTTTGTCGTATTATGAAATAGCAAGAGACAAAAAAGATGTAAAATGGTATTGTCTACAACATAGGCCATATACGATATTACACAAAGACATATTACTGGAGATTTGTTGCTTCCCCCTATTTTGCTCTTTGTGGAAAATAATTCTATCACCTGAAACCAAAAATGCATGGGACGAAAAAAAATCATAATATCATGTTGGTTTCCAAACCTACAAGACGTAAAAAATATAATAAAAGAATTAAAAAAATTTTTTTTGGAAATTTCATTCGAATCAATTTTTAAGTTATTCGTGGGACATAGAAAAATTTCGGCCAAAAAGTACAAAATCATTAATAACTCCCTAATTAAACGTCGTATGATGAAATAGCAAGAGACAAAAAAGATGTAATGTGTGATTGTCTACAACATAGGCCATGTACAATATCACACTCAGAGAAAAAATTCGGCCAAAAAGTACAAAATCATTAATAACTCCGTAATTAAACGTCGTATGATTAAATAGGAAGATACAAAAAAGATGTAATGTGTGATTGTCTACAACATAGGCCATGCACAATATCACACTCAGAAATATTACTGGAGATATGTAGCTTCCCCCTAATTTCTTTGTCTTTTGTAGGGTTGAAAATTAAAAAATGTACCTTTTCGGAATTTTTCTGTTGGTTGCAAGGTGAAAGGAGTGTTTTTGCCAAATATCAAGTTTCTAACTCATTTGGAAGTGGGTAAACATTTATGTCAGTGAGTGAGTCAGTCAGCCATGTGGTTTTATATAATATAGATGAGCATGGGACCTAGTGGAAAATAATTCTATCACCTGAAAACAAAAATGCATGGGTCGAAAAAATACATCAAAATATCATGTTGGTTTCCGACCCTACAAGACGTAAAAAATATAATAAAAGTATTAAAAAAACTATTTTTCGAAATTTCATTCCAATCAATTTTTAACTTATTCGTGGAACTTAGAATATTTCGGCCAAAAAGTAAAAAACATTAATAACTCCCTTATTGTTTGTCGTATGATGAAATAGCGAGAGACAAAAAAGATGTAAAATGGTATTGTCTACAACATAGGCCATATACGATATTACACAAAGACATATTACTGGAGATTTGTTGCTTCCCCCTATTTTGCTCTTAGTGGAAAATAATTCTATCACCTGAAACCAAAAATGCATGGGACGAAAAAAAAATCATAATATCATGTTGGTTTCCAAACCTAAAAGACGTAAAAAAAATATTTTTGGAAATTTCATTCGAATCAATTTTTAAGTTATTCGTGGGACATAGATAAATTTCGGCCAAAAAGTACAAAATCATTAATAACTCCCTAATTAAACGTCGTATGATGAAATAGCAAGAGACAAAAAAAATGTAATGTGTGATTGTCTACAACATAGGCCATGTACAATATCACACTCAGAGAAACATTTCGGCCAAAAAGTACAAAATCATTAATAACTCCGTAATTAAACGTCGTATGATGAAATAGCAAGAGACAAAAAAGATGTAAAGTGTTAATGTCTACAACATAGGCCATGTACAATATCACACTCAGAGAAAAATTTCGGCCAAAAAGTACAAAATCATTAATAACTCCGTAATTAAACGTCGTATGATTAAATAGCAAGAGACAAAAAAGATGTAATGTGTGAATGTCTACAACATAGGCCATGCACAATATCACACTCAGAAATATTACTGGAGATATGTAGCTTCCCCCTAATTTCTTTGTCTTTTGTAGGATTGAAAATTAAAAAATGTACCTTTTCGGAATTTTTCTGTTGGTTGCAAGGTGAAAGGAGTGTTTTTGCCAAATATCAAGTTTGTAACTCATTTGGAAGTGGGTAAACATTTATGTCAGTGAGTGAGTCAGTCAGTCAGCCATGTGGTTTTATATAATATAGATGAGCATGGGACCTAGTGGAAAATAATTCTATCACCTGAAAACAAAAATGCATGGGTCGAAAAAATACATCAAAATATCATGTTGGTTTCCGACCCTACAAGACGTAAAAAATATAATAAAAGTATTAAAAAAAACTATTTTTCGAAATTTCATTCCAATCAATTTTTAACTTATTCGTGGAACTTAGAATATTTCGGCCAAAAAGTAAAAAACATTAATAACTCCCTTATTGTTTGTCGTATTATGAAATAGCAAGAGACAAAAAAGATGTAAAATGGTATTGTCTACAACATAGGCCATATACGATATTACACAAAGACATATTACTGGAGATTTGTTGCTTCCCCCTATTTTGCTCTTAGTGGAAAATAATTCTATCACCTGAAACCAAAAATGCATGGGACGAAAAAAAATCATAATATCATGTTGGTTTCCAAACCTACAAGACGTAAAAAATATAATAAAAGAATTAAAAAATTTTTTTTTTGGAAATTTCATTCGAATCAATTTTTAAGTTATTCGTGGGACATAGAAAAATTTCGGCCAAAAAGTACAAAATCATTAATAACTCCCTAATTAAACGTCGTATGATGAAATAGCAAGAGACAAAAAAGATGTAATGTGTGATTGTCTACAACATAGGCCATGTACAATATCACACTCAGAGAAAAAATTCGGCCAAAAAGTACAAAATCATTAATAACTCCGTAATTAAACGTCGTATGATTAAATAGCAAGAGACAAAAAAGATGTAATGTGTGATTGTCTACAACATAGGCCATGCACAATATCACACTCAGAAATATTACTGGAGATATGTAGCTTCCCCCTAATTTCTTTGTCTTTTGTAGGGTTGAAAATTAAAAAATGTACCTTTTCGGAATTTTTCTGTTGGTTGCAAGGTGAAAGGAGTGTTTTTGCCAAATATCAAGTTTGTAACTCATTTGGAAGTGGGTAAACATTTATGTCAGTGAGTGAGTCAGTCAGTCAGCCATGTGGTTTTATATAATATAGATGAGCATGGGACCTAGTGGAAAATAATTCTATCACCTGAAACCAAAAATGCATGGGTCGAAAAAATACATCAAAATATCATGTTGGTTTCCGACCCTACAAGACGTAAAAAATATAATAAAAGTATTAAAAAAAACTATTTTTCGAAATTTCATTCCAATCAATTTTTAACTTATTCGTGGAACTTAGAATATTTCGGCCAAAAAGTAAAAAACATTAATAACTCCCTTATTGTTTGTCGTATGATGAAATAGCAAGAGACAAAAAAGATGTAAAATGGTATTGTCTACAACATAGGCCATATACGATATTACACAAAGACATATTACTGGAGATTTGTTGCTTCCCCCTATTTTGCTCTTAGTGGAAAATAATTCTATCACCTGAAACCAAAAATGCATGGGACGAAAAAAAAATCATAATATCATGTTGGTTTCCAAACCTACAAGACGTAAAAAATATAATAAAAGAATTAAAAAAATTTTTTTTGGAAATTTCATTCGAATCAATTTTTAAGTTATTCGTGGGACATAGAAAAATTTCGGCCAAAAAGTACAAAATCATTAATAACTCCCTAATTAAACGTCGTATGATGAAATAGCAAGAGACAAAAAAGATGTAATGTGTGATTGTCTACAACATAGGCCATGTACAATATCACACTCAGAGAAAAAATTCGGCCAAAAAGTACAAAATCATTAATAACTCCGTAATTAAACGTCGTATGATTAAATAGCAAGAGACAAAAAAGATGTAATGTGTGATTGTCTACAACATAGGCCATGCACAATATCACACTCAGAAATATTACTGGAGATATGTAGCTTCCCCCTAATTTCTTTGTCTTTTGTAGGGTTGAAAATTAAAAAATGTACCTTTCCGGAATTTTTCTGTTGGTTGCAAGGTGAAAGGAGTGTTTTTGCCAAATATCAAGTTTGTAACTCATTTGGAAGTGGGTAAACATTTATGTCAGTGAGTGAGTCAGTCAGCCATGTGGTTTTATATAATATAGATGAGCATGGGACCTAGTGGAAAATAATTCTATCACCTGAAAACAAAAATGCATGGGTCGAAAAAATACATCAAAATATCATGTTGGTTTCCGACCTACAAGACGTAAAAAAATATAATAAAAGTATTAAAAAAAACTATTTTTCGAAATTTCATACCAATCAATTTTTAACTTATTCGTGGAACTTAGAATATTTCGGCCAAAAAGTAAAAAACATTAATAACTCCCTTATTGTTTGTCGTATGATGAAATAGCAAGAGACAAAAAAGATGTAAAATGGTATTGTCTACAACATAGGCCATATACGATATTACACAAAGACATATTACTGGAGATTTGTTGCTTCCCCCTATTTTGCTCTTAGTGGAAAATAATTCTATCACCTGAAACCAAAAATGCATGGGACGAAAAAAAATCATAATATCATGTTGGTTTCCAAACCTAAAAGACGTAAAAAAAATATTTTTGGAAATTTCATTCGAATCAATTTTTAAGTTATTCGTGGGACATAGAAAAATTTCGGCCAAAAAGTACAAAATCATTAATAACTCCCTAATTAAACGTCGTATGATGAAATAGCAAGAGACAAAAAAAATGTAATGTGTGATTGTCTACAACATAGGCCATGTACAATATCACACTCAGAGAAACATTTCGGCCAAAAAGTACAAAATCATTAATAACTCCGTAATTAAACGTCGTATGATGAAATAGCAAGAGACAAAAAAGATGTAAAGTGTTAATGTCTACAACATAGGCCATGTACAATATCACACTCAGAGAAAAATTTCGGCCAAAAAGTACAAAATCATTAATAACTCCGTAATTAAACGGCGTATGATTAAATAGCAAGAGACAAAAAAGATGTAATGTGTGATTGTCTACAACATAGGCCATGCACAATATCACACTCAGAAATATTACTGGAGATATGTAGCTTCCCCCTAATTTCTTTGTCTTTTGTAGGATTGAAAATTAAAAAATGTACCTTTTCGGAATTTTTCTGTTGGTTGCAAGGTGAAAGGAGTGTTTTTGCCAAATATCAAGTTTGTAACTCATTTGGAAATGGGTAAACATTTATGTCAGTGAGTGAGTCAGTCAGTCAGCCATGTGGTTTTATATAATATAGATGAGCATGGGACCTAGTGGAAAATAATTCTATCACCTGAAAACAAAAATGCATGGGTCGAAAAAATACATCAAAATATCATGTTGGTTTCCGACCCTACAAGACGTAAAAAATATAATAAAAGTATTAAAAAAAACTATTTTTCGAAATTTCATTCCAATCAATTTTTAACTTATTCGTGGAACTTAGAATATTTCGGCCAAAAAGTAAAAAACATTAATAACTCCCTTATTGTTTGTCGTATTATGAAATAGCAAGAGACAAAAAAGATGTAAAATGGTATTGTCTACAACATAGGCCATATACGATATTACACAAAGACATATTACTGGAGATTTGTTGCTTCCCCCTATTTTGCTCTTTGTGGAAAATAATTCTATCACCTGAAACCAAAAATGCATGGGACGAAAAAAAATCATAATATCATGTTGGTTTCCAAACCTACAAGACGTAAAAAATATAATAAAAGAATTAAAAAAATTTTTTTGGAAATTTCATTCGAATCAATTTTTAAGTTATTCGTGGGACATAGAAAAATTTCGGCCAAAAAGTACAAAATCATTAATAACTCCCTAATTAAACGTCGTATGATGAAATAGCAAGAGACAAAAAAGATGTAATGTGTGATTGTCTACAACATAGGCCATGTACAATATCACACTCAGAGAAAAAATTCGGCCAAAAAGTACAAAATCATTAATAACTCCGTAATTAAACGTCGTATGATTAAATAGCAAGAGACAAAAAAGATGTAATGTGTGATTGTCTACAACATAGGCCATGCACAATATCACACTCAGAAATATTACTGGAGATATGTAGCTTCCCCCTAATTTCTTTGTCTTTTGTAGGGTTGAAAATTAAAAAATGTACCTTTTCGGAATTTTTCTGTTGGTTGCAAGGTGAAAGGAGTGTTTTTGCCAAATATCAAGTTTGTAACTCATTTGGAAGTGGGTAAACATTTATGTCAGTGAGTGAGTCAGTCAGTCAGCCATGTGGTTTTATATAATATAGATGAGCATGGGACCTAGTGGAAAATAATTCTATCACCTGAAACCAAAAATGCATGGGTCGAAAAAATACATCAAAATATCATGTTGGTTTCCGACCCTACAAGACGTAAAAAATATAATAAAAGTATTAAAAAAAACTATTTTTCGAAATTTCATTCCAAACAATTTTTAACTTATTCGTGGAACTTAGAATATTTCGGCCAAAAAGTAAAAAACATTAATAACTCCCTTATTGTTTGTCGTATTATGAAATAGCAAGAGACAAAAAAGATGTAAAATGGTATTGTCTACAACATAGGCCATATACGATATTACACAAAGACATATTACTGGAGATTTGTTGCTTCCCCCTATTTTGCTCTTAGTGGAAAATAATTCTATCACCTGAAACCAAAAATGCATGGGACGAAAAAAAATCATAATATCATGTTGGTTTCCAAACCTACAAGACGTAAAAAATATAATAAAAGAATTAAAAAAAATTTTTTTGGAAATTTCATTCGAATCAATTTTTAAGTTATTCGTGGGACATAGAAAAATTTCGGCCAAAAAGTACAAAATCATTAATAACTCCCTAATTAAACGTCGTATGATGAAATAGCAAGAGACAAAAAAGATGTAATGTGTGATTGTCTACAACATAGGCCATGTACAATATCACACTCAGAGAAAAAATTCGGCCAAAAAGTACAAAATCATTAATAACTCCGTAATTAAACGTCGTATGATTAAATGGCAAGAGACAAAAAAGATGTAATGTGTGATTGTCTACAACATAGGCCATGCACAATATCACACTCAGAAATATTACTGGAGATATGTAGCTTCCCCCTAATTTCTTTGTCTTTTGTAGGGTTGAAAATTAAAAAATGTACCTTTTCGGAATTTTTCTGTTGGTTGCAAGGTGAAAGGAGTGTTTTTGCCAAATATCAAGTTTGTAACTCATTTGGAAGTGGGTAAACATTTATGTCAGTGAGTGAGTCAGTCAGCCATGTGGTTTTATATAATATAGATGAGCATGGGACCTAGTGGAAAATAATTCTATCACCTGAAAACAAAAATGCATGGGTCGAAAAAATACATCAAAATATCATGTTGGTTTCCGACCTACAAGACGTAAAAAAATATAATAAAAGTATTAAAAAAACTATTTTTCGAAATTTCATACCAATCAATTTTTAACTTATTCGTGGAACTTAGAATATTTCGGCCAAAAAGTAAAAAACATTAATAACTCCCTTATTGTTTGTCGTATGATGAAATAGCAAGAGACAAAATAGATGTAAAATGGTATTGTCTACAACATAGGCCATATACGATATTACACAAAGACATATTACTGGAGATTTGTTGCTTCCCCCTATTTTGCTCTTAGTGGAAAATAATTCTATCACCTGAAACCAAAAATGCATGGGACGAAAAAAAATCATAATATCATGTTGGTTTCCAAACCTAAAAGACGTAAAAAAAATATTTTTGGAAATTTCATTCGAATCAATTTTTAAGTTATTCGTGGGACATAGAAAAATTTCGGCCAAAAAGTACAAAATCATTAATAACTCCCTAATTAAACGTCGTATGATGAAATAGCATGAGACAAAAAAAAATGTAATGTGTGATTGTCTACAACATAGGCCATGTACAATATCACACTCAGAGAAACATTTCGGCCAAAAAGTACAAAATCATTAATAACTCCGTAATTAAACGTCGTATGATGAAATAGCAAGAGACAAAAAAGATGTAAAGTGTTAATGTCTACAACATAAGCCATGTACAATATCACACTCAGAGAAAAATTTCGGCCAAAAAGTACAAAATCATTAATAACTCCGTAATTAAACGTCGTATGATTAAATAGCAAGAGACAAAAAAGATGTAATGTGTGATTGTCTACAACATAGGCCATGCACAATATCACACTCAGAAATATTACTGGAGATATGTAGCTTCCCCCTAATTTCTTTGTCTTTTGTAGGATTGAAAATTAAAAAATGTACCTTTTCGGAATTTTTCTGTTGGTTGCAAGGTGAAAGGAGTGTTTTTGCCAAATATCAAGTTTGTAACTCATTTGGAAGTGGGTAAACATTTATGTCAGTGAGTGAGTCAGTCAGTCAGCCATGTGGTTTTATATAATATAGATGAGCATGGGACCTAGTGGAAAATAATTCTATCACCTGAAAACAAAAATGCATGGGTCGAAAAAATACATCAAAATATCATGTTGGTTTCCGACCCTACAAGACGTAAAAAATATAATAAAAGTATTAAAAAAAACTATTTTTCGAAATTTCATTCCAATCAATTTTTAACTTATTCGTGGAACTTAGAATATTTCGGCCAAAAAGTAAAAAACATTAATAACTCCCTTATTGTTTGTCGTATTATGAAATAGCAAGAGACAAAAAAGATGTAAAATGGTATTGTCTACAACATAGGCCATATACGATATTACACAAAGACATATTACTGGAGATTTGTTGCTTCCCCCTATTTTGCTCTTTGTGGAAAATAATTCTATCACCTGAAACCAAAAATGCATGGGACGAAAAAAAATCATAATATCATGTTGGTTTCCAAACCTACAAGACGTAAAAAATATAATAAAAGAATTAAAAAAAATTTTTTTGGAAATTTCATTCGAATCAATTTTTAAGTTATTCGTGGGACATAGAAAAATTTCGGCCAAAAAGTACAAAATCATTAATAACTCCCTAATTAAACGTCGTATGATGAAATAGCAAGAGACAAAAAAGATGTAATGTGTGATTGTCTACAACATAGGCCATGCACAATATCACACTCAGAAATATTACTGGAGATATGTAGCTTCCCCCTAATTTCTTTGTCTTTTGTAGGGTTGAAAATTAAAAAATGTACCTTTTCGGAATTTTTCTGTTGGTTGCAAGGTGAAAGGAGTGTTTTTGCCAAATATCAAGTTTGTAACTCATTTGGAAGTGGGTAAACATTTATGTCAGTGAGTGAGTCAGTCAGTCAGCCATGTGGTTTTATATAATATAGATGAGCATGGGACCTAGTGGAAAATAATTCTATCACCTGAAAACAAAAATGCATGGGTCGAAAAAATACATCAAAATATCATGTTGGTTTCCGACCTACAAGACGTAAAAAAATATAATAAAAGTATTAAAAAAACTATTTTTCGAAATTTCATACCAATCAATTTTTAACTTATTCGTGGAACTTAGAATATTTCGGCCAAAAAGTAAAAAACATTAATAACTCCCTTATTGTTTGTCGTATGATGAAATAGCAAGAGACAAAAAAGATGTAAAATGGTATTGTCTACAACATAGGCCATATACTATATTACACAAAGACATATTACTGGAGATTTGTTGCTTCCCCCTATTTTGCTCTTAGTGGAAAATAATTCTATCACCTGAAACCAAAAATGCATGGGACGAAAAAAAATCATAATATCATGTTGGTTTCCAAACCTAAAAGACGTAAAAAAAATATTTTTGGAAATTTCATTCGAATCAATTTTTAAGTTATTCGTGGGACATAGAAAAATTTCGGCCAAAAAGTACAAAATCATTAATAACTCCCTAATTAAACGTCGTATGATGAAATAGCAAGAGACAAAAAAAAATGTAATGTGTGATTGTCTACAACATAGGCCATGTACAATATCACACTCAGAGAAACATTTCGGCCAAAAAGTACAAAATCATTAATAACTCCCTAATTAAACGTCGTATGATGAAATAGCAAGAGACAAAAAAGATGTAATGTGTGATTGTCTACAACATAGGCCATGTACAATATCACACTCAGAGAAAAAATTCGGCCAAAAAGTACAAAATCATTAATAACTCCGTAATTAAACGTCGTATGATTAAATAGGAAGATACAAAAAAGATGTAATGTGTGATTGTCTACAACATAGGCCATGCACAATATCACACTCAGAAATATTACTGGAGATATGTAGCTTCCCCCTAATTTCTTTGTCTTTTGTAGGGTTGAAAATTAAAAAATGTACCTTTTCGGAATTTTTCTGTTGGTTGCAAGGTGAAAGGAGTGTTTTTGCCAAATATCAAGTTTGTAACTCATTTGGAAGTGGGTAAACATTTATGTCAGTGAGTGAGTCAGTCAGCCATGTGGTTTTATATAATATAGATGAGCATGGGACCTAGTGGAAAATAATTCTATCACCTGAAAACAAAAATGCATGGGTCGAAAAAATACATCAAAATATCATGTTGGTTTCCGACCCTACAAGACGTAAAAAATATAATAAAAGTATTAAAAAAACTATTTTTCGAAATTTCATTCCAATCAATTTTTAACTTATTCGTGGAACTTAGAATATTTCGGCCAAAAAGTAAAAAACATTAATAACTCCCTTATTGTTTGTCGTATGATGAAATAGCGAGAGACAAAAAAGATGTAAAATGGTATTGTCTACAACATAGGCCATATACGATATTACACAAAGACATATTACTGGAGATTTGTTGCTTCCCCCTATTTTGCTCTTAGTGGAAAATAATTCTATCACCTGAAACCAAAAATGCATGGGACGAAAAAAAAATCATAATATCATGTTGGTTTCCAAACCTAAAAGACGTAAAAAAAATATTTTTGGAAATTTCATTCGAATCAATTTTTAAGTTATTCGTGGGACATAGATAAATTTCGGCCAAAAAGTACAAAATCATTAATAACTCCCTAATTAAACGTCGTATGATGAAATAGCAAGAGACAAAAAAAATGTAATGTGTGATTGTCTACAACATAGGCCATGTACAATATCACACTCAGAGAAACATTTCGGCCAAAAAGTACAAAATCATTAATAACTCCGTAATTAAACGTCGTATGATGAAATAGCAAGAGACAAAAAAGATGTAAAGTGTTAATGTCTACAACATAGGCCATGTACAATATCACACTCAGAGAAAAATTTCGGCCAAAAAGTACAAAATCATTAATAACTCCGTAATTAAACGTCGTATGATTAAATAGCAAGAGACAAAAAAGATGTAATGTGTGAATGTCTACAACATAGGCCATGCACAATATCACACTCAGAAATATTACTGGAGATATGTAGCTTCCCCCTAATTTCTTTGTCTTTTGTAGGATTGAAAATTAAAAAATGTACCTTTTCGGAATTTTTCTGTTGGTTGCAAGGTGAAAGGAGTGTTTTTGCCAAATATCAAGTTTGTAACTCATTTGGAAGTGGGTAAACATTTATGTCAGTGAGTGAGTCAGTCAGTCAGCCATGTGGTTTTATATAATATAGATGAGCATGGGACCTAGTGGAAAATAATTCTATCACCTGAAAACAAAAATGCATGGGTCGAAAAAATACATCAAAATATCATGTTGGTTTCCGACCCTACAAGACGTAAAAAATATAATAAAAGTATTAAAAAAAACTATTTTTCGAAATTTCATTCCAATCAATTTTTAACTTATTCGTGGAACTTAGAATATTTCGGCCAAAAAGTAAAAAACATTAATAACTCCCTTATTGTTTGTCGTATTATGAAATAGCAAGAGACAAAAAAGATGTAAAATGGTATTGTCTACAACATAGGCCATATACGATATTACACAAAGACATATTACTGGAGATTTGTTGCTTCCCCCTATTTTGCTCTTAGTGGAAAATAATTCTATCACCTGAAACCAAAAATGCATGGGACGAAAAAAAAATCATAATATCATGTTGGTTTCCAAACCAAAAAGACGTAAAAAAAATATTTTTGGAAATTTCATTCGAATCAATTTTTAAGTTATTCGTGGGACATAGATAAATTTCGGCCAAAAAGTACAAAATCATTAATAACTCCCTAATTAAACGTCGTATGATGAAATAGCAAGAGACAAAAAAAATGTAATGTGTGATTGTCTACAACATAGGCCATGTACAATATCACACTCAGAGAAACATTTCGGCCAAAAAGTACAAAATCATTAATAACTCCGTAATTAAACGTCGTATGATGAAATAGCAAGAGACAAAAAAGATGTAAAGTGTTAATGTCTACAACATAGGCCATGTACAATATCACACTCAGAGAAAAATTTCGGCCAAAAAGTACAAAATCATTAATAACTCCGTAATTAAACGTCGTATGATTAAATAGCAAGAGACAAAAAAGATGTAATGTGTGAATGTCTACAACATAGGCCATGCACAATATCACACTCAGAAATATTACTGGAGATATGTAGCTTCCCCCTAATTTCTTTGTCTTTTGTAGGATTGAAAATTAAAAAATGTACCTTTTCGGAATTTTTCTGTTGGTTGCAAGGTGAAAGGAGTGTTTTTGCCAAATATCAAGTTTGTAACTCATTTGGAAGTGGGTAAACATTTATGTCAGTGAGTGAGTCAGTCAGTCAGCCATGTGGTTTTATATAATATAGATGAGCATGGGACCTAGTGGAAAATAATTCTATCACCTGAAAACAAAAATGCATGGGTCGAAAAAATACATCAAAATATCATGTTGGTTTCCGACCCTACAAGACGTAAAAAATATAATAAAAGTATTAAAAAAAACTATTTTTCGAAATTTCATTCCAATCAATTTTTAACTTATTCGTGGAACTTAGAATATTTCGGCCAAAAAGTAAAAAACATTAATAACTCCCTTATTGTTTGTCGTATTATGAAATAGCAAGAGACAAAAAAGATGTAAAATGGTATTGTCTACAACATAGGCCATATACGATATTACACAAAGACATATTACTGGAGATTTGTTGCTTCCCCCTATTTTGCTCTTAGTGGAAAATAATTCTATCACCTGAAACCAAAAATGCATGGGACGAAAAAAAATCATAATATCATGTTGGTTTCCAAACCTACAAGACGTAAAAAATATAATAAAAGAATTAAAAAATTTTTTTTTTGGAAATTTCATTCGAATCAATTTTTAAGTTATTCGTGGGACATAGAAAAATTTCGGCCAAAAAGTACAATATCATTAATAACTCCCTAATTAAACGTCGTATGATGAAATAGCAAGAGACAAAAAAGATGTAATGTGTGATTGTCTACAACATAGGCCATGTACAATATCACACTCAGAGAAAAAATTCGGCCAAAAAGTACAAAATCATTAATAACTCCGTAATTAAACGTCGTATGATTAAATAGCAAGAGACAAAAAAGATGTAATGTGTGATTGTCTACAACATAGGCCATGCACAATATCACACTCAGAAATATTACTGGAGATATGTAGCTTCCCCCTAATTTCTTTGTCTTTTGTAGGGTTGAAAATTAAAAAATGTACCTTTTCGGAATTTTTCTGTTGGTTGCAAGGTGAAAGGAGTGTTTTTGCCAAATATCAAGTTTGTAACTCATTTGGAAGTGGGTAAACATTTATGTCAGTGAGTGAGTCAGTCAGTCAGCCATGTGGTTTTATATAATATAGATGAGCATGGGACCTAGTGGAAAATAATTCTATCACCTGAAACCAAAAATGCATGGGTCGAAAAAATACATCAAAATATCATGTTGGTTTCCGACCCTACAAGACGTAAAAAATATAATAAAAGTATTAAAAAAAACTATTTTTCGAAATTTCATTCAAATCAATTTTTAACTTATTCGTGGAACTTAGAATATTTCGGCCAAAAAGTAAAAAACATTAATAACTCCCTTATTGTTTGTCGTATGATGAAATAGCAAGAGACAAAAAAGATGTAAAATGGTATTGTCTACAACATAGGCCATATACGATATTACACAAAGACATATTACTGGAGATTTGTTGCTTCCCCCTATTTTGCTCTTAGTGGAAAATAATTCTATCACCTGAAACCAAAAATGCATGGGACGAAAAAAAAATCATAATATCATGTTGGTTTCCAAACCTACAAGACGTAAAAAATATAATAAAAGAATTAAAAAAAATTTTTTTGGAAATTTCATTCGAATCAATTTTTAAGTTATTCGTGGGACATAGAAAAATTTCGGCCAAAAAGTACAAAATCATTAATAACTCCCTAATTAAACGTCGTATGATGAAATAGCAAGAGACAAAAAAGATGTAATGTGTGATTGTCTACAACATAGGCCATGTACAATATCACACTCAGAGAAAAAATTCGGCCAAAAAGTACAAAATCATTAATAACTCCGTAATTAAACGTCGTATGATTAAATAGGAAGAGACAAAAAAGATGTAATGTGTGATTGTCTACAATATAGGCCATGCACAATATCACACTCAGAAATATTACTGGAGATATGTAGCTTCCCCCTAATTTCTTTGTCTTTTGTAGGGTTGAAAATTAAAAAATGTACCTTTTCGGAATTTTTCTGTTGGTTGCAAGGTGAAAGGAGTGTTTTTGCCAAATATCAAGTTTGTAACTCATTTGGAAGTGGGTAAACATTTATGTCAGTGAGTGAGTCAGTCAGCCATGTGGTTTTATATAATATAGATGAGCATGGGACCTAGTGGAAAATAATTCTATCACCTGAAAACAAAAATGCATGGGTCGAAAAAATACATCAAAATATCATGTTGGTTTCCGACCCTACAAGACGTAAAAAATATAATAAAAGTATTAAAAAAACTATTTTTCGAAATTTCATTCCAATCAATTTTTAACTTATTCGTGGAACTTAGAATATTTCGGCCAAAAAGTAAAAAACATTAATAACTCCCTTATTGTTTGTCGTATGATGAAATAGCGAGAGACAAAAAAGATGTAAAATGGTATTGTCTACAACATAGGCCATATACGATATTACACAAAGACATATTACTGGAGATTTGTTGCTTCCCCCTATTTTGCTCTTAGTGGAAAATAATTCTATCACCTGAAACCAAAAATGCATGGGACGAAAAAAAAATCATAATATCATGTTGGTTTCCAAACCTAAAAGACGTAAAAAAAATATTTTTGGAAATTTCATTCGAATCAATTTTTAAGTTATTCGTGGGACATAGATAAATTTCGGCCAAAAAGTACAAAATCATTAATAACTCCCTAATTAAACGTCGTATGATGAAATAGCAAGAGACAAAAAAAATGTAATGTGTGATTGTCTACAACATAGGCCATGTACAATATCACACTCAGAGAAACATTTCGGCCAAAAAGTACAAAATCATTAATAACTCCGTAATTAAACGTCGTATGATGAAATAGCAAGAGACAAAAAAGATGTAAAGTGTTAATGTCTACAACATAGGCCATGTACAATATCACACTCAGAGAAAAATTTCGGCCAAAAAGTACAAAATCATTAATAACTCCGTAATTAAACGTCGTATGATTAAATAGCAAGAGACAAAAAAGATGTAATGTGTGAATGTCTACAACATAGGCCATGCACAATATCACACTCAGAAATATTACTGGAGATATGTAGCTTCCCCCTAATTTCTTTGTCTTTTGTAGGATTGAAAATTAAAAAATGTACCTTTTCGGAATTTTTCTGTTGGTTGCAAGGTGAAAGGAGTGTTTTTGCCAAATATCAAGTTTGTAACTCATTTGGAAGTGGGTAAACATTTATGTCAGTGAGTGAGTCAGTCAGTCAGCCATGTGGTTTTATATAATATAGATGAGCATGGGACCTAGTGGAAAATAATTCTATCACCTGAAAACAAAAATGCATGGGTCGAAAAAATACATCAAAATATCATGTTGGTTTCCGACCCTACAAGACGTAAAAAATATAATAAAAGTATTAAAAAAAACTATTTTTCGAAATTTCATTCCAATCAATTTTTAACTTATTCGTGGAACTTAGAATATTTCGGCCAAAAAGTAAAAAACATTAATAACTCCCTTATTGTTTGTCGTATTATGAAATAGCAAGAGACAAAAAAGATGTAAAATGGTATTGTCTACAACATAGGCCATATACGATATTACACAAAGACATATTACTGGAGATTTGTTGCTTCCCCCTATTTTGCTCTTAGTGGAAAATAATTCTATCACCTGAAACCAAAAATGCATGGGACGAAAAAAAATCATAATATCATGTTGGTTTCCAAACCTACAAGACGTAAAAAATATAATAAAAGAATTAAAAAATTTTTTTTTTGGAAATTTCATTCGAATCAATTTTTAAGTTATTCGTGGGACATAGAAAAATTTCGGCCAAAAAGTACAATATCATTAATAACTCCCTAATTAAACGTCGTATGATGAAATAGCAAGAGACAAAAAAGATGTAATGTGTGATTGTCTACAACATAGGCCATGTACAATATCACACTCAGAGAAAAAATTCGGCCAAAAAGTACAAAATCATTAATAACTCCGTAATTAAACGTCGTATGATTAAATAGCAAGAGACAAAAAAGATGTAATGTGTGATTGTCTACAACATAGGCCATGCACAATATCACACTCAGAAATATTACTGGAGATATGTAGCTTCCCCCTAATTTCTTTGTCTTTTGTAGGGTTGAAAATTAAAAAATGTACCTTTTCGGAATTTTTCTGTTGGTTGCAAGGTGAAAGGAGTGTTTTTGCCAAATATCAAGTTTGTAACTCATTTGGAAGTGGGTAAACATTTATGTCAGTGAGTGAGTCAGTCAGTCAGCCATGTGGTTTTATATAATATAGATGAGCATGGGACCTAGTGGAAAATAATTCTATCACCTGAAACCAAAAATGCATGGGTCGAAAAAATACATCAAAATATCATGTTGGTTTCCGACCCTACAAGACGTAAAAAATATAATAAAAGTATTAAAAAAAACTATTTTTCGAAATTTCATTCAAATCAATTTTTAACTTATTCGTGGAACTTAGAATATTTCGGCCAAAAAGTAAAAAACATTAATAACTCCCTTATTGTTTGTCGTATGATGAAATAGCAAGAGACAAAAAAGATGTAAAATGGTATTGTCTACAACATAGGCCATATACGATATTACACAAAGACATATTACTGGAGATTTGTTGCTTCCCCCTATTTTGCTCTTAGTGGAAAATAATTCTATCACCTGAAACCAAAAATGCATGGGACGAAAAAAAAATCATAATATCATGTTGGTTTCCAAACCTACAAGACGTAAAAAATATAATAAAAGAATTAAAAAAAATTTTTTTGGAAATTTCATTCGAATCAATTTTTAAGTTATTCGTGGGACATAGAAAAATTTCGGCCAAAAAGTACAAAATCATTAATAACTCCCTAATTAAACGTCGTATGATGAAATAGCAAGAGACAAAAAAGATGTAATGTGTGATTGTCTACAACATAGGCCATGTACAATATCACACTCAGAGAAAAAATTCGGCCAAAAAGTACAAAATCATTAATAACTCCGTAATTAAACGTCGTATGATTAAATAGGAAGAGACAAAAAAGATGTAATGTGTGATTGTCTACAACATAGGCCATGCACAATATCACACTCAGAAATATTACTGGAGATATGTAGCTTCCCCCTAATTTCTTTGTCTTTTGTAGGGTTGAAAATTAAAAAATGTACCTTTTCGGAATTTTTCTGTTGGTTGCAAGGTGAAAGGAGTGTTTTTGCCAAATATCAAGTTTGTAACTCATTTGGAAGTGGGTAAACATTTATGTCAGTGAGTGAGTCAGTCAGCCATGTGGTTTTATATAATATAGATGAGCATGGGACCTAGTGGAAAATAATTCTATCACCTGAAAACAAAAATGCATGGGTCGAAAAAATACATCAAAATATCATGTTGGTTTCCGACCCTACAAGACGTAAAAAATATAATAAAAGTATTAAAAAAACTATTTTTCGAAATTTCATTCCAATCAATTTTTAACTTATTCGTGGAACTTAGAATATTTCGGCCAAAAAGTAAAAAACATTAATAACTCCCTTATTGTTTGTCGTATGATGAAATAGCGAGAGACAAAAAAGATGTAAAATGGTATTGTCTACAACATAGGCCATATACGATATTACACAAAGACATATTACTGGAGATTTGTTGCTTCCCCCTATTTTGCTCTTAGTGGAAAATAATTCTATCACCTGAAACCAAAAATGCATGGGACGAAAAAAAAATCATAATATCATGTTGGTTTCCAAACCTAAAAGACGTAAAAAAAATATTTTTGGAAATTTCATTCGAATCAATTTTTAAGTTATTCGTGGGACATAGATAAATTTCGGCCAAAAAGTACAAAATCATTAATAACTCCCTAATTAAACGTCGTATGATGAAATAGCAAGAGACAAAAAAAATGTAATGTGTGATTGTCTACAACATAGGCCATGTACAATATCACACTCAGAGAAACATTTCGGCCAAAAAGTACAAAATCATTAATAACTCCGTAATTAAACGTCGTATGATGAAATAGCAAGAGACAAAAAAGATGTAAAGTGTTAATGTCTACAACATAGGCCATGTACAATATCACACTCAGAGAAAAATTTCGGCCAAAAAGTACAAAATCATTAATAACTCCGTAATTAAACGTCGTATGATTAAATAGCAAGAGACAAAAAAGATGTAATGTGTGAATGTCTACAACATAGGCCATGCACAATATCACACTCAGAAATATTACTGGAGATATGTAGCTTCCCCCTAATTTCTTTGTCTTTTGTAGGATTGAAAATTAAAAAATGTACCTTTTCGGAATTTTTCTGTTGGTTGCAAGGTGAAAGGAGTGTTTTTGCCAAATATCAAGTTTGTAACTCATTTGGAAGTGGGTAAACATTTATGTCAGTGAGTGAGTCAGTCAGTCAGCCATGTGGTTTTATATAATATAGATGAGCATGGGACCTAGTGGAAAATAATTCTATCACCTGAAAACAAAAATGCATGGGTCGAAAAAATACATCAAAATATCATGTTGGTTTCCGACCCTACAAGACGTAAAAAATATAATAAAAGTATTAAAAAAAACTATTTTTCGAAATATCATTCCAATCAATTTTTAACTTATTCGTGGAACTTAGAATATTTCGGCCAAAAAGTAAAAAACATTAATAACTCCCTTATTGTTTGTCGTATTATGAAATAGCAAGAGACAAAAAAGATGTAAAATGGTATTGTCTACAACATAGGCCATATACGATATTACACAAAGACATATTACTGGAGATTTGTTGCTTCCCCCTATTTTGCTCTTAGTGGAAAATAATTCTATCACCTGAAACCAAAAATGCATGGGACGAAAAAAAATCATAATATCATGTTGGTTTCCAAACCTACAAGACGTAAAAAATATAATAAAAGAATTAAAAAATTTTTTTTTTGGAAATTTCATTCGAATCAATTTTTAAGTTATTCGTGGGACATAGAAAAATTTCGGCCAAAAAGTACAAAATCATTAATAACTCCCTAATTAAACGTCGTATGATGAAATAGCAAGAGACAAAAAAGATGTAATGTGTGATTGTCTACAACATAGGCCATGTACAATATCACACTCAGAGAAAAAATTCGGCCAAAAAGTACAAAATCATTAATAACTCCGTAATTAAACGTCGTATGATTAAATAGCAAGAGACAAAAAAGATGTAATGTGTGATTGTCTACAACATAGGCCATGCACAATATCACACTCAGAAATATTACTGGAGATATGTAGCTTCCCCCTAATTTCTTTGTCTTTTGTAGGGTTGAAAATTAAAAAATGTACCTTTTCGGAATTTTTCTGTTGGTTGCAAGGTGAAAGGAGTGTTTTTGCCAAATATCAAGTTTGTAACTCATTTGGAAGTGGGTAAACATTTATGTCAGTGAGTGAGTCAGTCAGTCAGCCATGTGGTTTTATATAATATAGATGAGCATGGGACCTAGTGGAAAATAATTCTATCACCTGAAACCAAAAATGCATGGGTCGAAAAAATACATCAAAATATCATGTTGGTTTCCGACCCTACAAGACGTAAAAAATATAATAAAAGTATTAAAAAAAACTATTTTTCGAAATTTCATTCCAATCAATTTTTAACTTATTCGTGGAACTTAGAATATTTCGGCCAAAAAGTAAAAAACATTAATAACTCCCTTATTGTTTGTCGTATGATGAAATAGCAAGAGACAAAAAAGATGTAAAATGGTATTGTCTACAACATAGGCCATATACGATATTACACAAAGACATATTACTGGAGATTTGTTGCTTCCCCCTATTTTGCTCTTAGTGGAAAATAATTCTATCACCTGAAACCAAAAATGCATGGGACGAAAAAAAATCATAATATCATGTTGGTTTCCAAACCTAAAAGACGTAAAAAAAATATTTTTGGAAATTTCATTCGAATCAATTTTTAAGTTATTCGTGGGACATAGAAAAATTTCGGCCAAAAAGTACAAAATCATTAATAACTCCCTAATTAAACGTCGTATGATGAAATAGCAAGAGACAAAAAAAAATGTAATGTGTGATTGTCTACAACATAGGCCATGTACAATATCACACTCAGAGAAACATTTCGGCCAAAAAGTACAAAATCATTAATAACTCCGTAATTAAACGTCGTATGATGAAATAGCAAGAGACAAAAAAGATGTAAAGTGTTAATGTCTACAACATAGGCCATGTACAATATCACACTCAGAGAAAAATTTCGGCCAAAAAGTACAAAATCATTAATAACTCCGTAATTAAACGTCGTATGATTAAATAGCAAGAGACAAAAAAGATGTAATGTGTGATTGTCTACAACATAGGCCATGCACAATATCACACTCAGAAATATTACTGGAGATATGTAGCTTCCCCCTAATTTCTTTGTCTTTTGTAGGATTGAAAATTAAAAAATGTACCTTTTCGGAATTTTTCTGTTGGTTGCAAGGTGAAAGGAGTGTTTTTGCCAAATATCAAGTTTGTAACTCATTTGGAAGTGGGTAAACATTTATGTCAGTGAGTGAGTCAGTCAGTCAGCCATGTGGTTTTATATAATATAGATGAGCATGGGACCTAGTGGAAAATAATTCTATCACCTGAAAACAAAAATGCATGGGTCGAAAAAATACATCAAAATATCATGTTGGTTTCCGACCCTACAAGACGTAAAAAATATAATAAAAGTATTAAAAAAAACTATTTTTCGAAATTTCATTCCAATCAATTTTTAACTTATTCGTGGAACTTAGAATATTTCGGCCAAAAAGTAAAAAACATTAATAACTCCCTTATTGTTTGTCGTATTATGAAATAGCAAGAGACAAAAAAGATGTAAAATGGTATTGTCTACAACATAGGCCATATACGATATTACACAAAGACTTATTACTGGAGATTTGTTGCTTCCCCCTATTTTGCTCTTAGTGGAAAATAATTCTATCACCTGAAACCAAAAATGCATGGGACGAAAAAAAATCATAATATCATGTTGGTTTCCAAACCTACAAGACGTAAAAAATATAATAAAAGAATTAAAAAATTTTTTTTTTGGAAATTTCATTCGAATCAATTTTTAAGTTATTCGTGGGACATAGAAAAATTTCGGCCAAAAAGTACAAAATCATTAATAACTCCCTAATTAAACGTCGTATGATGAAATAGCAAGAGACAAAAAAGATGTAATGTGTGATTGTCTACAACATAGGCCATGTACAATATCACACTCAGAGAAAAAATTCGGCCAAAAAGTACAAAATCATTAATAACTCCGTAATTAAACGTCGTATGATTAAATAGCAAGAGACAAAAAAGATGTAATGTGTGATTGTCTACAACATAGGCCATGCACAATATCACACTCAGAAATATTACTGGAGATATGTAGCTTCCCCCTAATTTCTTTGTCTTTTGTAGGGTTGAAAATTAAAAAATGTACCTTTTCGGAATTTTTCTGTTGGTTGCAAGGTGAAAGGAGTGTTTTTGCCAAATATCAAGTTTGTAACTCATTTGGAAGTGGGTAAACATTTATGTCAGTGAGTGAGTCAGTCAGTCAGCCATGTGGTTTTATATAATATAGATGAGCATGGGACCTAGTGGAAAATAATTCTATCACCTGAAACCAAAAATGCATGGGTCGAAAAAATACATCAAAATATCATGTTGGTTTCCGACCCTACAAGACGTAAAAAATATAATAAAAGTATTAAAAAAAACTATTTTTCGAAATTTCATTCAAATCAATTTTTAACTTATTCGTGGAACTTAGAATATTTCGGCCAAAAAGTAAAAAACATTAATAACTCCCTTATTGTTTGTCGTATGATGAAATAGCAAGAGACAAAAAAGATGTAAAATGGTATTGTCTACAACATAGGCCATATACGATATTACACAAAGACATATTACTGGAGATTTGTTGCTTCCCCCTATTTTGCTCTTAGTGGAAAATAATTCTATCACCTGAAACCAAAAATGCATGGGACGAAAAAAAAATCATAATATCATGTTGGTTTCCAAACCTACAAGACGTAAAAAATATAATAAAAGAATTAAAAAAATTTTTTTTGGAAATTTCATTCGAATCAATTTTTAAGTTATTCGTGGGACATAGAAAAATTTCGGCCAAAAAGTACAAAATCATTAATAACTCCCTAATTAAACGTCGTATGATGAAATAGCAAGAGACAAAAAAGATGTAATGTGTGATTGTCTACAACATAGGCCATGTACAATATCACACTCAGAGAAAAAATTCGGCCAAAAAGTACAAAATCATTAATAACTCCGTAATTAAACGTCGTATGATTAAATAGCAAGAGACAAAAAAGATGTAATGTGTGATTGTCTACAACATAGGCCATGCACAATATCACACTCAGAAATATTACTGGAGATATGTAGCTTCCCCCTAATTTCTTTGTCTTTTGTAGGGTTGAAAATTTAAAAATGTACCTTTCCGGAATTTTTCTGTTGGTTGCAAGGTGAAAGGAGTGTTTTTGCCAAATATCAAGTTTGTAACTCATTTGGAAGTGGGTAAACATTTATGTCAGTGAGTGAGTCAGTCAGCCATGTGGTTTTATATAATATAGATGAGCATGGGACCTAGTGGAAAATAATTCTATCACCTGAAAACAAAAATGCATGGGTCGAAAAAATACATCAAAATATCATGTTGGTTTCCGACCTACAAGACGTAAAAAAATATAATAAAAGTATTAAAAAAAACTATTTTTCGAAATTTCATACCAATCAATTTTTAACTTATTCGTGGAACTTAGAATATTTCGGCCAAAAAGTAAAAAACATTAATAACTCCCTTATTGTTTGTCGTATGATGAAATAGCAAGAGACAAAAAAGATGTAAAATGGTATTGTCTACAACATAGGCCATATACGATATTACACAAAGACATATTACTGGAGATTTGTTGCTTCCCCCTATTTTGCTCTTAGTGGAAAATAATTCTATCACCTGAAACCAAAAATGCATGGGACGAAAAAAAATCATAATATCATGTTGGTTTCCAAACCTAAAAGACGTAAAAAAAATATTTTTGGAAATTTCATTCGAATCAATTTTTAAGTTATTCGTGGGACATAGAAAAATTTCGGCCAAAAAGTACAAAATCATTAATAACTCCCTAATTAAACGTCGTATGATGAAATAGCAAGAGACAAAAAAAAATGTAATGTGTGATTGTCTACAACATAGGCCATGTACAATATCACACTCAGAGAAACATTTCGGCCAAAAAGTACAAAATCATTAATAACTCCCTAATTAAACGTCGTATGATGAAATAGCAAGAGACAAAAAAGATGTAATGTGTGATTGTCTACAACATAGGCCATGTACAATATCACACTCAGAGAAAAAATTCGGCCAAAAAGTACAAAATCATTAATAACTCCGTAATTAAACGTCGTATGATTAAATAGGAAGATACAAAAAAGATGTAATGTGTGATTGTCTACAACATAGGCCATGCACAATATCACACTCAGAAATATTACTGGAGATATGTAGCTTCCCCCTAATTTCTTTGTCTTTTGTAGGGTTGAAAATTAAAAAATGTACCTTTTCGGAATTTTTCTGTTGGTTGCAAGGTGAAAGGAGTGTTTTTGCCAAATATCAAGTTTGTAACTCATTTGGAAGTGGGTAAACATTTATGTCAGTGAGTGAGTCAGTCAGCCATGTGGTTTTATATAATATAGATGAGCATGGGACCTAGTGGAAAATAATTCTATCACCTGAAAACAAAAATGCATGGGTCGAAAAAATACATCAAAATATCATGTTGGTTTCCGACCCTACAAGACGTAAAAAATATAATAAAAGTATTAAAAAAACTATTTTTCGAAATTTCATTCCAATCAATTTTTAACTTATTCGTGGAACTTAGAATATTTCGGCCAAAAAGTAAAAAACATTAATAACTCCCTTATTGTTTGTCGTATGATGAAATAGCGAGAGACAAAAAAGATGTAAAATGGTATTGTCTACAACATAGGCCATATACGATATTACACAAAGACATATTACTGGAGATTTGTTGCTTCCCCCTATTTTGCTCTTAGTGGAAAATAATTCTATCACCTGAAACCAAAAATGCATGGGACGAAAAAAAAATCATAATATCATGTTGGTTTCCAAACCTAAAAGACGTAAAAAAAATATTTTTGGAAATTTCATTCGAATCAATTTTTAAGTTATTCGTGGGACATAGATAAATTTCGGCCAAAAAGTACAAAATCATTAATAACTCCCTAATTAAACGTCGTATGATGAAATAGCAAGAGACAAAAAAAATGTAATGTGTGATTGTCTACAACATAGGCCATGTACAATATCACACTCAGAGAAACATTTCGGCCAAAAAGTACAAAATCATTAATAACTCCGTAATTAAACGTCGTATGATGAAATAGCAAGAGACAAAAAAGATGTAAAGTGTTAATGTCTACAACATAGGCCATGTACAATATCACACTCAGAGAAAAATTTCGGCCAAAAAGTACAAAATCATTAATAACTCCGTAATTAAACGTCGTATGATTAAATAGCAAGAGACAAAAAAGATGTAATGTGTGAATGTCTACAACATAGGCCATGCACAATATCACACTCAGAAATATTACTGGAGATATGTAGCTTCCCCCTAATTTCTTTGTCTTTTGTAGGATTGAAAATTAAAAAATGTACCTTTTCGGAATTTTTCTGTTGGTTGCAAGGTGAAAGGAGTGTTTTTGCCAAATATCAAGTTTGTAACTCATTTGGAAGTGGGTAAACATTTATGTCAGTGAGTGAGTCAGTCAGTCAGCCATGTGGTTTTATATAATATAGATGAGCATGGGACCTAGTGGAAAATAATTCTATCACCTGAAAACAAAAATGCATGGGTCGAAAAAATACATCAAAATATCATGTTGGTTTCCGACCCTACAAGACGTAAAAAATATAATAAAAGTATTAAAAAAAACTATTTTTCGAAATTTCATTCCAATCAATTTTTAACTTATTCGTGGAACTTAGAATATTTCGGCCAAAAAGTAAAAAACATTAATAACTCCCTTATTGTTTGTCGTATTATGAAATAGCAAGAGACAAAAAAGATGTAAAATGGTATTGTCTACAACATAGGCCATATACGATATTACACAAAGACATATTACTGGAGATTTGTTGCTTCCCCCTATTTTGCTCTTAGTGGAAAATAATTCTATCACCTGAAACCAAAAATGCATGGGACGGAAAAAAATCATAATATCATGTTGGTTTCCAAACCTACAAGACGTAAAAAATATAATAAAAGAATTAAAAAATTTTTTTTTTGGCAATTTCATTCGAATCAATTTTTAAGTTATTCGTGGGACATAGAAAAATTTCGGCCAAAAAGTACAAAATCATTAATAACTCCCTAATTAAACGTCGTATGATGAAATAGCAAGAGACAAAAAAGATGTAATGTGTGATTGTCTACAACATAGGCCATGTACAATATCACACTCAGAGAAAAAATTCGGCCAAAAAGTACAAAATCATTAATAACTCCGTAATTAAACGTCGTATGATTAAATAGCAAGAGACAAAAAAGATGTAATGTGTGATTGTCTACAACATAGGCCATGCACAATATCACACTCAGAAATATTACTGGAGATATGTAGCTTCCCCCTAATTTCTTTGTCTTTTGTAGGGTTGAAAATTAAAAAATGTACCTTTTCGGAATTTTTCTGTTGGTTGCAAGGTGAAAGGAGTGTTTTTTGCCAAATATCAAGTTTGTAACTCATTTGGAAGTGGGTAAACATTTATGTCAGTGAGTGGGTCAGTCAGCCATGTGGTTTTATATAATATAGATGAGCATGGGACCTAGTGGAAAATAATTCTATCACCTGAAAACAAAAATGCATGGGTCGAAAAAATACATCAAAATATCATGTTGGTTTCCGACCCTACAAGACGTAAAAAATATAATAAAAGTATTAAAAAAACTATTTTTCGAAATTTCATTCCAATCAATTTTTAACTTATTCGTGGAACTTAGAATATTTCGGCCAAAAAGTAAAAAACATTAATAACTCCCTTATTGTTTGTCGTATGATGAAATAGCAAGAGACAAAAAAGATGTAAAATGGTATTGTCTACAACATAGGCCATATACGATATTACACAAAGACATATTACTGGAGATTTGTTGCTTCCCCCTATTTTGCTCTTAGTGGAAAATAATTCTATCACCTGAAACCAAAAATGCATGGGACGAAAAAAAAATCATAATATCATGTTGGTTTCCAAACCTAAAAGACGTAAAAAAAATATTTTTGGAAATTTCATTCGAATCAATTTTTAAGTTATTCGTGGGACATAGATAAATTTCGGCCAAAAAGTACAAAATCATTAATAACTCCCTAATTAAACGTCGTATGATGAAATAGCAAGAGACAAAAAAAATGTAATGTGTGATTGTCTACAACATAGGCCATGTACAATATCACACTCAGAGAAACATTTCGGCCAAAAAGTACAAAATCATTAATAACCCCGTAATTAAACGTCGTATGATGAAATAGCAAGAGACAAAAAAGATGTAAAGTGTTAATGTCTACAACATAGGCCATGTACAATATCACACTCAGAGAAAATTTTCGGCCAAAAAGTACAAAATCATTAATAACTCCGTAATTAAACGTCGTATGATTAAAGAGCAAGAGACAAAAAAGATGTAATGTGTGATTGTCTACAACATAGGCCATGCACAATATCACACTCAGAAATATTACTGGAGATATGTAGCTTCCCCCTAATTTCTTTGTCTTTTGTAGGGTTGAAAATTAAAAAATGTACCTTTTCGGAATTTTTCTGTTGGTTGCAAGGTGAAAGGAGTGTTTTTGCCAAATATCAAGTTTGTAACTCATTTGGAAGTGGTTAAACATTTATGTCAGTGAGTGAGTCAGTCAGTCAGCCATGTGGTTTTATATAATATAGATGAGCATGGGACCTAGTGGAAAATAATTCTATCACCTGAAACCAAAAATGCATGGGTCGAAAAAATACATCAAAATATCATGTTGGTTTCCGACCCTACAAGACGTAAAAAATATAATAAAAGTATTAAAAAAAACTATTTTTCGAAATTTCATTCCAATCAATTTTTAACTTATTCGTGGAACTTAGAATATTTCGGCCAAAAAGTAAAAAACATTAATAACTCCCTTATTGTTTGTCGTATTATGAAATAGCAAGAGACAAAAAAGATGTAAAATGGTATTGTCTACAACATAGGCCATATACGATATTACACAAAGACATATTACTGGAGATTTGTTGCTTCCCCCTATTTTGCTCTTAGTGGAAAATAATTCTATCACCTGAAACCAAAAATGCAAGGGACGAAAAAAAATCATAATATCATGTTGGTTTCCAAACCTACAAGACGTAAAAAATATAATAAAAGAATTAAAAATTTTTTTTTTGGAAATTTCATTCGAATCAATTTTTAAGTTATTCGTGGGACATAGAAAAATTTCGGCCAAAAAGTACAAAATCATTAATAACTCCCTAATTAAACGTCGTATGATGAAATAGCAAGAGACAAAAAAGATGTAATGTGTGATTGTCTACAACATAGGCCATGTACAATATCACACTCAGAGAAAAAATTCGGCCTAAAAGTACAAAATCATTAATAACTCCGTAATTAAACGTCGTATGATTAAATAGCAAGAGACAAAAAAGATGTAATGTGTGATTGTCTACAACATAGGCCATGCACAATATCACACTCAGAAATATTACTGGAGATATGTAGCTTCCCCCTAATTTCTTTGTCTTTTGTAGGGTTGAAAATTAAAAAATGTACCTTTCCGGAATTTTTCTGTTGGTTGCAAGGTGAAAGGAGTGTTTTTGCCAAATATCAAGTTTGTAACTCATTTGGAAGTGGGTAAACATTTATGTCAGTGAGTGAGTCAGTCAGCCATGTGGTTTTATATAATATAGATGAGCATGGGACCTAGTGGAAAATAATTCTATCACCTGAAAACAAAAATGCATGGGTCGAAAAAATACATCAAAATATCATGTTGGTTTCCGACCTACAAGACGTAAAAAAATATAATAAAAGTATTAAAAAAAACTATTTTTCGAAATTTCATACCAATCAATTTTTAACTTATTCGTGGAACTTAGAATATTTCGGCCAAAAAGTAAAAAACATTAATAACTCCCTTATTGTTTGTCGTATGATGAAATAGCAAGAGACAAAAAAGATGTAAAATGGTATTGTCTACAACATAGGCCATATACGATATTACACAAAGACATATTACTGGAGATTTGTTGCTTCCCCCTATTTTGCTCTTAGTGGAAAATAATTCTATCACCTGAAACCAAAAATGCATGGGACGAAAAAAAATCATAATATCATGTTGGTTTCCAAACCTAAAAGACGTAAAAAAAATATTATGGAAATTTCATTCGAATCAATTTTTAAGTTATTCGTGGGACATAGAAAAATTTCGGCCAAAAAGTACAAAATCATTAATAACTCCCTAATTAAACGTCGTATGATGAAATAGCAAGAGACAAAAAAAAATGTAATGTGTGATTGTCTACAACATAGGCCATGTACAATATCACACTCAGAGAAACATTTCGGCCAAAAAGTACAAAATCATTAATAACTCCGTAATTAAACGTCGTATGATGAAATAGCAAGAGACAAAAAAGATGTAAAGTGTTAATGTCTACAACATAGGCCATGTACAATATCACACTCAGAGAAAAATTTCGGCCAAAAAGTACAAAATCATTAATAACTCCGTAATTAAACGTCGTATGATTAAATAGCAAGAGACAAAAAAGATGTAATGTGTGATTGTCTACAACATAGGCCATGCACAATATCACACTCAGAAATATTACTGGAGATATGTAGCTTCCCCCTAATTTCTTTGTCTTTTGTAGGATTGAAAATTAAAAAATGTACCTTTTCGGAATTTTTCTGTTGGTTGCAAGGTGAAAGGAGTGTTTTTGCCAAATATCAAGTTTGTAACTCATTTGGAAATGGGTAAACATTTATGTCAGTGAGTGAGTCAGTCAGTCAGCCATGTGGTTTTATATAATATAGATGAGCATGGGACCTAGTGGAAAATAATTCTATCACCTGAAAACAAAAATGCATGGGTCGAAAAAATACATCAAAATATCATGTTGGTTTCCGACCCTACAAGACGTAAAAAATATAATAAAAGTATTAAAAAAAACTATTTTTCGAAATTTCATTCCAATCAATTTTTAACTTATTCGTGGAACTTAGAATATTTCGGCCAAAAAGTAAAAAACATTAATAACTCCCTTATTGTTTGTCGTATTATGAAATAGCAAGAGACAAAAAAGATGTAAAATGGTATTGTCTACAACATAGGCCATATACGATATTACACAAAGACATATTACTGGCGATTTGTTGCTTCCCCCTATTTTGCTCTTAGTGGAAAATAATTCTATCACCTGAAACCAAAAATGCATGGGACGAAAAAAAATCATAATATCATGTTGGTTTCCAAACCTACAAGACGTAAAAAATATAATAAAAGAATTAAAAAAATTTTTTTTGGAAATTTCATTCGAATCAATTTTTAAGTTATTCGTGGGACATAGAAAAATTTCGACCAAAAAGTACAAAATCATTAATAACTCCCTAATTAAACGTCGTATGATGAAATAGCAAGAGACAAAAAAGATGTAATGTGTGATTGTCTACAACATAGGCCATGTACAATATCACACTCAGAGAAAAAATTCGGCCAAAAAGTACAAAATCATTAATAACTCCGTAATTAAACGTCGTATGATTAAATAGCAAGAGACAAAAAAGATGTAATGTGTGATTGTCTACAACATAGGCCATGCACAATATCACACTCAGAAATATTACTGGAGATATGTAGCTTCCCCCTAATTTCCTTGTTTTTTGTAGGGTTGAAAATTAAAAAATGTACCTTTTCGGAATTTTTCTGTTGGTTGCAAGGTGAAAGGAGTGTTTTTGCCAAATATCAAGTTTGTAACTCATTTGGAAGTGGGTAAACATTTATGTCAGTGAGTGAGTCAGTCAGTCAGCCATGTGGTTTTATATAATATAGATGAGCATGGGACCTAGTGGAAAATAATTCTATCACCTGAAAACAAAAATGCATGGGTCGAAAAAATACATCAAAATATCATGTTGGTTTCCGACCTACAAGACGTAAAAAAATATAATAAAAGTATTAAAAAAACTATTTTTCGAAATTTCATACCAATCAATTTTTAACTTATTCGTGGAACTTAGAATATTTCGGCCAAAAAGTAAAAAACATTAATAACTCCCCTATTGTTTGTCGTATGATGAAATAGCAAGAGACAAAAAAGATGTAAAATGGTATTGTCTACAACATAGGCCATATACGATATTACACAAAGACATATTACTGGAGATTTGTTGCTTCCCCCTATTTTGCTCTTAGTGGAAAATAATTCTATCACCTGAAACCAAAAATGCATGGGACGAAAAAAAATCATAATATCATGTTGGTTTCCAAACCTAAAAGACGTAAAAAAAATATTTTTGGAAATTTCATTCGAATCAATTTTTAAGTTATTCGTGGGACATAGAAAAATTTCGGCCAAAAAGTACAAAATCATTAATAACTCCCTAATTAAACGTCGTATGATGAAATAGCAAGAGACAAAAAAAAATGTAATGTGTGATTGTCTACAACATAGGCCATGTACAATATCACACTCAGAGAAACATTTCGGCCAAAAAGTACAAAATCATTAATAACTCCGTAATTAAACGTCGTATGATGAAATAGCAAGAGACAAAAAAGATGTAAAGTGTTAATGTCTACAACATAGGCCATGTACAATATCACACTCAGAGAAAAATTTCGGCCAAAAAGTACAAAATCATTAATAACTCCGTAATTAAACGTCGTATGATTAAATAGCAAGAGACAAAAAAGATGTAATGTGTGATTGTCTACAACATAGGCCATGCACAATATCACACTCAGAAATATTACTGGAGATATGTAGCTTCCCCCTAATTTCTTTGTCTTTTGTAGGATTGAAAATTAAAAAATGTACCTTTTCGGAATTTTTCTGTTGGTTGCAAGGTGAAAGGAGTGTTTTTGCCAAATATCAAGTTTGTAACTCATTTGGAAATGGGTAAACATTTATGTCAGTGAGTGAGTCAGTCAGTCAGCCATGTGGTTTTATATAATATAGATGAGCATGGGACCTAGTGGAAAATAATTCTATCACCTGAAAACAAAAATGCATGGGTCGAAAAAATACATCAAAATATCATGTTGGTTTCCGACCCTACAAGACGTAAAAAATATAATAAAAGTATTAAAAAAAACTATTTTTCGAAATTTCATTCCAATCAATTTTTAACTTATTCGTGGAACTTAGAATATTTCGGCCAAAAAGTAAAAAACATTAATAACTCCCTTATTGTTTGTCGTATTATGAAATAGCAAGAGACAAAAAAGATGTAAAATGGTATTGTCTACAACATAGGCCATATACGATATTACACAAAGACATATTACTGGCGATTTGTTGCTTCCCCCTATTTTGCTCTTAGTGGAAAATAATTCTATCACCTGAAACCAAAAATGCATGGGACGAAAAAAAATCATAATATCATGTTGGTTTCCAAACCTACAAGACGTAAAAAATATAATAAAAGAATTAAAAAAATTTTTTTTGGAAATTTCATTCGAATCAATTTTTAAGTTATTCGTGGGACATAGAAAAATTTCGACCAAAAAGTACAAAATCATTAATAACTCCCTAATTAAACGTCGTATGATGAAATAGCAAGAGACAAAAAAGATGTAATGTGTGATTGTCTACAACATAGGCCATGTACAATATCACACTCAGAGAAAAAATTCGGCCAAAAAGTACAAAATCATTAATAACTCCGTAATTAAACGTCGTATGATTAAATAGCAAGAGACAAAAAAGATGTAATGTGTGATTGTCTACAACATAGGCCATGCACAATATCACACTCAGAAATATTACTGGAGATATGTAGCTTCCCCCTAATTTCTTTGTTTTTTGTAGGGTTGAAAATTAAAAAATGTACCTTTTCGGAATTTTTCTGTTGGTTGCAAGGTGAAAGGAGTGTTTTTGCCAAATATCAAGTTTGTAACTCATTTGGAAGTGGGTAAACATTTATGTCAGTGAGTGAGTCAGTCAGTCAGCCATGTGGTTTTATATAATATAGATGAGCATGGGACCTAGTGGAAAATAATTCTATCACCTGAAAACAAAAATGCATGGGTCGAAAAAATACATCAAAATATCATGTTGGTTTCCGACCTACAAGACGTAAAAAAATATAATAAAAGTATTAAAAAAACTATTTTTCGAAATTTCATACCAATCAATTTTTAACTTATTCGTGGAACTTAGAATATTTCGGCCAAAAAGTAAAAAACATTAATAACTCCCCTATTGTTTGTCGTATGATGAAATAGCAAGAGACAAAAAAGATGTAAAATGGTATTGTCTACAACATAGGCCATATACGATATTACACAAAGACATATTACTGGAGATTTGTTGCTTCCCCCTATTTTGCTCTTAGTGGAAAATAATTCTATCACCTGAAACCAAAAATGCATGGGACGAAAAAAAATCATAATATCATGTTGGTTTCCAAACCTAAAAGACGTAAAAAAAATATTTTTGGAAATTTCATTCGAATCAATTTTTAAGTTATTCGTGGGACATAGAAAAATTTCGGCCAAAAAGTACAAAATCATTAATAACTCCCTAATTAAACGTCGTATGATGAAATAGCAAGAGACAAAAAAAAATGTAATGTGTGATTGTCTACAACATAGGCCATGTACAATATCACACTCAGAGAAACATTTCGGCCAAAAAGTACAAAATCATTAATAACTCCGTAATTAAACGTCGTATGATGAAATAGCAAGAGACAAAAAAGATGTAAAGTGTTAATGTCTACAACATAGGCCATGTACAATATCACACTCAGAGAAAAATTTCGGCCAAAAAGTACAAAATCATTAATAACTCCGTAATTAAACGTCGTATGATTAAATAGCAAGAGACAAAAAAGATGTAATGTGTGATTGTCTACAACATAGGCCATGCACAATATCACACTCAGAAATATTACTGGAGATATGTAGCTTCCCCCTAATTTCTTTGTCTTTTGTAGGATTGAAAATTAAAAAATGTACCTTTTCGGAATTTTTCTGTTGGTTGCAAGGTAAAAGGAGTGTTTTTGCCAAATATCAAGTTTGTAACTCATTTGGAAGTGGGTAAACATTTATGTCAGTGAGTGAGTCAGTCAGTCAGCCATGTGGTTTTATATAATATAGATGAGCATGGGACCTAGTGGAAAATAATTCTATCACCTGAAAACAAAAATGCATGGGTCGAAAAAATACATCAAAATATCATGTTGGTTTCCGACCCTACAAGACGTAAAAAATATAATAAAAGTATTAAAAAAAACTATTTTTCGAAATTTCATTCCAATCAATTTTTAACTTATTCGTGGAACTTAGAATATTTCGGCCAAAAAGTAAAAAACATTAATAACTCCCTTATTGTTTGTCGTATTATGAAATAGCAAGAGACAAAAAAGATGTAAAATGGTATTGTCTACAACATAGGCCATATACGATATTACACAAAGACTTATTACTGGAGATTTGTTGCTTCCCCCTATTTTGCTCTTAGTGGAAAATAATTCTATCACCTGAAACCAAAAATGCATGGGACGAAAAAAAAATCATAATATCATGTTGGTTTCCAAACCTAAAAGACGTAAAAAAAATATTTTTGGAAATTTCATTCGAATCAATTTTTAAGTTATTCGTGGGACATAGATAAATTTCGGCCAAAAAGTACAAAATCATTAATAACTCCCTAATTAAACGTCGTATGATGAAATAGCAAGAGACAAAAAAAATGTAATGTGTGATTGTCTACAACATAGGCCATGTACAATATCACACTCAGAGAAACATTTCGGCCAAAAAGTACAAAATCATTAATAACTCCGTAATTAAACGTCGTATGATGAAATAGCAAGAGACAAAAAAGATGTAAAGTGTTAATGTCTACAACATAGGCCATGTACAATATCACACTCAGAGAAAATTTTCGGCCAAAAAGTACAAAATCATTAATAACTCCGTAATTAAACGTCGTATGATTAAAGAGCAAGAGACAAAAAAGATGTAATGTGTGATTGTCTACAACATAGGCCATGCACAATATCACACTCAGAAATATTACTGGAGATATGTAGCTTCCCCCTAATTTCTTTGTCTTTTGTAGGGTTGAAAATTAAAAAATGTACCTTTTCGGAATTTTTCTGTTGGTTGCAAGGTGAAAGGAGTGTTTTTGCCAAATATCAAGTTTGTAACTCATTTGGAAGTGGTTAAACATTTATGTCAGTGAGTGAGTCAGTCAGTCAGCCATGTGGTTTTATATAATATAGATGAGCATGGGACCTAGTGGAAAATAATTCTATCACCTGAAACCAAAAATGCATGGGTCGAAAAAATACATCAAAATATCATGTTGGTTTCCGACCCTACAAGACGTAAAAAATATAATAAAAGTATTAAAAAAAACTATTTTTCGAAATTTCATTCCAATCAATTTTTAACTTATTCGTGGAACTTAGAATATTTCGGCCAAAAAGTAAAAAACATTAATAACTCCCTTATTGTTTGTCGTATTATGAAATAGCAAGAGACAAAAAAGATGTAAAATGGTATTGTCTACAACATAGGCCATATACGATATTACACAAAGACATATTACTGGAGATTTGTTGCTTCCCCCTATTTTGCTCTTAGTGGAAAATAATTCTATCACCTGAAACCAAAAATGCATGGGACGAAAAAAAATCATAATATCATGTTGGTTTCCAAACCTACAAGACGTAAAAAATATAATAAAAGAATTAAAAAATTTTTTTTTTGGAAATTTCATTCGAATCAATTTTTAAGTTATTCGTGGGACATAGAAAAATTTCGGCCAAAAAGTACAAAATCATTAATAACTCCCTAATTAAACGTCGTATGATGAAATAGCAAGAGACAAAAAAGATGTAATGTGTGATTGTCTACAACATAGGCCATGTACAATATCACACTCAGAGAAAAAATTCGGCCTAAAAGTACAAAATCATTAATAACTCCGTAATTAAACGTCGTATGATTAAATAGCAAGAGACAAAAAAGATGTAATGTGTGATTGTCTACAACATAGGCCATGCACAATATCACACTCAGAAATATTACTGGAGATATGTAGCTTCCCCCTAATTTCTTTGTCTTTTGTAGGGTTGAAAATTAAAAAATGTACCTTTTCGGAATTTTTCTGTTGGTTGCAAGGTGAAAGGAGTGTTTTTGCCAAATATCAAGTTTGTAACTCATTTGGAAGTGGGTAAACATTTATGTCAGTGAGTGAGTCAGTCAGTCAGCCATGTGGTTTTATATAATATAGATGAGCATGGGACCTAGTGGAAAATAATTCTATCACCTGAAACCAAAAATGCATGGGTCGAAAAAATACATCAAAATATCATGTTGGTTTCCGACCTACAAGACGTAAAAAAATATAATAAAAGTATTAAAAAAACTATTTTTCGAAATTTCATACCAATCAATTTTTAACTTATTCGTGGAACTTAGAATATTTCGGCCAAAAAGTAAAAAACATTAATAACTCCCTTATTGTTTGTCGTATGATGAAATAGCAAGAGACAAAAAAGATGTAAAATGGTATTGTCTACAACATAGGCCATATACGATATTACACAAAGACATATTACTGGAGATTTGTTGCTTCCCCCTATTTTGCTCTTAGTGGAAAATAATTCTATCACCTGAAACCAAAAATGCATGGGACGAAAAAAAATCATAATATCATGTTGGTTTCCAAACCTAAAAGACGTAAAAAAAATATTTTTGGAAATTTCATTCGAATCAATTTTTAAGTTATTCGTGGGACATAGAAAAATTTCGGCCAAAAAGTACAAAATCATTAATAACTCCCTAATTAAACGTCGTATGATGAAATAGCAAGAGACAAAAAAAATGTAATGTGTGATTGTCTACAACATAGGCCATGTACAATATCACACTCAGAGAAACATTTCGGCCAAAAAGTACAAAATCATTAATAACTCCGTAATTAAACGTCGTATGATGAAATAGCAAGAGACAAAAAAGATGTAAAGTGTTAATGTCTACAACATAGGCCATGTACAATATCACACTCAGAGAAAAATTTCGGCCAAAAAGTACAAAATCATTAATAACTCCGTAATTAAACGTCGTATGATTAAATAGCAAGAGACAAAAAAGATGTAATGTGTGATTGTCTACAACATAGGCCATGCACAATATCACACTCAGAAATATTACTGGAGATATGTAGCTTCCCCCTAATTTCTTTGTCTTTTGTAGGGTTGAAAATTAAAAAATGTACCTTTTCGGAATTTTTCTGTTGGTTGCAAGGTGAAAGGAGTGTTTTTGCCAAATATCAAGTTTGTAACTCATTTGGAAGTGGGTAAACATTTATGTCAGTGAGTGAGTCAGTCAGTCAGCCATGTGGTTTTATATAATATAGATGAGCATGGGACCTAGTGGAAAATAATTCTATCACCTGAAACCAAAAATGCATGGGTCGAAAAAATACATCAAAATATCATGTTGGTTTCCGACCCTACAAGACGTAAAAAATATAATAAAAGTATTAAAAAAAAACTATTTTTCGAAATTTCATTCCAATCAATTTTTAACTTATTCGTGGAACTTAGAATATTTCGGCCAAAAAGTAAAAAACATTAATAACTCCCTTATTGTTTGTCGTATTATGAAATAGCAAGAGACAAAAAAGATGTAAAATGGTATTGTCTACAACATAGGCCATATACGATATTACACAAAGACTTATTACTGGAGATTTGTTGCTTCCCCCTATTTTGCTCTTAGTGGAAAATAATTCTATCACCTGAAACCAAAAATGCATGGGACGAAAAAAAAATCATAATATCATGTTGGTTTCCAAACCTAAAAGACGTAAAAAAAATATTTTTGGAAATTTCATTCGAATCAATTTTTAAGTTATTCGTGGGACATAGATAAATTTCGGCCAAAAAGTACAAAATCATTAATAACTCCCTAATTAAACGTCGTATGATGAAATAGCAAGAGACAAAAAAAATGTAATGTGTGATTGTCTACAACATAGGCCATGTACAATATCACACTCAGAGAAACATTTCGGCCAAAAAGTACAAAATCATTAATAACTCCGTAATTAAACGTCGTATGATGAAATAGCAAGAGACAAAAAAGATGTAAAGTGTTAATGTCTACAACATAGGCCATGTACAATATCACACTCAGAGAAAATTTTCGGCCAAAAAGTACAAAATCATTAATAACTCCGTAATTAAACGTCGTATGATTAAAGAGCAAGAGACAAAAAAGATGTAATGTGTGATTGTCTACAACATAGGCCATGCACAATATCACACTCAGAAATATTACTGGAGATATGTAGCTTCCCCCTAATTTCTTTGTCTTTTGTAGGGTTGAAAATTAAAAAATGTACCTTTTCGGAATTTTTCTGTTGGTTGCAAGGTGAAAGGAGTGTTTTTGCCAAATATCAAGTTTGTAACTCATTTGGAAGTGGTTAAACATTTATGTCAGTGAGTGAGTCAGTCAGTCAGCCATGTGGTTTTATATAATATAGATGAGCATGGGACCTAGTGGAAAATAATTCTATCACCTGAAACCAAAAATGCATGGGTCGAAAAAATACATCAAAATATCATGTTGGTTTCCGACCCTACAAGACGTAAAAAATATAATAAAAGTATTAAAAAAAACTATTTTTCGAAATTTCATTCCAATCAATTTTTAACTTATTCGTGGAACTTAGAATATTTCGGCCAAAAAGTAAAAAACATTAATAACTCCCTTATTGTTTGTCGTATGATGAAATAGCAAGAGACAAAAAAGATGTAAAATGGTATTGTCTACAACATAGGCCATATACGATAATACACAAAGACATATTACTGGAGATTTGTTGCTTCCCCCTATTTTGCTCTTAGTGGAAAATAATTCTATCACCTGAAACCAAAAATGCATGGGACGAAAAAAAATCATAATATCATGTTGGTTTCCAAACCTACAAGACGTAAAAAATATAATAAAAGAATTAAAAAAATTTTTTTTGGAAATTTCATTCGAATCAATTTTTAAGTTATTCGTGGGACATAGAAAAATTTCGGCCAAAAAGTACAAAATCATTAATAACTCCCTAATTAAACGTCGTATGATGAAATAGCAAGAGACAAAAAAGATGTAATGTGTGATTGTCTACAACATAGGCCATGTACAATATCACACTCAGAGAAAAAATTCGGCCTAAAAGTACAAAATCATTAATAACTCCGTAATTAAACGTCGTATGATTAAATAGCAAGAGACAAAAAAGATGTAATGTGTGATTGTCTACAACATAGGCCATGCACAATATCACACTCAGAAATATTACTGGAGATATGTAGCTTCCCCCTAATTTCTTTGTCTTTTGTAGGGTTGAAAATTAAAAAATGTACCTTTTCGGAATTTTTCTGTTGGTTGCAAGGTGAAAGGAGTGTTTTTGCCAAATATCAAGTTTGTAACTCATTTGGAAGTGGGTAAACATTTATGTCAGTGAGTGAGTCAGTCAGTCAGCCATGTGGTTTTATATAATATAGATGAGCATGGGACCTAGTGGAAAATAATTCTATCACCTGAAAACAAAAATGCATGGGTCGAAAAAATACATCAAAATATCATGTTGGTTTCCGACCTACAAGACGTAAAAAAATATAATAAAAGTATTAAAAAAACTATTTTTCGAAATTTCATACCAATCAATTTTTAACTTATTCGTGGAACTTAGAATATTTCGGCCAAAAAGTAAAAAACATTAATAACTCCCTTATTGTTTGTCGTATGATGAAATAGCAAGAGACAAAAAAGATGTAAAATGGTATTGTCTACAACATAGGCCATATACGATATTACACAAAGACATATTACTGGAGATTTGTTGCTTCCCCCTATTTTGCTCTTAGTGGAAAATAATTCTATCACCTGAAACCAAAAATGCATGGGACGAAAAAAAATCATAATATCATGTTGGTTTCCAAACCTAAAAGACGTAAAAAAAATATTTTTGGAAATTTCATTCGAATCAATTTTTAAGTTATTCGTGGGACATAGAAAAATTTCGGCCAAAAAGTACAAAATCATTAATAACTCCCTAATTAAACGTCGTATGATGAAATAGCAAGAGACAAAAAAAATGTAATGTGTGATTGTCTACAACATAGGCCATGTACAATATCACACTCAGAGAAACATTTCGGCCAAAAAGTACAAAATCATTAATAACTCCGTAATTAAACGTCGTATGATGAAATAGCAAGAGACAAAAAAGATGTAAAGTGTTAATGTCTACAACATAGGCCATGTACAATATCACACTCAGAGAAAAATTTCGGCCAAAAAGTACAAAATCATTAATAACTCCGTAATTAAACGTCGTATGATTAAATAGCAAGAGACAAAAAAGATGTAATGTGTGATTGTCTACAACATAGGCCATGCACAATATCACACTCAGAAATATTACTGGAGATATGTAGCTTCCCCCTAATTTCTTTGTCTTTTGTAGGGTTGAAAATTAAAAAATGTACCTTTTCGGAATTTTTCTGTTGGTTGCAAGGTGAAAGGAGTGTTTTTGCCAAATATCAAGTTTGTAACTCATTTGGAAGTGGGTAAACATTTATGTCAGTGAGTGAGTCAGTCAGTCAGCCATGTGGTTTTATATAATATAGATGAGCATGGGACCTAGTGGAAAATAATTCTATCACCTGAAACCAAAAATGCATGGGTCGAAAAAATACATCAAAATATCATGTTGGTTTCCGACCCTACAAGACGTAAAAAATATAATAAAAGTATTAAAAAAAAACTATTTTTCGAAATTTCATTCCAATCAATTTTTAACTTATTCGTGGAACTTAGAATATTTCGGCCAAAAAGTAAAAAACATTAATAACTCCCTTATTGTTTGTCGTATTATGAAATAGCAAGAGACAAAAAAGATGTAAAATGGTATTGTCTACAACATAGGCCATATACGATATTACACAAAGACTTATTACTGGAGATTTGTTGCTTCCCCCTATTTTGCTCTTAGTGGAAAATAATTCTATCACCTGAAACCAAAAATGCATGGGACGAAAAAAAAATCATAATATCATGTTGGTTTCCAAACCTAAAAGACGTAAAAAAAATATTTTTGGAAATTTCATTCGAATCAATTTTTAAGTTATTCGTGGGACATAGATAAATTTCGGCCAAAAAGTACAAAATCATTAATAACTCCCTAATTAAACGTCGTATGATGAAATAGCAAGAGACAAAAAAAATGTAATGTGTGATTGTCTACAACATAGGCCATGTACAATATCACACTCAGAGAAACATTTCGGCCAAAAAGTACAAAATCATTAATAACTCCGTAATTAAACGTCGTATGATGAAATAGCAAGAGACAAAAAAGATGTAAAGTGTTAATGTCTACAACATAGGCCATGTACAATATCACACTCAGAGAAAATTTTCGGCCAAAAAGTACAAAATCATTAATAACTCCGTAATTAAACGTCGTATGATTAAAGAGCAAGAGACAAAAAAGATGTAATGTGTGATTGTCTACAACATAGGCCATGCACAATATCACACTCAGAAATATTACTGGAGATATGTAGCTTCCCCCTAATTTCTTTGTCTTTTGTAGGGTTGAAAATTAAAAAAATGTACCTTTTCGGAATTTTTCTGTTGGTTGCAAGGTGAAAGGAGTGTTTTTGCCAAATATCAAGTTTGTAACTCATTTGGAAGTGGTTAAACATTTATGTCAGTGAGTGAGTCAGTCAGTCAGCCATGTGGTTTTATATAATATAGATGAGCATGGGACCTAGTGGAAAATAATTCTATCACCTGAAACCAAAAATGCATGGGTCGAAAAAATACATCAAAATATCATGTTGGTTTCCGACCCTACAAGACGTAAAAAATATAATAAAAGTATTAAAAAAAACTATTTTTCGAAATTTCATTCCAATCAATTTTTAACTTATTCGTGGAACTTAGAATATTTCGGCCAAAAAGTAAAAAACATTAATAACTCCCTTATTGTTTGTCGTATGATGAAATAGCAAGAGACAAAAAAGATGTAAAATGGTATTGTCTACAACATAGGCCATATACGATAATACACAAAGACATATTACTGGAGATTTGTTGCTTCCCCCTATTTTGCTCTTAGTGGAAAATAATTCTATCACCTGAAACCAAAAATGCATGGGACGAAAAAAAATCATAATATCATGTTGGTTTCCAAACCTACAAGACGTAAAAAATATAATAAAAGAATTAAAAAAATTTTTTTTGGAAATTTCATTCGAATCAATTTTTAAGTTATTCGTGGGACATAGAAAAATTTCGGCCAAAAAGTACAAAATCATTAATAACTCCCTAATTAAACGTCGTATGATGAAATAGCAAGAGACAAAAAAGATGTAATGTGTGATTGTCTACAACATAGGCCATGTACAATATCACACTCAGAGAAAAAATTCGGCCTAAAAGTACAAAATCATTAATAACTCCGTAATTAAACGTCGTATGATTAAATAGCAAGAGACAAAAAAGATGTAATGTGTGATTGTCTACAACATAGGCCATGCACAATATCACACTCAGAAATATTACTGGAGATATGTAGCTTCCCCCTAATTTCTTTGTCTTTTGTAGGGTTGAAAATTAAAAAATGTACCTTTTCGGAATTTTTCTGTTGGTTGCAAGGTGAAAGGAGTGTTTTTGCCAAATATCAAGTTTGTAACTCATTTGGAAGTGGGTAAACATTTATGTCAGTGAGTGAGTCAGTCAGTCAGCCATGTGGTTTTATATAATATAGATGAGCATGGGACCTAGTGGAAAATAATTCTATCACCTGAAAACAAAAATGCATGGGTCGAAAAAATACATCAAAATATCATGTTGGTTTCCGACCCTACAAGACGTAAAAAATATAATAAAAGTATTAAAAAAAACTATTTTTCGAAATTTCATTCCAATCAATTTTTAACTTATTCGTGGAACTTAGAATATTTCGGCCAAAAAGTAAAAAACATTAATAACTCCCTTATTGTTTGTCGTATGATGAAATAGCAAGAGACAAAAAAGATGTAAAATGGTATTGTCTACAACATAGGCCATATACGATATTACACAAAGACATATTACTGGAGATTTGTTGCTTCCCCCTATTTTGCTCTTAGTGGAAAATAATTCTATCACCTGAAACCAAAAATGCATGGGACGAAAAAAAATCATAATATCATGTTGGTTTCCAAACCTAAAAGACGTAAAAAAAATATTTTTGGAAATTTCATTCGAATCAATTTTTAAGTTATTCGTGGGACATAGAAAAATTTCGGCCAAAAAGTACAAAATCATTAATAACTCCCTAATTAAACGTCGTATGATGAAATAGCAAGAGACAAAAAAAATGTAATGTGTGATTGTCTACAACATAGGCCATGTACAATATCACACTCAGAGAAACATTTCGGCCAAAAAGTACAAAATCATTAATAACTCCGTAATTAAACGTCGTATGATGAAATAGCAAGAGACAAAAAAGATGTAAAGTGTTAATGTCTACAACATAGGCCATGTACAATATCACACTCAGAGAAAAATTTCGGCCAAAAAGTACAAAATCATTAATAACTCCGTAATTAAACGTCGTATGATTAAATAGCAAGAGACAAAAAAGATGTAATGTGTGATTGTCTACAACATAGGCCATGCACAATATCACACTCAGAAATATTACTGGAGATATGTAGCTTCCCCCTAATTTCTTTGTCTTTTGTAGGGTTGAAAATTAAAAAATGTACCTTTTCGGAATTTTTCTGTTGGTTGCAAGGTGAAAGGAGTGTTTTTGCCAAATATCAAGTTTGTAACTCATTTGGAAGTGGGTAAACATTTATGTCAGTGAGTGAGTCAGTCAGTCAGCCATGTGGTTTTATATAATATAGATGAGCATGGGACCTAGTGGAAAATAATTCTATCACCTGAAACCAAAAATGCATGGGTCGAAAAAATACATCAAAATATCATGTTGGTTTCCGACCCTACAAGACGTAAAAAATATAATAAAAGTATTAAAAAAAACTATTTTTCGAAATTTCATACCAATCAATTTTTAACTTATTCGTGGAACTTAGAATATTTCGGCCAAAAAGTAAAAAACATTAATAACTCCCCTATTGTTTGTCGTATGATGAAATAGCAAGAGACAAAAAAGATGTAAAATGGTATTGTCTACAACATAGGCCATATACGATATTACACAAAGACATATTACTGGAGATTTGTTGCTTCCCCCTATTTTGCTCTTAGTGGAAAATAATTCTATCACCTGAAACCAAAAATGCATGGGACGAAAAAAAATCATAATATCATGTTGGTTTCCAAACCTAAAAGACGTAAAAAAAATATTTTTGGAAATTTCATTCGAATCAATTTTTAAGTTATTCGTGGGACATAGAAAAATTTCGGCCAAAAAGTACAAAATCATTAATAACTCCCTAATTAAACGTCGTATGATGAAATAGCAAGAGACAAAAAAAATGTAATGTGTGATTGTCTACAACATAGGCCATGTACAATATCACACTCAGAGAAACATTTCGGCCAAAAAGTACAAAATCATTAATAACTCCGTAATTAAACGTCGTATGATGAAATAGCAAGAGACAAAAAAGATGTAAAGTGTTAATGTCTACAACATAGGCCATGTACAATATCACACTCAGAGAAAAATTTCGGCCAAAAAGTACAAAATCATTAATAACTCCGTAATTAAACGTCGTATGATTAAATAGCAAGAGACAAAAAAGATGTAATGTGTGATTGTCTACAACATAGGCCATGCACAATATCACACTCAGAAATATTACTGGAGATATGTAGCTTCCCCCTAATTTCTTTGTCTTTTGTAGGATTGAAAATTAAAAAATGTACCTTTTCGGAATTTTTCTGTTGGTTGCAAGGTGAAAGGAGTGTTTTTGCCAAATATCAAGTTTGTAACTCATTTGGAAATGGGTAAACATTTATGTCAGTGAGTGAGTCAGTCAGTCAGCCATGTGGTTTTATATAATATAGATGAGCATGGGACCTAGTGGAAAATAATTCTATCACCTGAAAACAAAAATGCATGGGTCGAAAAAATACATCAAAATATCATGTTGGTTTCCGACCCTACAAGACGTAAAAAATATAATAAAAGTATTAAAAAAAACTATTTTTCGAAATTTCATTCCAATCAATTTTTAACTTATTCGTGGAACTTAGAATATTTCGGCCAAAAAGTAAAAAACATTAATAACTCCCTTATTGTTTGTCGTATTATGAAATAGCAAGAGACAAAAAAGATGTAAAATGGTATTGTCTACAACATAGGCCATATACGATATTACACAAAGACATATTACTGGAGATTTGTTGCTTCCCCCTATTTTGCTCTTAGTGGAAAATAATTCTATCACCTGAAACCAAAAATGCATGGGACGAAAAAAAATCATAATATCATGTTGGTTTCCAAACCTACAAGACGTAAAAAATATAATAAAAGAATTAAAAAAATTTTTTTTGGAAATTTCATTCGAATCAATTTTTAAGTTATTCGTGGGACATAGAAAAATTTCGGCCAAAAAGTACAAAATCATTAATAACTCCCTAATTAAACGTCGTATGATGAAATAGCAAGAGACAAAAAAGATGTAAAATGGTATTGTCTACAACATAGGCCATATACGATATTACACAAAGACATATTACTGGAGATTTGTTGCTTCCCCCTATTTTGCTCTTAGTGGAAAATAATTCTATCACCTGAAACCAAAAATGCATGGGACGAAAAAAAATCATAATATCATGTTGGTTTCCAAACCTACAAGACGTAAAAAATATAATAAAAGAATTAAAAAATTTTTTTTTGGAAATTTCATTCGAATCAATTTTTAAGTTATTCGTGGGACATAGAAAAATTTCGGCCAAAAAGTACAAAATCATTAATAACTCCCTAATTAAACGTCGTATGATGAAATAGCAAGAGACAAAAAAGATGTAATGTGTGATTGTCTACAACATAGGCCATGTACAATATCACACTCAGAGAAAAAATTCGGCCAAAAAGTACAAAATCATTAATAACTCCGTAATTAAACGTCGTATGATTAAATAGCAAGAGACAAAAAAGATGTAATGTGTGATTGTCTACAACATAGGCCATGCACAATATCACACTCAGAAATATTACTGGAGATATGTAGCTTCCCCCTAATTTCTTTGTTTTTTGTAGGGTTGAAAATTAAAAAATGTACCTTTTCGGAATTTTTCTGTTGGTTGCAAGGTGAAAGGAGTGTTTTTGCCAAATATCAAGTTTGTAACTCATTTGGAAGTGGGTAAACATTTATGTCAGTGAGTGAGTCAGTCAGTCAGCCATGTGGTTTTATATAATATAGATGAGCATGGGACCTAGTGGAAAATAATTCTATCACCTGAAAACAAAAATGCATGGGTCGAAAAAATACATCAAAATATCATGTTGGTTTCCGACCTACAAGACGTAAAAAAATATAATAAAAGTATTAAAAAAACTATTTTTCGAAATTTCATACCAATCAATTTTTAACTTATTCGTGGAACTTAGAATATTTCGGCCAAAAAGTAAAAAACATTAATAACTCCCTTATTGTTTGTCGTATGATGAAATAGCAGAAGACAAAAAAGATGTAAAATGGTATTGTCTACAACATAGGCCATATACGATATTACACAAAGACATATTACTGGAGATTTGTTGCTTCCCCCTATTTTGCTCTTAGTGGAAAATAATTCTATCACCTGAAACCAAAAATGCATGGGACGAAAAAAAATCATAATATCATGTTGGTTTCCAAACCTACAAGACGTAAAAAATATAATAAAAGAATTAAAAAATTTTTTTTTTGGAAATTTCATTCGAATCAATTTTTAAGTTATTCGTGGGACATAGAAAAATTTCGGCCAAAAAGTACAAAATCATTAATAACTCCCTAATTAAACGTCGTATGATGAAATAGCAAGAGACAAAAAAGATGTAATGTGTGATTGTCTACAACATAGGCCATGTACAATATCACACTCAGAGAAAAAAATCGGCCAAAAAGTACAAAATCATTAATAACTCCGTAATTAAACGTCGTATGATTAAATAGCAAGAGACAAAAAAGATGTAATGTGTGATTGTCTACAACATAGGCCATGCACAATATCACACTCAGAAATATTACTGGAGATATGTAGCTTCCCCCTAATTTCTTTGTCTTTTGTAGGGTTGAAAATTAAAAAATGTACCTTTTCGGAATTTTTCTGTTGGTTGCAAGGTGAAAGGAGTGTTTTTGCCAAATATCAAGTTTGTAACTCATTTGGAAGTGGGTAAACATTTATGTCAGTGAGTGAGTCAGTCAGCCATGTGGTTTTATATAATATAGATGAGCATGGGACCTAGTGGAAAATAATTCTATCACCTGAAAACAAAAATGCATGGGTCGAAAAAATACATCAAAATATCATGTTGGTTTCCGACCCTACAAGACGTAAAAAATATAATAAAAGTATTAAAAAAACTATTTTTCGAAATTTCATTCCAATCAATTTTTAACTTATTCGTGGAACTTAGAATATTTCGGCCAAAAAGTAAAAAACATTAATAACTCCCTTATTGTTTGTCGTATGATGAAATAGCAAGAGACAAAAAAGATGTAAAATGGTATTGTCTACAACATAGGCCATATACGATATTACACAAAGACATATTACTGGAGATTTGTTGCTTCCCCCTATTTTGCTCTTAGTGGAAAATAATTCTATCACCTGAAACCAAAAATGCATGGGACGAAAAAAAATCATAATATCATGTTGGTTTCCAAACCTAAAAGACGTAAAAAAAATATTTTTGGAAATTTCATTCGAATCAATTTTTAAGTTATTCGTGGGACATAGATAAATTTCGGCCAAAAAGTACAAAATCATTAATAACTCCCTAATTAAACGTCGTATGATGAAATAGCAAGAGACAAAAAAATGTAATGTGTGATTGTCTACAACATAGGCCATGTACAATATCACACTCAGAGAAACATTTCGGCCAAAAAGTACAAAATCATTAATAACTCCGTAATTAAACGTCGTATGATGAAATAGCAAGAGACAAATAAGATGTAAAGTGTTAATGTCTACAACATAGGCCATGTACAATATCACACTCAGAGAAAATTTTCGGCCAAAAAGTACAAAATCATTAATAACTCCGTAATTAAACGTCGTATGATTAAAGAGCAAGAGACAAAAAAGATGTAATGTGTGATTGTCTACAACATAGGCCATGCACAATATCACACTCAGAAATATTACTGGAGATATGTAGCTTCCCCCTAATTTCTTTGTCTTTTGTAGGGTTGAAAATTAAAAAATGTACCTTTTCGGAATTTTTCTGTTGGTTGCAAGGTGAAAGGAGTGTTTTTGCCAAATATCAAGTTTGTAACTCATTTGGAAGTGGGTAAACATTTATGTCAGTGAGTGAGTCAGTCAGTCAGCCATGTGGTTTTATATAATATAGATGAGCATGGGACCTAGTGGAAAATAATTCTATCACCTGAAACCAAAAATGCATGGGTCGAAAAAATACATCAAAATATCATGTTGGTTTCCGACCCTACAAGACGTAAAAAATATAATAAAAGTATTAAAAAAAACTATTTTTCGAAATTTCATTCCAATCAATTTTTAACTTATTCGTGGAACTTAGAATATTTCGGCCAAAAAGTAAAAAACATTAATAACTCCCTTATTGTTTGTCGTATTATGAAATAGCAAGAGACAAAAAAGATGTAAAATGGTATTGTCTACAACATAGGCCATATACGATATTACACAAAGACATATTACTGGAGATTTGTTGCTTCCCCCTATTTTGCTCTTAGTGGAAAATAATTCTATCACCTGAAACCAAAAATGCATGGGACGAAAAAAAATCATAATATCATGTTGGTTTCCAAACCTAAAAGACGTAAAAAAAATATTTTTGGAAATTTCATTCGAATCAATTTTTAAGTTATTCGTGGGACATAGAAAAATTTCGGCCAAAAAGTACAAAATCATTAATAACTCCCTAATTAAACGTCGTATGATGAAATAGCAAGAGACAAAAAAAAATGTAATGTGTGATTGTCTACAACATAGGCCATGTACAATATCACACTCAGAGAAACATTTCGGCCAAAAAGTACAAAATCATTAATAACTCCGTAATTAAACGTCGTATGATGAAATAGCAAGAGACAAAAAAGATGTAAAGTGTTAATGTCTACAACATAGGCCATGTACAATATCACACTCAGAGAAAAATTTCGGCCAAAAAGTACAAAATCATTAATAACTCCGTAATTAAACGTCGTATGATTAAATAGCAAGAGACAAAAAAGATGTAATGTGTGATTGTCTACAACATAGGCCATGCACAATATCACACTCAGAAATATTACTGGAGATATGTAGCTTCCCCCTAATTTCTTTGTCTTTTGTAGGATTGAAAATTAAAAAATGTACCTTTTCGGAATTTTTCTGTTGGTTGCAAGGTGAAAGGAGTGTTTTTGCCAAATATCAAGTTTGTAACTCATTTGGAAATGGGTAAACATTTATGTCAGTGAGTGAGTCAGTCAGTCAGCCATGTGGTTTTATATAATATAGATGAGCATGGGACCTAGTGGAAAATAATTCTATCACCTGAAAACAAAAATGCATGGGTCGAAAAAATACATCAAAATATCATGTTGGTTTCCGACCCTACAAGACGTAAAAAATATAATAAAAGTATTAAAAAAAACTATTTTTCGAAATTTCATTCCAATCAATTTTTAACTTATTCGTGGAACTTAGAATATTTCGGCCAAAAAGTAAAAAACATTAATAACTCCCTTATTGTTTGTCGTATTATGAAATAGCAAGAGACAAAAAAGATGTAAAATGGTATTGTCTACAACATAGGCCATATACGATATTACACAAAGACATATTACTGGAGATTTGTTGCTTCCCCCTATTTTGCTCTTAGTGGAAAATAATTCTATCACCTGAAACCAAAAATGCATGGGACGAAAAAAAATCATAATATCATGTTGGTTTCCAAACCTACAAGACGTAAAAAATATAATAAAAGAATTAAAAAAATTTTTTTTGGAAATTTCATTCGAATCAATTTTTAAGTTATTCGTGGGACATAGAAAAATTTCGGCCAAAAAGTACAAAATCATTAATAACTCCCTAATTAAACGTCGTATGATGAAATAGCAAGAGACAAAAAAGATGTAATGTGTGATTGTCTACAACATAGGCCATGTACAATATCACACTCAGAGAAAAAATTCGGCCAAAAAGTACAAAATCATTAATAACTCCGTAATTAAACGTCGTATGATTAAATAGCAAGAGACAAAAAAGATGTAATGTGTGATTGTCTACAACATAGGCCATGCACAATATCACACTCAGAAATATTACTGGAGATATGTAGCTTCCCCCTAATTTCTTTGTTTTTTGTAGGGTTGAAAATTAAAAAATGTACCTTTTCGGAATTTTTCTGTTGGTTGCAAGGTGAAAGGAGTGTTTTTGCCAAATATCAAGTTTGTAACTCATTTGGAAGTGGGTAAACATTTATGTCAGTGAGTGAGTCAGTCAGTCAGCCATGTGGTTTTATATAATATAGATGAGCATGGGACCTAGTGGAAAATAATTCTATCACCTGAAAACAAAAATGCATGGGTCGAAAAAATACATCAAAATATCATGTTGGTTTCCGACCTACAAGACGTAAAAAAATATAATAAAAGTATTAAAAAAACTATTTTTCGAAATTTCATACCAATCAATTTTTAACTTATTCGTGGAACTTAGAATATTTCGGCCAAAAAGTAAAAAACATTAATAACTCCCTTATTGTTTGTCGTATGATGAAATAGCAAGAGACAAAAAAGATGTAAAATGGTATTGTCTACAACATAGGCCATATACGATATTACACAAAGACATATTACTGGAGATTTGTTGCTTCCCCCTATTTTGCTCTTAGTGGAAAATAATTCTATCACCTGAAACCAAAAATGCATGGGACGAAAAAAAATCATAATATCATGTTGGTTTCCAAACCTAAAAGACGTAAAAAAAATATTTTTGGAAATTTCATTCGAATCAATTTTTAAGTTATTCGTGGGACATAGAAAAATTTCGGCCAAAAAGTACAAAATCATTAATAACTCCCTAATTAAACGTCGTATGATGAAATAGCAAGAGACAAAAAAAAATGTAATGTGTGATTGTCTACAACATAGGCCATGTACAATATCACACTCAGAGAAACATTTCGGCCAAAAAGTACAAAATCATTAATAACTCCGTAATTAAACGTCGTATGATGAAATAGCAAGAGACAAAAAAGATGTAAAGTGTTAATGTCTACAACATAGGCCATGTACAATATCACACTCAGAGAAAAATTTCGGCCAAAAAGTACAAAATCATTAATAACTCCGTAATTAAACGTCGTATGATTAAATAGCAAGAGACAAAAAAGATGTAATGTGTGATTGTCTACAACATAGGCCATGCACAATATCACACTCAGAAATATTACTGGAGATATGTAGCTTCCCCCTAATTTCTTTGTCTTTTGTAGGATTGAAAATTAAAAAATGTACCTTTTCGGAATTTTTCTGTTGGTTGCAAGGTGAAAGGAGTGTTTTTGCCAAATATCAAGTTTGTAACTCATTTGGAAATGGGTAAACATTTATGTCAGTGAGTGAGTCAGTCAGTCAGCCATGTGGTTTTATATAATATAGATGAGCATGGGACCTAGTGGAAAATAATTCTATCACCTGAAAACAAAAATGCATGGGTCGAAAAAATACATCAAAATATCATGTTGGTTTCCGACCCTACAAGACGTAAAAAATATAATAAAAGTATTAAAAAAAACTATTTTTCGAAATTTCATTCCAATCAATTTTTAACTTATTCGTGGAACTTAGAATATTTCGGCCAAAAAGTAAAAAACATTAATAACTCCCTTATTGTTTGTCGTATTATGAAATAGCAAGAGACAAAAAAGATGTAAAATGGTATTGTCTACAACATAGGCCATATACGATATTACACAAAGACATATTACTGGAGATTTGTTGCTTCCCCCTATTTTGCTCTTAGTGGAAAATAATTCTATCACCTGAAACCAAAAATGCATGGGACGAAAAAAAATCATAATATCATGTTGGTTTCCAAACCTACAAGACGTAAAAAATATAATAAAAGAATTAAAAAAATTTTTTTTGGAAATTTCATTCGAATCAATTTTTAAGTTATTCGTGGGACATAGAAAAATTTCGGCCAAAAAGTACAAAATCATTAATAACTCCCTAATTAAACGTCGTATGATGAAATAGCAAGAGACAAAAAAGATGTAATGTGTGATTGTCTACAACATAGGCCATGTACAATATCACACTCAGAGAAAAAATTCGGCCAAAAAGTACAAAATCATTAATAACTCCGTAATTAAACGTCGTATGATTAAATAGCAAGAGACAAAAAAGATGTAATGTGTGATTGTCTACAACATAGGCCATGCACAATATCACACTCAGAAATATTACTGGAGATATGTAGCTTCCCCCTAATTTCTTTGTTTTTTGTAGGGTTGAAAATTAAAAAATGTACCTTTTCGGAATTTTTCTGTTGGTTGCAAGGTGAAAGGAGTGTTTTTGCCAAATATCAAGTTTGTAACTCATTTGGAAGTGGGTAAACATTTATGTCAGTGAGTGAGTCAGTCAGTCAGCCATGTGGTTTTATATAATATAGATGAGCATGGGACCTAGTGGAAAATAATTCTATCACCTGAAAACAAAAATGCATGGGTCGAAAAAATACATCAAAATATCATGTTGGTTTCCGACCTACAAGACGTAAAAAAATATAATAAAAGTATTAAAAAAACTATTTTTCGAAATTTCATACCAATCAATTTTTAACTTATTCGTGGAACTTAGAATATTTCGGCCAAAAAGTAAAAAACATTAATAACTCCCTTATTGTTTGTCGTATGATGAAATAGCAAGAGACAAAAAAGATGTAAAATGGTATTGTCTACAACATAGGCCATATACGATATTACACAAAGACATATTACTGGAGATTTGTTGCTTCCCCCTATTTTGCTCTTAGTGGAAAATAATTCTATCACCTGAAACCAAAAATGCATGGGACGAAAAAAAATCATAATATCATGTTGGTTTCCAAACCTAAAAGACGTAAAAAAAATATTTTTGGAAATTTCATTCGAATCAATTTTTAAGTTATTCGTGGGACATAGAAAAATTTCGGCCAAAAAGTACAAAATCATTAATAACTCCCTAATTAAACGTCGTATGATGAAATAGCAAGAGACAAAAAAAAATGTAATGTGTGATTGTCTACAACATAGGCCATGTACAATATCACACTCAGAGAAACATTTCGGCCAAAAAGTACAAAATCATTAATAACTCCGTAATTAAACGTCGTATGATGAAATAGCAAGAGACAAAAAAGATGTAAAGTGTTAATGTCTACAACATAGGCCATGTACAATATCACACTCAGAGAAAAATTTCGGCCAAAAAGTACAAAATCATTAATAACTCCGTAATTAAACGTCGTATGATTAAATAGCAAGAGACAAAAAAGTTGTAATGTGTGATTGTCTACAACATAGGCCATGCACAATATCACACTCAGAAATATTACTGGAGATATGTAGCTTCCCCCTAATTTCTTTGTCTTTTGTAGGATTGAAAATTAAAAAATGTACCTTTTCGGAATTTTTCTGTTGGTTGCAAGGTGAAAGGAGTGTTTTTGCCAAATATCAAGTTTGTAACTCATTTGGAAGTGGGTAAACATTTATGTCAGTGAGTGAGTCAGTCAGTCAGCCATGTGGTTTTATATAATATAGATGAGCATGGGACCTAGTGGAAAATAATTCTATCACCTGAAAACAAAAATGCATGGGTCGAAAAAATACATCAAAATATCATGTTGGTTTCCGACCCTACAAGACGTAAAAAATATAATAAAAGTATTAAAAAAAACTATTTTTCGAAATTTCATTCCAATCAATTTTTAACTTATTCGTGGAACTTAGAATATTTCGGCCAAAAAGTAAAAAACATTAATAACTCCCTTATTGTTTGTCGTATTATGAAATAGCAAGAGACAAAAAAGATGTAAAATGGTATTGTCTACAACATAGGCCATATACGATATTACACAAAGACTTATTACTGGAGATTTGTTGCTTCCCCCTATTTTGCTCTTAGTGGAAAATAATTCTATCACCTGAAACCAAAAATGCATGGGACGAAAAAAAAATCATAATATCATGTTGGTTTCCAAACCTAAAAGACGTAAAAAAAATATTTTTGGAAATTTCATTCGAATCAATTTTTAAGTTATTCGTGGGACATAGATAAATTTCGGCCAAAAAGTACAAAATCATTAATAACTCCCTAATTAAACGTCGTATGATGAAATAGCAAGAGACAAAAAAAATGTAATGTGTGATTGTCTACAACATAGGCCATGTACAATATCACACTCAGAGAAACATTTCGGCCAAAAAGTACAAAATCATTAATAACTCCGTAATTAAACGTCGTATGATGAAATAGCAAGAGACAAAAAAGATGTAAAGTGTTAATGTCTACAACATAGGCCATATACAATATCACACTCAGAGAAAATTTTCGGCCAAAAAGTACAAAATCATTAATAACTCCGTAATTAAACGTCGTATGATTAAATAGCAAGAGACAAAAAAGATGTAATGTGTGATTGTCTACAACATAGGCCATGCACAATATCACACTCAGAAATATTACTGGAGATATGTAGCTTCCCCCTAATTTCTTTGTCTTTTGTAGGGTTGAAAATTAAAAAATGTACCTTTTCGGAATTTTTCTGTTGGTTGCAAGGTGAAAGGAGTGTTTTTGCCAAATATCAAGTTTGTAACTCATTTGGAAGTGGGTAAACATTTATGTCAGTGAGTGAGTCAGTCAGTCAGCCATGTGGTTTTATATAATATAGATGAGCATGGGACCTAGTGGAAAATAATTCTATCACCTGAAAACAAAAATGCATGGGTCGAAAAAATACATCAAAATATCATGTTGGTTTCCGACCTACAAGACGTAAAAAAATATAATAAAAGTATTAAAAAAACTATTTTTCGAAATTTCATACCAATCAATTTTTAACTTATTCGTGGAACTTAGAATATTTCGGCCAAAAAGTAAAAAACATTAATAACTCCCTTATTGTTTGTCGTATGATGAAATAGCAAGAGACAAAAAAGATGTAAAATGGTATTGTCTACAACATAGGCCATATACGATATTACACAAAGACATATTACTGGAGATTTGTTGCTTCCCCCTATTTTGCTCTTAGTGGAAAATAATTCTATCACCTGAAACCAAAAATGCATGGGACGAAAAAAAATCATAATATCATGTTGGTTTCCAAACCTAAAAGACGTAAAAAAAATATTTTTGGAAATTTCATTCGAATCAATTTTTAAGTTATTCGTGGGACATAGAAAAATTTCGGCCAAAAAGTACAAAATCATTAATAACTCCCTAATTAAACGTCGTATGATGAAATAGCAAGAGACAAAAAAAAATGTAATGTGTGATTGTCTACAACATAGGCCATGTACAATATCACACTCAGAGAAACATTTCGGCCAAAAAGTACAAAATCATTAATAACTCCGTAATTAAACGTCGTATGATGAAATAGCAAGAGACAAAAAAGATGTAAAGTGTTAATGTCTACAACATAGGCCATGTACAATATCACACTCAGAGAAAAATTTCGGCCAAAAAGTACAAAATCATTAATAACTCCGTAATTAAACGTCGTATGATTAAATAGCAAGAGACAAAAAAGATGTAATGTGTGATTGTCTACAACATAGGCCATGCACAATATCACACTCAGAAATATTACTGGAGATATGTAGCTTCCCCCTAATTTCTTTGTCTTTTGTAGGATTGAAAATTAAAAAATGTACCTTTTCGGAATTTTTCTGTTGGTTGCAAGGTGAAAGGAGTGTTTTTGCCAAATATCAAGTTTGTAACTCATTTGGAAATGGGTAAACATTTATGTCAGTGAGTGAGTCAGTCAGTCAGCCATGTGGTTTTATATAATATAGATGAGCATGGGACCTAGTGGAAAATAATTCTATCACCTGAAAACAAAAATGCATGGGTCGAAAAAATACATCAAAATATCATGTTGGTTTCCGACCCTACAAGACGTAAAAAATATAATAAAAGTATTAAAAAAAACTATTTTTCGAAATTTCATTCCAATCAATTTTTAACTTATTCGTGGAACTTAGAATATTTCGGCCAAAAAGTAAAAAACATTAATAACTCCCTTATTGTTTGTCGTATTATGAAATAGCAAGAGACAAAAAAGATGTAAAATGGTATTGTCTACAACATAGGCCATATACGATATTACACAAAGACATATTACTGGAGATTTGTTGCTTCCCCCTATTTTGCTCTTAGTGGAAAATAATTCTATCACCTGAAACCAAAAATGCATGGGACGAAAAAAAATCATAATATCATGTTGGTTTCCAAACCTACAAGACGTAAAAAATATAATAAAAGAATTAAAAAAATTTTTTTTGGAAATTTCATTCGAATCAATTTTTAAGTTATTCGTGGGACATAGAAAAATTTCGGCCAAAAAGTACAAAATCATTAATAACTCCCTAATTAAACGTCGTATGATGAAATAGCAAGAGACAAAAAAGATGTAATGTGTGATTGTCTACAACATAGGCCATGTACAATATCACACTCAGAGAAAAAATTCGGCCAAAAAGTACAAAATCATTAATAACTCCGTAATTAAACGTCGTATGATTAAATAGCAAGAGACAAAAAAGATGTAATGTGTGATTGTCTACAACATAGGCCATGCACAATATCACACTCAGAAATATTACTGGAGATATGTAGCTTCCCCCTAATTTCTTTGTTTTTTGTAGGGTTGAAAATTAAAAAATGTACCTTTTCGGAATTTTTCTGTTGGTTGCAAGGTGAAAGGAGTGTTTTTGCCAAATATCAAGTTTGTAACTCATTTGGAAGTGGGTAAACATTTATGTCAGTGAGTGAGTCAGTCAGTCAGCCATGTGGTTTTATATAATATAGATGAGCATGGGACCTAGTGGAAAATAATTCTATCACCTGAAAACAAAAATGCATGGGTCGAAAAAATACATCAAAATATCATGTTGGTTTCCGACCTACAAGACGTAAAAAAATATAATAAAAGTATTAAAAAAACTATTTTTCGAAATTTCATACCAATCAATTTTTAACTTATTCGTGGAACTTAGAATATTTCGGCCAAAAAGTAAAAAACATTAATAACTCCCTTATTGTTTGTCGTATGATGAAATAGCAAGAGACAAAAAAGATGTAAAATGGTATTGTCTACAACATAGGCCATATACGATATTACACAAAGACATATTACTGGAGATTTGTTGCTTCCCCCTATTTTGCTCTTAGTGGAAAATAATTCTATCACCTGAAACCAAAAATGCATGGGACGAAAAAAAATCATAATATCATGTTGGTTTCCAAACCTAAAAGACGTAAAAAAAATATTTTTGGAAATTTCATTCGAATCAATTTTTAAGTTATTCGTGGGACATAGAAAAATTTCGGCCAAAAAGTACAAAATCATTAATAACTCCCTAATTAAACGTCGTATGATGAAATAGCAAGAGACAAAAAAAAATGTAATGTGTGATTGTCTACAACATAGGCCATGTACAATATCACACTCAGAGAAACATTTCGGCCAAAAAGTACAAAATCATTAATAACTCCGTAATTAAACGTCGTATGATGAAATAGCAAGAGACAAAAAAGATGTAAAGTGTTAATGTCTACAACATAGGCCATGTACAATATCACACTCAGAGAAAAATTTCGGCCAAAAAGTACAAAATCATTAATAACTCCGTAATTAAACGTCGTATGATTAAATAGCAAGAGACAAAAAAGATGTAATGTGTGATTGTCTACAACATAGGCCATGCACAATATCACACTCAGAAATATTACTGGAGATATGTAGCTTCCCCCTAATTTCTTTGTCTTTTGTAGGATTGAAAATTAAAAAATGTACCTTTTCGGAATTTTTCTGTTGGTTGCAAGGTGAAAGGAGTGTTTTTGCCAAATATCAAGTTTGTAACTCATTTGGAAGTGGGTAAACATTTATGTCAGTGAGTGAGTCAGTCAGTCAGCCATGTGGTTTTATATAATATAGATGAGCATGGGACCTAGTGGAAAATAATTCTATCACCTGAAAACAAAAATGCATGGGTCGAAAAAATACATCAAAATATCATGTTGGTTTCCGACCTACAAGACGTAAAAAAATATAATAAAAGTATTAAAAAAACTATTTTTCGAAATTTCATACCAATCAATTTTTAACTTATTCGTGGAACTTAGAATATTTCGGCCAAAAAGTAAAAAACATTAATAACTCCCTTATTGTTTGTCGTATGATGAAATAGCAAGAGACAAAAAAGATGTAAAATGGTATTGTCTACAACATAGGCCATATACGATATTACACAAAGACATATTACTGGAGATTTGTTGCTTCCCCCTATTTTGCTCTTAGTGGAAAATAATTCTATCACCTGAAACCAAAAATGCATGGGACGAAAAAAAATCATAATATCATGTTGGTTTCCAAACCTAAAAGACGTAAAAAAAATATTTTTGGAAATTTCATTCGAATCAATTTTTAAGTTATTCGTGGGACATAGAAAAATTTCGGCCAAAAAGTACAAAATCATTAATAACTCCCTAATTAAACGTCGTATGATGAAATAGCAAGAGACAAAAAAAAATGTAATGTGTGATTGTCTACAACATAGGCCATGTACAATATCACACTCAGAGAAACATTTCGGCCAAAAAGTACAAAATCATTAATAACTCCGTAATTAAACGTCGTATGATGAAATAGCAAGAGACAAAAAAGATGTAAAGTGTTAATGTCTACAACATAGGCCATGTACAATATCACACTCAGAGAAAAATTTCGGCCAAAAAGTACAAAATCATTAATAACTCCGTAATTAAACGTCGTATGATTAAATAGCAAGAGACAAAAAAGATGTAATGTGTGATTGTCTACAACATAGGCCATGCACAATATCACACTCAGAAATATTACTGGAGATATGTAGCTTCCCCCTAATTTCTTTGTCTTTTGTAGGATTGAAAATTAAAAAATGTACCTTTTCGGAATTTTTCTGTTGGTTGCAAGGTGAAAGGAGTGTTTTTGCCAAATATCAAGTTTGTAACTCATTTGGAAGTGGGTAAACATTTATGTCAGTGAGTGAGTCAGTCAGTCAGCCATGTGGTTTTATATAATATAGATGAGCATGGGACCTAGTGGAAAATAATTCTATCACCTGAAAACAAAAATGCATGGGTCGAAAAAATACATCAAAATATCATGTTGGTTTCCAAACCTACAAGACGTAAAAAATATAATAAAAGAATTAAAAAATTTTTTTTTGGAAATTTCATTCGAATCAATTTTTAAGTTATTCGTGGGACATAGAAAAATTTCGGCCAAAAAGTACAAAATCATTAATAACTCCCTAATTAAACGTCGTATGATGAAATAGCAAGAGACAAAAAAAAATGTAATGTGTGATTGTCTACAACATAGGCCATGTACAATATCACACTCAGAGAAACATTTCGGCCAAAAAGTACAAAATCATTAATAACTCCGTAATTAAACGTCGTATGATGAAATAGCAAGAGACAAAAAAGATGTAAAGTGTTAATGTCTACAACATAGGCCATGTACAATATCACACTCAGAGAAAAATTTCGGCCAAAAAGTACAAAATCATTAATAACTCCGTAATTAAACGTCGTATGATTAAATAGCAAGAGACAAAAAAGATGTAATGTGTGATTGTCTACAACATAGGCCATGCACAATATCACACTCAGAAATATTACTGGAGATATGTAGCTTCCCCCTAATTTCTTTGTCTTTTGTAGGATTGAAAATTAAAAAATGTACCTTTTCGGAATTTTTCTGTTGGTTGCAAGGTGAAAGGAGTGTTTTTGCCAAATATCAAGTTTGTAACTCATTTGGAAATGGGTAAACATTTATGTCAGTGAGTGAGTCAGTCAGTCAGCCATGTGGTTTTATATAATATAGATGAGCATGGGACCTAGTGGAAAATAATTCTATCACCTGAAAACAAAAATGCATGGGTCGAAAAAATACATCAAAATATCATGTTGGTTTCCGACCCTACAAGACGTAAAAAATATAATAAAAGTATTAAAAAAAACTATTTTTCGAAATTTCATTCCAATCAATTTTTAACTTATTCGTGGAACTTAGAATATTTCGGCCAAAAAGTAAAAAACATTAATAACTCCCTTATTGTTTGTCGTATTATGAAATAGCAAGAGACAAAAAAGATGTAAAATGGTATTGTCTACAACATAGGCCATATACGATATTACACAAAGACATATTACTGGAGATTTGTTGCTTCCCCCTATTTTGCTCTTAGTGGAAAATAATTCTATCACCTGAAACCAAAAATGCATGGGACGAAAAAAAATCATAATATCATGTTGGTTTCCAAACCTACAAGACGTAAAAAATATAATAAAAGAATTAAAAAAATTTTTTTTGGAAATTTCATTCGAATCAATTTTTAAGTTATTCGTGGGACATAGAAAAATTTCGGCCAAAAAGTACAAAATCATTAATAACTCCCTAATTAAACGTCGTATGATGAAATAGCAAGAGACAAAAAAGATGTAATGTGTGATTGTCTACAACATAGGCCATGTACAATATCACACTCAGAGAAAAAATTCGGCCAAAAAGTACAAAATCATTAATAACTCCGTAATTAAACGTCGTATGATTAAATAGCAAGAGACAAAAAAGATGTAATGTGTGATTGTCTACAACATAGGCCATGCACAATATCACACTCAGAAATATTACTGGAGATATGTAGCTTCCCCCTAATTTCTTTGTTTTTTGTAGGGTTGAAAATTAAAAAATGTACCTTTTCGGAATTTTTCTGTTGGTTGCAAGGTGAAAGGAGTGTTTTTGCCAAATATCAAGTTTGTAACTCATTTGGAAGTGGGTAAACATTTATGTCAGTGAGTGAGTCAGTCAGTCAGCCATGTGGTTTTATATAATATAGATGAGCATGGGACCTAGTGGAAAATAATTCTATCACCTGAAAACAAAAATGCATGGGTCGAAAAAATACATCAAAATATCATGTTGGTTTCCGACCTACAAGACGTAAAAAAATATAATAAAAGTATTAAAAAAACTATTTTTCGAAATTTCATACCAATCAATTTTTAACTTATTCGTGGAACTTAGAATATTTCGGCCAAAAAGTAAAAAACATTAATAACTCCCTTATTGTTTGTCGTATGATGAAATAGCAAGAGACAAAAAAGATGTAAAATGGTATTGTCTACAACATAGGCCATATACGATATTACACAAAGACATATTACTGGAGATTTGTTGCTTCCCCCTATTTTGCTCTTAGTGGAAAATAATTCTATCACCTGAAACCAAAAATGCATGGGACGAAAAAAAATCATAATATCATGTTGGTTTCCAAACCTAAAAGACGTAAAAAAAATATTTTTGGAAATTTCATTCGAATCAATTTTTAAGTTATTCGTGGGACATAGAAAAATTTCGGCCAAAAAGTACAAAATCATTAATAACTCCCTAATTAAACGTCGTATGATGAAATAGCAAGAGACAAAAAAAAATGTAATGTGTGATTGTCTACAACATAGGCCATGTACAATATCACACTCAGAGAAACATTTCGGCCAAAAAGTACAAAATCATTAATAACTCCGTAATTAAACGTCGTATGATGAAATAGCAAGAGACAAAAAAGATGTAAAGTGTTAATGTCTACAACATAGGCCATGTACAATATCACACTCAGAGAAAAATTTCGGCCAAAAAGTACAAAATCATTAATAACTCCGTAATTAAACGTCGTATGATTAAATAGCAAGAGACAAAAAAGATGTAATGTGTGATTGTCTACAACATAGGCCATGCACAATATCACACTCAGAAATATTACTGGAGATATGTAGCTTCCCCCTAATTTCTTTGTCTTTTGTAGGATTGAAAATTAAAAAATGTACCTTTTCGGAATTTTTCTGTTGGTTGCAAGGTGAAAGGAGTGTTTTTGCCAAATATCAAATTTGTAACTCATTTGGAAATGGGTAAACATTTATGTCAGTGAGTGAGTCAGTCAGTCAGCCATGTGGTTTTATATAATATAGATGAGCATGGGACCTAGTGGAAAATAATTCTATCACCTGAAAACAAAAATGCATGGGTCGAAAAAATACATCAAAATATCATGTTGGTTTCCGACCCTACAAGACGTAAAAAATATAATAAAAGTATTAAAAAAAACTATTTTTCGAAATTTCATTCCAATCAATTTTTAACTTATTCGTGGAACTTAGAATATTTCGGCCAAAAAGTAAAAAACATTAATAACTCCCTTATTGTTTGTCGTATTATGAAATAGCAAGAGACAAAAAAGATGTAAAATGGTATTGTCTACAACATAGGCCATATACGATATTACACAAAGACATATTACTGGAGATTTGTTGCTTCCCCCTATTTTGCTCTTAGTGGAAAATAATTCTATCACCTGAAACCAAAAATGCATGGGACGAAAAAAAATCATAATATCATGTTGGTTTCCAAACCTACAAGACGTAAAAAATATAATAAAAGAATTAAAAAAATTTTTTTTGGAAATTTCATTCGAATCAATTTTTAAGTTATTCGTGGGACATAGAAAAATTTCGGCCAAAAAGTACAAAATCATTAATAACTCCCTAATTAAACGTCGTATGATGAAATAGCAAGAGACAAAAAAGATGTAATGTGTGATTGTCTACAACATAGGCCATGTACAATATCACACTCAGAGAAAAAATTCGGCCAAAAAGTACAAAATCATTAATAACTCCGTAATTAAACGTCGTATGATTAAATAGCAAGAGACAAAAAAGATGTAATGTGTGATTGTCTACAACATAGGCCATGCACAATATCACACTCAGAAATATTACTGGAGATATGTAGCTTCCCCCTAATTTCTTTGTTTTTTGTAGGGTTGAAAATTAAAAAATGTACCTTTTCGGAATTTTTCTGTTGGTTGCAAGGTGAAAGGAGTGTTTTTGCCAAATATCAAGTTTGTAACTCATTTGGAAGTGGGTAAACATTTATGTCAGTGAGTGAGTCAGTCAGTCAGCCATGTGGTTTTATATAATATAGATGAGCATGGGACCTAGTGGAAAATAATTCTATCACCTGAAAACAAAAATGCATGGGTCGAAAAAATACATCAAAATATCATGTTGGTTTCCGACCTACAAGACGTAAAAAAATATAATAAAAGTATTAAAAAAACTATTTTTCGAAATTTCATACCAATCAATTTTTAACTTATTCGTGGAACTTAGAATATTTCGGCCAAAAAGTAAAAAACATTAATAACTCCCTTATTGTTTGTCGTATGATGAAATAGCAAGAGACAAAAAAGATGTAAAATGGTATTGTCTACAACATAGGCCATATACGATATTACACAAAGACATATTACTGGAGATTTGTTGCTTCCCCCTATTTTGCTCTTAGTGGAAAATAATTCTATCACCTGAAACCAAAAATGCATGGGACGAAAAAAAATCATAATATCATGTTGGTTTCCAAACCTAAAAGACGTAAAAAAAATATTTTTGGAAATTTCATTCGAATCAATTTTTAAGTTATTCGTGGGACATAGAAAAATTTCGGCCAAAAAGTACAAAATCATTAATAACTCCCTAATTAAACGTCGTATGATGAAATAGCAAGAGACAAAAAAAAATGTAATGTGTGATTGTCTACAACATAGGCCATGTACAATATCACACTCAGAGAAACATTTCGGCCAAAAAGTACAAAATCATTAATAACTCCGTAATTAAACGTCGTATGATGAAATAGCAAGAGACAAAAAAGATGTAAAGTGTTAATGTCTACAACATAGGCCATGTACAATATCACACTCAGAGAAAAATTTCGGCCAAAAAGTACAAAATCATTAATAACTCCGTAATTAAACGTCGTATGATTAAATAGCAAGAGACAAAAAAGTTGTAATGTGTGATTGTCTACAACATAGGCCATGCACAATATCACACTCAGAAATATTACTGGAGATATGTAGCTTCCCCCTAATTTCTTTGTCTTTTGTAGGATTGAAAATTAAAAAATGTACCTTTTCGGAATTTTTCTGTTGGTTGCAAGGTGAAAGGAGTGTTTTTGCCAAATATCAAGTTTGTAACTCATTTGGAAGTGGGTAAACATTTATGTCAGTGAGTGAGTCAGTCAGTCAGCCATGTGGTTTTATATAATATAGATGAGCATGGGACCTAGTGGAAAATAATTCTATCACCTGAAAACAAAAATGCATGGGTCGAAAAAATACATCAAAATATCATGTTGGTTTCCGACCCTACAAGACGTAAAAAATATAATAAAAGTATTAAAAAAAACTATTTTTCGAAATTTCATTCCAATCAATTTTTAACTTATTCGTGGAACTTAGAATATTTCGGCCAAAAAGTAAAAAACATTAATAACTCCCTTATTGTTTGTCGTATTATGAAATAGCAAGAGACAAAAAAGATGTAAAATGGTATTGTCTACAACATAGGCCATATACGATATTACACAAAGACTTATTACTGGAGATTTGTTGCTTCCCCCTATTTTGCTCTTAGTGGAAAATAATTCTATCACCTGAAACCAAAAATGCATGGGACGAAAAAAAAATCATAATATCATGTTGGTTTCCAAACCTAAAAGACGTAAAAAAAATATTTTTGGAAATTTCATTCGAATCAATTTTTAAGTTATTCGTGGGACATAGATAAATTTCGGCCAAAAAGTACAAAATCATTAATAACTCCCTAATTAAACGTCGTATGATGAAATAGCAAGAGACAAAAAAAATGTAATGTGTGATTGTCTACAACATAGGCCATGTACAATATCACACTCAGAGAAACATTTCGGCCAAAAAGTACAAAATCATTAATAACTCCGTAATTAAACGTCGTATGATGAAATAGCAAGAGACAAAAAAGATGTAAAGTGTTAATGTCTACAACATAGGCCATATACAATATCACACTCAGAGAAAATTTTCGGCCAAAAAGTACAAAATCATTAATAACTCCGTAATTAAACGTCGTATGATTAAATAGCAAGAGACAAAAAAGATGTAATGTGTGATTGTCTACAACATAGGCCATGCACAATATCACACTCAGAAATATTACTGGAGATATGTAGCTTCCCCCTAATTTCTTTGTCTTTTGTAGGGTTGAAAATTAAAAAATGTACCTTTTCGGAATTTTTCTGTTGGTTGCAAGGTGAAAGGAGTGTTTTTGCCAAATATCAAGTTTGTAACTCATTTGGAAGTGGGTAAACATTTATGTCAGTGAGTGAGTCAGTCAGTCAGCCATGTGGTTTTATATAATATAGATGAGCATGGGACCTAGTGGAAAATAATTCTATCACCTGAAAACAAAAATGCATGGGTCGAAAAAATACATCAAAATATCATGTTGGTTTCCGACCTACAAGACGTAAAAAAATATAATAAAAGTATTAAAAAAACTATTTTTCGAAATTTCATACCAATCAATTTTTAACTTATTCGTGGAACTTAGAATATTTCGGCCAAAAAGTAAAAAACATTAATAACTCCCTTATTGTTTGTCGTATGATGAAATAGCAAGAGACAAAAAAGATGTAAAATGGTATTGTCTACAACATAGGCCATATACGATATTACACAAAGACATATTACTGGAGATTTGTTGCTTCCCCCTATTTTGCTCTTAGTGGAAAATAATTCTATCACCTGAAACCAAAAATGCATGGGACGAAAAAAAATCATAATATCATGTTGGTTTCCAAACCTAAAAGACGTAAAAAAAATATTTTTGGAAATTTCATTCGAATCAATTTTTAAGTTATTCGTGGGACATAGAAAAATTTCGGCCAAAAAGTACAAAATCATTAATAACTCCCTAATTAAACGTCGTATGATGAAATAGCAAGAGACAAAAAAAAATGTAATGTGTGATTGTCTACAACATAGGCCATGTACAATATCACACTCAGAGAAACATTTCGGCCAAAAAGTACAAAATCATTAATAACTCCGTAATTAAACGTCGTATGATGAAATAGCAAGAGACAAAAAAGATGTAAAGTGTTAATGTCTACAACATAGGCCATGTACAATATCACACTCAGAGAAAAATTTCGGCCAAAAAGTACAAAATCATTAATAACTCCGTAATTAAACGTCGTATGATTAAATAGCAAGAGACAAAAAAGATGTAATGTGTGATTGTCTACAACATAGGCCATGCACAATATCACACTCAGAAATATTACTGGAGATATGTAGCTTCCCCCTAATTTCTTTGTCTTTTGTAGGATTGAAAATTAAAAAATGTACCTTTTCGGAATTTTTCTGTTGGTTGCAAGGTGAAAGGAGTGTTTTTGCCAAATATCAAGTTTGTAACTCATTTGGAAGTGGGTAAACATTTATGTCAGTGAGTGAGTCAGTCAGTCAGCCATGTGGTTTTATATAATATAGATGAGCATGGGACCTAGTGGAAAATAATTCTATCACCTGAAAACAAAAATGCATGGGTCGAAAAAATACATCAAAATATCATGTTGGTTTCCAAACCTACAAGACGTAAAAAATATAATAAAAGAATTAAAAAATTTTTTTTTGGAAATTTCATTCGAATCAATTTTTAAGTTATTCGTGGGACATAGAAAAATTTCGGCCAAAAAGTACAAAATCATTAATAACTCCCTAATTAAACGTCGTATGATGAAATAGCAAGAGACAAAAAAGATGTAATGTGTGATTGTCTACAACATAGGCCATGTACAATATCACACTCAGAGAAAAAATTCGGCCAAAAAGTACAAAATCATTAATAACTCCGTAATTAAACGTCGTATGATTAAATAGCAAGAGACAAAAAAGATGTAATGTGTGATTGTCTACAACATAGGCCATGCACAATATCACACTCAGAAATATTACTGGAGATATGTAGCTTCCCCCTAATTTCTTTGTCTTTTGTAGGGTTGAAAATTAAAAAATGTACCTTTCCGGAATTTTTCTGTTGGTTGCAAGGTGAAAGGAGTGTTTTTGCCAAATATCAAGTTTGTAACTCATTTGGAAGTGGGTAAACATTTATGTCAGTGAGTGAGTCAGTCAGCCATGTGGTTTTATATAATATAGATGAGCATGGGACCTAGTGGAAAATAATTCTATCACCTGAAAACAAAAATGCATGGGTCGAAAAAATACATCAAAATATCATGTTGGTTTCCGACCTACAAGACGTAAAAAAATATAATAAAAGTATTAAAAAAACTATTTTTCGAAATTTCATACCAATCAATTTTTAACTTATTCGTGGAACTTAGAATATTTCGGCCAAAAAGTAAAAAACATTAATAACTCCCTTATTGTTTGTCGTATGATGAAATAGCAAGAGACAAAAAAGATGTAAAATGGTATTGTCTACAACATAGGCCATATACGATATTACACAAAGACATATTACTGGAGATTTGTTGCTTCCCCCTATTTTGCTCTTAGTGGAAAATAATTCTATCACCTGAAACCAAAAATGCATGGGACGAAAAAAAATCATAATATCATGTTGGTTTCCAAACCTAAAAGACGTAAAAAAAATATTTTTGGAAATTTCATTCGAATCAATTTTTAAGTTATTCGTGGGACAGAAAAATTTCGGCCAAAAAGTACAAAATCATTAATAACTCCCTAATTAAACGTCGTATGATGAAATAGCAAGAGACAAAAAAAAATGTAATGTGTGATTGTCTACAACATAGGCCATGTACAATATCACACTCAGAGAAACATTTCGGCCAAAAAGTACAAAATCATTAATAACTCCGTAATTAAACGTCGTATGATGAAATAGCAAGAGACAAAAAAGATGTAAAGTGTTAATGTCTACAACATAGGCCATGTACAATATCACACTCAGAGAAAAATTTCGGCCAAAAAGTACAAAATCATTAATAACTCCGTAATTAAACGTCGTATGATTAAATAGCAAGAGACAAAAAAGATGTAATGTGTGATTGTCTACAACATAGGCCATGCACAATATCACACTCAGAAATATTACTGGAGATATGTAGCTTCCCCCTAATTTCTTTGTCTTTTGTAGGATTGAAAATTAAAAAATGTACCTTTTCGGAATTTTTCTGTTGGTTGCAAGGTGAAAGGAGTGTTTTTGCCAAATATCAAGTTTGTAACTCATTTGGAAATGGGTAAACATTTATGTCAGTGAGTGAGTCAGTCAGTCAGCCATGTGGTTTTATATAATATAGATGAGCATGGGACCTAGTGGAAAATAATTCTATCACCTGAAAACAAAAATGCATGGGTCGAAAAAATACATCAAAATATCATGTTGGTTTCCGACCCTACAAGACGTAAAAAATATAATAAAAGTATTAAAAAAAACTATTTTTCGAAATTTCATTCCAAACAATTTTTAACTTATTCGTGGAACTTAGAATATTTCGGCCAAAAAGTAAAAAACATTAATAACTCCCTTATTGTTTGTCGTATTATGAAATAGCAAGAGACAAAAAAGATGTAAAATGGTATTGTCTACAACATAGGCCATATACGATATTACACAAAGACATATTACTGGAGATTTGTTGCTTCCCCCTATTTTGCTCTTAGTGGAAAATAATTCTATCACCTGAAACCAAAAATGCATGGGACGAAAAAAAATCATAATATCATGTTGGTTTCCAAACCTAAAAGACGTAAAAAAAATATTTTTGGAAATTTCATTCGAATCAATTTTTAAGTTATTCGTGGGACATAGAAAAATTTCGGCCAAAAAGTACAAAATCATTAATAACTCCCTAATTAAACGTCGTATGATGAAATAGCAAGAGACAAAAAAAAATGTAATGTGTGATTGTCTACAACATAGGCCATGTACAATATCACACTCAGAGAAACATTTCGGCCAAAAAGTACAAAATCATTAATAACTCCGTAATTAAACGTCGTATGATGAAATAGCAAGAGACAAAAAAGATGTAAAGTGTTAATGTCTACAACATAGGCCATGTACAATATCACACTCAGAGAAAAATTTCGGCCAAAAAGTACAAAATCATTAATAACTCCGTAATTAAACGTCGTATGATTAAATAGCAAGAGACAAAAAAGATGTAATGTGTGATTGTCTACAACATAGGCTATGCACAATATCACACTCAGAAATATTACTGGAGATATGTAGCTTCCCCCTAATTTCTTTGTCTTTTGTAGGATTGAAAATTAAAAAATGTACCTTTTCGGAATTTTTCTGTTGGTTGCAAGGTGAAAGGAGTGTTTTTGCCAAATATCAAGTTTGTAACTCATTTGGAAGTGGGTAAACATTTATGTCAGTGAGTGAGTCAGTCAGTCAGCCATGTGGTTTTATATAATATAGATGAGCATGGGACCTAGTGGAAAATAATTCTATCACCTGAAAACAAAAATGCATGGGTCGAAAAAATACATCAAAATATCATGTTGGTTTCCGACCCTACAAGACGTAAAAAATATAATAAAAGTATTAAAAAAAACTATTTTTCGAAATTTCATTCCAAACAATTTTTAACTTATTCGTGGAACTTAGAATATTTCGGCCAAAAAGTAAAAAACATTAATAACTCCCTTATTGTTTGTCGTATTATGAAATAGCAAGAGACAAAAAAGATGTAAAATGGTATTGTCTACAACATAGGCCATATACGATATTACACAAAGACTTATTACTGGAGATTTGTTGCTTCCCCCTATTTTGCTCTTAGTGGAAAATAATTCTATCACCTGAAACCAAAAATGCATGGGACGAAAAAAAATCATAATATCATGTTGGTTTCCAAACCTACAAGACGTAAAAAATATAATAAAAGAATTAAAATTTTTTTTTTTGGAAATTTCATTCGAATCAATTTTTAAGTTATTCGTGGGACATAGAAAAATTTCGGCCAAAAAGTACAAAATCATTAATAACTCCCTAATTAAACGTCGTATGATGAAATAGCAAGAGACAAAAAAGATGTAATGTGTGATTGTCTACAACATAGGCCATGTACAATATCACACTCAGAGAAAAAATTCGGCCAAAAAGTACAAAATCATTAATAACTCCGTAATTAAACGTCGTATGATTAAATAGCAAGAGACAAAAAAGATGTAATGTGTGATTGTCTACAACATAGGCCATGCACAATATCACACTCAGAAATATTACTGGAGATATGTAGCTTCCCCCTAATTTCTTTGTCTTTTGTAGGGTTGAAAATTAAAAAATGTACCTTTTCGGAATTTTTCTGTTGGTTGCAAGGTGAAAGGAGTGTTTTTGCCAAATATCAAGTTTGTAACTCATTTGGAAGTGGGTAAACATTTATGTCAGTGAGTGAGTCAGTCAGCCATGTGGTTTTATATAATATAGATGAGCATGGGACCTAGTGGAAAATAATTCTATCACCTGAAAACAAAAATGCATGGGTCGAAAAAATACATCAAAATATCATGTTGGTTTCCGACCTACAAGACGTAAAAAAATATAATAAAAGTATTAAAAAAAACTATTTTTCGAAATTTCATACCAATCAATTTTTAACTTATTCGTGGAACTTAGAATATTTCGGCCAAAAAGTAAAAAACATTAATAACTCCCTTATTGTTTGTCGTATGATGAAATAGCAAGAGACAAAAAAGATGTAAAATGGTATTGTCTACAACATAGGCCATATACGATATTACACAAAGACATATTACTGGAGATTTGTTGCTTCCCCCTATTTTGCTCTTAGTGGAAAATAATTCTATCACCTGAAACCAAAAATGCATGGGACGAAAAAAAATCATAATATCATGTTGGTTTCCAAACCTAAAAGACGTAAAAAAAATATTTTTGGAAATTTCATTCGAATCAATTTTTAAGTTATTCGTGGGACATAGAAAAATTTCGGCCAAAAAGTACAAAATCATTAATAACTCCCTAATTAAACGTCGTATGATGAAATAGCAAGAGACAAAAAAAAATGTAATGTGTGATTGTCTACAACATAGGCCATGTACAATATCACACTCAGAGAAACATTTCGGCCAAAAAGTACAAAATCATTAATAACTCCGTAATTAAACGTCGTATGATGAAATAGCAAGAGACAAAAAAGATGTAAAGTGTTAATGTCTACAACATAGGCCATGTACAATATCACACTCAGAGAAAAATTTCGGCCAAAAAGTACAAAATCATTAATAACTCCGTAATTAAACGTCGTATGATTAAATAGCAAGAGACAAAAAAGATGTAATGTGTGATTGTCTACAACATAGGCCATGCACAATATCACACTCAGAAATATTACTGGAGATATGTAGCTTCCCCCTAATTTCTTTGTCTTTTGTAGGATTGAAAATTAAAAAATGTACCTTTTCGGAATTTTTCTGTTGGTTGCAAGGTGAAAGGAGTGTTTTTGCCAAATATCAAGTTTGTAACTCATTTGGAAATGGGTAAACATTTATGTCAGTGAGTGAGTCAGTCAGTCAGCCATGTGGTTTTATATAATATAGATGAGCATGGGACCTAGTGGAAAATAATTCTATCACCTGAAAACAAAAATGCATGGGTCGAAAAAATACATCAAAATATCATGTTGGTTTCCGACCCTACAAGACGTAAAAAATATAATAAAAGTATTAAAAAAAACTATTTTTCGAAATTTCATTCCAATCAATTTTTAACTTATTCGTGGAACTTAGAATATTTCGGCCAAAAAGTAAAAAACATTAATAACTCCCTTATTGTTTGTCGTATTATGAAATAGCAAGAGACAAAAAAGATGTAAAATGGTATTGTCTACAACATAGGCCATATACGATATTACACAAAGACATATTACTGGAGATTTGTTGCTTCCCCCTATTTTGCTCTTAGTGGAAAATAATTCTATCACCTGAAACCAAAAATGCATGGGACGAAAAAAAATCATAATATCATGTTGGTTTCCAAACCTACAAGACGTAAAAAATATAATAAAAGAATTAAAAAAATTTTTTTTGGAAATTTCATTCGAATCAATTTTTAAGTTATTCGTGGGACATAGAAAAATTTCGGCCAAAAAGTACAAAATCATTAATAACTCCCTAATTAAACGTCGTATGATGAAATAGCAAGAGACAAAAAAGATGTAATGTGTGATTGTCTACAACATAGGCCATGTACAATATCACACTCAGAGAAAAAATTCGGCCAAAAAGTACAAAATCATTAATAACTCCGTAATTAAACGTCGTATGACTAAATAGCAAGAGACAAAAAAGATGTAATGTGTGATTGTCTACAACATAGGCCATGCACAATATCACACTCAGAAATATTACTGGAGATATGTAGCTTCCCCCTAATTTCTTTGTTTTTTGTAGGGTTGAAAATTAAAAAATGTACCTTTTCGGAATTTTTCTGTTGGTTGCAAGGTGAAAGGAGTGTTTTTGCCAAATATCAAGTTTGTAACTCATTTGGAAGTGGGTAAACATTTATGTCAGTGAGTGAGTCAGTCAGTCAGCCATGTGGTTTTATATAATATAGATGAGCATGGGACCTAGTGGAAAATAATTCTATCACCTGAAAACAAAAATGCATGGGTCGAAAAAATACATCAAAATATCATGTTGGTTTCCGACCTACAAGACGTAAAAAAATATAATAAAAGTATTAAAAAAACTATTTTTCGAAATTTCATACCAATCAATTTTTAACTTATTCGTGGAACTTAGAATATTTCGGCCAAAAAGTAAAAAACATTAATAACTCCCTTATTGTTTGTCGTATGATGAAATAGCAAGAGACAAAAAAGATGTAAAATGGTATTGTCTACAACATAGGCCATATACGATATTACACAAAGACATATTACTGGAGATTTGTTGCTTCCCCCTATTTTGCTCTTAGTGGAAAATAATTCTATCACCTGAAACCAAAAATGCATGGGACGAAAAAAAATCATAATATCATGTTGGTTTCCAAACCTAAAAGACGTAAAAAAAATATTTTTGGAAATTTCATTCGAATCAATTTTTAAGTTATTCGTGGGACATAGAAAAATTTCGGCCAAAAAGTACAAAATCATTAATAACTCCCTAATTAAACGTCGTATGATGAAATAGCAAGAGACAAAAAAAAATGTAATGTGTGATTGTCTACAACATAGGCCATGTACAATATCACACTCAGAGAAACATTTCGGCCAAAAAGTACAAAATCATTAATAACTCCGTAATTAAACGTCGTATGATGAAATAGCAAGAGACAAAAAAGATGTAAAGTGTTAATGTCTACAACATAGGCCATGTACAATATCACACTCAGAGAAAAATTTCGGCCAAAAAGTACAAAATCATTAATAACTCCGTAATTAAACGTCGTATGATTAAATAGCAAGAGACAAAAAAGATGTAATGTGTGATTGTCTACAACATAGGCCATGCACAATATCACACTCAGAAATATTACTGGAGATATGTAGCTTCCCCCTAATTTCTTTGTCTTTTGTAGGATTGAAAATTAAAAAATGTACCTTTTCGGAATTTTTCTGTTGGTTGCAAGGTGAAAGGAGTGTTTTTGCCAAATATCAAGTTTGTAACTCATTTGGAAGTGGGTAAACATTTATGTCAGTGAGTGAGTCAGTCAGTCAGCCATGTGGTTTTATATAATATAGATGAGCATGGGACCTAGTGGAAAATAATTCTATCACCTGAAAACAAAAATGCATGGGTCGAAAAAATACATCAAAATATCATGTTGGTTTCCGACCCTACAAGACGTAAAAAATATAATAAAAGTATTAAAAAAAACTATTTTTCGAAATTTCATTCCAATCAATTTTTAACTTATTCGTGGAACTTAGAATATTTCGGCCAAAAAGTAAAAAACATTAATAACTCCCTTATTGTTTGTCGTATTATGAAATAGCAAGAGACAAAAAAGATGTAAAATGGTATTGTCTACAACATAGGCCATATACGATATTACACAAAGACTTATTACTGGAGATTTGTTGCTTCCCCCTATTTTGCTCTTAGTGGAAAATAATTCTATCACCTGAAACCAAAAATGCATGGGACGAAAAAAAAATCATAATATCATGTTGGTTTCCAAACCTAAAAGACGTAAAAAAAATATTTTTGGAAATTTCATTCGAATCAATTTTTAAGTTATTCGTGGGACATAGATAAATTTCGGCCAAAAAGTACAAAATCATTAATAACTCCCTAATTAAACGTCGTATGATGAAATAGCAAGAGACAAAAAAAATGTAATGTGTGATTGTCTACAACATAGGCCATGTACAATATCACACTCAGAGAAACATTTCGGCCAAAAAGTACAAAATCATTAATAACTCCGTAATTAAACGTCGTATGATGAAATAGCAAGAGACAAAAAAGATGTAAAGTGTTAATGTCTACAACATAGGCCATGTACAATATCACACTCAGAGAAAAATTTCGGCCAAAAAGTACAAAATCATTAATAACTCCGTAATTAAACGTCGTATGATTAAATAGCAAGAGACAAAAAAGATGTAATGTGTGATTGTCTACAACATAGGCCATGCACAATATCACACTCAGAAATATTACTGGAGATATGTAGCTTCCCCCTAATTTCTTTGTCTTTTGTAGGATTGAAAATTAAAAAATGTACCTTTTCGGAATTTTTCTGTTGGTTGCAAGGTGAAAGGAGTGTTTTTGCCAAATATCAAGTTTGTAACTCATTTGGAAGTGGGTAAACATTTATGTCAGTGAGTGAGTCAGTCAGTCAGCCATGTGGTTTTATATAATATAGATGAGCATGGGACCTAGTGGAAAATAATTCTATCACCTGAAAACAAAAATGCATGGGTCGAAAAAATACATCAAAATATCATGTTGGTTTCCAAACCTACAAGACGTAAAAAATATAATAAAAGAATTAAAAAATTTTTTTTTGGAAATTTCATTCGAATCAATTTTTAAGTTATTCGTGGGACATAGAAAAATTTCGGCCAAAAAGTACAAAATCATTAATAACTCCCTAATTAAACGTCGTATGATGAAATAGCAAGAGACAAAAAAGATGTAATGTGTGATTGTCTACAACATAGGCCATGTACAATATCACACTCAGAGAAAAAATTCGGCCAAAAAGTACAAAATCATTAATAACTCCGTAATTAAACGTCGTATGATTAAATAGCAAGAGACAAAAAAGATGTAATGTGTGATTGTCTACAACATAGGCCATGCACAATATCACACTCAGAAATATTACTGGAGATATGTAGCTTCCCCCTAATTTCTTTGTCTTTTGTAGGGTTGAAAATTAAAAAATGTACCTTTCCGGAATTTTTCTGTTGGTTGCAAGGTGAAAGGAGTGTTTTTGCCAAATATCAAGTTTGTAACTCATTTGGAAGTGGGTAAACATTTATGTCAGTGAGTGAGTCAGTCAGCCATGTGGTTTTATATAATATAGATGAGCATGGGACCTAGTGGAAAATAATTCTATCACCTGAAAACAAAAATGCATGGGTCGAAAAAATACATCAAAATATCATGTTGGTTTCCGACCTACAAGACGTAAAAAAATATAATAAAAGTATTAAAAAAAACTATTTTTCGAAATTTCATACCAATCAATTTTTAACTTATTCGTGGAACTTAGAATATTTCGGCCAAAAAGTAAAAAACATTAATAACTCCCTTATTGTTTGTCGTATGATGAAATAGCAAGAGACAAAAAAGATGTAAAATGGTATTGTCTACAACATAGGCCATATACGATATTACACAAAGACATATTACTGGAGATTTGTTGCTTCCCCCTATTTTGCTCTTAGTGGAAAATAATTCTATCACCTGAAACCAAAAATGCATGGGACGAAAAAAAATCATAATATCATGTTGGTTTCCAAACCTAAAAGACGTAAAAAAAATATTTTTGGAAATTTCATTCGAATCAATTTTTAAGTTATTCGTGGGACATAGAAAAATTTCGGCCAAAAAGTACAAAATCATTAATAACTCCCTAATTAAACGTCGTATGATGAAATAGCAAGAGACAAAAAAAATGTAATGTGTGATTGTCTACAACATAGGCCATGTACAATATCACACTCAGAGAAACATTTCGGCCAAAAAGTACAAAATCATTAATAACTCCGTAATTAAACGTCGTATGATGAAATAGCAAGAGACAAAAAAGATGTAAAGTGTTAATGTCTACAACATAGGCCATGTACAATATCACACTCAGAGAAAAATTTCGGCCAAAAAGTACAAAATCATTAATAACTCCGTAATTAAACGTCGTATGATTAAATAGCAAGAGACAAAAAAGATGTAATGTGTGATTGTCTACAACATAGGCCATGCACAATATCACACTCAGAAATATTACTGGAGATATGTAGCTTCCCCCTAATTTCTTTGTCTTTTGTAGGATTGAAAATTAAAAAATGTACCTTTTCGGAATTTGTCTGTTGGTTGCAAGGTGAAAGGAGTGTTTTTGCCAAATATCAAGTTTGTAACTCATTTGGAAATGGGTAAACATTTATGTCAGTGAGTGAGTCAGTCAGTCAGCCATGTGGTTTTATATAATATAGATGAGCATGGGACCTAGTGGAAAATAATTCTATCACCTGAAAACAAAAATGCATGGGTCGAAAAAATACATCAAAATATCATGTTGGTTTCCGACCCTACAAGACGTAAAAAATATAATAAAAGTATTAAAAAAAACTATTTTTCGAAATTTCATTCCAAACAATTTTTAACTTATTCGTGGAACTTAGAATATTTCGGCCAAAAAGTAAAAAACATTAATAACTCCCTTATTGTTTGTCGTATTATGAAATAGCAAGAGACAAAAAAGATGTAAAATGGTATTGTCTACAACATAGGCCATATACGATATTACACAAAGACATATTACTGGAGATTTGTTGCTTCCCCCTATTTTGCTCTTAGTGGAAAATAATTCTATCACCTGAAACCAAAAATGCATGGGACGAAAAAAAATCATAATATCATGTTGGTTTCCAAACCTAAAAGACGTAAAAAAAATATTTTTGGAAATTTCATTCGAATCAATTTTTAAGTTATTCGTGGGACATAGAAAAATTTCGGCCAAAAAGTACAAAATCATTAATAACTCCCTAATTAAACGTCGTATGATGAAATAGCAAGAGACAAAAAAAAATGTAATGTGTGATTGTCTACAACATAGGCCATGTACAATATCACACTCAGAGAAACATTTCGGCCAAAAAGTACAAAATCATTAATAACTCCGTAATTAAACGTCGTATGATGAAATAGCAAGAGACAAAAAAGATGTAAAGTGTTAATGTCTACAACATAGGCCATGTACAATATCACACTCAGAGAAAAATTTCGGCCAAAAAGTACAAAATCATTAATAACTCCGTAATTAAACGTCGTATGATTAAATAGCAAGAGACAAAAAAGATGTAATGTGTGATTGTCTACAACATAGGCTATGCACAATATCACACTCAGAAATATTACTGGAGATATGTAGCTTCCCCCTAATTTCTTTGTCTTTTGTAGGATTGAAAATTAAAAAATGTACCTTTTCGGAATTTTTCTGTTGGTTGCAAGGTGAAAGGAGTGTTTTTGCCAAATATCAAGTTTGTAACTCATTTGGAAGTGGGTAAACATTTATGTCAGTGAGTGAGTCAGTCAGTCAGCCATGTGGTTTTATATAATATAGATGAGCATGGGACCTAGTGGAAAATAATTCTATCACCTGAAAACAAAAATGCATGGGTCGAAAAAATACATCAAAATATCATGTTGGTTTCCGACCCTACAAGACGTAAAAAATATAATAAAAGTATTAAAAAAAACTATTTTTCGAATATTCATTCCAAACAATTTTTAACTTATTCGTGGAACTTAGAATATTTCGGCCAAAAAGTAAAAAACATTAATAACTCCCTTATTGTTTGTCGTATTATGAAATAGCAAGAGACAAAAAAGATGTAAAATGGTATTGTCTACAACATAGGCCATATACGATATTACACAAAGACTTATTACTGGAGATTTGTTGCTTCCCCCTATTTTGCTCTTAGTGGAAAATAATTCTATCACCTGAAACCAAAAATGCATGGGACGAAAAAAAATCATAATATCATGTTGGTTTCCAAACCTACAAGACGTAAAAAATATAATAAAAGAATTAAAATTTTTTTTTTTGGAAATTTCATTCGAATCAATTTTTAAGTTATTCGTGGGACATAGAAAAATTTCGGCCAAAAAGTACAAAATCATTAATAACTCCCTAATTAAACGTCGTATGATGAAATAGCAAGAGACAAAAAAGATGTAATGTGTGATTGTCTACAACATAGGCCATGTACAATATCACACTCAGAGAAAAAATTCGGCCAAAAAGTACAAAATCATTAATAACTCCGTAATTAAACGTCGTATGATTAAATAGCAAGAGACAAAAAAGATGTAATGTGTGATTGTCTACAACATAGGCCATGCACAATATCACACTCAGAAATATTACTGGAGATATGTAGCTTCCCCCTAATTTCTTTGTCTTTTGTAGGGTTGAAAATTAAAAAATGTACCTTTTCGGAATTTTTCTGTTGGTTGCAAGGTGAAAGGAGTGTTTTTGCCAAATATCAAGTTTGTAACTCATTTGGAAGTGGGTAAACATTTATGTCAGTGAGTGAGTCAGTCAGCCATGTGGTTTTATATAATATAGATGAGCATGGGACCTAGTGGAAAATAATTCTATCACCTGAAAACAAAAATGCATGGGTCGAAAAAATACATCAAAATATCATGTTGGTTTCCGACCTACAAGACGTAAAAAAATATAATAAAAGTATTAAAAAAAACTATTTTTCGAAATTTCATACCAATCAATTTTTAACTTATTCGTGGAACTTTGAATATTTCGGCCAAAAAGTAAAAAACATTAATAACTCCCTTATTGTTTGTCGTATGATGAAATAGCAAGAGACAAAAAAGATGTAAAATGGTATTGTCTACAACATAGGCCATATACGATATTACACAAAGACATATTACTGGAGATTTGTTGCTTCCCCCTATTTTGCTCTTAGTGGAAAATAATTCTATCACCTGAAACCAAAAATGCATGGGACGAAAAAAAATCATAATATCATGTTGGTTTCCAAACCTAAAAGACGTAAAAAAAATATTTTTGGAAATTTCATTCGAATCAATTTTTAAGTTATTCGTGGGACATAGAAAAATTTCGGCCAAAAAGTACAAAATCATTAATAACTCCCTAATTAAACGTCGTATGATGAAATAGCAAGAGACAAAAAAAAATGTAATGTGTGATTGTCTACAACATAGGCCATGTACAATATCACACTCAGAGAAACATTTCGGCCAAAAAGTACAAAATCATTAATAACTCCGTAATTAAACGTCGTATGATGAAATAGCAAGAGACAAAAAAGATGTAAAGTGTTAATGTCTACAACATAGGCCATGTACAATATCACACTCAGAGAAAAATTTCGGCCAAAAAGTACAAAATCATTAATAACTCCGTAATTAAACGTCGTATGATTAAATAGCAAGAGACAAAAAAGATGTAATGTGTGATTGTCTACAACATAGGCCATGCACAATATCACACTCAGAAATATTACTGGAGATATGTAGCTTCCCCCTAATTTCTTTGTCTTTTGTAGGATTGAAAATTAAAAAATGTACCTTTTCGGAATTTTTCTGTTGGTTGCAAGGTGAAAGGAGTGTTTTTGCCAAATATCAAGTTTGTAACTCATTTGGAAATGGGTAAACATTTATGTCAGTGAGTGAGTCAGTCAGTCAGCCATGTGGTTTTATATAATATAGATGAGCATGGGACCTAGTGGAAAATAATTCTATCACCTGAAAACAAAAATGCATGGGTCGAAAAAATACATCAAAATATCATGTTGGTTTCCGACCCTACAAGACGTAAAAAATATAATAAAAGTATTAAAAAAAACTATTTTTCGAAATTTCATTCCAAACAATTTTTAACTTATTCGTGGAACTTAGAATATTTCGGCCAAAAAGTAAAAAACATTAATAACTCCCTTATTGTTTGTCGTATTATGAAATAGCAAGAGACAAAAAAGATGTAAAATGGTATTGTCTACAACATAGGCCATATACGATATTACACAAAGACATATTACTGGAGATTTGTTGCTTCCCCCTATTTTGCTCTTAGTGGAAAATAATTCTATCACCTGAAACCAAAAATGCATGGGACGAAAAAAAATCATAATATCATGTTGGTTTCCAAACCTACAAGACGTAAAAAATATAATAAAAGAATTAAAAAAATTTTTTTTGGAAATTTCATTCGAATCAATTTTTAAGTTATTCGTGGGACATAGAAAAATTTCGGCCAAAAAGTACAAAATCATTAATAACTCCCTAATTAAACGTCGTATGATGAAATAGCAAGAGACAAAAAAGATGTAATGTGTGATTGTCTACAACATAGGCCATGTACAATATCACACTCAGAGAAAAAATTCGGCCAAAAAGTACAAAATCATTAATAACTCCGTAATTAAACGTCGTATGATTAAATAGCAAGAGACAAAAAAGATGTAATGTGTGATTGTCTACAACATAGGCCATGCACAATATCACACTCAGAAATATTACTGGAGATATGTAGCTTCCCCCTAATTTCTTTGTTTTTTGTAGGGTTGAAAATTAAAAAATGTACCTTTTCGGAATTTTTCTGTTGGTTGCAAGGTGAAAGGAGTGTTTTTGCCAAATATCAAGTTTGTAACTCATTTGGAAGTGGGTAAACATTTATGTCAGTGAGTGAGTCAGTCAGTCAGCCATGTGGTTTTATATAATATAGATGAGCATGGGACCTAGTGGAAAATAATTCTATCACCTGAAAACAAAAATGCATGGGTCGAAAAAATACATCAAAATATCATGTTGGTTTCCGACCTACAAGACGTAAAAAAATATAATAAAAGTATTAAAAAAACTATTTTTCGAAATTTCATACCAATCAATTTTTAACTTATTCGTGGAACTTAGAATATTTCGGCCAAAAAGTAAAAAACATTAATAACTCCCTTATTGTTTGTCGTATGATGAAATAGCAGAAGACAAAAAAGATGTAAAATGGTATTGTCTACAACATAGGCCATATACGATATTACACAAAGACATATTACTGGAGATTTGTTGCTTCCCCCTATTTTGCTCTTAGTGGAAAATAATTCTATCACCTGAAACCAAAAATGCATGGGACGAAAAAAAATCATAATATCATGTTGGTTTCCAAACCTAAAAGACGTAAAAAAAATATTTTTGGAAATTTCATTCGAATCAATTTTTAAGTTATTCGTGGGACATAGAAAAATTTCGGCCAAAAAGTACAAAATCATTAATAACTCCCTAATTAAACGTCGTATGATGAAATAGCAAGAGACAAAAAAAAAATGTAATGTGTGATTGTCTACAACATAGGCCATGTACAATATCACACTCAGAGAAACATTTCGGCCAAAAAGTACAAAATCATTAATAACTCCGTAATTAAACGTCGTATGATGAAATAGCAAGAGACAAAAAAGATGTAAAGTGTTAATGTCTACAACATAGGCCATGTACAATATCACACTCAGAGAAAAATTTCGGCCAAAAAGTACAAAATCATTAATAACTCCGTAATTAAACGTCGTATGATTAAATAGCAAGAGACAAAAAAGATGTAATGTGTGATTGTCTACAACATAGGCCATGCACAATATCACACTCAGAAATATTACTGGAGATATGTAGCTTCCCCCTAATTTCTTTGTCTTTTGTAGGATTGAAAATTAAAAAATGTACCTTTTCGGAATTTTTCTGTTGGTTGCAAGGTGAAAGGAGTGTTTTTGCCAAATATCAAGTTTGTAACTCATTTGGAAGTGGGTAAACATTTATGTCAGTGAGTGAGTCAGTCAGTCAGCCATGTGGTTTTATATAATATAGATGAGCATGGGACCTAGTGGAAAATAATTCTATCACCTGAAAACAAAAATGCATGGGTCGAAAAAATACATCAAAATATCATGTTGGTTTCCGACCCTACAAGACGTAAAAAATATAATAAAAGTATTAAAAAAAACTATTTTTCGAAATTTCATTCCAATCAATTTTTAACTTATTCGTGGAACTTAGAATATTTCGGCCAAAAAGTAAAAAACATTAATAACTCCCTTATTGTTTGTCGTATTATGAAATAGCAAGAGACAAAAAAGATGTAAAATGGTATTGTCTACAACATAGGCCATATACGATATTACACAAAGACTTATTACTGGAGATTTGTTGCTTCCCCCTATTTTGCTCTTAGTGGAAAATAATTCTATCACCTGAAACCAAAAATGCATGGGACGAAAAAAAATCATAATATCATGTTGGTTTCCAAACCTACAAGACGTAAAAAATATAATAAAAGAATTAAAAAATTTTTTTTTGGAAATTTCATTCGAATCAATTTTTAAGTTATTCGTGGGACATAGAAAAATTTCGGCCAAAAAGTACAAAATCATTAATAACTCCCTAATTAAACGTCGTATGATGAAATAGCAAGAGACAAAAAAGATGTAATGTGTGATTGTCTACAACATAGGCCATGTACAATATCACACTCAGAGAAAAAATTCGGCCAAAAAGTACAAAATCATTAATAACTCCGTAATTAAACGTCGTATGATTAAATAGCAAGAGACAAAAAAGATGTAATGTGTGATTGTCTACAACATAGGCCATGCACAATATCACACTCAGAAATATTACTGGAGATATGTAGCTTCCCCCTAATTTCTTTGTCTTTTGTAGGGTTGAAAATTAAAAAATGTACCTTTTCGGAATTTTTCTGTTGGTTGCAAGGTGAAAGGAGTGTTTTTGCCAAATATCAAGTTTGTAACTCATTTGGAAGTGGGTAAACATTTATGTCAGTGAGTGAGTCAGTCAGCCATGTGGTTTTATATAATATAGATGAGCATGGGACCTAGTGGAAAATAATTCTATCACCTGAAAACAAAAATGCATGGGTCGAAAAAATACATCAAAATATCATGTTGGTTTCCGACCCTACAAGACGTAAAAAATATAATAAAAGTATTAAAAAAACTATTTTTCGAAATTTCATTCCAATCAATTTTTAACTTATTCGTGGAACTTAGAATATTTCGGCCAAAAAGTAAAAAACATTAATAACTCCCTTATTGTTTGTCGTATGATGAAATAGCAAGAGACAAAAAAGATGTAAAATGGTATTGTCTACAACATAGGCCATATACGATATTACACAAAGACATATTACTGGAGATTTGTTGCTTCCCCCTATTTTGCTCTTAGTGGAAAATAATTCTATCACCTGAAACCAAAAATGCATGGGACGAAAAAAAAATCATAATATCATGTTGGTTTCCAAACCTAAAAGACGTAAAAAAAATATTTTTGGAAATTTCATTCGAATCAATTTTTAAGTTATTCGTGGGACATAGATAAATTTCGGCCAAAAAGTACAAAATCATTAATAACTCCCTAATTAAACGTCGTATGATGAAATAGCAAGAGACAAAAAAAATGTAATGTGTGATTGTCTACAACATAGGCCATGTACAATATCACACTCAGAGAAACATTTCGGCCAAAAAGTACAAAATCATTAATAACTCCGTAATTAAACGTCGTATGATGAAATAGCAAGAGACAAAAAAGATGTAAAGTGTTAATGTCTACAACATAGGCCATGTACAATATCACACTCAGAGAAAATTTTCGGCCAAAAAGTACAAAATCATTAATAACTCCGTAATTAAACGTCGTATGATTAAAGAGCAAGAGACAAAAAAGATGTAATGTGTGATTGTCTACAACATAGGCCATGCACAATATCACACTCAGAAATATTACTGGAGATATGTAGCTTCCCCCTAATTTCTTTGTCTTTTGTAGGGTTGAAAATTAAAAAATGTACCTTTTCGGAATTTTTCTGTTGGTTGCAAGGTGAAAGGAGTGTTTTTGCCAAATATCAAGTTTGTAACTCATTTGGAAGTGGTTAAACATTTATGTCAGTGAGTGAGTCAGTCAGTCAGCCATGTGGTTTTATATAATATAGATGAGCATGGGACCTAGTGGAAAATAATTCTATCACCTGAAACCAAAAATGCATGGGTCGAAAAAATACATCAAAATATCATGTTGGTTTCCGACCCTACAAGACGTAAAAAATATAATAAAAGTATTAAAAAAAACTATTTTTCGAAATTTCATTCCAATCAATTTTTAACTTATTCGTGGAACTTAGAATATTTCGGCCAAAAAGTAAAAAACATTAATAACTCCCTTATTGTTTGTCGTATTATGAAATAGCAAGAGACAAAAAAGATGTAAAATGGTATTGTCTACAACATAGGCCATATACGATATTACACAAAGACATATTACTGGAGATTTGTTGCTTCCCCCTATTTTGCTCTTAGTGGAAAATAATTCTATCACCTGAAACCAAAAATGCATGGGACGAAAAAAAATCATAATATCATGTTGGTTTCCAAACCTACAAGACGTAAAAAATATAATAAAAGAATTAAAAAATTTTTTTTTTGAAATTTCATTCGAATCAATTTTTAAGTTATTCGTGGGACATAGAAAAATTTCGGCCAAAAAGTACAAAATCATTAATAACTCCCTAATTAAACGTCGTATGATGAAATAGCAAGAGACAAAAAAGATGTAATGTGTGATTGTCTACAACATAGGCCATGTACAATATCACACTCAGAGAAAAAATTCGGCCTAAAAGTACAAAATCATTAATAACTCCGTAATTAAACGTCGTATGATTAAATAGCAAGAGACAAAAAAGATGTAATGTGTGATTGTCTACAACATAGGCCATGCACAATATCACACTCAGAAATATTACTGGAGATATGTAGCTTCCCCCTAATTTCTTTGTCTTTTGTAGGGTTGAAAATTAAAAAATGTACCTTTTCGGAATTTTTCTGTTGGTTGCAAGGTGAAAGGAGTGTTTTTGCCAAATATCAAGTTTGTAACTCATTTGGAAGTGGGTAAACATTTATGTCAGTGAGTGAGTCAGTCAGTCAGCCATGTGGTTTTATATAATATAGATGAGCATGGGACCTAGTGGAAAATAATTCTATCACCTGAAAACAAAAATGCATGGGTCGAAAAAATACATCAAAATATCATGTTGGTTTCCGACCTACAAGACGTAAAAAAATATAATAAAAGTATTAAAAAAACTATTTTTCGAAATTTCATACCAATCAATTTTTAACTTATTCGTGGAACTTAGAATATTTCGGCCAAAAAGTAAAAAACATTAATAACTCCCTTATTGTTTGTCGTATGATGAAATAGCAAGAGACAAAAAAGATGTAAAATGGTATTGTCTACAACATAGGCCATATACGATATTACACAAAGACATATTACTGGAGATTTGTTGCTTCCCCCTATTTTGCTCTTAGTGGAAAATAATTCTATCACCTGAAACCAAAAATGCATGGGACGAAAAAAAATCATAATATCATGTTGGTTTCCAAACCTACAAGACGTAAAAAATATAATAAAAGAATTAAAAAATTTTTTTTTTGGAAATTTCATTCGAATCAATTTTTAAGTTATTCGTGGGACATAGAAAAATTTCGGCCAAAAAGTACAAAATCATTAATAACTCCCTAATTAAACGTCGTATGATGAAATAGCAAGAGACAAAAAAGATGTAATGTGTGATTGTCTACAACATAGGCCATTACAATATCACACTCAGAGAAAAAATTCGGCCTAAAAGTACAAAATCATTAATAACTCCGTAATTAAACGTCGTATGATTAAATAGCAAGAGACAAAAAAGATGTAATGTGTGATTGTCTACAACATAGGCCATGCACAATATCACACTCAGAAATATTACTGGAGATATGTAGCTTCCCCCTAATTTCTTTGTCTTTTGTAGGGTTGAAAATTAAAAAATGTACCTTTTCGGAATTTTTCTGTTGGTTGCAAGGTGAAAGGAGTGTTTTTGCCAAATATCAAGTTTGTAACTCATTTGGAAGTGGGTAAACATTTATGTCAGTGAGTGAGTCAGTCAGTCAGCCATGTGGTTTTATATAATATAGATGAGCATGGGACCTAGTGGAAAATAATTCTATCACCTGAAAACAAAAATGCATGGGTCGAAAAAATACATCAAAATATCATGTTGGTTTCCGACCTACAAGACGTAAAAAAATATAATAAAAGTATTAAAAAAACTATTTTTCGAAATTTCATACCAATCAATTTTTAACTTATTCGTGGAACTTAGAATATTTCGGCCAAAAAGTAAAAAACATTAATAACTCCCTTATTGTTTGTCGTATGATGAAATAGCAAGAGACAAAAAAGATGTAAAATGGTATTGTCTACAACATAGGCCATATACGATATTACACAAAGACATATTACTGGAGATTTGTTGCTTCCCCCTATTTTGCTCTTAGTGGAAAATAATTCTATCACCTGAAACCAAAAATGCATGGGACGAAAAAAAATCATAATATCATGTTGGTTTCCAAACCTAAAAGACGTAAAAAAAATATTTTTGGAAATTTCATTCGAATCAATTTTTAAGTTATTCGTGGGACATAGAAAAATTTCGGCCAAAAAGTACAAAATCATTAATAACTCCCTAATTAAACGTCGTATGATGAAATAGCAAGAGACAAAAAAAATGTAATGTGTGATTGTCTACAACATAGGCCATGTACAATATCACACTCAGAGAAACATTTCGGCCAAAAAGTACAAAATCATTAATAACTCCGTAATTAAACGTCGTATGATGAAATAGCAAGAGACAAAAAAGATGTAAAGTGTTAATGTCTACAACATAGGCCATGTACAATATCACACTCAGAGAAAAATTTCGGCCAAAAAGTACAAAATCATTAATAACTCCGTAATTAAACGTCGTATGATTAAATAGCAAGAGACAAAAAAGATGTAATGTGTGATTGTCTACAACATAGGCCATGCACAATATCACACTCAGAAATATTACTGGAGATATGTAGCTTCCCCCTAATTTCTTTGTCTTTTGTAGGATTGAAAATTAAAAAATGTACCTTTTCGGAATTTTTCTGTTGGTTGCAAGGTGAAAGGAGTGTTTTTGCCAAATATCAAGTTTGTAACTCATTTGGAAGTGGGTAAACATTTATGTCAGTGAGTGAGTCAGTCAGTCAGCCATGTGGTTTTATATAATATAGATGAGCATGGGACCTAGTGGAAAATAATTCTATCACCTGAAAACAAAAATGCATGGGTCGAAAAAATACATCAAAATATCATGTTGGTTTCCGACCCTACAAGACGTAAAAAATATAATAAAAGTATTAAAAAAAACTATTTTTCGAAATTTCATTCCAATCAATTTTTAACTTATTCGTGGAACTTAGAATATTTCGGCCAAAAAGTAAAAAACATTAATAACTCCCTTATTGTTTGTCGTATTATGAAATAGCAAGAGACAAAAAAGATGTAAAATGGTATTGTCTACAACATAGGCCATATACGATATTACACAAAGACTTATTACTGGAGATTTGTTGCTTCCCCCTATTTTGCTCTTAGTGGAAAATAATTCTATCACCTGAAACCAAAAATGCATGGGACGAAAAAAAATCATAATATCATGTTGGTTTCCAAACCTACAAGACGTAAAAAATATAATAAAAGAATTAAAAAAATTTTTTAGAAATTTCATTCGAATCAATTTTTAAGTTATTCGTGGGACAGAAAAATTTCGGCGAAAAAGTACAAAATCATTAATAACTCCCTAATTAAACGTCGTATGATGAAATAGCAAGAGACAAAAAAGATGTAATGTGTGATTGTCTACAACATAGGCCATGTACAATATCACACTCAGACAAAAATTTCGGCCAAAAAGTACAAAATCATTAATAACTCCGTAATTAAACGTCGTATGATTAAATAGCAAGAGACAAAAAAGATGTAATGTGTGATTGTCTACAACATAGGCCATGCACAATATCACACTCAGAAATATTACTGGAGATATGTAGCTTCCCCCTAATTTCTTTGTCTTTTGTAGGGTTGAAAATTAAAAAATGTACCTTTTCGGAATTTTTCTGTTGGTTGCAAGGTGAAAGGAGTGTTTTTGCCAAATATCAAGTTTGTAACTCATTTGGAAGTGGGTAAACATTTATGTCAGTGAGTGAGTCAGTCAGTCAGCCATGTGGTTTTATATAATATAGATGAGCATGGGACCTAGTGGAAAATAATTCTATCACCTGAAAACAAAAATGCATGGGTCGAAAAAATACATCAAAATATCATGTTGGTTTCCGACCTACAAGACGTAAAAAAATATAATAAAAGTATTAAAAAAACTATTTTTCGAAATTTCATACCAATCAATTTTTAACTTATTCGTGGAACTTAGAATATTTCGGCCAAAAAGTAAAAAACATTAATAACTCCCTTATTGTTTGTCGTATGATGAAATAGCAAGAGACAAAAAAGATGTAAAATGGTATTGTCTACAACATAGGCCATATACGATATTACACAAAGACATATTACTGGAGATTTGTTGCTTCCCCCTATTTTGCTCTTAGTGGAAAATAATTCTATCACCTGAAACCAAAAATGCATGGGACGAAAAAAAATCATAATATCATGTTGGTTTCCAAACCTAAAAGACGTAAAAAAAATATTTTTGGAAATTTCATTCGAATCAATTTTTAAGTTATTCGTGGGACATAGAAAAATTTCGGCCAAAAAGTACAAAATCATTAATAACTCCCTAATTAAACGTCGTATGATGAAATAGCAAGAGACAAAAAAAATGTAATGTGTGATTGTCTACAACATAGGCCATGTACAATATCACACTCAGAGAAACATTTCGGCCAAAAAGTACAAAATCATTAATAACTCCGTAATTAAACGTCGTATGATGAAATAGCAAGAGACAAAAAAGATGTAAAGTGTTAATGTCTACAACATAGGCCATGTACAATATCACACTCAGAGAAAAATTTCGGCCAAAAAGTACAAAATCATTAATAACTCCGTAATTAAACGTCGTATGATTAAATAGCAAGAGACAAAAAAGATGTAATGTGTGATTGTCTACAACATAGGCCATGCACAATATCACACTCAGAAATATTACTGGAGATATGTAGCTTCCCCCTAATTTCTTTGTCTTTTGTAGGATTGAAAATTAAAAAATGTACCTTTTCGGAATTTTTCTGTTGGTTGCAAGGTGAAAGGAGTGTTTTTTGCCAAATATCAAGTTTGTAACTCATTTGGAAGTGGGTAAACATTTATGTCAGTGAGTGAGTCAGTCAGTCAGCCATGTGGTTTTATATAATATAGATGAGCATGGACCTAGTGGAAAATAATTCTATCACCTGAAAACAAAAATGCATGGGTCGAAAAAATACATCAAAATATCATGTTGGTTTCCGACCCTACAAGACGTAAAAAATATAATAAAAGTATTAAAAAAAACTATTTTTCGAAATTTCATTCCAATCAATTTTTAACTTATTCGTGGAACTTAGAATATTTCGGCCAAAAAGTAAAAAACATTAATAACTCCCTTATTGTTTGTCGTATTATGAAATAGCAAGAGACAAAAAAGATGTAAAATGGTATTGTCTACAACATAGGCCATATACGATATTACACAAAGACTTATTACTGGAGATTTGTTGCTTCCCCCTATTTTGCTCTTAGTGGAAAATAATTCTATCACCTGAAACCAAAAATGCATGGGACGAAAAAAAATCATATCATGTTGGTTTCCAAACCTACAAGACGTAAAAAATATAATAAAAGAATTTAAAAAAAATTTTTAGAAATTTCATTCGAATCAATTTTTAAGTTATTCGTGGGACAGAAAAATTTCGGCGAAAAAGTACAAAATCATTAATAACTCCCTAATTAAACGTCGTATGATGAAATAGCAAGAGACAAAAAAGATGTAATGTGTGATTGTCTACAACATAGGCCATGTACAATATCACACTCAGAGAAAAATTTCGGCCAAAAAGTACAAAATCATTAATAACTCCGTAATTAAACGTCGTATGATTAAATAGCAAGAGACAAAAAAGATGTAATGTGTGATTGTCTACAACATAGGCCATGCACAATATCACACTCAGAAATATTACTGGAGATATGTAGCTTCCCCCTAATTTCTTTGTCTTTTGTAGGGTTGAAAATTAAAAAATGTACCTTTTCGGAATTTTTCTGTTGGTTGCAAGGTGAAAGGAGTGTTTTTGCCAAATATCAAGTTTGTAACTCATTTGGAAGTGGGTAAACATTTATGTCAGTGAGTGAGTCAGTCAGTCAGCCATGTGGTTTTATATAATATAGATGAGCATGGGACCTAGTGGAAAATAATTCTATCACCTGAAAACAAAAATGCATGGGTCGAAAAAATACAACAAAATATCATGTTGGTTTCCGACCCTACAAGACGTAAAAAATATAATAAAAGTATTAAAAAAACTATTTTTCGAAATTTAATTCCAATCAATTTTTAACTTATTCGTGGAACTTAGAATATTTCGGCCAAAAAGTAAAAAACATTAATAACTCCCTTATTGTTTGTCGTATGATGAAATAGCAAGAGACAAAAAAGATGTAAAATGGTATTGTCTACAACATAGGCCATATACGATATTACACAAAGACATATTACTGGAGATTTGTTGCTTCCCCCTATTTTGCTCTTAGTGGAAAATAATTCTATCACCTGAAACCAAAAATGCATGGGACGAAAAAAAATCATAATATCATGTTGGTTTCCAAACCTACAAGACGTAAAAAATATAATAAAAGAATTTAAAAAAAATTTTTAGAAATTTCATTCGAATCAATTTTTAAGTTATTCGTGGGACAGAAAAATTTCGGCGAAAAAGTACAAAATCATTAATAACTCCCTAATTAAACGTCGTATGATGAAATAGCAAGAGACAAAAAAGATGTAATGTGTGATTGTCTACAACATAGGCCATGTACAATATCACACTCAGAGAAAAATTTCGGCCAAAAAGTACAAAATCATTAATAACTCCGTAATTAAACGTCGTATGATTAAATAGCAAGAGACAAAAAAGATGTAATGTGTGATTGTCTACAACATAGGCCATGCACAATATCACACTCAGAAATATTACTGGAGATATGTAGCTTCCCCCTAATTTCTTTGTCTTTTGTAGGGTTGAAAATTAAAAAATGTACCTTTTCGGAATTTTTCTGTTGGTTGCAAGGTGAAAGGAGTGTTTTTGCCAAATATCAAGTTTGTAACTCATTTGGAAGTGGGTAAACATTTATGTCAGTGAGTGAGTCAGTCAGTCAGCCATGTGGTTTTATATAATATAGATGAGCATGGGACCTAGTGGAAAATAATTCTATCACCTGAAAACAAAAATGCATGGGTCGAAAAAATACAACAAAATATCATGTTGGTTTCCGACCCTACAAGACGTAAAAAATATAATAAAAGTATTAAAAAAACTATTTTTCGAAATTTAATTCCAATCAATTTTTAACTTATTCGTGGAACTTAGAATATTTCGGCCAAAAAGTAAAAAACATTAATAACTCCCTTATTGTTTGTCGTATGATGAAATAGCAAGAGACAAAAAAGATGTAAAATGGTATTGTCTACAACATAGGCCATATACGATATTACACAAAGACATATTACTGGAGATTTGTTGCTTCCCCCTATTTTGCTCTTAGTGGAAAATAATTCTATCACCTGAAACCAAAAATGCATGGGACGAAAAAAAATCATAATATCATGTTGGTTTCCAAACCTACAAGACGTAAGAAATATAATAAAAGAATTAAAAAAAATTTTTTTGGAAATTTCATTCGAATCAATTTTTAAGTTATTCGTGGGACATAGAAAAATTTCGGCCAAAAAGTACAAAATCATTAATAACTCCCTAATTAAACGTCGTATGATTAAATAGCAAGAGACAAAAAAGATGTAATGTGTGATTGTCTACAACATAGGCCATGCACAATATCACACTCAGAAATATTACTGGAGATATGTTGCTTCCCCCTAATTTCTTTGTCTTTTGTAGGGTTGAAAATTAAAAAATGTACCTTTTCGGAATTTTTCTGTTGGTTGCAAGGAGAAAGGAGTGTTTTTGCCAAATATCAAGTTTGTAACTCATTTGGAAGTGGGTAAACATTTATGTCAGTGAGTGAGTCAGTCAGTCAGCCATGTGGTTTTATATAATATAGATGAGCATGGGACCTAGTGGAAAATAATTCTATCACCTGAAAACAAAAATGCATGGGTCGAAAAAATACAACAAAATATCATGTTGGTTTCCGACCCTACAAGACGTAAAAAATATAATAAAAGTATTAAAAAAACTATTTTTCGAAATTTCATTCCAATCAATTTTTAACTTATTCGTGGAACTTAGAATATTTCGGCCAAAAAGTAAAAAACATTAATAACTCCCTTATTGTTTGTCGTATGATGAAATAGCATGAGACAAAAAAGATGTAAAATGGTATTGTCTACAACATAGGCCATATACGATATTACACAAAGACATATTACTGGAGATTTGTTGCTTCCCCCTATTTTGCTCTTAGTGGAAAATAATTCTATCACCTGAAACCAAAAATGCATGGGACGAAAAAAAAATCATAATATCATGTTGGTTTCCAAACCTACAAGACGTAAAAAAAATATTTTTGGAAATTTCATTCGAATCAATTTTTAAGTTATTCGTGGGACATAGAAAAATTTCGGCCAAAAAGTGCAAAATCATTAATAACTCCCTAATTAAACGTCGTATGATGAAATAGCAAGAGACAAAAAAGATGTAATGTTTGATTGTCTACAACATAGGCCTTGTACAATATCACACTCAGAGAAAAATTTCGGCCAAAAAGTACAAAATCATTAATAACTCCGTAATTAAACGTCGTATGATTAAATAGCAAGAGACAAAAAAGATGTAATGTGTGATTGTCTACAACATAGGCCATGCACAATATCACACTCAGAAATATTACTGGAGATATGTAGCTTCCCCCTAATTTCTTTGTCTTTTGTAGGGTTGAAAATTAAAAAATGTACCTTTTCGGAATTTTTATGTTGGTTGCAAGGTGAAAGGAGTGTTTTTGCCAAATATCAAGTTTGTAACTCATTTGGAAGTGGGTAAACATTTATGTCAGTGAGTGAGTCAGTCAGCCATGTGGTTTTATATAATATAGATACTAGCAGGTACCCGCGGCTTCGCCCGCGATCAAGACAATAGGGACGATGCATTATAGCTGATAATTGGTCTATTCTATTACAGAAATCGCGGCTATAGGTGGGTCCATTCTAATTCTGAATATTCTGATGCATACAGTATATTGAGATGAGCAGCAAAGTGGGAATTTTATTGAGTTGTGAAAGTCTGCAGGGTTCGATGTTACATTATGTTAACACATTTTAAAATTACCTTTTTGGTTTTGCCTTCTTCTGCTGAGACATAACGATTTTGTTGTCCGGATGCTCGCGAGCACGCCACATACAGTTGCCCATGGGAAAAAATTGTTTTGTCTAAATGTACACGTGCTACTGTTAAGTGTGTGTCATTGTGCTTTGTTAAAGAAATTGCGAATATTGTTTGAAGAGGGTACTGCACTCTTGCACACAGGAATGGCAAATCTATCGGAATTTGGGGAAGTAAAAGTATTCTTACTTAAGCTATTCCGGATGTAATTTGGCCATACTTATTGATGATTTGAACGTCAACATATCGCCATTATTAGACCTATAGTTAAATAGTTTTAACAACAAATTGTATATCCGCCTTAGTCAATACATAAACGAAAATAAATTCTAATTACACTTGCTCCTGGTACATGTTTCGGGGATTAATTGCTTTTATCCCCTTCATCAGCCAAGACAAATATTCGAAGAAAGATATAAGATAGCGTAGCACTCAAAAAATAAATGGCTGTTTAACTTAATATGGTGCACCATATAAGTAGGTCACAGGAAAATGTTGAGCAAAACTAAAAACATATATGTAACAGCGAAGATATTCAGCCATCAAAACACAGAGAATCAGTGGACAGTTAATTCGTAAATCCGCTCCAAAACACTGGTCGAAGCTTGAATTGGCAAAAATCACAATACTTCACCATATGGGCACAACCAATGAAGAAGCCTTATGCTCAACAGGTCCAAAATCAAATGCCTGCATACGAACTAGACGAGCGTGGAAGGAACAACTTCAAATAGCAATGAGGTTAGCACAATGCATAACCTGAAAGAAGCAAAGGAAAAACAAACACCATAATAAAAGGGACCAAGGGGAAATTTATAGACTGAAATTAATTTCCCCTTGGTCCCTTGTATTATGGTGTTTGTTTTTCCTTTGCTTCTTTCAGGTTATGCATTGAGCTAACCTCATTGCTATTTGAAGTTGTTCCTTCCACGCTCGTCTAGTTCGTATGCAGGCATTTAATTTTGGACCTGTTGGGTAGATTATTGGCTGAGGAATAACCTAACCACCAAGGGAAGATGATAAAGAGAAGGAGATGGGTTTCGGACTGGAGAAAAAGGCTGGAGAAATAGGAGGAGAGTTTGACATCAGTTATGCCTAAGAGTTCTTGTTCAAATGCAACACGTTGTGAAATCCCTATAAATAGATTTATTTGCATTAAGTAGGGCATGAACCTAGGAAGAGTTAGGAAAGCCAGGATCTTGCCTAACTGTCAAGTTTGAGAAATGATAAATCCAAAAACAAATATTTAATTTATTTACCAATGCAAAAGAGCGTAATGAATTTAACAAATATATATTTTCAATTTTGTTAACAATTTGGGGTCGCAGACCTCAGAAAACATTTAAAGTTTGCGCCAGGCAATTAACAATTCATTAGGTTTCAAACCTTTATAAAATCCTCGCAAGATTTTGAAATAGCGAAGATAAAATACATAATTTAAAGACAATTAAAGTGATTAAAGTTTGACAATAAATCGAGTACAAGGTGTGTACTTTAAGAAATTCTGGGTAAATTATATTGAAAGGAGTAACAATTTCGAAAGTAACAACAACAAAAAGCAGGTAGAATAAAAGAGAAGTTCCTATAACTTCTTGTATTGAAGCTGAATTACTTTTTTAATAGTTACACAAATAGGGCAGGGCGCTTACTGTGAAACCTGAAGAGAAAGTCGAAAGGAAGGTTCTAGACCTCCTATGTTTAAGTAGGAATCACGAGACAAATGGGGCAAGTTTCCCTTTCGTGAAACCTAGAAATAACTCACTTATGAGTTGAAAGAAATGTATTCCCTAATTAGAAGGGAGAAACAAGATAATTGGAAACGTGTACAAGACACGTAGTTATGCAGAAGTTAATTAATTACATACAAGCAAAAATGGGAGGGCACGTCTTTAGAGTGACACCTCATTGAAAAAGACCTAAAGTAACAATTTTATTGTGGTTTGTTAGTAAGAGGTTTAGGATAGATCAACTGGGATGGAAGGTAAATGTTCATGGCCGTATTTATAATAATCGGACGAGCGCGACGCGGAAGAAATACTGAAGGAACACTGTTTTTCACTATAGTCTGTTGAAATGGATGAAAAGTTCACTGTAGTAGCACAAAAGTTTATGGCAAAGAAAGTTATTGCAATTATGGAAAATAACTAGTTGCACTAAATAGGCGAGAGTCTATTGCTTAAGAAGGTTGTGGATTATCATTAAATACGCCAGAGCAAATTCCAACGGAGGATGAAAGATTAGCTGTTAAGCAGTAATTCATAAGGAAGATTCCTTAATTTAAAATAGTATTCCCACATGTAAGTGGAAAATACATGACTGTACGACATGTAGATAGAATGCAGAATCTTGAAGGTTCCAGAGCAATCTTAACTGAAGAATGGGGCCAAAGTTATTCCAGCGGTGGAGCGAGCTTAATGTTTTATAGACAGTGGGTATTCAATAGTATCCCACGTTGTGAGAAGATCTCTTATTTAATAAGCATAAGAAATGCTGCTTTCTGTTAAGATTGGCTTAGACAGACAAAAGCCCAACATAGAAAATCCCGCGAAGGATGATTATTGCCCCAAATATAGTAATCTCACACTGCCTATAAAACGATAGTTAAAAGCATGTAGTTATTAAAAGACGATGAGAATGAGGTTAAAACCTGAAGTCGGTACTTATATTTGCTTCATGGCGATGGTGAAGTTCCCTTTGGTGGTTGAGATTAGAGTTCCAACATGGCGTGGAATTTAAAGAATGCCTCTTTAGTTGAAGAGGTGAGCTCTAGGTGAGCGTTGACTGACATAGTCGAGTTCCGACGTCCAAGTGAGACACACTCAGCGAAGCACAGCGGGACCAGGGAAGGGAAAAGAGTGGGGGTAGGAAACAAAAGGAATACATATAAGCATAACCAACATTGAAAAGTTGATTTCTCTTGATGAGATGGTCTTCAAAGAGTTGATAGTAGGCGACACCATCGCAGCCTGGTGGGTAAAAAAGTAGACGAAGTTCTCTTGATCACGGAGATGATAGCTGGTGATGACGACGAGATCTGGAGGCCAGATTGACAAGGAAGTCCTCTTGCACCGGGAAGAATTGAGGAACTTCAGAGATTCGCTGCTAGATGACGCTAGGTAGGTCATGGAAGATATATATCTAGAACAGACTCACAAGGAACATAAGAGACATGACCAACAAAGAGAAATTAGAAGATTACTGTTGGTGTTTGAGAAAAAGGAAGGAATGAACAAGCACAGAGCAGTAAAAATATATCTTACCGTGTATTCCAAGAATACACCACCTGTTGAGCATAAGGCTTCTTCGTGTCCATATGGTGAAGTATTGTGATTTTTGCCAATTCAAGCTTCGACCACTGTTTTGGAGCGGATTTACGAATTAACTGTCCACTGATTCTCTGTGTTTTGATGGCTGAATATCTTCGCTGTTACATATATGTTTTTAGTTTTGCTCAACATTTTCCTGTGACCTACTTATATGGTGCACCATATTAAGTTAAATAGCCATTTATTTTTTGAGTGCTACGCTATCTTATATCTTTCTTCGAATATTTGTCTTGGCTGATGAAGGGGATAAAAGCAATTAATCCCCGAAACATGTACCAGGAGCAAGAGTAATTAGAATTTATTTTCGTTTATGTATTGACTAAGGTGGATATACAATTTGTTGTTAAAACTATTTAGTACGTCAATACGGAACCATCATGGAAGCTAGTTTAAATAATAGAAGCTATAGTTAAATATCTCTCACCTTTGCCGCTGATGGACATTATGCAGTCTCTTCCAGTGTTACATCCCAGGGATTGAAATTCTCCAACCACCCTTTTGCCTCACATGCCTCTCTAAGTAATTAAAATTCCTGATTGTTTTTGTTTGAGTCTTCAGATTTTTAACTGGTTTGATGCAGCTCTCCATGGCTCCATCTTCTGAGCTAATTGTTTCATCTGTACATAGCTACCACACCCTACATCCGATGCATCTGTTTAACCCTGGTTTACCCCTACAGTTCTAGTCCGCGACACTCCCATCCATAACTAAGCTTGCTATTCCTGGGTGTCTTGATATGTGTCCTACCCTCCAATCTCTTCTCTTCATTAGCAGTCACCAGAAACATCTCTCCTCTCCCACTCGTCTTAATACCTCTTCATTTGTTACCCTATCTACCCATCTGATCATCATTCTCCTGTATCACCACATTTCAAAAGCTTCAATTCTCCTCTTTTCTTCTGCACCATTCGTCCATTAGTCCAACTCAGCAACATTTCTAGGTTTAAGCCGTGCCTTGTGCGGGATCCAATGGCCGTGAAAGACAAAATACCAACTTTATTGAAATAAGTTTGTTCAATTCCTCAGTAAGAGTAATTAGAAAAAATAATAATTAACGTGACAGCCGGTAGAATACGACACATTCGACTGTGAATATGGGTTGCTGATCATGGTAACAAACGAAAAAGAGCAGATCAAAATTGGCAAACAAAAATATTCAGTTAACAAAAAACAAATTTATAAAGTAAATGAAAGCATACCGTGCAAAATAGAATATATATCTGAAAGCTCGCTTACAATAACCAGCTCAAAGAGTATAAAATTAGACTCAAAATCACGATCGTATCCGACCCCAAAAGCCACCTCTATAAATAAAATATATCTCATTTTACGCGTATCAATGCGAGGAGCAATGTTCGTGGTTGGAAGTGGGAACCGAACCCCGCGCTTTAAGGCCCTAAAACGAACGGTTTTCGAGATATTGCCAGAAAACTATCATTGGTCTGCGAAATTTCAGCGGTTGCCATAGTAACGTTGATCTGTTTCTCAGAGGGAACACAGTTATTTGGGAATATCTCCGAAACCGTTCATTTTAGGAACTTAAAAATTGTGTTTCGAGGTCCCTCCGAGTATTGTTTCTCGTATCTTGCGGCTTAAAATGAGCTCAATCCGAACTTTGTACCGACTGTCCTTGCTCAGTGCCAAAGGGCCGAAAAAAATCACTTAAAAATTGAATTTTCAAGAACCGTTTCTTAGTGGGCCTCTACATACTCGGATCAACCAACATGCAAAATTTCAGCTTTCTAGGTCTAGTGGTTTGAGCCCTGCGTCGATGAGTCAATTTTGGATATTCAATGCCAAAGGGCCGAAAAAAGTAACTTACAAATTGAATTTTCAAAAACCGTTTCTTAGTGAGCCTCTACATACACGGATCAACCAACATGCAAAATTTCGGCTTTCTAGGTCTAGTGGTTTCAGCCCTGCGGTGATGAGTCAATTTTGGATTATATATAATAGATGAGACTTTCCAAGTCGATTTGCTCGTAGAAATATGGAATATAGCTCATTCTGCGCATATCAATGCGAGGAGCAATGTTCGTAGTTTCCACTTCTAAGAAGTGGGAACCGAACCCCGCGTTTTAAGGCTCTAAAACGAACGGTTTTCAATATATTGCCAGAGAACTATCCCCGGTCTGCGAAATTTCAGCGGTTGCCATAGTAACGTTGATCTGTTTCTCAGAGGGAACACAGTTATTTGGGAATATCTCCGAAACCGTTCATTTTAGGAACTTAAAAATTGTTTTTCGTATCTGGCGGCTTAAAATGAGCTAAATCCGAACTTTGTACCGACTGTCCTTGCTCAGTGCCAAAGGGCCGAAAAAAGTCACTTAAAAATTGAATTTTCAAGAACCATTTCTTAGTGGGCCTCTACATACTCGGATCAACCAACATGCAAAATCTCAGCTTTCTAGGTCTAGTGGTTTGAGCCCTGCGTCGATGAGTCAATTTTGGATGGTCAATGCCAAAGGGTCGAAAAATGTAACTTACAAATTGAATTTTCAAAAACCGTTTCTTCGTGAGCCTCTACATACTCGGATCAACCAACATGCAAAATTTCAGCTTTCTAGGTCTAGTGGTTTGAGCCCTGCGGTGATGAGTCAATTTTGGATTATATATAATAGATGAGACTTTCCAAGTCGATTTGGTCGTAGAAATATGGAATATAGCTCATTCTGCGGGTATCAATGCGATGAGCAATATTCATAGTTTCCACTTCTATGAGATGGGAACCGAACCCCGCGTTTTAAGGCCCTAAAACGAACGATTTTCGAGATATTGCCAGAAAACTATCCCCGGTCTGCGAAATTTCAGTGGTTGCCATAGTAACGTTGATCTGTTTCTCAGAGGGAAGACAGTTATTTGGGAATATCTCCGAAACCGTTCATTTTAGGAACTTAAAAATTGTGTTTCGGGGTCCCTACAGGACCTCCGAGTATTGTTTTTCGTATCTGGCGGCTTAAAATGAGCTAAATCCGAACTTTGTACCGACTGTCCTTGCTCAGTGCCAAAGGGCCGAAAAAAGTCACTTACAAATTGAATTTTCAAAAACCGTTTCTTAGTGGGCCTCTACATGCTCGGATCAACCAACATGCAAAATTTCAGATTTCTAGCTCTTGTGATTTGAGCCCTGCCGTTATGAGTCAATTTTCGATTATATATAATAGATTGACAACTTTCATAAGGCAAGTATCACTGAGGAAAACACTTTACATCTGCGCTCTCTGTCGTGGCAACATACAAGCTGCTGCTAACACGCTCGAACTTGGGCGCGAAGCAGAGCAGTTTCATTTGCCTGCCACTGCTATAGAAAAGCAGCATGGTTTAGTTATAATGTATACATTCATACCACTTGGGCATTGTGTCTTAATTGCCATGTCAAGTAATATTGTACTTGTGCTTTGAACAGCTACCAAGGAGCGGCTCAGAGGAACTCCGCCTGCCTGTCATGGTGTGGATCCACGGAGGAGGGTACGTGAGTGGGATGGGAAGCTCTATCTTCTATGGGTCCGACTATCTAGTGGACCAGGGAGTAGTCGTTGTCAATATCCACTATCGCCTAGGAGTCTTTGGTACGTAAGTTATAGACTATACCTTGCCCGGCATCAAACCAGGGACTATGTTTCCCGAGAGATTCAACTTTGAATCCCTTTAATAATATTATGATTATTACTATTATTATTATTATTATTATTATTAGTAATAGCTGGGGTGATACCCATTTACATCTTGGCCAAGGAAAGGCGCCGTATATACAGAGAGTTTAGTTTGTATGTAACGGAGACCCTCGCTTGCCCGCTCGCCCGTGGCGCGAGCCTGTCTCCCGCCACGCACTTTGCCGTTATGGGGCGCCCGCGCGGCACCGAGTCATTGAGTATAGGAATTTGTACTTACCTAGTTCACAGCTGGTGATGAAAGTGTTCGCCATTCACTGCTACACATCGCTGGCACCTTTTTATGAAACTGGCATTTACTCTCTGAAGTTCCTCAGCACCGATTGGCTGTATTTCAGCTGTAATATAGTCTGTAAGTTCATTTATAATGTGAGGGTTTCTCGCATACACTCTATTTTTAAGCGTCCACCACAAATAAAAGTCACATGGTGATAAGTCTGGGCTTCGCGCGGGCCACACGTTCCGACTTATAATCCTCGTACCGAAAATGTGACGCAATTCTGTCATGGATGCTTCGGCAGTGTGAGCAGTGGCAGAATATTGTTGAAAATTAGCTGACAATCGCTCTCCGTAAGTCAGTTCACCAATAAATTAGTCAAGGATCACATTCTAGTACAACTTTAAGTACAAATTCCTATACTCAATGACTCAGTGCCGTACGAGCGCCGCATTACGGCAAAGTGCCTGGCGGGAGACAGGCCTGCAACGCGGGCGAGAGGAGAGCGAGGGTCTCCGTTACATACAAACTAAACTCTCTGTACTTGCGCAAAGAAGAGCATTCTAAGATACGCATGAAGAGGGAGGAAACAGACAGAACTCTTCTGGAATGGCAGGAAGAATGGGAACGTGAACATCGTGGCAGGTGTACCGCTAGGCTCATCAAGCAACTGAAGCCATGGTTGTCGAGGGAACATGGTGAGGTTAATTATTACATTACCATGTTTCCCTCTGACCATGGTTATTATGAAGCATACCTCCATCGAATGGGAATATCACCGAGTTCACGGTGTCGTTACTGTGATGATCAATGGGATGACGTTCAGCACACGTTCTTTGCATGCCTGAGGTGGAGAAATCATCGAAGGTTTCTGGAGACAAAATTTGGAGTCATTACACCAGACAATGTGGTGGATAAAATGCTCAGCAGCAGACAGAGTTGGACACACATTGCTGTCTACATCACTGAGCTGCTAGAAACAGATTGGTTGCTGAAGACAGTGAGGATGATGGTGTGTAATTTCATTATCATCACGTTAAATGAAATTGTCTGAATCCTCTGGTCGTAACAGTGGCTCTACCCTGAAGTAAGGCTGAACAGGCAGTTCCCGGGGTGGTATAGGGTTTGTGGGATTTTAGTAGGTAAGAATCCTGCACAGTTGTAGGTCCGGAAGTTTGCAATCTGTCTCTTGAAGATTTACCCACGGTTTCCCCCAAACTAAAAAAAAACAACTTTACGAACCTTTCAGTAGTCGCATATGATGTGTAACATCTGGCATAGAAGTAACCTCACGTGAAATTGTTGATACACCGGTATTTTATAATATTATTGGCACAAATATTAATCTATTGTAAAAGGGAGTGTTTTACAGATATTGTAGTTTATAATACGGAACTCATTTTATTAGATGATTTGTAGCTTCCACCAGCACTAGCCTAAATCAAGAATACGATATGGATCAACTAGATTAATAGACGCGACACCGCTCATAACCTTAAATTCCTTATAAATAGGCCAACTTGCGAGTAAATGCAATGTGCACAGCAGTAGATCATGAAAGGCTTGCCCAGTTCCTGGACCTCTTGATTCACAGACCGACACGTAATTTCATATATATTCTGTTAAAATGAGTCATATTTATATGATTAGCAGCAGAGTATCAAGAAGGCAGTGCGAGAACAATCAAGAAGGCAGTGCGAGAGTAGAAATATCAAGTAGGCAGTGAAGAAAAAAGAGAGTCTTTGAATTGTTATGTATTATTAGTGTGTAAATAAAAAAGATTTTTGTGTGTTGATGAATGTCCAGGAGGGATACGATCCAGCTGGCAGTGCGTCTTACACACTTCCGTCCGATCCACTTCCGTACCATTTTTCAAAATCACTCCCACAAAAATATCCAGCAACCGAGTGGAAAGATGTTACACATAAAAAAAAAGAATCTTTACTACTGTTGAAATGAAGACAATGTGGAAATTCACCACAAGTCATGGGTAACACTTTAGGAATGTATTCACTCCTTAGAGAGCCATGTATTTGTTATTAACTCTAAGTAAAACACCTTGTAATTGTATAAGGGCTTGCCAGGCCTTCTCACAATCAGAACAGCCAGGTACAATATGTCTTCATATCCTGGGTCTACAATAAATGCCCCCATGTCTCTTGAAGTAACAACAAGTGTAATCCACTAAGATTTCTTGGAATTACCAAGAAGGAAGTTGCCAAGTTAAACAAGGGTAAACCACTCAGAGAACATCGATCATATTTCAAACTCCCACTTACTTTCGCTTAAAAGCAATATTGTGATCCCAGTTAAATACTGGAATCTGATTGGCGTTTTCCAAGCATATTGAGGTCAACACGCCCATGAAATAATATTATTTAAGGCTTAGCTCTTAGCCGCGCAGAGAGGCTAATAGCTCGTTATTCCCCTTCCCCTTTGTCAAAATTTCCATCTATAGAAGCAACAGCCAAACAAATTGTTCTAATTTTTCTCAAAACATCCCTCACTGGTTCCATTAATATTGACCCCTTCTGCCGACTGTCATTGGCATATCGCTCAGTTGGGAGAGGACGAGGTGTAACTCTCCTTCCGCCCTTCGCTCGCAGCAATGCTTACCTGACAGGTTTCTACAGGAGGTAAAACAACTATAGACCCTTCGCTTCCAAAGCCCTCATGGCGACTGACGAGTTCGCTGAACCGCCTTGTGGAGCGCCAGTGGTAGCGCTGTTGACCAACTTGGCTGCTATTGGTTGAAATCCGACTAGATTCCTATTGGTTAATATTTCAAATTTTTCTGTACAGGTGTGTTGTGTATTTCGATTTCTGTACAGCTGCGTATTTTGGTGTCTGTTCTTATTTTTCTGTGTGGTCGTGTGTTTTTCATTTATTATCAGTTTTGTAAGCTTTATTTGATACTACCAACAAGATTACCCTTCCCAGGATTATGCCCTAACACGGTAGGTGTTTATTTACTTTAATAGTCTCGTGTAGTGTAGTATTATGGCTTTTGAATTGTGTGCTTTATTGTTTAATAATAACTTCGTTTGCAGTATTTTCAATTAATTATATTCTTAGCTACCGTAGCTTATGAAGTAGGCTACTGTGGGTTCTCAACTAGATGAAATATCTTTCTCTTCTGCCTTTATATAACCCTACTTTATTGAAACGGGGAGCTATACGTAGAAAGGCAGTAAACTGATTATCTCATTATATTTCTTTTCATTTTTCAGGGCATGAGGCACTCCAAGGAAGGCATCAGATTAGGTCTTTATACTACAGTTGTCCAGTAATGGGACCAGACAGCCTACTAGTTGGAATAACCTGAACTGTTGTCCAAACAGTGGTAGAATAGTCCTATTTCGGCAAAAGTAAGTTATTGATGAGACTTTGATCTATTAATTGTACACCAGTTTTAATGTAGGCCTATGTGGGTAGGTCAAGACGTTGATAGGGCATGCTGTTATAGCAATACACTAAGTTCATGCCTTCGTGTAATGAATTGACATATTACACTGCCATGTGTTGTGTGTGTATGGTAGTTGAGGCACTGGAACGTGTCATACTTCTTTTCATAGTGAGTTACATAAAATTTCCCCATCAGGAATGGCACATAATATACGGTACGGTACCTAACAAACATATTGCAGTGGGATATGCCTAGTCAAGATATGCAGAAGGCCTTATTAGGAATAGTTGCAGTCGTTGCATCATTTGGCCTTTCGAATATGGTGGACATCAGCCCCATATACTGCTTGATTGTAAACTGTCTGATCGTATGTGTAATTATCATGACTGTACTGTGCCCAACTCTAGGAATGGGTATTCCAAGATTCAGACACCTAGATATCAAGGGAAAGGCTGTAGCCGCTTTTGAAAGTTGAGATATTTGAATATCGCGCTACATTGCTTCTCGAAGCAATTGGAAAGAATATACCGATAGAAGCATGTCAAGTGACGTAGCGAGTAATAGCAGAGGTCGAGGCTATTTATTGATTAAATAGTTAACTATGGAGTAGAGACTTGAGACGTGGATCAGATTACTGGCACGGCTAAATGAAAGAGAATGCAATTAGTATCAAGTAAATCGGACCAGGGATACCGGAGATATGAGGATTTCCAGATATCAGCTGATGCAACGTGACCCTGACAGTTTTGAATAAAAGCCGGCTGGCCGAAGCATCGATAGCTCATTCCAACACAAGCACTTGCCGAGCAAGTTGCTGCTACGCTGAGCCAAGGCACATGGTTGCCGGATCTACGCAGAAGTTCTTTTCAAAGTCGTGATAGTCACGAAAGTGCTGCGCTACGAGGTGGAACTTAGTAAGTTTCCGGCGAGGAGAATCACTGAGGTGATTGATTTTTCTACAGACATTGGTGGAAATATTTTTATTTCTACATGGACATATGCTAGACTTTGTCTAGAATTAGTACTTTGTCACAGTCCAGTAATAACCTAATACTTGGATATTTAAATCCATTTCAGTCAGTTTTCATATTTGTAACTAGTTAACCACTTCGATCTATCAGTACACTGAAGACTAGTCTATAACGGTGGTGTTCATTAGTCTACGCAAGGGAAACTACAGGTTGCTTAGCGCATGGTAGATGGTGTTAAACCATGCCCAGGGAACGATTTTCAGAACAGCCGTTGTTTGGTTAGACTGTCAGTGTTTTTCTTGTACTGATAAGATTACCGTGAGTTATGTTACAACTGACATATCTAAGAAGAGATCACTTAGATCTGACCCTATTTAAACAAACTGTTATGGCTTTGATAGAAGCCCATATTAAAATGGAACAACAGTTAATTCAAACGTCAAGAGATACTACCACTATGTCTGACTAGACGAATTGTGGGTACATAATGGCGTCCGATACAAGGATTATACGTGCTTGTCCGATAGGGCATGTCTATGGATAAATCTGGTACAGACCAGGTTTACTACGCTTCAAGACCATCAAGAAATGTAAGCCACATTTGAATTATATTATGCCTAGCTAATTGGAACAAACCTATTTTTCTGCAGATGACCAACACATTTTTTTCTTCGTATTTAAATCTTGCAATGTTTTACGCAAGACTTGTTAGAGTTATTCTGAGCATTTTCAGCACTCAGAACAGTTTAGGATCGATGACCGAGCATTTCGAGCATTTATTTGAATATTTCATATTTTTGGGAAATCACGGTTAATCAGCCGATGTAACTGTAAAAGTTAATAATTATTTTTGTTGAGGAATGGATACTTTTTCCATATTCGAAGGTTCGAACATGTGGATTCTCACATAATGAGATGATAATTAAACATATTTAAAATGATATAATTAATAATAATAATAATAATAATCCACTAATAATAATAATAATAATTTTTATAATTTTTCTAAATAATTCTTGGATAGTATATTTTATAATAATCATATGTATTGAGAGAGAGCCTATGAAGTAGTTTAATCATTTCTAGTTTGGAACAGGAGATTTTCCGAAGGAGAGTGGTTAACGCAAGCCCGCAATCAACCAACATTTCAGTTCTGGTTGAACAGTTAATATTTGCATTGAGCAAAGTATATTTTTCAGATAACACGGAGAGGCATGAAACGGGAAGCAAATGATATTTGTATCAAATAGGATATTTTTGTATTTATATAAAATCATGACGTAAATACACTCGAAAGTGAAATAAAGATTTTCATAAGTATGGTAAATTCACGGGTTGAACTGAATGGTAAAATAAAATAAACTTGTAAGTTTATTAATCTTCCAGTGTTGATAACAAGCAGAGGCTTGATTTATTGTATAAATTTTGGGAAGAAAATTTATATGTGTGGAGTAGTTGAAATGCCATTCCCAGGTGCGCATGTTTAAGTCGCAGGAATGAAGAGGTTTTTTCGAGCATCAATCAAATAGCAGGTTCGATGGCTCAGGTTTATAGTAGGAGTATTGGAACTACACATTTCGTCGTATGAATGACCCGAAGGTTATTTCTTGAAACCATCAGTTCTTATTTCAACCTTGTTTACGAATTCCATTTAGACTTTGATTTTGCTAGAACCCGGATTTGTCATGATAGTAGTTTATTCTTCTTCAGAGGAAGACCTTTGCCGTTGTTGTTGTAATATTGTGTTCTTACACAGATAATAGAATGGGCCACTGCCAATTAAAAATAATTCTTTAACCACGAATAATTTGAAGGATATTTTCAATCCTAGTGCCATGAACTAAATGAATTTATTATGAAGCTACAATTCTTATTTCCGCATTCTGTCGAAGAATTGCAAGTTGTGAAAATTACTAAAAATGGCCATAAATATATTTTTTTTTATAATAATGATTCCAAGTGGAAAATTGAATAGTTGAATGGTTCAACAATTTATTGATCAAGTTGATGATTCAGAAATCATGTATTTTGTTAGAAACTTGAAGTTAATAATCGAGTCACTTCTCGAATGTTTAATGTCAGAAGAACAATTAATTGTTGTTGTGCTTCGCACAGTTCTTTTATGCTATGCTCAAGGTCAAATACTTTTCAGATGTTATTAATATGTGTAAATAATGTGTGTTGATTCAATGATAATAATATTTTTCGACGATATATTTTTGAAACTGGCAAAATAAGTGAAAGTTTAAAATTCTATGAATATTTATTCTACGAGTGTTAATATCATGTAAATATTCAAACAGTGATCTACGATATTTCCAGTAGAGACAATTAACTTTGAACTGGATTTAATCATAAATAATTTTGGAACACAGTCTACAGGACTATTAATCAGACTTGTTTTTCCAAAAAAATAATTGTCAAATGTGTTTGGAAAATTTCTGTATATTGTGTAAATAAGAGTGTGGATCGCCACACGTGGATGATGCTGCTTTGAGCATCTTTGCAGTCAATTTTAACTTCAAAATAAACTGAGATAATTTTACCAGATGTGTTATACCCAATTGAATCTCCTTCTATCCTTATTGTTGCATTGAGCCAAAAATCAGTAAAGCATTTTTTTTATTTGATGTCGTTTCTGCGATTAGCTTTAACCCATCTGGCGCTCCGGGATATTTTGACTCTCGTGCTGACTGATTATTGGTAAAATGCATATGTGGTCGTGCGGACTCCGGTCTAAACGGGCACATAAAATAAGATAGAGAGAGAAATGGCTTCGAACGTGGGTCCCGATTTAGACATGGTCAATCGCATGCCGATTTGAAATTGTGATAATTTTTATAGATATTTTGGGAGTTGAGAGATGTCTGGTTTGGATGAATAAATTAGTAGGAAACCCAATTAGTGGGGAAAATTAAAAATTTAACTGGAGTAATAATTAGAATGGGTTTGATTATTTTTGATAATGGCTTAACCATTAGGGCGTCAAGTAAATTCAGTAGTAAATGTTCGATGACTGGACATACACATTATTAGAATCCAGGTGGAGGATATTTGAGAACTTGCATATTTTTCTTGTGATATTGTGGTAAATGTAATTCGTAAAAGTAGAGAATTTTGTTTTTCCATCACGTCGACATTAGGACAAATCTCATTTTATTAGAGTGTTCCAATTAGCTATTCATATTTATTGTTCTAGTTATAAGCTTGTGTTTGCCAATATTGTATACCCCTAAGTTTTGAATAATAATTGAAATTATGGAAGAAATGATGAGGATGATGAGGAGCTTGGAAGAGAGTTCAAAAGAGGCTGGACTGCGTGTAGCAGCCATTATGAAAAAAAATACTGAGGCTTTGGAAAGGAAACTTAAGGAAAATTCTGATTCTTTAGAAAGCAGGTTAAAAGATAACTTGAAAGAAAGTTTAGATGAAAAACTTAAAGAAAATTCTGATTCTTTAGAAAATAAACTTAAAGAGAGTTTAAACGATAAACTTAAAGAAAATTCTGATTCTTTAGAAAATAAACTTAAAGAAAATTCTGATTCTTTAGAAAATAAACTTAAAGATAGTTCTGATTCTTTAAAAAGTAATTTGAAAGAAAATTTAAATAGTAAATTTAATTCTATGGAAAGTAAATTTAAAGAGAATTCCGAAATTTTGAAAATGACACTTGAGAGTAAAATGAATAAATTATGCGAAAAAACACATGAGCTCGAAACTTCATTAGCTACTAACGCAAGTTTAATGGACGAAAAATTTCGCGATGCCGATCTTAGATCCCAAAGCTTAGCTGATAGGATAGAACGTGGTCTTAGGAAAGTTGGTGAAGACATGATCGACCTAGAAGTCAGAGTGAAGAAGGAGAGTAATGAGATGGGAATTCTAGTTGTTCAACGTTTAACAGAACAATTCAAAGAACTTGTAATGGGAGAAATAAGAGAAGGTGTGATTAATGAGTTGCAAACTGAAATTAAAACCACAGTTGTCAATGAAATTAAAGACACACTCAAGCTGGAGAATCAAGAGGGAATCAAGGAGATTAGGGAATCTTTGTCATCCCATATTCAAGTAATTTCCAAAGATATCCAAGCAACTCAGAAGGACATATCAGATATGACAGGGTCATTGAAAAGTCACGAGGCTGTTATGAACCAGATATCCACTGATGTCAAGGAGAATTGTAAAGAAACTGAATCAATTAAGAAAATGGCAGAAGAAAACCAGAAGGAACTTGAGGCTATGAAAACTCAAATCAAGGATGAGAAACAGTCTGATCATCTGTTGAAAATGCCAAATGTAAGGGGAAAGGAACAGATACAGATAAATCTAGGAGCAGCTAGAGAAACGGATAGTCAAAGACAGGATGAGGTCAGGACAGTATTTCAATCCAACCCCATAACTGTATTCAAGAATGTAGAAGATAAGCCTTCTAAATTTTCAGGGCGAGATTCTGTGACACCCGTGGAATTTTTGAGAGAAGCAGGGGATTTCCTGAAAGATTCCAAGATCCCTAAAGAAAGACAGATCTGAGTGATAGGGAAATTTTTGGAAGGTCCTGCACTTCTTTGGTTTAGAGCTTTTAGATCCACTCTAACCACTTTTGAGGAGTTTTCTCGTGGGCTATTGAAAAAGTTTTGGTCCCCGGAAACCCAACAGCAAGTCAGAGCAGAGTTATATTCGAAGAGATTCTCGACGTCACAACCTACTCGATACTCTACGTACTTTTCTGGACAGCTGTCTAAACTGCAACATTTAGATCCGCCGATGCCAGATAACGAATTGATTACTGCATTGATACGTCAGTTTCCAGCAGACGTCCAGAGGACTTTGATCGCTGCTGATATCTATAATATGGAACAATTTGATGAATTATTACAGAAGTTGGATCATACGAACGCTCAATTCTTCCATCAGAAGGGAGGAAAGAATAACAACGCTGTGTACGCTGTTATGGCTGATAGTTGTTCTCAAACACCTCGAGAGATTCGAGAGGGGCGAGAAGAGAAAACGCCGAGGGAAGATTCAAATAAGAGAGGATGGAACCAGTACAGTAACAGATACAGTTACAAGCCTTATGCGAGACCAGATGGTGGAAATCGATACAATACTCGATGGAGAAGACCACGAGATAATCAAGGAAGGTACCAGGAAAGAAGATATTATGGTCGAAACAACTACAATAACAGAGGGAATGTGGATACTCGTCAGTCCAATGAAGAGTTCAACAAGGAGACGAGGAAAAATTTGGAAGCAAGACACCAAGATAACTTGCAATTTTTGGAACAGAGGCCCAACGAACCAGGTCCATCGGGAACACAACAATCCCGGGGGAATGGAAACGAAAAAAAAAACCAACTTCGAATTCACAGTAGAAGATAGAATTTTGAACACTTTCACTTCCAGAATTATTAAATGGCAAGCAGAGGATGATGACTTAATTCAACAGAATGACGAACGGAAAGAAATGGGTACCAGAATTAGAATGCCAATCATATCATGCGAAGTATTCGGTATGCCTGTCGATGCTTTGATTGATACTGGGGCTATGCTTTGTCTGGTGAGTGAGAAACTTTATATTCTGTGGAAGCTCAAAGAGAATTTAGAGGAGATTCCAGTATCAGGAATTAAGATCCAAGGAATAATACCCAATAAAATATCTCTGTGTAAAACTCAATTATACTTATGTATTACGATTGGAGGACATGATTTCCGACATGTGTTTGTTGTAATGAAGGACATGGCTTTTGACATGATATTGGGAGCAGATTTCATTCAGAAATATCAAGCAGTGATAGACATGAAGACAGAGACGATCAGATTCAAGAATATCGAAGAGATTAACTTCGAGGGAAAAGAAGAGGAAGACATCGAGGGAGATGCTCAATGGTCTCTGATTTTTCATGAAGCTGAAGGAAGAGAAGTCTACACTGAGAAGGAGTCCCCAGAGCTAGGGAAAATTTTGGAAGAGTATCACGATATTTTTGATATTAAACCTGGTGAAAGTGAAGATTTTGAATATTGTGGAAGTAAACAACAATGGAACCTATGAAGTCGCTAATACACGAACTGGTAACATCGTGGGAACTTATAATGCATCGAATTTGAAGATTTATTATTCAAGAACCAGATGATTTAATGTGTAGATAGGAAAAATAAAAAAAAATCAATTTTTATTTTTTGCTAGGTGTGGGGTGGATGTGCCCAACTCTAGGAATGGGTATTCCAAGATTCAGACACCTAGATATCAAGGGAAGGGCTGTAGCCGCTTTTGAAAGTTGAGATATTTGAATATCGCGCTACATTGCTTCTCGAAGCAATTGGAAAGAATATACCGATAGAAGCATGTCAAGTGACGTAGCGAGTAATAGCAGAGGTCGAGGCTATTTATTGATTAAATAGTTAACTATGGAGTAGAGACTTGAGACGTGGATCAGATTACTGGCACGGCCAAATGAAAGAGAATGCAATTAGTATCAAGTAAATCGGACCAGGGATACCGGAGATATGGGGATTTGCAGATATCAGCTGATGCAACGTGACCCTGACAGTTTTGAATAAAAGCCGGCTGGCCGAAGCATCGATAGCTCATTCCAACACAAGCACTTGCCGAGCAAGTTGCTGCTACGCTGAGCCAAGGCACATGGTTGCCGGATCTACGCAGAAGTTCTTTTCAAAGTCGTGATAGTCACGAAAGTGCTGCGCTACGAGGTGGAACTTAGTAAGTTTCCGGCGAGGAGAATCACTGAGGTGATTGATTTTTCTACAGACATTGGTGGAAATATTTTTATTTCTACATGGACATATGCTAGACTTTGTCTAGAATTAGTACTTTGTCACAGTCCAGTAATAACCTAATACTTGGATATTTAAATCCATTTCAGTCAGTTTTCATATTTGTAACTAGTTAACCACTTCGATCTATCAGTACACTGAAGACTAGTCTATAACGGTGGTGTTCATTAGTCTACGCAAGGGAAACTACAGGTTGCTTAGCGCATGGTAGATGGTGTTAAACCATGCCCAGGGAACGATCTTCAGAACAGCCGTTGTTTGGTTAGACTGTCAGTGTTTTTCTTGTACTGATAAGATTACCGTGAGTTATGTTACAACTGACATATCTAAGAAGAGATCACTTAGATCTGACCCTATTTAAACAAACTGTTATGGCTTTGATAGAAGCCCATATTAAAATGGAACAACAGTTAATTCAAACGTCAAGAGATACTACCACTATGTCTGACTAGACGAATTGTGGGTATATAATGGCGGCCGATACAAGGATTATACGTGCTTGTCCGATAGGGCATGTCTATGGATAAATCTGGTACAGACCAGGTTTACTACGCTTCAAGACCATCAAGAAATGTAAGCCACATTTGAATTATATTATGCCTAGCTAATTGGAACAAACCTACACACATCAAAAAAAGTTTTGCATCACCTCGGTTCCAAGAGTTCCGGAACCTTTAAATACAAAGGGAATAGAGATCAACACAAACAACATTTCAGCTCGTTTTATTGCTCATGAGACCCACACATTGCATGTTGTACCATCATACAGCTAGACTTTCAGCATTTGTGGTCCAGATTGCAGTACACACCACTACCTCTAATACCCAGTAGCACGTCCTCTTGCATTGATGCATGCCTGTATTCGTCGTGGCATACTATCCACAAGTTCATCAAGACACTGTTGGTCCAAATTGTCCCACTCCTCAACGACAATTCGGCGTAAATCTATCAGAGTGGTTGGTGGGTCAAGACGTCCATAAACAGCCCTTTTCAACATATCCCAGGCATGTTCGATAGGGTTCATGTCTGGCGAACATGCTGGCCACTGTAGTCGAGCGATGTCGTTATCTTGAAGGAACGCATTCACAAGATGTGCACGATGAGGTCGAGAATTGTCGTCCATGAAGACAAATGCCTCTCCAATATTCTGCCGATATGGTTGCACTATGGGTCGGAGGATGTCATTCAGGTATCGTAAAGCCGTTTCGGAGCCTTCCATGACCACCAGTGGCGTACGTCGGACCCACATAATGCCACCCCAAAACATCAGGGAACCACCACCTTGCTGCACTCGCTGGACAGTGTGTCTAAGACGTTCAGCCTGACCAGGGTGCCTCCAAACACGTCTCCGACGATTGTCTGGTTGAAGGCATATGCGACACTCATCGGTGAAGAGAACGTGATGCCAATTCCGTGGGGTCCATTCAGCATGTTGTTGGGCCCATCTGTACCGCGCTGCATGGTGTCGGGGTTGCAAAGCTGGACCTCGCCATGGACGTCGGGAGTGAAGTTGCGCATCATGCAGCCTATTGCGCACAGTTTGAGTTGAAACACGACGTCCTGTGGCTGAACGAAACGCATTATTCAACATGGTGGCATTGCTGTCAGGGTTCCTCCGAGCGGCAATCCGTAAGTAGCGGTCATCCACTACAGTAGTAGCCCTTGGGCGGCCTGAGCGAGGCCTGTCATCGACAGTTCCTGTATCTCTGTACCTCCTCCATGTCCGAACAACATCGCTTTGGTTCACTCTGAGACGCCTGGAAACTTCCCTTGTTGAGAGCCCTTCTTGACACAAAGTAACAATGCGGACGCGATCGAACTGCGGTATTGACCTTCTAGGCATGGTAGAACTACAGACAACATGAGCAGCGTACCTTCGTCCTGGTGGAATGACTGGAACTGATCGGCTGTCGTACCCCCTCCGTCTAATAGGCCCTGCTCATGCATGGTTGTTTACATCTTTGAGCAGTTTTAGTGACATCTATGAACAGTCAAAGGGACTGTATCTTGGATACAATATACACAGTCAACGTCTATATGCCGGAGATCTGGGAACCGAGGTGATGCAAAACTTTTTTTGATGTGTGTATTTTTCTGCAGATGACCAACACATTTTTTTCTTCGTATTTAAATCTTGCAATGTTTTACGCAAGACTTGTTAGAGTTATTCTGAGCATTTTCAGCACTCAGAACAGTTTAGGATCGATGACCGAGAATTTCGAGCATTTATTTGAATATTTCATATTTTTGGGAAATCACGGTAATCAGCCGATGTAACTGTAAAAGTTAATAATTATTTTTGTTGAGGAATGGATACTTTTTCCATATTCGAAGGTTCGAACATGTGGATTCTCGCATAATGAGATGATAATTAAACATATTTAAAATGATATAATTAATAATAATAATAATAATAATCCACTAATAATAATAATAATTTTTATAATTTTTCTAAATAATTCTTGGATAGTATATTTTATAATAATCATATGTATTGAGAGAGAGCCTATGAAGTAGTTTAATAATTTCTAGTTTGGAACAGGAGATTTTCCGAAGGAGAGTGGTTAACGCAAGCCCGCATTCAACCAACATTTCAGTTCTGGTTGAACAGTTAATATTTGCATTGAGCAAAGTATATTTTTCAGATAACACGGAGAGGCATGAAACGGGAAGCAAATGATATTTGTATCAAATAGGATATTTTTGTATTTATATAAAATCATGACGTAAATACACTCGAAAGTGAAATAAAGATTTTCATAAGTATGGTAAATTCACGGGTTGAACTGAATGGTAAAATAAAATAAACTTGTAAGTTTATTAATCTTCCAGTGTTGATAACAAGCAGAGGCTTGATTTATTGTATAAATTTTGGGAAGAAAATTTATATGTGTGGAGTAGTTGAAATGCCATTCCCAGGTGCGCATGTTTAAGTCGCAGGAATGAAGAGGTTTTTTCGAGCATCAATCAAATAGCAGGTTCGATGGCTCAAGTTTATAGTAGGAGTATTGGAACTACACATTTCGTCGTATGAATGACCCGAAGGTTATTTCTTGAAACCATCAGTTCTTATTTCAACCTTGTTTACGAATTCCATTTAGACTTTGATTTTGCTAGAACCCGGATTTGTCATGATAGTAGTTTATTCTTCTTCAGAGGAAGACCTTTGCCGTTGTTGTTGTAATATTGTGTTCTTACACAGATAATAGAATGGACCACTGCCAATTAAAAATAATTCTTTAACCACGAATAATTTGAAGGATATTTTCAATCCTAGTGCCATGAACTAAATGAATTTATTATGAAGCAACAATTCTTATTTCCGCATTCTGTCGAAGAATTGCAAGTTGTAAAAATTACTAAAAATGGCCATAAATATAAATATTTTTTTATAATAATGATTCCAAGTGGAAAATTGAATAGTTGAATGGTTCAACAATTTATTGATCAAGTTGATGATTCAGAAATCATGTATTTTGTTAGAAACTTGAAGTTAATAATCGAGTCACTTCTCGAATGTTTAATGTCAGAAGAACAATTAATTGTTGTTGTGCTTCGCACAGTTCTTCGATGCTATGCTCAAGGTCAAATACTTTTCAGATGTTATTAATATGTGTAAATAATGTGTGTTGATTCAATGATAATAATATTTTTCGACGATATATTTTTGAAACTGGAAAAATAAGTGAAAGTTTAAAATTCTATGAACATTTATTCTACGAGTGTTAATATCATGTAAATATTCAAACAGTGATCTACGATATTTCCAGTAGAGACAATTAACTTTGAACTGGATTTAATCATAAATAATTTTGGAACACAGTCTACAGGACTATTAATCAGACTTGTGTTTCCAAAAAAATAATTGTCAAATGTGTTTGGAAAATTTCTGTATATTGTGTAAATAAGAGTGTGGATCGCCACACGTGGATGATGCTGCTTTGAGCATCTTTGCAGTCAATTTTAACTTCAAAATAAACTGAGATAATTTTACCAGATGTGTTATACCCAATTGAATCTCCTTCTATCCTTATTGTTGCATTGAGCCAAAAATCAGTAAAGCATTTTTTTTATTTGATGTCGTTTTTGCGATTAGCTTTAACCCATCTGGCGCTCCGGGATATTTTGACTCTCGTGCTGACTGATTATTGGTAAAATGCATATGTGGTCGTGCGGACTCCGGTCTAAACGGGCACAGTACTAATGTGTGATGGTGCAGTGGTCAAGCCACTTGCCTCTCACCAAGGTTGATATGGATCCCCGTTAATGCATGTGACATTTCCAAAGTGAAATATTATGTCCTATGCTTTGGATTCTACATTAAAAAAGTGGTGATGGTCATGATAATAACTGTCACGTAAAGCTATAAGATTCTTTTCCTTTTGTGTGTTAGAGGCAAGAATTGACAAAGTGGCAGATGTGGTCATAAGTTGGGTTTGGAAAGTAGGATAGTTAATAATTACCGTGCAGCTGGCTAAGATGTAAGGAGAGAGACTGTTGGGGATGTCTCCATATTTGAAAATCTCAGTCCTCCAGACATAATAATAATAGGCATTTAATATTTTTTTATTAAATGCTTTTGAGGGGAGTTTGAGCTATGTGGGGAAGAAGAAATGCTATCCCAAGTGGTCTAGGATAGTTGGAAATTATCTGTTAGGTGCACAGAGATCTTTTTTCTTGCTTCGTCAATTTATTTGATCTCTGATAAGAAATGCCCGTGTAAACGGTACACACAATTTACAGTACTAACCTACTGAAAGGCTCACTGAGTAGTATTGAGACATTTGAAGTTGTACAATCCTCACTGTAATTGATTTGTAAACATATAACTTAATATTTTGCCATTAGGCCTACAACAGTTATTATGATTACATAACACAATCACAAAAATAAATTCAAAACTTGTTGCATCAAGATTAGTTTACAGTACTAATTGCAGGCCCCGGGCTATAAACGGGCATACTGGGCATTTGCCCAGGGCGCCAAATTTTAGGGGGCGCCGAAATTTAGGTGACGCTGAACGCAGAAAAAGGTTGACCCAACAATCCCAACATTAAAAATAAGTATGACATGGAACTCTTTAAAAAGTAGGATAAAATAACTATAATTTACGCGAATATAAAATAAAAGTAATATTATATATCACATACATTCGTAGTATATATATTTAAGCATGATTATAATTATTATAATACAGTATTATAACTCGTTCAGACAGCAAACTAAATTCTCTATTGTTGTGTTGCGAAAAAGAAGTAACCCTTAGCACAGACTTTCCTGACATCATAAATAAATTTACAAAGTTAAAATCCAGAAAAAAACAACCTTTGATTTGAAATGTTTCTGTATATTGTACTTTTAAAATTTAACTTTTGAACTTTCAAACCTGGGTTTTATTGTGATTAATGTATCAATAAATGGCTACAAAATTGTATGAACGACTTACTTTTCTTATTATTTGATGTGATAAAATATTAGTAACGTAATTGTTTGAAAAAAAAACTGTTATGCTATTTTTATAACACATAAATAAGAAATAGGGCACCAGTAGACCATTTTTGCCCAGGGCGTCTATCACCTTAGCCCGGGGCCTGACTAATTGGTAGACTAATTATGTAACAAATGCCAGCGTTAGCTTTCATCTGGTTGCATGAATTATTATGATCATTTGCTGCATTTTTTCCTTCTTCCGTGGATGTCTTTACCCTAGTTATTATTTTAAGGTGGGCTGTCTAACATCAAATACAGACCTTTCTGCCTTAGTTTACTTTGGGGTAAATTGTTAACTTCTGAGATGGTGTTTGTTACAAATCAATTCTTCAACTCATGTCTACAATTCAAGAACAATCACTTTTATTGTACACAACAAGGAACATCACTATCCGGCCATTACATTCAGTTACTCAAAACCTGTTCCATCTTGCTCATCAACGCTCCAAGGGTGCCAACTTACAAAAAACAAATTTAATTACAGAAACACATTCACAACATTCTCCCACCTTGAAACGGTAGGTTTCAACTAAATGCACAAAGATAATACAAAACATAGGAATAAACAAATATTTACAAATTCAGTTTGGTTGGCCTTTTAACAACCCTGCCCCTTCTTGTCAGAGCAACAGCTTCACTCTCAACTACTTGAGGGGGGTTACTAGAGTCACAATCAGGCACCAAGTCAACAGCATTGGGACCACACAAAGAACCATCACTATTTTCATAAGGAGATCCAATCTCCATCAAGCACAAACGTTGGACTGGTCGCAACAACTCACTCTTAACTGTTTTTACCTTTGCCACTCTAGTTACTCCATCTTTACCAGGGAAGATCTCAAGCACTCGAGCCAATTCCCAATCAATTCTTTTCTTTTGGTCAGACACAACCCATACAACATCTCCCACCCTGACATTCTTAGAAGACTTAGCAGTGTTTAACATCAGAGACCCTAGGTATTCCTGACGAAAACGTTCTTTTAGGTTTATCCTAACCTCAGCTACATATTTCACCCTAGCAGAAAGACCCTTTTCATCCACTTCGTCAAGATCAGGCACCTTTGTCTCAAACTGCTCCTGCAAAAACATAGCAGGCGTTATTGGTCTCAACTCATTAACATCTTCAGACATGTAGGTAATGGGACGCGCATTCATAACAGCCTCAATCTCGGTAATCAAGGTCATTAGTTCACAAAGATTTAATAACGCACGACCAAGGGATATTTTCAACAGTCTTTTCATCACCCCAATAAGCCGCTCAAAAAATCCACCCCACCAAGCACCTGTGGGAACATTAAATAGCCACTGAATTTTCAATTCATGTTCAACTGTAGTCTGCTTAATGAGATTCCAAACTCCTACACAGTTAGTACCATTATCACTATACATAGTTGTGATTCTGCCTCGTCTGGCAATCATTCTTCGAAGAGCATGTAAAAACGATTCTGTAGAGAGCGACTCTACCACTTCAAGATGGACTGCACGGTATACAGCACAGGTGAACAAGGCAATCCAAACCCTAGTACCATCTTTTATGAAAAGAGGTCCAGCCAAATCGACTCCGCATACTTGGAACACCTTTCCAAGATTTACACGGTTATTAGGTAACCCAACAGGTGGCGTTCTCACTGGTTGGGCTTTGTGCCTAAGACAACGAACACATTTACTAACAACACGTCGGGCTAATCGTCTACCTCTGACTATCCAGTATTCTTCTCTCAGGGCTCCTAACACAGTACTTGCTCCAGCATGGTGCATTTTCTCATGACATTCTACCACCATGGACTCCACTAGTTCACACTGAGGTAGTAAAATGGGTTCCTTGAACATGGGTGTGAACTCATCAGATAATATTTTAGTACGAACTCGAATCAAGCCATCATCATCAGTTTTAATGTTGAAATTATTTACATCTAGAGGGTGACTACTCTGAATCCACCGTACTAATTTTAATTCAGCATGTCGTACTTCTTTGCCAGTCAACTCCTCTCCGCAGTTTGAACTTTTCCCACTAGCTTTCTCAAGAAATCGGTAGATCCAACCAACAACACGCACATTTTTCGAGAAAGAAGCAAAGTGTGTGAACAAGTTTTCTCTTACATCGTTTGTGTTGTACAAACTAACAGCCGTTTTCTTCGATTCCTCTTCTGTAGGGGCTATTTTCACAGTTAACCACTTGTTCTCATTCTCTAGGAGCCACTGAGGACCCTCCCACCATTTTGATGCAACAAATTCGGACAACAAGCATCCTCGGCTGAGTATATCAGCAGGATTACAATCGCCAGGAACAAATCGCCACTGCTCGGGTGACGTCAACTGGTGGATTTCCTTTACCCGGTTTCCAACAAAGGTCTTCCATTCACCTTTCTTGATCCAGTAAAGAACAATCATAGAATCAGACCAGTACACAATGTTGGAAATATTAGTCGATTTACTAATAACAGAACCAAGCCTTGCTGCAAGTGTTGCCGCTACAAGCTCTTTACGAGGGATTGACATGTCTTCCATTGGTGCAACTCTGGACTTAGCTAAAACAAATCGAACATTAAAGCCATCTTTGTTTTCATACCTCATAAAGGCACAAGTGCCCAGTCCAAGGAGACTGGCATCACTGAATACATGTAAACAAGCTGTGTCAGAGACACCTCTTAAACATCTAGGCACCACAATGCTGTCAATCAAATCAACTTCAGTAAGCCACTGCGAGCACTTCATTTGAATTTCTTTTGGAAGGGGTGTGTCCCAGTGTAGTTTGAGCTTAAATGCCATTTGCAATGCAATTTTCAGATGGAGTAAAGGTGCCGATAACAAACCCAATGGATCAAACACCCTGCTTATAATCGACAGCAATTTCTTCTTAGTTAATTCATTGATTTTCTCTTTTGGATCGAAGCTAAAGTTACATCCCAACAGATCATCTAAAGCATGCCATTTGACACCTAAGACATTTTGTGTCACATCATCTCCTGACAAAACCCACCCACGGAGTTGGAAACTGGCTTGAGACATCACATTTGTAGCTTCGGACACAAATTCCTTGGCATCACTCAGGGACTGAAATGAACAAAGGCAATCATCCATGTAAAAGGAATTTTTCAGTCTTTCAACTAAGTCACCACTTAGAGTATTCAAATGATGAGTGATGGTGGCATTCAGCAAAAATGGGCTACACACAACTCCAAAAACTACACGACAGTGACGCAGCGTTATAATATGCCCATCACGCCACCACAAGAATTTTAACATTTCTCGATCCTCAGGGTTCAGTCCAATCATTAAGAAAGCCTGTTTTATGTCTCCTACAACACCGACCTCCTGTAACCTGAAACGTAATAGGATAGGTACGATACTAGCAATCAAGTTGGGTCCCGTTGCTAAACAATCATTTAGAGAGACGTTTCCAATACTTTTCGCCGATGCATCAAAGACTGGGCGGATTTTAGTTGTTTTCCCATTATTTATAACTGGTCTGTGAGGTAGAAAGTGCCCTATGTTTTCATCAGATGTTATTTCAATAATCCCATCTGTTTCCCATTGTTTAAAAACAGTATCATACGCATCATAGAGTCCATTGTTATCTAAACGGCTTACTGTTGATTTCAGACGACTTTCAGCTATTTCACGATTAGTGGGAAGAGGGGGGTGCTCATCAATCCAGGGCAATGTTACTACATACCGACAGTTTTCACCTTCGAAACTAATTGTGTCTTCAAAATTTCGCAAACATCTATCATCTATGTCCGACCTTTTTGTTTCTGTCTGTTTCTCAATTCCAATAACTTCTAAGTCCCATAAAGGATGGTGTAAATTGAGCAAAGAGGTTACAAAGTTTGTCATACTGCTTACCTCTTGCCTCTCTGCGGTACCCAGGAGACACCATCCAAGCTTCGTCTCAAATGCTAACAGCTTAGAGTCAATACATTTCACACCTGTAACAAGTTCGCCCATAACATCAGCTCCTAACAACACATCAATAGGTCGGTTAACTCCATCATCTGTCAATGTAATACCATGTGCAGCCACCTTCCGTAACAAATGCGGATCATTCACAGGTGGTATCAAACCACAAATCTTCTTCTCCCTAAGTGCCTTAAGAACAAAACTGTTATCACCCTGTAAGCTAGTTAGTTCAATTTCATGAATTGGATGTGATATTTCAGATGACACACTCCCACCAAACAGCATATGACAAATATTTTCACGACCACATTCGATCAAACCCAATTTTTCACAGATAGCTTCCGAAATATAACTGCGGTGTGAAGCAGTATCAAGTAATATTCGAACAGTGACACCACGCAATTGTGCTACTAATGTTTTTAAAATGACAGTTCCACTAGGCCCTGCAAATAACGATGCTGTTCTGCTGGGTTCACCAACACACATGATATCATAGTGCCTCCCTTTACATTTACCACAATCTATTCTTTTCCTACACTGCTGTCTCGAGAGACCTCCCTGCAAGCATGCAAAACAAGCTAGTTTTTCTTTTACAGTTTTACGACGGTCCTCAACCGACATTTCTTTAGAACACTTGTAAGAGGGATGGTTCTCATTACAAAACAAACAGGTTAGGGTTACTTTGTGTGGCCGTCCTGTTTGCTGATAACTTACCCGATTCTGCCTGACAGTAGGAGTGAAAGAAACGAGAGCTGCAGCTGTTGGCTCTGTTCTGGGCGCAGTGAATTTATCAACCTCATTCACCTTAGCATGATTACGCAGTCTTTGTTCACTCTCGGCTTCTTTGCCCAGAAAACACAAAAGTTTATCAATTTTATTACCACCATCATCGTCCTCTTCTGCTGCTCTTCTTTCCCATATTTTCAAAACATCAATGGGGAGACATTCTTCAATGAGTGGAACTAAGATTGCTGCCCTATCAGAATTCATGCCCAATGTTTCTAGGGATCTCAACTTAGTACTTATATTATCATAGAGGTCAGTCACAGATAAATCCGAGCGAACCAATTGCAACAAATCTTTATACATACAATTTATAACCATCTCATCTTTACCAAAACGATTCTTTAAATGTTCCAAGACTTTAACATAATTCTCACTTGTGTGTGGATAACTGTCAACTAACTTCCTAGCCTGTCCCTTCAGTGACATTTTCAAGTAACTAAACTTATCAACATTCGTAATGTTAGAATCCTCATGAATCCTTTGAAATTGTGTCCAAAAATTTATCCAGTTACCTGGACCCAAGTCGAATACCTCAAGCGTGATTTTCGGTAGCCTTAACCTCTCTGACGACATGGTTGACGACGCCGAAGCCACGTTGCTCTGTACGCTGAAATTATCTCCTGCATCAACACAACTGGCAACACTAGGTTTTAATCCTTCCACTTTATCCTCGGCTTCAAGAAGTGCTTGCAGAAGATCTTCTTGAACGGTAACACAGTGCATTGTTTCTTCGATACAGGCATCCTCGTTTCCGTCAACATTCAACAACTCGTTCAAGATGCTTTCGTCCAATTCTTTTAAGGTATCCGCAATTGTTCGGAGAGTATTTATTTTCACACGTAATTTTTGGAAATCGGCTTCAACTCCGACCGCTCCAATAGCTTTCGTCGCACTTGCCCGATACGCACTTCTCTTCTTTTTCAACTCTTCAATCGTGGCCATTGCGAGGCAACAAATTCAAAACAAAACAAAACAAAACAAAACAGGGAAATTGTTTACCAAACCAACTTTTTCAATTCAGTCCTGTCAATGGTCGCCAAAATGTTACAAATCAATTCTTCAACTCATGTCTACAATTCAAGAACAATCACTTTTATTGTACACAACAAGGAACATCACTATCCGGCCATTACATTCAGTTACTCAAAACCTGTTCCATCTTGCTCATCAACGCTCCAAGGGTGCCAACTTACAAAAAACAAATTTAATTACAGAAACACATTCACAACAGTGTAGTTGTTCTGATGTAAGTTAATGGCTAGAGGCATTCTCCACTTCAAGTTGAAGTTGAGGGTTGAAATGGGGTACACTCACCCTCATGAGGCAGACCTGAGATGAGATGGGTTTGATTTTCAACTTAGCCATCACAGAAATGGTTTTCTAAGGTTTTCCACCTCTATGCCATGGTGGTTCCTAAATTGAGACCACGACCACCTCCTTCCGAATCCCAGCCTCCATTACGAATACACATACACTTGCAGCCATCACAATGACACAGATTATAATTAGAGATTCCACACACACATGCCCTGTGTAAACAGGGTTACATGATCATGATGTTGTAAAGCCTCTTAATGAATCAACAACATTGACTGGCATGCTAACGTGAACAATATTTTTCTATTACAGGTTTGCTATTTGTGTGGCTCTACCGTGTGATAACAGTTCTCTACTGGGACAATGGCTTGGCGAAATTAAATGGTGCTCCTTTTTTATGAAAATGTTCTGGTGAATTAATATCTGTAAAAACTAGAAAAGAATATACTGTATATCGCAGCATAATAACTTATTTTAGTCTCATGTTAACCTTCAGAATTCCTTATCTGCATCCTGATTCCTTTCAATATCATAATTCATTCGACAGTGGTTAATTACTTCATATGTTTTATTGGATGTGTGTAATTTGTATTGGTGATGGCCTTGTATTCATATTAGTGTGCTGCATTCCTTTCTTGATAAGCTTGTAGGCCTAATAGGGTGTATTAATTTGTAAATTTGGTCATCACCTGAGGTGAACTAAACAGTTCTTCACAATGTTATTTATATTATTTTGCCACCGGGTAACCCTACCTAATGACTGGAGAGAACCCACAACTGTTAACACTGGTGGCAACTAAACTACTCTTCTACCTGTTTGGTATTATATTGTAACATATTACTGTAGAGTGGATGATTGCTATGCAGCTAGTTTTACAAGGCATGGGTGAAAATCCAACCACCATATTATTTAAAACAAGAAGTTCCGTGACGAACTAAAGAGCCTACTTGTTTTTAAATTTAAGATTCATGCCAAAGATTAATCTATATGGATCTAGAATAATGACGAAATTAAGTTGGTAATATCGAAATTTCTCATTAGTTCGAAATACTGTATACCTGGCATAATGTAGCCCTGGTGACTGAATATATTGTTAGTTCCATCTCTTAAGGTAAAGAATACAAAATTTGGTTGAAGCCCAATGGATAGCATGGACGTTACATGCAGTTAAACATTGGATCTAACAGCGCGTAAAATCATGTTGGCAACAATGACATACATGTATTGGTCAGAAATAATCTGAAATAATATGATCTATTAATGTGTCAATTTTGAATGATATCCATTAGTTAGTATAGATGTTACATGCATTTTAAAATTGGACCTATCAGCAGGCTTAGAATCATGTTGGTAGCACTGACGTATATAAGTTACTCCAAATTAATATAGAATGTCAGTTACTATACGTGTGCATAGTTTAAAGCTGTCGGCTTGCATACTTTGTGATATATGGGTATTCAGATTTAAAAAAAACATTGAGAGCATTTATTAACAGTTGGCAGCCCTGGTGGCTCTTAAGAATACAATCAGTCATATCTGTTTATGTACACATAGCACATACAAAATTTAGTTGAAATCCATTTGATAGTGTAGAAGTTATATGCATTTAAAATTTGGACCTATCAGCAGGCTTATAATCATTTTGGCAACACTGCCATGTATGCCCTCCTGGAAATTAAACTGCAATATTATTATCTATACGTGTGCGAATTTTGAAATAGCTCCCATTTATACCTTCCAAGATATCCAACATGGAGCTCAAATTTCAATTGCGATTTTTCAGCAGTTGGTAGCACTGACATCATTTTCAAATATGGCCGTGAGATATTCAGGTATAGATCTTTACTCCTAGCAAATTTTGTTTCGATTGCTGCAGCCGTTTAGGAGTTGATAGGGGGGACACACACACACAGCCAGCCAGCCAGACAGACAGACACACATTTGCCCGATCTCATAAGACTACTTTTTCCTCATTTTTGCAAAATGTGAAAAGTAGGCTAAACATTAATTAAAATCCTAAAAAGCAATGTCATTGATGGAAAAAATAATAAAAACAGCATATACTACTAGAAAAATTACGGGATAGGGGAAGGAGGAGGGCTGCCTCGGTACAGGTTTCAAATCACCCGCTTTTGAAATTTAGTACGCTGAGCCACCGACAGGTAGCAGGCTGAGCCGGCGGATGACGTCATACTGGCAGTTGTCGTGGGCAGTTGTAATCGAAATCGAATTTAAAGCCTCAGTTACCGTTCTCCTATATTGTTCTGTGCTACGGCCTCTCTGCGCGGTTATGGAGCGCGCTGCCAGGGGATGCCAAGATCTTGCCTCTTCGGAAATTCAGGCCGTACATAAAAAGGTGATAATAATAATAATAATAATAATAATAATATAGACCCCTGGCAGTCCAGTCCATGAAGGGCCTAGGCCTACCAAGCGACCGCTGCAAAGCCATTTGGCCTGCATATATTGGGGTGACGTGTGATCAGCGCATCGGGTCCTTTCGGCCGTTAATCTTGGTTTTCGTGATCGGGGCGCTGCCTCACTGTCAGACAGCTACTCAATTGTCCTCACGAGGCTGAGTCATTTTCTAAAATCCCTGATGTAGCCGGGAATCGAACCCGGGAGAGGCAGGCGCGATACCCCAACACCACGGGGCCGGTACATTGTATAAATAAACGTATGTATGAGTGATTGTCTCGCTGAATGAATGAGTATCTGAATTGAATGAATGAATGAATGTATGGAGTGATTGAGGTTATGAAAGTGCGTGCGTGAGAGAGTGAGTGAAACAGGAAAAATGTACTATGCCAATTTTCTAAATATGTAAATACTGAAAATATCTTTGTAAAACATGTAAATATTGTAAAAACAAATGTAGATGTAAACTGTGCCTGTGAAGCATGATCTATGTATGTGGGGCTTGGCCAAGAGCTCTTATTATATAATCTGTCGCTGTGTCATGATTGAATGACACTAACGTCAAGTCTTATGGTTTCTGCAAATAATCTGTAGCCAATATTATGTTCTAACTCAGGGGTGCGCAACCCGGTGTATAGAATCATTACTGGTTGCTTGAAGCCTACTCCAGTTGAGAAAGTCCACTGCTAAGCTGGTATTGCTCCTGGGGAGATACGCAGGGAGGTAGAAGTGAACAAGGAAAGATTTGAGGCATCCACATCACAAACACACCCACTATTTGGATATTCCCCCACCCGAACTCGCCTTAAATCTAGGAAAAGCTTCCTTCGGACTACAGTCAGCCTTGAAGCCAATGCTGACACTGTTAGGGCAAGAATGTGGAAGGAAATAACTGGTCATCTGTCCGGCTGGATGACCCCAAAAGAAAGCCTTCCTCCGGGCCATATGGAAGGCTGGGCAACATGGAAGGCGATCAACAGACTACGGACTGGAGTTGGAAGAACCAAGATGAACCTGCAGAAATGGTTTTATTCGAGTGAATCTCTCCTCTGTGATTGTGGGGAACTACAGACAGTCCAACATCTTTACCAGTGCCCAGTATGTCCAGCAACATGCAAAATGGAAGATTTAACACTTGCCAATCCGAATGCTATTGACGACGCCCGTTACTGGACAAAGAACATTTAATTTGGTTGCTGGTTACCTGGCAGTCAGATGTTTGTGTGTTGTTCAACTGACTTATATGTCGGTGTCCTTACTTAATATTAGATTTAGAATAGTTTGTCGAGTACTTTGTGTCTTTATTAACAATTCACTGTACCCTTATTATTATTATTTGTATTTGATTCTCACTGTTTACCAAATATTTTGTGTCTTTATTACCAATCCACTGTACCCTTATCGTTATTATTATTTGTATTTGATTCTCACTGTTTACCATTTGTGACATATATTTGTGATTGGTGCTCCTGATACGAATAAAGAAGAACACGTGAATATTGTGAATGATGAGATTTTTCTCTGAAGTTTCTGTCCTAGAATTTAACAAAAATACTTAGAGAAAGAAAAGAAATTGTTCAAAGACCATGCTTTAAAAACGGAGACGTTGTTCAGAAGTACCTACTTATTCGAGCAGTTATTTTCTCTGATAAAACAAATAGGTCAAAGTGTCGTTCCCGTTTAATTGATACACTATTGGAGGGAAACTTGCGCATTGCCATCTCTAACATTGGACCTGATATTGACAGACTATTGAAAAATAAACAATGCCAAGCATCACATTAGGAGCATTAGGCTACTGCTTGATTTGATGGTCATTTTGACGATATATTGATTTTCAGTTTTTCTTACATTGATGTGAAGAATTCTGTTTTTTTTGTAAAAATAAAATAAAATAAATTATTTTATATACCCCCAAACCTTTTCGAATTAGGAGTAAGTTGATTGTGAAACAGTAATTTGATAACTTTATAACGCAATTTGCCAAAAAAAATAATTCAAAAATGGATTTAAACCATTCAGTGGGGCGGCTTCGGTGGCGTAGTTGGTAGCATGCTAAGCTTCCATGCCCAAGATCGCGGGTTCAAACCCGGCCGAAGTCGTCGGATTTTTTAAGAACGTAAAAAATCCCTCAGTATGCCTTCTTTCGGAGGGAAAGTAAAGCCGGCGGTCCCATGCCATAGATTTATGGCATGTTAAAGAACCTTCCACTAATTACACCTGTGTGAAGCTAAATTATATATAGGTCAAACATTTGAAAAAAGGAAGGAAAGGAAGCTTGTAGTTTAACGTGACCGTTAATCTTGAGATCATGAGCCACGGGACCTCCTTTTTACGTGGAATCCGAACCACAGGACATGGCATTTCACTTCGGGAATCGAACCCGGATCGCCTTGGTGAGAGGCATACTAACGTTCTTAGGTTCCTATGTTCGTCATCAAGAGCTGACTGCGGTGGCATCTGGTAACCACGTTCTGAACTAGTTGGTCGTTGACGGTGGCGTTTGGCAGCAAAAGTAGGAACTACTTGAAAAAATTCATGTCTGCAGTCCTTAATTGAATTAAAACAGATACACACACTAATACAGTCATCACAATAAACACCGGTTATCAGACAGATTCTACACACACCCAAGGTACACGGGGCTACATGACCGTGTTGTCGCAGCCCCTAAACTGAGGAACCAACCAACCATTTAGAGGACACAAAAATGGTAAACACACTTTTTGTCTGCTTGCAAAATAGGTTACTCAGATAATAGTAAAATTAGCTTTAGCGGTAGGGTTTGGCAAGAGCCTATGTGGAAAGGTAACTTGCGGCCCGCCACTTATTATGTAAAAATAAACTTGGCCCCCATACATAAAATGGTTGTGCGTGCACTCCTGAAGAATAAAATAAATATTAAGTATTCTACCAAGTTGGACTTCTGCTAATCTGTTGAATACGATACTACTCAGAACGTAAAGAATCCGGAAGGGCCTTAGCTTAACAAACAAAACGAGCAAAGTTTTAAGGTTTAAGGATTAAGGATTAAGGATTAAAACTGAAACAAAAAATGATAAATGAATAATGTAAAATGAAACATAAACCATAAAACATAAAATATAAAACATAAAACATAAAAATTTAAATACAAAAACAAATTTGGCACTTTCAAAACAAAGCAAATGGACGGAACGCCGAGGGGTTTGCAGTATTTATTTATTTATTTATTTATTTATTTATTTATTTATTTATACCTTCAACAGAGCTTAGGCTCCAATTACAGAAGGCATACATTGCACTGTATTGAATTGTTACAGATTTAACAAACGAAAAAATACATACTAGGTCTATATTACAAACAAAAATGGAAATAAGTTTTAGAAAAATATTTGACAATTATACATAAGTTACACTATAGCTCAGATATAACATAAGTACTATGCATATTGTTGTACCCCTAGGGTACGCCACCCTCATCCTCTAAATAATAAAATCCCCGACAAACCCAAATTCCAAGCAATTACTTTAGAAACCTACAAATACAATTACAAAATTATAAGAGCAAGAAGTTATCGCCTATATGAACTCAAGTAGCCTCGTGTCCCAGGCAACGACCCTAGAAAGGACTACGTCTTAGGAGGAATGTACGGATTCCGCAGACGTAGCACGAGAAGCCTATAAGAACCCCGGAGGTCATGCACCCGGGATCAGTCTGTCTAAGTGCTACCGACGTGACGAACCGCTGCTGTTAGCTGAAGGGTAAGTGACTCAAGCGATCACTACACGCACAATCACACTACACTCACATCCCCCTGTGCTTGGACTGTAATAATTCTTTATTTTTATTATTTGAACTGCTATTTGCAAACGTACCTCAAAATCGAGGTACACATTAAATTTAAAAGTAATAGAAGTCACTGGTCTTGTCCTTTATTTAGTTAGCTGATAAGATCCTACCCTCTTAGCTTCCCCATCAGGTAGGATCTAGAATTAGCTTTACTGTCTACTGTTTAATTGTTTAGTGACGTCAGCCGAGAGCTACCGCACAGCGCTGACACAAGCAGGCTACCAGTCAGATCGCCTGCGTACGACTTGCTTTAGACCGCTGGGTATCGCTAGCGCGCACAGAGTAGTAATTAAATTACCTTTCCAAACACCCCCTCACCCGGAACTACCCCGTCAAGCAGTACATTGGGGAGTTCTCCTTGCAGATCGTACTGACGATCGCAAATCACTAAATAATCCATACCTCTTACAGCAATTGCCAAGCTCGCCCCCTAATCACACTAATTTCATCCCTTAGGTTAATTCTTTGTACAGGCCACCCTCACAGGTACCTTACAATATTTACACATACAGACAAAATTACAGATTACATTCCATACCGGTAGTTGCTAACATTTACAATATATTCATTGACAATGTAAGAATTGTAGCTCTTAAAACCTTAATATATACTGATAATGCAGAGCTGAAGTCTAAACTATTGTTGATTTTGGCAAGTTTATTGTACATCAGACACATTCTTACTAATGGTGAATTTTTATAATATACTGTCTTTGGTATTTTGCAAACTAAGAGATCTCGATTTCGCAAATTTCCTGCTCTGGCATTGAAATGAATCTGCTGCAAGAAGCCAATGTTGTCCAACATTCCATTAACTATTTTATACAAAAACACCTGCTGTAAGTTTTCGCGCCTTACTGCCAAGCTAATGTAGTTGAATTCATCCAGTAGTTGAGTATATGATTTATTTGCTTTAAATGCAGATATATTGTTGTCTTTGTAATATAAGTACCTTAGAAAACATTTTTGAACTTTTTCGAGGCTCCCTTCCAGTGATTTATAATACGGATGCCAAATAACTGAAGCATATTCTAACTTGCTAAGGACCAAGATTTTGAATAGATGATCGATGGCTTTAATGCGCGTAAACTCTTTAGTTGTCCTCATAACAAATCCCAGAGTTTTGAATGCCTAATAGGCACAGAAATAGATGCGCTGCTTATAACACATGTTATGTGTTAAAATAACTCCCAGGTCCTTGATAGACATAACTGGTTTTAAGTTTGTTCCATTAATTGTGTATGTATAATCTGATGTACATTTTGCTGATGAAAATTTAATGTATCAACATAACAACAAGTTACTCTATAATCAACTGTTTAGCAATACTACAGCTATTTCGCAGAGCCCTTCTCTTGTTGGAAATACTATATTGGAATTTAATCTTCAGGGTTCCTCTACCTGAATGACGCTGTTGTTCCCGGTAACATCGGCCTCAAGGACCAAGTGGCAGCACTGCGCTGGATACAGAAGAACATCGCTCAATTCGGTGGAGATCCTAACAACGTCACTATCTTCGGCCAGAGTGCGGGAGGAGCTTCAGTGCAAATGCATATGCTGTCTCCCATGTCTACAGGTAAACGAACACAATGTTATAGGCTAAGGAGTGGTTTTGTTTCCTCGTTAACGTTAAGCCTTGTTCCCACGGCATGTGGCTTGGCGTGCGTACTCACAGACTTGTAGCCTGTTGTGGCCTATCGTGCTCTGTCGTATTCCGACCTCAAGCCGTTCCCATGGAGCGGAAAGGCTCGTGGCTTGACGAATCTCGAGGGCTTCTTCTAGAAGAGTCATGTCAGTCGCCATCAAATTTTCGTTCCTCTTTTTCAGCTCTTGTAAAGAACACTCAACGTCGATGCTACCATGGATTCACTTCCAAGCATCATATATCTTGTTTCTATCATTGTGGTTAGCATTTTGTGGGTTCCAGATGGTTCTCCCTCGTAAAAACTCCATAATCACTAAATTGGACCACTCCATATTATCCGTAAATATCAGTAATCAAACACTGAAATCAAGGAACAAGGCTTAAACGTTCATAAAACTGAATAAACCAGCACAAACTGCAACAAACCACAACAGATCGTGGGAGCGGGTGCTCGAGCTGTACTGCGGCTTGTAATCCACCCACTCCAAGCCCTTGAGGTACCGACAATACGCGGGAAAGCCGAGCCACCTCGAGCCAACCCGAGTAACAACGAGTCTTAGCGTTCCCACAGCGTGAGGTCTGGCAAACTACAGACCAGGCTCACCAAGTCACAGGCCGTGGGAACAAGGCTTTAGTCAGTAGCACGCGATGACAATAACCATTGCTCACTATTGACCAATAGCATGCTTGCTCTGTGACTCCACGTGGAGTCCAAAGTCCGGTCCTAGCTGCCGGCTTGCTTGCCAGTTCTCCAGTGTTGCATAATTGCATACTTCTGTCCCGTCTCGCTGCTTGCTGTAAGTGGCTATTGTGGAGAGTTCACAATGCTGTGCTTCGAGCTGGCTCCACGCAGACTTGACAAGTAAACATGACCGCCCAGCGAGCCGGTCGTTAATGAGGAGGGTGAGAGAATTATAATAGCTTCTTCTTCTTCTTCTACTACTGCTTCTTCTTCTCCTCTTTCTTCTCCTTCTTCTTCTTCTTCTTCTTCGCGAATGGGTCGCTTAGGACCTCGCGAAATCAACACTTTCTAGCCGTCCTGTTGGCCCAATATTCCTTCATTCGCAACGAGTGGTTCAGTTTCCATTGCTCTGACCATCGATGTTGTGTAGTCTTCTTCTCTTCCTCCTCGAAACCCCGCGTCTGAGTGATTTTTCTGATTTCCTTTCGGTCAAGTAAGTTTCGTGATCCTAATTCATTTAAGTCTTCTTCCCTAAATTTATACCAATTCGGTCTAGTAGCCTTGTTCTTTAAGAAAATTCGTATTTTGTGTGTCAGTCTGTTCGGGTCCATTCTTTCTATGTGCCCCATAAATTGGATTCTTCGTATTCGCATTGTGTCGGTGTTTTTTTTTAAATATATTACTGTATTAGGCTTTGGATAATGTACACCATCTTTTGTTCTTGATCCAAGGATTTTTCTCATTATTTTACGTTCTTTCTCTTCTATTTGGAGTTTTAGTGTTTTGTGTTGGAGATTGAGTGTCTCTGAAGCATAGGGAGCTTCAGGTTTGATTACAGTTGTATAGTGGCGAATTTTGCAGTTCCAGTAGAGACTCTTTTTGTTTTAAATATTTTTCGTTGATTGGAAAGCAGTTTCCATTTTCTGAAGCCTCGATTCAATTGATTTCCTTTCATTACAGTTTGCTGTAACCCACTCACCTAAATATTTAAATTCGTTTACTCGAAAGATGTTGTTGTTGCCAATTGGTAGTTCATTTGATGCGGGTTTGATGTCAGTCATAATTTTTTTTCAAACGAAGGATTATATTATTATTATTATTATTATTATTATTATTATTATTATTATTATTATTATTATTATTATTAATATTTACCATAAATCTTATAAGAAGTATGGTAGGCTTCATATATCCAATTAATTACCCCCACCACCTTGTTTGTGTGTAAATTAAGTGATAAATAATTCATGTAATAGTTCTCTCAGATTAAAGTGTTTGTACTCTCCACCTCAAATAAAAGGGTACAATCGTGTTGACCGACTGAAAAGCCTTCTATTATGTGTACTAAGCAACACTGAACAAGCAGTTCCGTGAAGAACTAAATAGCCATTTTCATATACGGTATCCTACTTATGTTAATAGCCTCTATCATTATACAAAATTTCAGTTTGATTGCTGTAATAGATTTGAGAACCATCTAAATATTTCTGATGGTCACATTTGTAGGATTTTTATATTTGTAGGCCATAGGGTTATGCAGGCCTACTATTACATGAAGATTATTGCGTAGGTGTATTATTCAAACTTCAATCGCATGATTAGCACACAAGAAATAAAAACGAGATTTTAGAATTTCGCACAGCCGCCATCTTGAGGTTATATAAACAATTGAACTAAATTAGATGTCAGTGTATAAACATTTGCTGTACCATATTTCACTGCACTCGGATGGTTAAATCCCGAGAAAAGTCGATTTAAGTGTTTCAACTTCGCTTAGCCGCCATGTTCGTTTTGTACTTCAACAGGTTTTGAAAATTTCAGGGTGATATCAGTAATAGTTTCGGAGATATACTCGTAGATTGCCGGTGAAGTATTTCGCATAGCCGCCATATTGGATTGGTGAGACGCAATAAACGGTGAAATGCACATCCGGTATAAAGGAAAGAATGCTAAGAGTAAATTGTTCCGGTTTTCAGATTCCTTTTCATGGATTCCCCATCAATTCTTCCGGAGTTACTCAAGGATGATCTACAAGTTGATTATTGCCCTATGTTTCTATGACCGATAGCTTACAGTTGCCACAACTGACACCCAGAGCTGTGCAGAAATCCTGAGCCTATATGCTCGTCACTACATAGGCTGCAGCCACTATAATTTTCTTCATGTTAACTTGCCTTTGTTCTGTCTTAACCCTAGAGCCACACCGTGATACTTGTAGGACATAAATTACACTGTGGGGTCACTGGTGACCCAATTCTAAAAACTGATACAGGAATTCATTTGGAATTTATTATTTTATTTCATTTTCATGTTGTTTCTCTTCTCAGTGATCTAGAGAGTCGCATTGATATACTTCCCTGCTTCTATGCACTCAAACATGTATTCTATTGATTAATATGGTTGCCTTGTCGGAAATAACAATTTACTGAACACAAACTATTAACTGCCATTATTTAATAAATTATCACTATTCTAATGCATACAGGAATATATTTTAAAACGTCGTTATATGAATGAACAAACAATAGCACACAGTTGTTCATTTCAACCATTCTGCAAAAACCTAGGCCCTGTCAACTTTGCACTCTCTGCAGACTGCTATAACAAATCACACACTTTGTTTGCCCCTTTCTGTCTTTCTATGGACAATAATACATCTTGCTATTCAGGTTACAAGGGTTTACAGTGTTTCCACAACTAGACTTGATTAAATTGTAGGATAAAGAAAGGTACCTCGTAGAAACTTTTGTTACACAAACCTCACCGCAGGGTCGTATGTGATCCTAATATAACAATACTCAGCAACAAAATATTCCAAACGTTAAGGGGGGACGTATGTAAAAATGAGGAAAAGTAGTAATTTTTTTTATTCGTCCATATTTTACCTTATGGTATCAAGATTTTAATTCCAAAATATTACAGTTCAATACCATCTGTAAATGTGAGAAATATTAGTTATGTAACTGCTTGTATACTGCCACACCCAGTTCTGTAGGAAGAATGTGAGGATAATATGACGTCATCAGTTGATGAAATTGGAAACAAAGGCTCATCAAAGGAGAAATTCAATGAGAAAACAGCTGGAGGAATAAGAGGAATCATTGTAAAATGGTAATGGTCTGCACTAATTCATTAGATGAGCGGCAATACAATATAAACAAACTCAACTCTTAGATTCAAGTTTTCCATAACTTACATTTTTGAAAGTTTATTGTACCTTTTCTCCTACAGCATTAAAGATACAGTGATGAAACTTGGTATGCTGCTGTAAACCATTATTCTAAATAACTACCTGGAACAGTCTTTTATAGAACATACTTTGGATTTTAAGCGGTAACATGTCATTAATTTTTTAAATCAAATTAAGTCCATCAGATTTTGAAGTGCTGTTAAAAATAAAGTAAATAAGATATCAAAAATTTGTTCCACAGATATCTTTAACCTGGTCTGTAGATACTACATGTCAAATTTTGTAACTTACAATGTGATTGTTTTGTGGAAAAGGTACATATTAAGGGTAGATGTTTCAGAAAATTCAAATATTCCTAGTTGAAGAACCATTTGAATTATCACCACGAAGATCAATACAGACATGCCTAGCACACTGATAATTATGTGTGTAAAATTATATAAACCTCTGGGAGTTACAATATTTCTTTTACTGGAGTGCAATTTTGCTTACGTCCCCCCTTACGATGTAGACACATGAACAATTATTCCAACATTGAAGGTAGATGAAATAACAGCAACCTAACAGCATTTGACGCATGCGCAGAAGAGATCATACATAGAGTGGATCGCGGGCGACCCACAGTGTGGTTCTACGGTTAAACCTCACTCTTGTTCCTTGACCCTAGGTCTATTTTGTCGGGCGATCGCGCAGAGCGGAGCAGCCTTCAACCCTTGGGGACTGGAGCATCACCCGCGAGAAGCAGCGTTCCGTCTCGGAAAGGCGCTGGGGTTCAAAGGTCAACAGTCTGAGGAGCTGGTGGAGTTCCTGAGGGGGATAGATCACATGGCATTGGTGCAAGCCGCCCTGGATCATGGCGTGTCTGAGCGGGTAACAATACATTGTAACACAACAATCAAAATACCATCCCCGAACTCAGCGCATCGGGTCCCCTTGGCCAGTAATCTTGGTTTTCCTGTTCAAGGCGTTGCTACTCAATTGTCCCCTCGAGGCTGAGTTCCAATCCTCACGTCATTTTGTAAAATACCTGAAGGAGCCGTTAATCGAACCCGGGACCTCCGGGTGAGAGGTAGACACGCCAACCCAACACCACGCACGAGGCCGGCACAATCAATGTACACAACAAATTAAATATGCACTGACCGGCAGAGAAAATAGATCACTTGAATGATTCAACATTACTTTCATTTAAATCCTAAATAAGAACGCTCTAGGCCTAGTACAGAACTTACTGTAGCCTAAGGTTAATTGTTTCTCTGGATGCATTAGCATTCTTCATGTCATTGTTTCACTTAACAATAGCGATTCATTGACTGGATACTATTTCCCGCGGAAAGATATGCGTGCCACCATTTTCGATCAAAGCCACTGCCCTGGTAACATCTTCAGGCCTCAAGCGCATATTCGTTTCTGAATTGCACAAGAACAACTGAGAATATGGCTGTATTGATCTTTTCCTATGGCAACAAGTGGCAAAAGAAAAAGAAAAGAATAAATCATTGTATGGTTGACGATAGCGATGGCGCGCACATCTTTCCGCGGGAAACAGCATCATGTCAAAGGATCGCTATTGTTAAGTGCAACAATTACAAGAAGAATGGTATTATCTTATTAAAACCGCCTAGTCAAACACTAAATAAAGGTTTAATTACATTACTAACCGTACATGTTTCGGTATTTCATTGATACCTTCCTCAGCGTGATTGATATTAAATCTTAAAACTAGTTAACAAAGCCAAAACGAAATGGACATCCTTACAAAAATTGTTTTAAATAAAAAATGGAAAAGCTTTCAAATAATTAAATGCCATGTATTAAAAAATGATAGTAAAATGATGCTATTAAAATAGGAGATCTACCTTTTAAACTGCCTACGTCAATGCTCCAATAATTTTGATCGAAAACTGTAGTGACAGAAGATGTCGCTGTCAGAAAAAAAAGCGCAAAGGATGTAGGTCAAATTGTCGCCTCAAACGGAAGAATGGTAATGCATCCAGGAAACCAATTAACCTTACTTCCATGCTATAACTACAGTATGTACTGTACTAGGCCTATACCGTTCATATTTATGATTTGAATGAACGTAATGCTGAATTTTTCAAGTGATCTTTTTATTTTATTTTGCCAGTCAGTAGTATAATTCGCTAGACTTTGGATATTGCATCATCATGACCAGAAATTGCGTAATCCTGATGACGTCATGGGATGACGTCATGGGTCCTTAGAGCGAGCACGTGGTCCAGGAGCGAGCATGTGCAGTGCACGTGTTAGCGTGGGAAGAGGTTGACCCTTTGGCTTGTTTGTGCGATGGTGATAAAAAGTTAATGGGTGTTGACGTCATGGAGGATGTTTATTAGGATGCTAACTGTCATCTGACACCCATGCGAGTGTGAGCACCAAAACAAAAGGTTATTCGCGGGTAGTGGGGTAGTGTATGTTCTCTTGCAAGTCGCGTGTGTGCTTGAATACGTATGGCTATGTTGGGAAATGTTTGGTGGCGGGCGAGGACTAGGGTTGAGTGAGGGTTCGTTTAAATGCTATTTTTCCCGCTCTATTTGATGGTGAGGTAATTTTTTAAAATGGGTGGAATTTGGAAACGCAATTTGAGGTAAACGTGCTTTTTTGACAATTTGGCGAATTTAATGAGCTTGTAAGGCTAGAACGATGCATATAGGGTGTCGTAGGACTTGTGGTGAACCACCCCTTGCTATGGACGGGAGTATATCCACCCCAAAATAAATCTACCCTTACCCGGAGGTTAAGTAGTGGTTATTTTTGTATGCATGCGCACTTGAGGGCTTTTGTAAGAGAGCGGAATTTTTAAAAGATTCTTTATAGATGAGGCTTTTTAAAAAATTTATTAAAAAAACAAAAAACTAATAGGTCATTCGATTTTTAGTATCTCGCTAACCAATAATGCGATGTAAACATATGGGGTGTCATAGGACTCGTAGTGAATTCTCCTTTTGTATGAATGAGGTATGTCAACCCCCAAAATAAAAACTACCCTTACCTGGGGTGAAAGAGCAATTTTTGTATGTATGCACACCGGTGGCTTTTGTCAAAAGGGTCTAACTACACATTTGTTAATATTTTCTGAACCCAGGATGGGATTTTCCCATAGGCAGTATCCTAGCACTTGGGGTGACACCTCGTTTTTGAAAGTATCATTCATTTATTTTCTTGTCAAAAGGGCCTAACTACACTTTTGTTAATATCTCGTGAACCAATCATGCTAGGGACTTGTATGAGGGGTCCTAGCACTTGGGGCGACGTCCCCCTTTATGGGGTGAAACTACCCCCCCAAAATTAAAACTCAATATCTTGGAAACTATGAACCCTAAAATTAGGCGTTATAGCTTTAAAAATAGGTGATGACATAGGCTTTTACCTGGATTGGTCATTTCACCCCTAAAACAGTAAATAGTCATGTTATGGGGAAAAACGTGTTAAACACCTAAAAATGATAAATGAACCTAAGATCTTTTGTTTTTGATGAAAAATAGCAGGGGGGTGAAAACTACCCCCAAATTGAAAAATCGATACCTTGGAAACTAAGAACCGTAAAATTATGTGTAATAGCTTAAAAAATTCGTTGTGACATAGGCTTTTACCCGGATAGATGATGTCACCCCTAAAACAGTAAATAGTGATTTTACAGTGGGGAAAAAGGTCTTAAACGGGTAAAAATGATAATTGAACCTAAGATCTTTTGTTTTTGATGAAAAATAGCAGGGGGGTGAAAACTACCCCAAAATTGAAAAATCGATACCTTGGAAACTAAGAACCGTAAAATTATGTGTAATAGCTTAAAAAATTCGTTGTGACATAGGCTTTTACCCGGATAGATGATGTCACCCCTAAAACAGTAAATAGTGATTTTACAGTGGGGAAAAAGGTTTTAAACGGGTAAAAATGATAATTGAACCTAAGATCTTTTGTTTTTGATGAAAAATAGCAGGGGGGTGAAAACTACCCCAAAATTGAAAAATCGATACCTTGGAAACTAAGAACCGTAAAATTATGTGTAATAGCTTAAAAAATTCGTTGTGACATAGGCTTTTACCCGGATAGATGATGTCACCCCTAAAACAGTAAATAGTGATTTTACAGTGGGGAAAAAGGTTTTAAACGGGTAAAAATGATAATTGAACCTAAGATCTTTTGTTTTTGATGAAAAATAGCAGGGGGGTGAAAACTACCCCAAAATTGAAAAATCGATACCTTGGAAACTAAGAACCGTAAAATTATGTGTAATAGCTTAAAAAATTCGTTGTGACATAGGCTTTTACCCGGATAGATGATGTCACCCCTAAAACAGTAAATAGTGATTTTACAGTGGGGAAAAAGGTTTTAAACGGGTAAAAATGATAATTGAACCTAAGTTCTTTTGTTTTTGATGAAAAATAGCAGGGGGGTGAAAACTACCCCAAAATTGAAAAATCGATACCTTGGAAACTAAGAACCGTAAAATTATGTGTAATAGCTTAAAAAATTCGTTGTGACATAGGCTTTTACCCGGATAGATGATGTCACCCCTAAAACAGTAAATAGTGATTTTACAGTGGGGAAAAAGGTCTTAAACGGGTAAAAATGATAATTGAACCTAAGATCTTTTGTTTTTGATGAAAAATAGCAGGGGGATGAAAACTACCCCAAAATTGAAAAATCGATACCTTGGAAACTAAGAACCGTAAAATTATGTGTAATAGCTTAAAAAATTCGTTGTGACATATGCTTTTACCCGGATAGATGATGTCACCCCTAAAACAGTAAATAGTGATTTTACAGTGGGGAAAAAGGTCTTAAACGGGTAAAAATGATAATTGAACCTAAGATCTTTTGTTTTTGATGAAAAATAGCAGGGGGGTGAAAACTACCCCCAAATTGAAAAATCGATACCTTGGAAACTAAGAACCGTAAAATTATGTGTAATAGCTTAAAAAATTCGTTGTGACATAGGCTTTTACCCGGATAGATGATGTCACCCCTAAAACAGTAAATAGTGATTTTACAGTGGGGAAAAAGGTTTTAAACGGGTAAAAATGATAATTGAACCTAAGATCTTTTGTTTTTGATGAAAAATAGCAGGGGGGTGAAAACTACCCCAAAATTGAAAAATCGATACCTTGGAAACTAAGAACCGTAAAATTATGTGTAATAGATTAAAAAATTCGTTGTGACATAGGCTTTTACCCGGATAGATGATGTCACCCCTAAAACAGTAAATAGTGATTTTACAGTGGGGAAAAAGGTTTTAAACGGGTAAAAATGATAATTGAACCTAAGATCTTTTGTTTTTGATGAAAAATAGCAGGGGGGGTGAAAACTACCCCGTATATGAAAGGAGTGTAGACTTATTGATGTTGCAGATTGGAAACAGTGAAAGTTATCACTTTTGTTTAATTAGAAATCTTGCTCGCCTTGTGCGTTCAAGCATCACTAGCACTCAGAGAAGGATTTATATATGTAGACGTTGTTTGTCATATTATCTTCTTGAGGATGAGTTAAATGTTCACTTTGCAGACTGTAAACAGTTTCCTGTTGCAAAAAGCATAATGCCGACTGATGAACAAAGATTTGTTAATTTTACAGAATTCCGAGTTAAAGATACAGTTCCATTTATAATATATGCAGACACTGAATGCGTTTTGTCTCCAATTTCCTCCTGTTTTCCAAATAGTGACATTCATAACTCTACTTTAACACATAAACATATTCCTTACAGCATTTCTTTATACCTTCATTGTAATTTCGATAGTGAATTGTGCAGTTTCAAGCTCTTTAGGGGAAATAATTGCATTGAATTGTTTGTAAAGGAACTTTATAGTATTGTGGATAAACTTCAAACATATTACTTATCGGTTAAGCCAATGTTAAAGATGACCGAAAATGAAGAAAGATTATTTTTGTCAAGTAAAATGTGTCACATTTGCGAGAAATCGATTGCAGTTAATGAACTCAAAGTACGCGATCATTGTCACTTAACTGGAAAATATAGAGGAAGCGCACACAATAGTTGTAATTTAAATTACAAAGTAACAAAGGTTTTGCCTATAGCATTTCATAATCTAACCGCCTATGATGGACATTTTATAATTAAAGAAATTTGCGAGAAACGTGATGGAGAGGTGTTACATAATCCTGGTCATATAAAATTGTTAGCGATGAATATGGAACGTTACAAAGGGTTTACAAAGTATGTACGGGCTAAGAATGGATTCATTCAGTTAAGATTTTTCGATACATATAATTTCTTGTCCTGTTCACTAGATCAATGTTCATCTTCGTTAAGCGAAGATTCAAAGCAAATAACACAACGTTATTTTAATGATGATGCACAGTTTCGACTTACTGCGAGAAAAGGTGTGTTTCCCTATGAATACGTCACGAGTATGGATGTTCTTAACGAAACTAAATTACCTGAAATATCCAAGTTTTATAGCAGCCTTAATGATCAAACAATATCGAATGAAGAGTATGAGTTTGCTCAATCGGTGTGGGAAACGTTTTCCTGTCAAACATTAGGAGAATACGCAGATTTGTATTTAAAAGTTGACACACTTCTTTTGGCGGATGTCTTTGAAAATTTTAGATCGAATGGCATGGAAACTTATGGCATTGATGCAGCTCATTTTTACACTGCTCCATCTATGTCTTGGTGTGCTATGAAAAAGATAACCAACGTTCAACTTGAATTGCTTCAAGATATTGATATGTTACACTTTTTTGAACGATCTATTCGAGGAGGAAATGTTCAGTGTATAACACGACATGCGATTGCTAATAATAAGTATATGAAAACTTATGATGAGAAAAAGCAAGAGTCCTACATAATGTACTTTGACGTTAATAATTTGTATGGATATGCGATGATGGAATATCTTCCAACGGGTGGCTTTAAATGGATTGCAAATGTTGAAGGCTTTGATGTTTTAACTATTGATGATACTTCAGAAATTGGATATATTTTGGAAGTAGATTTGACTTATCCTCAAGAGTTACATGACAAACATTCAGATTACCCTCTATGTCCAGAAAAGTTGACAAAGCTAATGGCTACCCTAGATAATAAAGAACGTTATGTTTTGCATTATAGATTGTTAAAGCAATGTATTCAACTAGGAATGAAATTAGATCGTATTCACAGAATAATTGAATTCAATCAGAGCCAATGGCTAAAACCATATATTGATGTGAACACAGAGAAACGAAAACAAGCCAAAAATGATTTTGAAAAGAATTTTTATAAATTGATGAATAATGCAATTTTTGGTCGTTCACTGATGAATGTGAGGAAGTTAAGGGACATCAAATGGGTCACCAAATGGCATGGAGCTCGTGGTGGTAGGTCTTTAATAGCTAAGGCTAATTTTAAACATAGAATTATATTCGATGAACAATGTATGGTCATCGAGATGAGTAGACTAAAGATTTTTCACAATCAACCAGTATATGTTGGTGCATCTATATTAGATTTGTCTAAATGTAAAATGAATGACTTTCATTACAATGTTATTTTAGCAAATCCTGAATCAAATGTGAGGTTGTTATACACAGACACCGATAGTTTTATGTATATATTCTATTATGATATTTATGAGTTCATGAAACAACATTCAAATTTGTTTGATACTGGAAACTATGAAACAAACAATCCTTTTGGCATTGTGAGACAAAATAAAGGTGAAATTGGTTTAATGAAAGATGAAAATGCTGGAAGGATTGTTGAAGAATTTGTGGGGTTACGACCCAAAATGTATGCAATAAAATTGTGTGATGAAATGAATAGCTTGTGTAAGGCTAAAGGCATTAAGAAGAGTGTGAGTAAAAGTAAGAATATTGATGAGTATCGAAAGTGTCTTTATAACAGAGAAAAAGTCAACAAAGTTCAAGTTTGTATAATTTCAAAATCTCATTCTGTATTTACTGTTCGGCAAAATAAGTTGGCAATTTCATCAAACGAAGATAAAAGACACATAACTGAAAACGGAATTGATACTTTACCGTTTGGTCATTTTTCTCTGAAAAATGATTAGAAACAAATTGAGATTAAAGCAGTTCATCTCACTTACTTTATTTCTTTCACACACACACTTTTATGCTGGTAATAATACTAATTTTTGTGTGTTCCTTTGCTTATGAAATCCTAGACTAGGAGTTCCACATTCGACATGATAGCGGAGTTTCATCTCCCATAAACTCGTCTCTGAGGTGGGTGCCAGAAAAGGCATCCGGCTGTAAAAACCACACCCTCACATAGACTTTCATAACTTCTTACGTTGAGGTTCATAACACTACGTTGATTGATTTATCGGTTTCCTTTTCACAATTCCTGTCTATACATTCCTCTTGAAGGTTGCAAGATGCTTGCAAGGTTCCTAAAATGCAATTAAATTTAATAAATACCTTAAGATGGTTTGATTTGTTTAATGATATGGTGTTAATAGTATTTTTAGGTTTTGACTGGCTTTGCATTAAGAATTGACTAACCAAACATGAGTTACCTATCAGGGAAACATTTTGGCCACTATGTTGGCTATTGACCAGTGAGTTTAGCTGTTTATCATTTTTTTAAATCATAAACAACAGAGGGTTAAACGTATAGATAAACCGTGTGACCATGTTTGTTAAACAAGACATTATACCAGAGACAATTAGAATACTTATGTAGAGTTTACCAAAAATAATGTTGTGTAACAGTAAATGCTAGTCAACAGTTATACACTTCTAAAAAAAATCATCATACAATACCTGAGAGCTCTTCTAAAATTATTGATGTGTAACATGATTCCACTAACTTGCTATGTATTTTTTGGCTTGGGGGTGATTTTCAAGAAATGCAAATGGAACTGAAATGCAATACAAACAATGAGCGTGCCTGGTGGCTGAGATTGATACCACGACGTACTGTCGGTTATGTAGCTATGTGGAATGTATATCAAATATGGTTTACTTCAAGGTCTGGAGATCCCTACAATTCCTACAATAAATGATCTTGAAATGGTCATCCTATGGTGTGAAAATATTTATTAGGTATATATATTTACTGAAAACAATTATGATTTATTAAATGTTTATATGTTTACAGTATTGTTATTTAATGTAAGCACTTGAGGCACTACCGACCAATGGGAAGCAAAAAGTGGGAGCATATATGGGATGAAATGTGGGAGCAAAGCAAATATAAAAAGTGGGAGCAAATATGCTAACAATGAAAATCACCCCCAAGCCAAAAAATACATAGCAAGTTAGTGGAATCATGTTACACATCAATAATTTTAGAAGAGCTCTCAGGTATTGTATGATGATTTTTTTTAGAAGTGTATAACTGTTGACTAGCATTTACTGTTACACAACATTATTTTTGGTAAACTCTACATAAGTATTCTAATTGTCTCTGGTATAATGTCTTGTTTAACAAACATGGTCACACGGTTTATCTATACGTTTAACCCTCTGTTGTTTATGATTTAAAAAAATGATAAACAGCTAAACTCACTGGTCAATAGCCAACATAGTGGCCAAAATGTTTCCCTGATAGGTAACTCATGTTTGGTTAGTCAATTCTTAATGCAAAGCCAGTCAAAACCTAAAAATACTATTAACACCATATCATTAAACAAATCAAACCATCTTAAGGTATTTATTAAATTTAATTGCATTTTAGGAACCTTGCAAGCATCTTGCAACCTTCAAGAGGAATGTATAGACAGGAATTGTGAAAAGGAAACCGATAAATCAATCAACGTAGTGTTATGAACCTCAACGTAAGAAGTTATGAAAGTCTATGTGAGGGTGTGGTTTTTACAGCTGGATGCCTTTTCTGGCACCCACCTCAGAGACGAGTTTATGGGAGATGAAACTCCGCTATCATGTCGAATGTGGAACTCCTAGTCTAGGATTTCATAAGCAAAGGAACACACAAAAATTAGTATTATTACCAGCATAAAAGTGTGTGTGTGAAAGAAATAAAGTAAGTGAGATGAACTGCTTTAATCTCAATTTGTTTCTAATCATTTTTCAGAGAAAAATGACCAAACGGTAAAGTATCAATTCCGTTTTCAGTTATGTGTCTTTTATCTTCGTTGGATGAAATTGCCAACTTATTTTGCCGAACAGTAAATACAGAATGAGATTTTGAAATTATACAAACTTGAACTTTGTTGACTTTTTCTCTGTTATAAAGACACTTTCGATACTCATCAATATTCTTACTTTTACTCACACTCTTCTTAATGCCTTTAGCCTTACACAAGCTATTCATTTCATCACACAATTTTATTGCATACATTTTGGGTCGTAACCCCACAAATTCTTCAACAATCCTTCCAGCATTTTCATCTTTCATTAAACCAATTTCACCTTTATTTTGTCTCACAATGCCAAAAGGATTGTTTGTTTCATAGTTTCCAGTATCAAACAAATTTGAATGTTGTTTCATGAACTCATAAATATCATAATAGAATATATACATAAAACTATCGGTGTCTGTGTATAACAACCTCACATTTGATTCAGGATTTGCTAAAATAACATTGTAATGAAAGTCATTCATTTTACATTTAGACAAATCTAATATAGATGCACCAACATATACTGGTTGATTGTGAAAAATCTTTAGTCTACTCATCTCGATGACCATACATTGTTCATCGAATATAATTCTATGTTTAAAATTAGCCTTAGCTATTAAAGACCTACCACCACGAGCTCCATGCCATTTGGTGACCCATTTGATGTCCCTTAACTTCCTCACATTCATCAGTGAACGACCAAAAATTGCATTATTCATCAATTTATAAAAATTCTTTTCAAAATCATTTTTGGCTTGTTTTCGTTTCTCTGTGTTCACATCAATATATGGTTTTAGCCATTGGCTCTGATTGAATTCAATTATTCTGTGAATACGATCTAATTTCATTCCTAGTTGAATACATTGCTTTAACAATCTATAATGCAAAACATAACGTTCTTTATTATCTAGGGTAGCCATTAGCTTTGTCAACTTTTCTGGACATAGAGGGTAATCTGAATGTTTGTCATGTAACTCTTGAGGATAAGTCAAATCTACTTCCAAAATATATCCAATTTCTGAAGTATCATCAATAGTTAAAACATCAAAGCCTTCAACATTTGCAATCCATTTAAAGCCACCCGTTGGAAGATATTCCATCATCGCATATCCATACAAATTATTAACGTCAAAGTACATTATGTAGGACTCTTGCTTTTTCTCATCATAAGTTTTCATATACTTATTATTAGCAATCGCATGTCGTGTTATACACTGAACATTTCCTCCTCGAATAGATCGTTCAAAAAAGTGTAACATATCAATATCTTGAAGCAATTCAAGTTGAACGTTGGTTATCTTTTTCATAGCACACCAAGACATAGATGGAGCAGTGTAAAAATGAGCTGCATCAATGCCATAAGTTTCCATGCCATTCGATCTAAAATTTTCAAAGACATCCGCCAAAAGAAGTGTGTCAACTTTTAAATACAAATCTGCGTATTCTCCTAATGTTTGACAGGAAAACGTTTCCCACACCGATTGAGCAAACTCATACTCTTCATTCGATATTGTTTGATCATTAAGGCTGCTATAAAACTTGGATATTTCAGGTAATTTAGTTTCGTTAAGAACATCCATACTCGTGACGTATTCATAGGGAAACACACCTTTTCTCGCAGTAAGTCGAAACTGTGCATCATCATTAAAATAACGTTGTGTTATTTGCTTTGAATCTTCGCTTAACGAAGATGAACATTGATCTAGTGAACAGGACAAGAAATTATATGTATCGAAAAATCTTAACTGAATGAATCCATTCTTAGCCCGTACATACTTTGTAAACCCTTTGTAACGTTCCATATTCATCGCTAACAATTTTATATGACCAGGATTATGTAACACCTCTCCATCACGTTTCTCGCAAATTTCTTTAATTATAAAATGTCCATCATAGGCGGTTAGATTATGAAATGCTATAGGCAAAACCTTTGTTACTTTGTAATTTAAATTACAACTATTGTGTGCGCTTCCTCTATATTTTCCAGTTAAGTGACAATGATCGCGTACTTTGAGTTCATTAACTGCAATCGGTTTCTCGCAAATGTGACACATTTTACTTGACAAAAATAATCTTTCTTCATTTTCGGTCATCTTTAACATTGGCTTAACCGATAAGTAATATGTTTGAAGTTTATCCACAATACTATAAAGTTCCTTTACAAACAATTCAATGCAATTATTTCCCCTAAAGAGCTTGAAACTGCACAATTCACTATCGAAATTACAATGAAGGTATAAAGAAATGCTGTAAGGAATATGTTTATGTGTTAAAGTAGAGTTATGAATGTCACTATTTGGAAAACAGGAGGAAATTGGAGACAAAACGCATTCAGTGTCTGCATATATTATAAATGGAACTGTATCTTTAACTCGGAATTCTGTAAAATTAACAAATCTTTGTTCATCAGTCGGCATTATGCTTTTTGCAACAGGAAACTGTTTACAGTCTGCAAAGTGAACATTTAACTCATCCTCAAGAAGATAATATGACAAACAACGTCTACATATATAAATCCTTCTCTGAGTGCTAGTGATGCTTGAACGCACAAGGCGAGCAAGATTTCTAATTAAACAAAAGTGATAACTTTCACTGTTTCCAATCTGCAACATCAATAAGTCTACACTCCTTTCATATACGGGGTAGTTTTCACCCCCCCTGCTATTTTTCATCAAAAACAAAAGATCTTAGGTTCAATTATCATTTTTACCCGTTTAAGACCTTTTTCCCCACTGTAAAATCACTATTTACTGTTTTAGGGGTGACATCATCTATCCGGGTAAAAGCCTATGTCACAACGAATTTTTTAAGCTATTACACATAATTTTACGGTTCTTAGTTTCCAAGGTATCGATTTTTCAATTTTGGGGTAGTTTTCACCCCCCTGCTATTTTTCATCAAAAACAAAAGATCTTAGGTTCAATTATCATTTTTACCCGTTTAAAACCTTTTTCCCCACTGTAAAATCACTATTTACTGTTTTAGGGGTGACATCATCTATCCGGGTAAAAGCCTATGTCACAACGAATTTTTTAAGCTATTACACATAATTTTACGGTTCTTAGTTTCCAAGGTATCGATTTTTCAATTTTGGGGTAGTTTTCACCCCCCTGCTATTTTTCATCAAAAACAAAAGATCTTAGGTTCAATTATCATTTTTACCCGTTTAAAACCTTTTTCCCCACTGTAAAATCACTATTTACTGTTTTAGGGGTGACATCATCTATCCGGGTAAAAGCCTATGTCACAACGAATTTTTTAATCTATTACACATAATTTTACGGTTCTTAGTTTCCAAGGTATCGATTTTTCAATTTTGGGGTAGTTTTCACCCCCCTGCTATTTTTCATCAAAAACAAAAGATCTTAGGTTCAATTATCATTTTTACCCGTTTAAGACCTTTTTCCCCACTGTAAAATCACTATTTACTGTTTTAGGGGTGACATCATCTATCCGGGTAAAAGCCTATGTCACAACGAATTTTTTAAGCTATTACACATAATTTTACGGTTCTTAGTTTCCAAGGTATCGATTTTTCAATTTGGGGGTAGTTTTCACCCCCCTGCTATTTTTCATCAAAAACAAAAGATCTTAGGTTCATTTATCATTTTTAGGTGTTTAATACGTTTTTTCCCCATAACATGACTATTTACTGTTTTAGGGGTGAAATGACCAATCCAGGTAAAAGCCTATGTCATCACCTATTTTTAAAGCTATAACGCCTAATTTTAGGGTTCATAGTTTCCAAGATATTGAGTTTTCAATTTTGGGGGGGGTAGTTTCACCCCATAAAGGGGGACGTCGCCCCAAGTGCTAGGACCCCTCATACAAGTCCCTAGCATGATTGGTTCACGAGATATTTACAAAAGTGTAGTTAGGCCCTTTTGACAAGAAAATAAATGAATGATACTTTCAAAAACGAGGTGTCACCCCAAGTGCTAGGATACTGCCTATGGGAAAATCCCATCCTGGGTTCAGAAAATATTAACAAATGTGTAGTTAGACCCTTTTGACAAAAGCCACCGGTGTGCATACATACAAAAATTGCTCTTTCACCCCAGGTAAGGGTAGTTTTTATTTTGGGGGTTGACATACCTCATTCATACAAAAGGAGAATTCACTACGAGTCCTATGACACCCCATATGTTTACATCGCATTATTGGTTAGCGAGATACTAAAAATCGAATGACCTATTAGTTTTTTGTTTTTTTAATAAATTTTTTAAAAAGCCTCATCTATAAAGAATCTTTTAAAAATTCCGCTCTCTTACAAAAGCCCTCAAGTGCGCATGCATACAAAAATAACCACTACTTAACCTCCGGGTAAGGGTAGATTTATTTTGGGGTGGATATACTCCCGTCCATAGCAAGGGGTGGTTCACCACAAGTCCTACGACACCCTATATGCATCGTTCTAGCCTTACAAGCTCATTAAATTCGCCAAATTGTCAAAAAAGCACGTTTACCTCAAATTGCGTTTCCAAATTCCACCCATTTTAAAAAATTACCTCACCATCAAATAGAGCGGGAAAAATAGCATTTAAACGAACCCTCACTCAACCCTAGTCCTCGCCCGCCACCAAACATTTCCCAACATAGCCATACGTATTCAAGCACACACGCGACTTGCAAGAGAACATACACTACCGCACTACCCGCGAATAACCTTTTGTTTTGGTGCTCACACTCGCATGGGTGTCAGATGACAGTTAGCATCCTAATAAACATCCTCCATGACGTCAACACCCATTAACTTTTTATCACCATCGCACAAACAAGCCAAAGGGTCAACCTCTTCCCACGCTAACACGTGCACTGCACATGCTCGCTCCTGGACCACGTGCTCGCTCTAAGGACCCATGACGTCATCCCATGACGTCATCAGGATTACGCAATTTCTGGTCATGATGATGCAATATCCAAAGTCTAGCGAATTATACTACTCCAGTCAGTGTTTAAAAGTAAAGTGTCTGTCAGTTTGTACGGGATTGAAGCCTGAACGATCTCACCGATCTCGATGTAAATTTCAGGGGGGACTCATCAATATCTTGTGACCAGGACTGACTAAGTTATATTTAGATAACATTAGGATTTCGAGGATACGGGGGGATTTATACCTCAATGCCTGCCATAGAAATAATCATGACTTGGGATACAGAAATGATATGTTCCGAGTTTTATATTTCTCGCAGTACTCCATGATTTTCTCTGTTATTCGCTCTTCTAGGCAGCATGGGAATAAATTTGTGTTTGATCGTTTCGCCCCAGGATAGTACACAAGGTACAGCCCAATTATTCTTACCAACACCTGTGGTGATTTCGTTATCCAGACGGTCAAGAAATAGAAAGGACAAGAAATGATGATTATGAAGTTGATAATTTATTTATTTAATCGTATGGTAATTTATACAATATACAATTATACATAACAAGCTATATTCAAACTTGAAAGTCCATTCTTCTCAACCATTCGGTTAAGTCGGGTGTGAGAGCGAACAAATCGTCAGGAATGCCAGGATACGAATAAATAGGACAGCGTTGGACCAGATGTTCAATCGTCTGTTCTTCAAGTTACACTCACACATTGGTGAGCTGATCCAGCCCCACTTGTACCTGAAATAATGTCCAGTCTTCAGCCTGTTGATGCGGCACCAGAAGTTCCTCGGTAAGTCAAAGCCGTTTGGTTTCTTCGAGGGATCAAGATGGTGGGCACTTGTTTCCAATGTTTTAGTTGACCACTCATTCTTCCAGCTTTCATTTACGTCAAATCCAGCAGGAATGAGTTGCCCCGCAGAGACACTTACTGGTATTCTAGATTTCAGTCGTTGCTGTGATGGATGGCAGAATTCATGGTGCAATGCCAAAGAGGGTGATGCAAAGATTTTCTTAGCTTCCCTTAGTAGAGCTTGCTTTCTCCTTAAGTGTGGTGGAGGGATGTGACTCAGCATGGGTAACCAGTGACATGGAGTTGATTTGATGGAACCAGTAATGCAACGCATTGTATCATTCCATTTTGTGTCTACCTTCTTCACATGTACGCTTTCCAACCAGACGGGTGCACAGTACTCAGCAGCCGAGTAGACAAGACTGACGGCAGATAAGCGTAAACAGTCAGCAGAGGCTCCCCAGGATGTACCACTGAGCTTATGCAATATGTTGTTTCTTGCGGCGACTTTGTGGGAAAGCTTACTGTCGACCAAAGTATTATGTGCACTCGAGTTTGAAGGTTGTTTGTGACGTAACCAATAGACATACATAAAATCCAATAACATCATTATTTTCGTCGTTCCATTTTACGTGAGTTCGTGTAGGTTTGGAATTTTTAGTTTATATTTTAATATTTTTTATCGCAGTTGGAACACAAAAAGTGCCCGTTTTTAAGCGTGTTTCAACCATGCGTCATATTTAAGAATTATTATCTCACAAACCCTTCATTGTATCGAATCCAAATTTTAACACAAGATACATTGGAATGTTGTATAACTGGTTTATTAATTTCAACATTTTGCGTGTCCAAGAAACAATGTTGTTATCATTTGTCTAAGGTAACGATTTCTCGGCTTGGGGTGGTTGGAATATGTAGTTCTTGGTCGCGTTATATTCCTTATACATCAAAAAGTTATGCTGTATGACTTTAAAATACGTAAATTAATTCACTTATTTTATATCGGTTTATATTTGAACGGGGAAATACGACCTCGCCTCGCTCGGCAGTGATGGGCTCCATCTCAGCAACGCTGTACAGCCTACCCCGGAGCGGCTGGCAGGTGAATCATGCCTTATTTCCACGAACAAATACAAACCGATATAAAATAAGTGAATTAATTTACGTATTTCACAGTCATTCAGCATAACTTCTTGATGTATAAGGATTACAACGCGACCAAGAACTATATTTTCCAACCACCCCGAGCCGAGAAAAAGTTACCTTACAAAAATGATAACAACTTTGTTTCTTGGACACGCAAAATGTTGAAATTAATAAACCAGTTATACAACATTCCAATGTATCTTGTGTTAAAATTTGGATTCGATACAATGAAGGGTTTGTGAGATAATAATTCTTAAATATGACGCATGGTTGAAACACGCTTAAAAACGGGCACTTTTTGTGTTCCAACTGCGATAAAAAATATTAAAATATAAATTAATAATTCCAAACCTACATGAACTAACGTAAAATAGAACGGCAAAAATGATGATGTTATTGGATTTTATGTAGGTCTATTGGTTACTTCGCAAACAACCTTCAAACTCGAGTGCACATAATACTTTGGTCGACAGTAGTGTTGTGTTCTTTGTAGCTTAGGGATCTATCTAAAGTGACTCCAAGATATTTTGGAAAAGGATTGTACCTCAGATTTCGTTCGTTGAACAAAACTCTTGGATTGTAGTTTGCAGCACGATTCGATAGATGGAAACAAGAGACTTCAGTTTTTGAAGTGCTGGGGATCAATCTCCAGGTCTTAAAGAAAGTTGACATCTTCTTGAGATCCTTTGTAAGAATTTGTTCACCATCTTCAAAGTTATTACTCTGTGCTACAAGAGGGATGTCATCAGCATATATGAACTTAGTTGATGTTGTGACTGGTAAATCATGAATGCACAAATTGAAGAGCAATGATGATATAATAATAACAAACCAACCTAACAGATGAAATTTTATGGAACAGGCCAAGCTTCAGAACGTTGGTGAACAAACATGACTTTGCTGCAAACTCCCGGATGGGAGCCACCACTGCATGGGCAGGAATTAGTTAGATAAAGGGTCATTATCTAGGTGTGCCCCAATACACACGGCAAGCTAAGCTGGCTGTGACTGGTGCAGATCGCGGGCGCGGTTCATGAAATCGTCAAAGAGTTCTAGGGCCCGGATATTGATGACATGTCTTCTTTTTACTGAACTGTCTAAAACAATGCTGAAGTACACAGAAACTCCGGACGGGCCACCCCGTCTTCTAATATGTTGTTTTTATTTTGTATCCTTTTGCATTTTTTGCTATTAGCCTACTTTCGATTTTTGCAAAAAATGAAAGTAGACTTATGAGATCAACACAGGGCGAAAAAAGTGTGTCTGTCTGTGTGTGTGTATGTGTGTGTGTGAGTCTGTGTGTGTGTGTGTCTGTGTGTGTGTGTGTGTGAGTGTGTGTACTCTGAATGTCTGTCCCCCCCTATCAATTCGAACACGGTGAATGCGAATTGAACGAAATTTGGTACAAAGGTAGCACTAGCAAAGGACACCTCAGTGTCATGTTTTATATCGCCGCCATCTTGACAGAAACGTAATGGCGGCTACACAAATGTTCAAAGCTTAAATCAAATTACGACTAACCTAATCATCCGATCTCTACCAAATTTTGCAACAACATACCTTTATGGGGGGAGCATCCTTTGACCAAACTATTAAGTCATCAGCGTAATAGTTTGCGAATGGCGGCCATCTTTGTGTGAAAATCGATTTCAGCATTGCTACTAGTAGAAAAATATATGTCTTGGACGCACAAGAACAGTACCGTTTTCGTCGCAAACCAGTTATTAGCGGAATGGAATGTTATCTGCTCTGTTTACTAAGGTCAGCTGTGGTGCGATAGAAAGGGGAAGGGGTGTATATTCTTGTCTCAGTTCCGCATAGTTCACGGAGAGAGATATCGTTTATTACCGCTCTCTCCGTTTTATAGTGCATTTTTCGAATTTTTGAAATATTGGTGAGTTTATTATTATAAGATCATTTTCTCCATTTTTTGAATTTTTAGGTTATTTATTACAGCCATTTTTGAAAATTTTAAGTGCTTTTTTAAATCTTTTTTCGGCATCATCATCCGGGCCCTTTATGACTATACCCATCATTTAGGAGAAAGTACACTATTACTAAGCATCTTGTTTATTGTTAAGATATTTTTCCTATTTTATTAGTCTCGAATTTGTTTTGAAATATTTCGATCAATTTGTATTACATTGCTCGCATTTGATTTACAGTAATGTGTTAGATCCACACATTACTAATGAAATAATTAATTTTTATATCTCTACTTAGTATAAAACATAGTTCCCGATTCTTGGATGTCACAGGTAATCTCGAGAACCACTGGATGGATTATGATGGGATTTTCACCATTCTGTAAAGGATATCTCGAGGAAGGTTTCTGTAGAAAATAATTTATTTATGATCAAAGGAAGCCAAGCAGTAACGATTTCAGTGAAAAAGTCGAAACAAAAGCCTGGCGTCCGTGCGCTTTTTAAGCTTACGCTGGGCTAACCGTTAAAAATATCAATATACTATGAGTGTAAGAATTGTTTAGCATGAACAGTTCTACAAAAAGGTCCGTGAGAGCATATCTCTATCTTCAATACATCGCCCACTATAAGTGTTTTTAGATTGGACGGAAGGGGATTTGTGTTTTATGTACCTCGCCATTCTTAAATTACGTCTGACAATAATTCATAGCACATTCATAACCGTCCCCGGGCGAAGCCGGGGCGGGTTGATAGTTAATTATAATAAGATACCCGTAAGTGCCCCCAACTCTTTTTGGTGACGCACTTGTAGCGGATATACACGGGATCATATTTGTGAACTTCGCTACCTTATACCCTTTTTAGCCTACTTTTCACATTTTGCAAAAATGAGGAAAAAGTAGACTTATGAGATCGATCCGGGAAAATGTGTGTCTGTCTGTCTGTCTGGCTGTGTGTGTCCCCCCCCCCTATCAACTCCTAAACGGCTGCAGCAATCAAAACCAAATTTAGTATGAGTAAAGATGTGTACCGGAATATCTCACGTCCATATTTGAAAATGATGTCAGTGCTACCAACTGCTGAAAAAATGCACTAGAAATTTGAGCTCCATGTTGGATATCTCGGAAGGTATGCATGGGAGCTATTCCAAAATTGGTACACATGCAGATAATACTATTTCAGTTTAATTTCCAGGAGGCCAATAATGACAGTGTTGCCAAAATAATTTTAAGCCTTCTGATAGGTCCAATGTTTAAATGCATATAACTTCTACACTATCAATTGGATTTCAACCAAATTTTGTATGTAATATCTGTCCATAAACAGATATGATTGAGCGTATTCTTAAGAGCCACCAGGGCTGCTAACTGTTAATAATTGCTCTCTCTATTTTTTTATCCAAATACCAATATATCAGAAAGTATGCAAGCCAACAGCTATAAGCTATGCACACGTATATTCTGACATTTTAGATTAATTTGGAGTAACTTATATACGTCAGTTCTACCAACATGATTATAAGCCTGCTGATAGTACCAATTTTTAAATACATGTAACTTCTATACTATCAGTTGGATTTCAACCAAATTTCGTATGTGCTATGTGTACCATAACAGATATGACTGTAAGTATTGTTAAGAGCAATCAGGGCTGCCAACTGTTAATAAATGCTGTCTATATTTTTTACCCTAATATCAATATATCAGAAAGTATGCAAGCCAACAGCTCTATACTTTGCACACGTATAGCACCTGACATTGTAGATTAATTTGAAGTAATTAATACAAGGCAGTGCTGCCAACATGATTATAAGCCTGCTGATAGGTCCAATTTTAAAATACATGTAACTTCTATACTAACAAATGGATTTCATCCAAAATTGACACAGCAAGATATCATAATATTTCAGATTAATTCTGACCAGCACACGCATGGTATTGTTGCCAACATGCTTTTACGCTTGCTGATAGATCCAGTGTCTAACTTCATGTAACGTCCATTGGACTTCAACCTAATTTTGTATTCTGTACCTTAAGAGATGGAACTAAGACTATATTCAGTCACCAGGGCTGCCAACTGTAGTGCTCTATTAGGCTACATTATACCAGGTATATTTTGAACTAATTTGATATTTCGATATTACCAACTTAATTTTGTAATTATTCTAGATAGGTTCATATACTGTAGAATAATCATTGGCATGAAAAGTAGGCTGTATAGTTCTTCACGGAACTTCTTGTTTTCGTTCTGTGGTCATTTTAAGAACCTATTTTCGCTGAAGATTAACCGAACTCTTTGTTAATTTTCTTCTTTCGTGTTGTCCACAAGGGATTTTTTTTTCAATTTTATTCACCTCAATCATAACTTCTTAATAATATTAGTAACTTGAGGCAGTCGCTAAGTGAGGAAGTGTTAGTTGTCATGGTTCATTTCATTCATATTCTAAAGGCTAATATGCCTTGTCGATGCAACCACACTCTTCTGTCTTAGGCGGTTGTTTCAGTTCCATGTAATTGTCACATCCCATTCTATTCTTGATGTCTTCCAAATACTTCGTCCTAGGCCGTCCTCTTCCTTGCTTTCCCAGCATTTTCCCTTCAAGAATGTTAACGATGAAAGTGTTGTGTCTGATGACATGTCCAATAAATTTTATTTTTCTCTTTCCCATTTCCGCCATATTCACATTCCAGCAGCTTCAAGTCAATTCTTTTCCAATTTACCCAGAGTCCAAATTTCACTTTCATACAGCAATGTACTGCATACAAATGATTTTCTTACTTCTATATTCCTATGTTTGCTGGATAAAATGTTTTTCTTAGTCCTAAATGCCTGTTTTGCCAATGCAATCCATCTCTTCACTTCCATTAACCATCTGGTGTCTTCTGTGATTATACTACCCAGATAACAAAGTTGTTTCACTTGTTCCATTCTCAAGTCATCAATTTTTATATTGGTTTTAATTTCTTCCAGATTTTTCCGAACTACCATTACTTTGGTTTTCCGTTTGTTCACTTTTAATTTCCATAGTTTAAGTGTGTCTGAAAGGACTTGCAGCATTTTATTCATTATTCTTTTTCGGAGTCTGCAACTATTACGATGTCATCGGCAAATCTGATACAATGTATCCTTTTCCCATTTGCTTTTATTCCCTTTGTCATGGTAGTAAATAAATATGTAAGTTATATTTTTTTCCAGGACAAGGAACGTATCCTCGTATTTGCCTTCGTCCCAACCGTGGAGGCAGAGGTGGAAGGAGAGGAGAGGTTCCTTCCCGCAAGTCCTATACAACTCCTGGAGCAAGGACACTACAAAAGTGTGCCTTACATGACGGGATTCACCAACAAGGAGGGTTTGGCGGCTTATAAATGTAAGTGTGGAGAGGAAACAAATTATTAGAATACAATAAAGAATTTTATGTTCGACCCTGGCGAAATGTAAATATTATATGTCAGAAAACTGTATCATAATGAGGGACATTATAATACATTATAATGCAAGAAACAGTTGTGTGACCAATTAGGTAAGTATAGCATCGCATCTGCGCTGACTTCCATGGCCTTCTATTTTAAATTACACTGCGTGGCTAGTGTCACAGAATGGGATTTGAGGAGGCCATGGTCAAATACAAGGTAATCTATGTGTCCCATGCGCTCTGTTCAGTACATGAAACTGGCGAAATCTTGACAGATATTTATGAATATTTATGTTCGACCCAGACTATTATATGTCAGAAAACTGTAGTATAATGAGGCTCATTATAACACTATTTTTCATTATGAAACAGTTTCTCCCACCAATCAGAGCTCAAGAAACAGTTGTTTGACCAATTAGATAATTAGATGCGCTGAGTTCTACCGCCTCCTAATTTAAATTTCACTGCCTGGCCTAATGTCATAGTAGGGTAATCGAGGAGGCCATGGTCAAATACAAGGCATTCTCTGCATCTCATGCGCTCTGTTCAGTACATAAAACTGGCGAAATCTCGACAGATATTTAAGAATATTTATGTTCGAACATAAAATAGTTATAATAATTATCGTCGAACATAAACAGTCATATGCAACTCGCCTATAATCGTAATTAAGACACTCGCTTCGCTCGTTTTATAAACATACTCGTGTCTTAATTATTGCCATGATAGGCTCGTTGCATAATGTACTATTAATCAGTCACAATTTTTTATTCAAAATCATTTTATTGACTATCTGCTGGCATCTTTCGTAACCCTACTTATTAATGTTTTCTCTCTTGTCAACTTACACCTTTTCCCATAAGCAATTGTGTCTGGAATTGGGTATTCTGAGGGATTCCTGAGCTTGGCCCGTTTTCTATTTTTTCATTGACTTTGGAATATACCCTCTAAGTCAGGTGATTTCAATCCATAGTTCATGAATCTTTGAATAGTTCAAGAGCGGATCATCAGTAAAATGACTCCAAAGTCCTCAGCTCTAAATTCACTCGAAAAGTAGAGTGAACTAATCAAAACAAAACGTGTGGCATTTTGCATTAGCAAGGCTCCTCTTCTTCTTCTGCGTGAATAGGTCTCCTAGGGCCACGCAGAATCAACACTTCTTGGCCTTGATGTTTGCCCAATAACTCTTCACGATTGAGCGAGTCTTCGTTGCTGCGACCAGACGTGTCTGGTAGGTCTTCTCTCTTCTGACTCAAAACCCTGTGTATGAGTAATTTTCCTAATTTCCTCCCGATCCTTGAGATTGGGAAAACCTAATTCAGCCAAGTCCTTTTCCGCCTGTTTGTACCAATTGGACCTTGTTGCCTTTTTCTGCAAAAACGTACAGATTTTATTTGTGAACCTAGTTGGGTCCATTCTGCCCAAATGTCCCATGAATTGGATCCTTCTCATACGGATTATGTCTGTGAATTTAGTAATTTTAAATAGATGTCAGCATTACGTTTCGGAAGATGAATTCCAACTTTAGTTCTTGGTCCCAACATTTTTCGCATGATTTTGCGCTCCTCTGTTAGTGGAAATTCTTAAAAATCATTTTACTTGGAGTTTCTTGAAAGAAAATATAATTAACGCACTTGTTTAAACATTGGAAGTCATTTCACCGCCTTGCAAATATATTTAGTGCAATATATACATTTTTGGAAACTGGCGTCCAGTCTAATAATTTGCACACCTATGTATATTCTAGTAGTCTCTCTTGTTGTTGTTTTTGTTGCTTCATTTGAGGGGCTTGGACATTGTTGTCCTTTAGTCCTCTGTGTTTGGGTGTGTGTGATGTAAAATTAATGTGTCCGATAACCTGTTCTATTGCAGCATTTGTCATCGAATTCTGGTGCAATCAGTAGGACATTGAGGTTGCACAAATGCAAAGGAGCCGTGTCAGTAGATTTCCTGACAAGTTAAGGGTCACCTTCGAGAAATATTCCGGCATCCAGGCGTCTCTAAAAGCCGCAGTAATTTAAAGGGACATGAAACCAATAAACATTATAATTATTGTAATTCAGGTGAGGACTGGGAAAGAGTCGGCCGTAGCCTTAAGTTAAGAACCATCCCGGCATTTGCTTGGAGTAGAAGTATGAAATTACGGTAAATCACTTCCAGGAGGGCTGAAGTGGGAATCTTTTCAGTTTTGACTCACGTGGCTGAGTGTACCCCGTTCCAGCCTTCAAACCAAAATGTAATTTCTTGGCAGTGCTGGGAATCGAAATCGGACCCTCAGGGCGAAGAATGCTAGGTGCTCCATTAGTATTGTTATTATTATTATTATTATTATTATTATTATTATTATTATTATTATTATTATTATTATTATTATTAATATTATTACAGTATTATTATTAGCCAGATATGTTAGGAAAAGCAAGTATTTATGGCATAAAGACCGGGGAAATATTATTTAAAACTGACATTTTCAACTCCTTATCATACCGTACTCTCTACCTTAAATCAAGTTTGACAGAATTAAAAAATCTCAAAACAGATTTTTAACATTATAAAAACAGCAGATAAATAAATAAAAATGTTCAATGCTACCTTTATTCTGTACCAACAAGCATATCGCAAATGTCAAATGTGTGGACGTGGCCATAAGTGGTTATCACTTTTGTTCTCCCGGATATTATAAGAGTATTTTTGTTCGATAAAAAAAGAAATAATGTTTCATTGTTTCTCACCTCCCAAGGACCGCTTGAATGGCTGGAGGTCAAGGAAAGAAAGATAGCCTATTACGCAAAATCTTAGGCCCCACATTTCATAACAATTTAATCCATATCAGGAACGAAACTCTTTCCCAAAATACTGAAAAACTCTCGGACACAATTAAAAAAAGGAGAATTTATTTTTATGGGCACATCCTCCGAATGAATTCGAATAGACTAACCAAATAGATCTTCGACTACTTTCGTAATAAAAAAACAAAACCTCTTTGGTTTAAGGAAACTGAGAAAGACCTCGTAGAACTCCAAATTAAAGGCACCTTGCTCATGGACAAAACAGCAAAACCGTCACCAAGGATAAGCAACAACGGTTCCAAGTTAAAATCAAACAAAAGCGTACGATCCACATCTCTGCCGAAGAAAGGGAAGCAAGATCTCAAAGGATGAGGCAATACTGGACCAAAAGGAAAGCTCGATACAATAAAAAAATGATTGATTTCATGAACGGTACCCCAAAGTTGGGTGAAACAAATAATAAGTAGTTCCGTGAAGAACTATACAGCCTATTTTCATATATCCTGCTCATGTTAATTGCCTCTATCAACATACAAAATTTCAGTTTAATTGCTGTAACAGATTCGTAGATATTGAGAACCGTCTAAATATTTCAGATGGTCGCCAGGTTGGATTTTTATTTTTGTACTATTACATTAAGATTATTGTGTACGTGTGGTATTCAAACTTCAATCGCATGATTAGAACACAAGAAGTAAAAACGAGATTTTAAAATTACGCACAGCAGCCATCTTGTGATTATGCAAACAATTGAAATAAATTACATGCCAGTGGATCAATATTTGTATAAGCATTTAAAATGCAACGTTTCACGGCACTCGGATAGTTAATTCGCGAGAAACGTCCATTTAAATATTTATACTTCGCGTCGCCGCCATGTTGGATTTGTGCTCACCAGGTTACTGAAAGTCCTATAGGTGAACATATGTTCATAGTCTCTATGAACATAAAAAAATTCAGTTTGGTTGCTGTAAAAGATTCATAGATATTGAGAACCGTCTAAATATTTCGGAACCTCGCCATTTAGGATTGTTATATGTATAGGCCATACAGTTATGTACCATTCAAGGACAATTATTGCCTAGGTTCATTATTCAAACTTTAACTTCGATCGCATGATTACGACACAAGAAATAAAAACTTAATTTTAAAATTTCGCACAGCCGCCATCGTGAGGTTATGTAAACAATTGAATTAAATTAGATGGCAGTGCATTACAATCTGCAAAATCATTTACTGTACCACATTTCACTGCGCTCAGAGAGTTAAATCACGAGAAAAGCCTATTAAAATATTTCAAATTCGCTTGGTCGCCATGTTCGTTTTGTACTTTACAGATTTATGAAATATACATAGGTAAACTTGTATCGGAACCCTTTATCACCGTACAAAATAGCAGGGTGATATCTGCAATAGTTTCGGAGATATAGAATGTCAGTGAAATATTTCGCACAGCCGCCATTTTGAGGTTATGTAATCAATTGAACTAAATTAGACTCCAGTCCATTACAATGTGTATAAACAATTGCTGTACCAAGATTCATTATGTTTGGATAGTTAAATCGCGAGAAAAGTCTATTTAAAAGTCTCAACTTCGCTTGGCCGCCATGTTGATTTTGTAGTCACCAGGTTTTTTGAAAGTCTCATAGGTGAACTTCTAGTAGTGCCCTTTATCACCGTACACAATTTCAGGACGATATCGGTAATAGTTTCGGAGATATTGAATGCTAGTAAAATATTTCGCACAGTCGCCATGTTAGATTGGTGAGACGTAACAAAATTTGAAGGGCACGGTCGAGGTCGCCGGGAATAGCGCTATGAACTTACCGAGTTTCATTGAAATCGCTCGAGCCGTTTAGATTTTATTAGGGGACACACACACACACACCTCTCTCTCACACACACACACACACACACACACACACACACGCACACGGAAAAAAGGTGATCTCATGAGCCTATTTTTTCAAAATTGAAAATAGGCTAAAAAAGAATAATAATGTTTCAATCATATGGGTGGTTTTAGAGAATAGCCCCCTTTGCTTTGGAGCGGTCATATCTGTTGAGTAAGACTTCTAAATGTGACCGCACTCGGGAATCAAACCCCAATTCCTGCTATCTGTGCAGGCGCACTGTGCCTTTGCACCACTTCGGGCCACGTAACAACTTTGTTGTGCTGCAAGAGCTTAGCGCTTCTGAGCGGACAGCAGCCCGCTTAGTCTCACATTTTAAAGTCTTACTCAATAGATCATTTTGGATTATGGTGTTTGAAGCCATATTTTCAGTGTTGCCTTAGTCAACAAAAGTTTGGTGCTTTTTAGTCGGTCCACACAATTGTACCCAAATGAGATGGGTTATTCTCTAATCCTGAAAAAAAAAAGACATGTGATTAATAAATACACTTGACTGACCAGTTTCGATCGTCAAGCGATCATCATCAGATCCATTACACTTAGGCTATACAATCTATGTCTGAAAATACGGGTGAAAATATTTACAATATGTACACTTGTTTAGTAATGCAACTCGACACTATTTGTTAGTTGTGGTCTATATGATGTTTGTTGAGATACTGGAAGTGGTGATTGACCTCAGGAAGTTCCTTGATTGGAGTGAATATGTGGTTGTTGTAAATGGCCAGTTCAGATTGCTACTTATCTGGATAAGTCTTGCGCGGTCCTGTTGAGAGCCTAAGTGTAATGGATCTGATGATGATCACTTGACGATCGAAACTGGTCATCTAAATGTATTTATTAATCTCATGTCCTTTTTTCAGGATTAGGGAACAACCCATCTCATTTGGGTACAATCTTGTTGACCGACTGAAAAGCACCTAACTTTTGTAAAATTTTGGATGTTGTATCAAAATATTGTACAGTTTTGTTCCATGCTTCAGAGCTACAGGAAATCTTTGTTTCAGTTGCGGACTTCAACAAGCCGGAGGTAATGGAACGAATAGAAAAGGATTTTGGCAAGATCATACTTCCAGAGCTACGTTTACCTGAAGACTACAACAAGACAGATGAAGTCATCTCCAAACTCAGGCACTTCTTCTTGAAAGACAAAACTCTCACTGAACATACTCTGCCTGGATTCATCGATGTAAGTACCGTGTATGTCCCATATATTTGATACTGATTGCTAGGGCTCGGGTTTTTAGAAGCTAAAAATCGGAAAAAAATATTTATTTTTTATGTTTCATAATACCTGAAATATGTGACAAAAAGGAAAAATATTTAATTATAATTTAGTTTATCAACGTGAATATAAAAAAATATGCAGTACTTACGAATGCAATTTTTATTATATGTCTTACTGACTGCTGAAGCATTACAATACACAACGAGATACATCTTCAAGTTGTCCATCACAAATGACCGACGACTATCGCGAAACAAATCATCTGAAGGCGCGAAACTGCGGCAATATGTTTCTTGCCCTTGAGGTGTTGTGTAACTTGAGATCGCTGTTCAGCCTTGATTGCTTTCCCACATGGTTGGCAGAACAGAACGCCCCCATCAGAAATAAAATTATCTTTAATTTCCGCAACAGACGATAACTTGTAGTTGTTTTTACTTTAGGCATCGTAGAACTGCCTTACTCTTCACAATGCCAGAAATGAACTGCATGTGAGTGACACTGGTTCCAGGTAGCTGGGGGAGGGGGAGGTCTAGCACGTGGTGCAATATGGCTATGGACAAGGAAATCCCCGGCTTCCACTGTGGTGACAGCACGGGGCGACAAGTTAAGAATAACACAGTTGCAAGAAACACATACTCTCTGTATGAAGATTACTTAGCTCACAGGTTCTTCCCCGTTGAAGTAACACATTAAAAAATTGCAATAAACAGAAAGACCTAGCATACTGATTTTTTAAAATGTAAATATTATGTCTCTTTATGTGCTAATAAGTGAAAAGCAGGAATTTTTGTATTTATAGAAAAAATGCTTACAATATTTATTTACCTAAAAATCCGAGCCCTATTGATTACATGTTAAATGATTTCTTTATCCTCATGTTAGTGTAAATTTCACCCACCTTGGGCTGCCAATTGAAATATAACCACTCCACTCTTAAAAAAATATCGGGTTGCGGGGGGTTAGGCACACTTAACAAGGACACACCACAAACCATGAAATAAATTACAGAAAAATTCAAAGTAGGAGTCGACATCCAAGGAGAAATAATTTCAACTCTGTGATTTGCTGATGACATCATCATCTTAGCCGACACACCAGAGGATTTGAATGTGTTTTTGAATGGTATGGATTCTGTCTTGGAGAAAGAATTCATGATGAAAATTAATGAATGTAAAACACAAATATTGGAATGCATTCTAAAGAAATCGGAAACCCCTATGGACGTCGAATTGGTAGATGAAATGCTAAAGGAAGTAGGATACTTCTGTTACTTAGGAAGCAAAAGTAACTAGTGATGGACGAAGCAAAGAGGATATAAAAAGTAGGTCAACACAGGCAAGTAAAGCATTTCTACAGAGAAGGAATATGTTGACATCGAATATAGATTTAGGTATTAGGAAGTCATTATTGAAAGCCTTTGTCTGGAACGTGGCGCTCTATGGAAGTGAAACTTGGACTGTTGGAGCAGCAGAAAAGAGGAGAATTGAAGCGTTTGAAATGTGGTTTTACAGGAGAATGATGAATAACAGATGGGTAGATAAGGTTATAAATGAAGAGGTATGAAGACGATTGGGAGACGAGAGATGCTTCTGGCGACTGCTAATGAAAGAGATAGGTTGGTAGGACACATACTAAGACGCCCAGGAATAGCAGACTTAGTTATAGAAGGAAGGGTCGAAGATAAGAACTGTAGGGGTAGACCAAGGTGTGTATATGTTAAACAGATTGCCTCGGATGTAGGGTGTGGTAGCCATGTAGAGATGAAATGACAGTGAAGCATGGAAGGTGCATCAAACCAGTTGATAGACTGAAGACTCAAACAACTACAGAAATAATGAGATACTCCCATGTCGGCGAATTCCCTAATAAAGGGAGTTAGGAATTTTCGGAAAATTCGTGCTCTTTTGGATTTTTATCCCGTATTGAAATTTGCTATTTTCTGAATGAAATTATATTTACTGTACGTGAATTTAAAACTCGCACGGGAAGTGTCTGCACAGGTCGAACATATTACATAAATTGCATGCGTTACTTCAACGTGCAATAAATTTGGTACCGTAAAGTTTCATGTAGAAGGCTGTGGTTTGTTGTAATAGAAAGGAGAATTTATTTAGTGCTTGTTGGCACTGTAGGAACAAATATGGCTGCTGTAAACATATTAACATGTGCTAATTTTGTTTTGAGTAAAAGTCAAAGTCAAATGCATTCGAATAGAAGTCAAGAACATTTATGACCTGCTGTTGAAAATTATAGCTTATTCTAACTTTGACGTTTGACCACATGAGCAAGGACTCGTTGTCTCTCAAGCTTTCTAGTTTCCCTATCACTAAAGATATGGCTTTGACTTTGTGACGTAACAATGGAGGTGAGCTGGTAGATGTTGAAACTGAACGTACGTTGTTGATGACTGCAATCTCTCTGGAGTCGTGATGTACCATTCCTCATATACGCACATACATAACTCACTATACTTTGTCTAATGGCAAGCTCGTTGAGAGTCAGTTTAATGGACAAAGAATTATAATACAGTATTGTGCCCGTTTAGACCGGAGTCCGCACGACCACATATGCATTTTACCAAGAATCAGTCAGCACGAGAGTCAAAATATCCCGGAGCGCCAGATGGGTTAAAGCTAATCGCAAAATCGACATCAAATGAAAAAAATGCTTTACTGATTTTTGGCTCAATGCAACAATAAGGATAGAAGGAGATTCAACTGGGCATAACACATCATGTAAAATTATCTCATTTTATTCTGAAGTTAAAATTGACTGCAAAATAAAACTGCTCAAAGCAGCATCATTCACGTGTGGCGACCCACATCACTATTTACACAATGTACAGAAATTTTCCAACACATTGGACAATTATCTTTGGAGACACAAGTCTGATTATCAGTCCTGTAGACTGTGTTCCAAAATTATATCCATTATTTATGATTAAATCCAGTTCAAATTTAATTGTCTTTACTGGAAAAACCGTAGTTCACTGGTTGAATTTTTACATAATATTAACACTCGTAGAATAATTGTTCATAGAATTTTTAACTTTCACTTATTTTTCCAGTTTCAAAAAAATATTGTCAAAAATATTATTATCTTTGAATCAACACACATTATGTACACATATTAATAACAACATCTGGAAAGTATTTGACCTTGAGCATAGCTTCGAAGAACTGTGCGAAGCACAACAAAATTAATTGTTCTTCTGACATCAAACATTTCGAGAAGTGACCCGATTATGAACTTCAAGTTCCTAACAAAATATATGATTTCTGAATCATCAACTTGATCAATAAATTGTTGGACCATTCAACTATTCGATTCTCCACTTGGAATCATTATTAAGAAAAATATTTATATCTGTGGCCATTTTTAGTAACTTTCACAACTTGCAATTCTTCGACAGAATGCGGAAATAAGAATTGTAGCTTCATAATAAATTCATTTAGTTCATGGCACTAGGATTGAAAACATCCTTCAAATTATTCGTGGTTATAGAATTATTTTTAATTGGCAGTGGCCCATTTTATTATTTGTGTAAGAACACAACATTCCAACAACAACGACAAAGGTCTTCCTCTGAAGAAGAATAAAATACTATCATGACAAATCCGGGTTCTAGCAAAATCAAAGTCTAAATGGAATCCGTAAACAAGGTTGAAATAAGAACTGATGGTTTTTAAGAAATAACCTTTGGGTCATTCATACGACGCAATGTGTAGTTCCAATACTCCTTTAACACTGAGTCATCGAACCTGCTATTTGATTGATGCTCTAATAAAAACCTCCTCATTCCTGCGACTTAAACATGCGCACCTGGGAATGGCATTTCAACTACTCCACACACATAAATTTTCTTCCCAAAATTTATACAATAAATCAAGCCTCTGCTTGTTATCAACACTGGAAGATTAATAAACTTACAAGTTTATTTTATTTTACCATTCAGTTCAACCCGTGAAGTTACCATACTTATGATAATCTTTATTTCACTTTCGAGTGTGTATTTACGTCATGATTTTATATAAATACAAAAATATCCTAATTGATACAAATATCATTTGCTTCCCGTTTCATGCCTCTCCGTGTTATCTGAAAAATATACTTTGCTCATTGCAAATATTAACTGTTCAACCAGAACTGTAATGTTGGTTGAATGCGGGCTTGCGCTAACCACTCTCCTTCGGAAAATCACCTGTTCCAAACTAGAAATGATTAAACTACTTCATAGGCTCTCTCTCAATAAATGTGATTATTAGAAAATATAAGATCCAAGAATTATTTAGAAAAATTATGAAAATCATTATTATTATTATTAGTGGATTATTATTATTATCATTATTATTTATATTAAATGTGTTTAATTATTATTTCATTATGTGAGAATCCACATGTTCGATTCTTCGAATATGGATAAAATATCCATCTCTCAACAAAAAGAATTATTAACTTTTACAGTTACATCGGCTGTTTTCCGTGATTACCCAAAAATATGAAACATTCAAATAAATGCTCGTTCTGCTCGGTCATCGATCCTAAACTGTTCTGAGTGCTGAAAATAATCAGAATAACTCTAATATGTCTTGCGTAAATCATTGCAAGATTTAAATACGAAGAAAAATAAATGTGTTGGTCATCTGCAGAAAAATAGTTTGTTCCAATTAGCTAGGCATAGTATAAAGTCAAAAGTGGCTTACATTTCTCGTTGGTCTTGAAGCGTAGTGAACCTGGTCTGTACCAGATTTATCCAGATACATGGTCTAGCGGACAAGCACGTCTAATCCTTGTATCGGCCGCCATTATATACCCACAATCTGTCTAACACGACATAGTGGAGATATTTCTTGAAGTATGAAATAACTGCTGATCCATTTTAATGTTGACTTCTGTTAAAGCCATAGCATTTCGCTTAAATGGGGTCAGATCTAAGTGATCTATTCTCAAATATGTCAGTTGTAACATAACTCACGGTAATCTTTTCAGTACAAGAAAACACTGACAGTCTAAACCAATCAACGGCTGTTCTGAAGATCGTTCCCTGGGCATGGCTTATCACCATCTATCATGCGCGAAGCAACATATAGTTTCCCTGCGTTGGCTAATGAACAACACCGTGATAGACTGGCCTTCAATATACTGAAAGATCGGAGTGGTTATCCAGTTACAATTATGAAACTGACTAAATTGGACTAAAATATCCAAGTATTAAATGATTATTACTGGACTGTGACAAAGTACTTTCTAGACAAAGCCTAGCATATGTCCATGTAGAAATAAAATATTTCACCAGAGTCCGTAGAAAATATCAATCACCTTAGTGATTCTCTCCTCCGGAAACTTACTAAGTTCCACATGTAGCGCAGCACTTTTGTGACTATCACAATTTGAAAATAACTTCTGCGTAGATCCGGCAACCATGTGCCTTGGCTCAGCGTAGCAGCACCTTGCTATGCAAGCGCTTGGTTCGTAGTGAGCTGAAGTTGCTTGGGCCGGCCGGCTTTTATTCAAAACGGTCAGGGTCACGCTGCATCACGCTGAAATCTAGAAATCCTCATATCTCTGGTATCCCTGGTCCGATTTACTTGATACTAAGTGCATTCACTTTCATTTGGCCGTGCCAGTAATCTGATCCAAGTCTCAAGTCTCTACTCCATGGCTAACTATTTAATCAACAAATAGTCTCGACCTCTGCTATTACTCGCTACGTCACTTGACATGCTCTTGGCTGCATATTCTTTCCATTTCCTTCTGGAAGTAATGGAGCGCGATATTCAAATATCTCAACTTTCAAAAGCGGCTGTAGCCTTTCCCTTGATATCTAGGCGTCTGAATCTTGGAATACCCATTCCTAGAGTTGGGCACAGTATGTCTTTTTTATTAGTATGAGTGAATAACATTTAGAATTAGAATTTACAATAGGGCTGTACATATTCGATTCGAACATAGGAATAGTTTGACTGTTCGAATTGTTGACTCATTTATTCGATTATTCGAACTACCCGAATTTACAACCTATTTAAACATTGTAATTTCGAGACATTCACATTAGTGTGATTATACCTTCATTAAACGAATGATTCGACGAACAAATCGAATCATTGAAATGTTCGATGAATTATAATAAACACAGAAACAGAGATAATCGTACCAAATCCACTTGTAATCAATCACATAACAGTAAATAACAAGAAAGTTAAAATAGTGAAGTAATTTAAATACTTAGGAGAAATTATAACTTACAACTTGAATGAGAAACCTGCATGGCAAAAAAGAACAAATAAAATTATAAAAGCCCAAAAATTAACATGGTCTACATATAAGAGAAAATGTCTATCAATCGCAACAAAATTAAAACATTACAAGACGGTGGTTCAACCAGAGGTGACGTATGGAAACGAAACTCTTTTTTAAGTTACTCAGAAAAACAGAATCGACACAATTTTAAAAGTAGAAAGAAGAATAGCCAGAACATGCATAAATAAAAAAAAATATCAGAAAGAGGGACAGTGGCGGATAGTACCAAATGAAGTGGTAGCCTATACAGAGAACTGGAGCCCATCACTGATACTATTCGGAAGAAATGGATTTCTATTTTTGGTCACATCAGGACACCAGAAACCAGGTTATCCAGAAAAATTGTAGTGAATCTTTGGAATATGAAACAACAAGTAGGATGGATTAAGGAAATTAGAGAAGATATAAAAGAATTAGAAATAACCTTGGATGACTTGCAAAACAAAACAAAAAATTTAAAGAAACTGAAAGATATAAAAATAAGATTTCAGGCTAAAATAGACAAACGTAATACAGTAAAAAGGGTATTTACAGATGAGGAACGCCTGAGAAGATCAGAGCGAATAAAGAGCTACTGGGCGACTCGGAAAGGGAACTTACTGAAGAAGAGGACCAAGAAATTATTGACTAAAGTGGTCCAATGAGGCCGTAAAAGCAGAAGAAGAAACACAGAAACAAAGGCAAAAGAAAGAAAGAAAGAAAGAAAGAAAGAAAGAAAGAAAGAAAGAAAGAGATAACAAGTGCTGCTTGATTATCGATTTGTAAGGATCTATCCCATTCGACACCTTGTTATCTATTTTTTTATTTTTTTATTTTTAATAATGGTATTTGGCGTGTAAGCCATGCAACCAACCACATTATGACAATGGAAATACATAGAGGTGTTAGGATAATAACATTGGCATTTAAGCATATTGCCCATATTGTCTATTTGTTTTGTAGTAGAAGCAAGTACCTGCAAAAGGAAGCAAATATAAACCAATCAGATTATAACACTGAGGAAATAGAGAGAGACACACACAAAAACCTATTCGCGGAGGTCATTGTCCTTCAAATACTGGATTACTGCGAGGTAAGACTCTCGGTGCTGAGTAGCTAGTAGGCTGGAGATGCGAGTTGGAAGGCGATGGTGCAGTTCCTGGATCCTCTTGTGAAACGTAACCTGTTGCATTCGGAATCGCGCACACGCAAAGAACAAATTATTCATGTAAACATAAGAAATGTTTTCAATCGAACAATACGGAGTTGGTTGGTTGGTTCCTCAGTTAAGGGGCTGCGACAACGCGGTCATGTAGCCCCGTGTACTTTGGGTGTGTGTAGAATCTGTCTGATAACCGGTGTTAATTGTGATGGCTGTATTAGTGTGTGTATCTGTTTTTTTAATTCAAGTAAGGACTGCAACTTGGAATTTATCAAATAGTTCCTACTTTTGCTGCCAAACGCCACCGTCAACGACTACTAGGCCTAGTTCAGAACTTAGCTACTAGTCGCCACCGCAGTCGGCTCTTGGCAACGAACGTAGCAACCTAAGAGCGTTGTTTACATTCTTAACCTATACCATTCAGCTTCACAAAGGTGTAATTAGTAGAAGGTTCTTTAACATGCCATGAATCTATGACATGGGACCGCTGGCTTTACTTCCCCTTCGAAGGAAGGCATACTGAAGGATTTTAACGCTCTTAAAAAATCCGACGGCTTCGGCCGGGTTTGAACCCGCTATCTTGGGCATAGAAGCTCAGCATGCTACCGACTACGCCAAAAATACGGAGTGTTAAGTACGTGTATGTGGAAGATATGACTGGGGAAACTGCCATGATTAAAGCGCATTCTGATGTATCTTCGGCTAGCATTCCATTTGGAGAACCAATGTTGCTGAGGAGGATCAGGCTGTATAGTAAAATAATAGAGGTCTCGAGCGTAATTATTGGACACCTTCGGTACATTCCAGCTTTTAAAAACTCGTCCACTAGACATTATTCATTCTTTTCACAAATTGCGGTAATTTTCAAGAATTTATCGACTTCGATTAATTCAAATATTTGTACTGTTCGATTTATTTTAATAATCGACTATTCGGAATACTCAACTACTGTACTACGAATGTTCCAGTGATTCAAACAGCCGAAGAATTCGGGAATCCCCATTATCTGAACATTGGAATAGTTTATTAGAATTTTGAAGTAGTCGAATTAATCGAACAATCTAATATCTACAGGCCTAATTTACAGTGGGGCCTGCATACTGAAGCTTAAGTATCATCCATGCGTTTTCCCGGCGAGAGACTGAAACCCCTCTGTATTTTCTACACTTTAAATAGATGCTGTCTACTCTGGTACTTGAACCTCAGACCACACACTGACACATTTACAGTAGAGTCTCGATTATCCGAACTAAACTGGACCTGAAGTAAGTAGGATCACCGAAAATGTTGGATAATGCAGAATAACATTGAAAATGAACTAAAACAAATAGGTAGAACTAGAACCATGAAATGTTTTACGGTACTCTATTTACTGAATTATCAATTCAGTGCTCATGCATTATTGAACAAAAACGGTCCAAATGCCTTACGAAAGGGAACTTGTCAACAATGTCTGCTTGCCTGCTGATTCCTGTTTTCTTATTGCGTGATTTCGCCATCGACGAAAAATCAACACCTCCGTTGCACTTGCCTCCGACTGTTGCTCCATGAACGTTAATGTACTCAATATCCAAAGTACTCAATCCTCACTGTGAGACATCGTTTTATCAGCCCAGAATCTATTTTAGAGGCAAAGCATTACCATACAATGATACTCCTACATATTTGGGAATGACTGTAGATAGAACCCTAATATACAGAGCCCACTTAAGTTACGTAAATCTGCTGCGAAACTGAAGAGCCGCAATAACCTTCTTCAGCGCCCAGCCGGAACATCAAGGGGGGCTGATGCCAATACATTACGTACGACTGCTTTAGCACTTGTGTATCCTTCAGCAGAGTACTGCTCTTCGGTATGGATTAACAGCCACCACACTCATCTGGTGGATGTTCAGCTCCGTCACAGTATGCGTATAGTTACTGAAACATTGCTTTCCAATCCAGTTCGGTGGCTCCCAGTGTTCAGCAACATACCACCTCCTCACATCAGAAGACAAAAACATCTTGTTCATCTCAAGAATGCTCAAAAACACAACACTCCCAATTCATGAGGATGTAAGGATCATCCAAGCTGAAGTCCCGCAAAACCAGCATGTAAAACTGCCTTGGAACTGATAACCAAGCAATTCAATCTTAGAGACACTTGGCGGAATGAGTGGACTTCTTCCCCACCACATGTCATTATAAAAACAAGAAGTTCCGTGACGAACTAAAGAGCCTACTTTTCTTAAAATTTAAGATCTATGCCAATGATTAATCTATATGGATCTATCTAGAATAATGCCGAAATTAAGTTGGTAATATCGAAATTTCTAATTAGTTCGAAATACTGTATACATGGCATAATGTAGCCTAATAGAGAACTACAGTTGGCAGCCCTGGTGACTGAATATATTCTTAGTTCCATCTCTTAAGGTTCAGAATACAAAATTTGGTTAAGTCCAATGGAAAGCATGGACGTTACATGCAGTTAAACATTGGATTTAACAGCGCGCGTAAAATCATGTTGGCAACAATGACATACATATATTGGTCAGAAATAATCTGAAATAATATGATCTATTGTTGTGCCAAGTTTGAATGAAATCCATTAGTTAGTATAGAAGTTACATGCATTTTAAAATTGGATCTATCAGCAGGCTTAGAATCATGTTGGCAGCACTGACGTATATTAGTTACACCAAATTAATCTAGAATGCCAGGTACTATACGTGTGCAAAGTTTAGAGCTATTGGCTTGCATACTTTCTGATATATTGATATTAGGGTAACAAAAATAGAGACAATATTTATTAACAGTTGGCACCCTAGTTACTCTTAAGAATCGGCATATACATATCAGTTATGGTACACATAGCACACACGAAATTTGGTTGAAATCCAAATGATAGTATAGAAGTTACATGTATTTAAAGTTGGACCTCTCAGCAGGCTTAGAATCATGATGGTAGCACTGACGTATATAAGTTACTCCGAATTAATATAGAATGTCAGGTACTATACGTGTGCATAGTTTAAAGCTGTCGGCTTGCATACTTTCTGATATATTGGTATTTGGATAAAGTAAATTGACAGCATTTATTAACAGTTGGCAGCCCTGGTGGATCTTAAGAATACGTTCAGTCATGTCTGTTTATGTACACATAGCACATACGAAATTTGGTTGAAATCCAATTGATAGTGTAGAAGTTATATGCATTTAAAATTTGGAACTATCAGCAGGCGTATATTCATTTTGGCAACACTGCGATGTATGGCCTCCTGGAAATTAAACTGCAATATTATTATCTACACGTGCGCCAATTTTGAAATAGCTCCTATTCATACCTTCCGAGATATCCAACATGGAGCTCAAAATTCAATTGCGATTTTTCAGCTGTTGGTAGCACTGAAATCATTTTCAAATATGGGCGTGAGATATTCAGGTACAGATCTTTACTCCTACCAAATTTTGTTTCGATTGCTGCAGCCGTTTAGGAGTTGATAGGGGGGGGGGGACACACACACACACAGCCAGACAGACAGACAGACAGACAGACAGAAGGACAGACAGACAGACAGACAGACAGAAGGACAGACAGACAGACACACATTTGCCCGATCTCATAAGTCTACTTTTTCCTCATTTTTGCAAAATGTGAAAAGTAGGCTAATAAAAATCGCAAATCCAACTGTGAAACTAAATGGTTTCACTTTGTCAAGGAAAGTGTGGTGTAGAGAACCGCTTCAGGTGTGGCTTGGGAAGAACCGCTTCGGTTCTTTTATAAATGGGGTTGGATAGATTCTCCACACTGTGATTGTGCTGACGTCCCACAATCAATGAAACACATGTGGTGGATTGTCCTCTCCGTGCCTTCCCTGGTAGTTTGGATGACCTGCACTCAGCTACTCCAGAGGCGATGTGTTGGCTCAACGCATTATTATAGATGTACAAGTGTAACATTCAGTGAGAGCATACTGTGTCTGTTGTTGTTGGTACTGTATTCTGTATTTTTTTTTCCTGTGTTGTGTAGCATCATACGCCAAATAAATAAATAATCCTTTTGTTCTGCAATACCTCATTCTTCATCCTCATTTTCGTTAGCATTCACGAAATCAATTATATCAGGGTCATTTAGTTTAAACAGCAGATCTTGTGAACACCACTTACTTACATCTTGTGTCGTATCATCCTCACAGCCAGGAAAGCAATTCAGTGGCGCGTAGGCGAAGGTCGGGACTCAACTGTATCGTTTAAAGTACGCTGCACGGTAGTGTGAGTCCAAGTAGTGTATTTGAAATACCTTGACTGTGTTCCAGATGCTCACTGATCTGTGGACTGCTGAAGGCATACATATCACGATGAAGAAGATGGCCCAGCTGGCGAAAGCTCCTTTGTACTACTACGAGTTTTCGTACGACGGCAACTTCAATATATTCAAGCTTATTGTCAAAATAAACTCGCCAGGTAGGAGACTCCTTATATACTGGATTATTTACTATATCCAGTCTTAATCAAAATTGGTGCACATGTTCGTCACACCACATGGAAAATATATCTGTGAAGATATGTTATTCCCCAAAATTTCAGATCTCTTACCTAATGCTAGACACGAAGGGCAAAGAAGAGTGGGGGTAGGTCGAATCCCAGACGGGTCGTGGTTTTAAATTCCCTTGAGTTAATTCCCCTGGCTATGGGTCTGGGTATTTGAGAAGTCTTCATCGTCATTCCATCCTCATCACAAGGTGCAAGCCGGGAAGGCATCTGTCATTCCATCCTCATCACAACGCGCAAGCCCGGAAGGCATCTGGCATTCCGTCCTCATCACAACGCGCAAGCCCGGAAGGCATCTGGCATTCCATCCTCATCACAACGCGCAAGCCCGGAAGGCATCTGGCATTCCGTCCTCATCACAACGCGCAAGCCCGGAAGGCATCTGTCATTCCATCCTCATCACAACGCGCAAGCCCGGAAGGCATCTGGCATTCCGTCCTCATCACAACGCGCAAGCCCGGAAGGCATCTGGCATTCCATCCTCATCACAACGCGCAAGCCCGGAAGGCATCTGGCATTCCGTCCTCATCACAACGCGCAAGCCCGGAAGGCATCTGTCATTCCGTCCTCATCACAACGCGCAAACCCGGAAGGCATCTGGCATTCCATCCTCATCACAACGTGCAAGCCCGGAAGGCACATGCCATTCCATCCTCATCACAACGTGCAAGCCCGGAAGGCACATGCCATTCCATCCTCATCACAACGCGCAAGCCAGGAAGGCACATGCCATTCCATCCTCATCACAACGTGCAAGCCAGGAAGGCACATGCCATTCCATCCTCATCACAACGCGCAAGCCCGGAAGGCACATGCCATTCCATCCTCATCACAACGTGCAAGCCAGGAAGGCACATGCCATTCCATCCTCATCACAACGTGCAAGCCAGGAAGGCACATGCCATTCCATCCTCATCACAACGCGCAAGCCCGGAAGGCACATGCCATTCCATCCTCATCACAACGTGCAAGCCCGGAAGGCACATGTCATTCCATCCTCATCACAACGTGCAAGCCCGGAAGGCACATGCCATTCCATCCTCATCACAACGTGCAAGCCCGGAAGGCACCTGTCATTCCATCCTCATCACAACTCACAAGCCCGGAAGGCACATGTCATTCCATCCTCATCACAACGTGCAAGCCCGGAAGGCACATGCCATTCCATCCTCATCACAACGTGCAAGCCCGGAAGGCACCTGTCATTCCATCCTCATCACAACTCACAAGCCCGGAAGGCACATGTCATTCCATCCTCATCACAACATGCAAGCCTGGAAGGCACATGCCATTCCATCCTCATCACAACATGCAAGCCCGGAAGGCACATGCCATTCCATCCTCATCACAACGCGCAAGCCCGGAAGGCACATGTCATTTCATCCTACTTTGATGAAATCTGCGATAATGCCGCAGAGTCCAAGAGAATTAACATGCAAATTTACTCAAGAAACAGGAATCTCTAAGTGTACAGCACATAAAGCTGCAAGAGACAAGCTTCAGTTGTTCCCTTATAAAGTTACCGTTTGATACAAGCAGCAGCCGTGCTGCCAACTTAACTGCTGATGCTATCTCTCGCAGCAGCATGTAGGTGCTGCGTAGAACATTCCCTGGCGCCCTATATATTCCCGTACAATTCCGTTTCGAGCACCCAATTTCATCGGGAGAGTGGCCACAAACAGTCGCTTTGACAAATCATTTAACCAATAAATATGTATTTCGATATTTACCTTTTAAAATGGAGCAACGTGTATCGAATGAAACAAAGCAGCTGGATGTCCAAAGCTTACAGCTTCCTATTATACATTTTAATTCTAAAATCAAGTTTATAATTGCCTCAGGGAATGGCGTCATTTTTAATTTCGAAAACAGAAAAAAAATAACAAAAAATAATTATTTAATCCACACATGATTGTCTTGTTGTAGGTGTCTGCCATGCCGATGATCTTGGCTACCTGTTTAATCCAGACATGACGGTCTTGTTGTAGGTGCCAGTCTTGCCGATGATCTTGGCTACCTGTTTAATCCAGACATGATGGTCTCGTTGTAGGTGCCTGCCATGCCGATGATCTTGGCTACCTGTTTAATCCACACATGATTGTCTTGTTGTAGGTGCCTGCCATGCCGATGATCTTGGCTACCTGTTTAATCCAGACATGACGGTCTTGTTGTAGGTGCCAGTCTTGCCGATGATCTTGGCTACCTGTTTAATCCAGACATGATGGTCTCGTTGTAGGTGCCTGCCATGCCGATGATCTTGGCTACCTGTTTAATCCACACATGATTGTCTTGTTGTAGGTGCCTGCCATGCCGATGATCTTGGCTACCTGTTTAATCCAGACATGATGGTCTTGTTGTAGGTGCCAGTCTTGCCGATGATCTTGGCTACCTGTTTAATCCAGACATGACGGTCTCGTTGTAGGTGCCTGCCATGCCGATGATCTTGGCTACCTGTTTAATCCACACATGATGGTCTTGTTCTTGGCTACCTGTTTAATCCACACATGATGGTCTTGCTGTAGGTGCCTGCCATGCCGATGATCTTGGCTACCTGTTTAATCCACACATGATGGTCTTGCTGTAGGTGCCTGCCATGCCGATGATCTTGGCAACCTGTTTAATCCAGACATGATTGTCTTGTTGTAGGTGCCTGCCATGCCGATGATCTTGGCTATCTGTTTAATCCAGAGATGATGGTCTTGTTGTAGGTGCCTGCCATGCCGATGATCTTGGCAACCTGTTTAATCCAGACATGATGGTCTTGTTGTAGGTGTCTGCCATGCCGATGATCTTGGCTACCTGTTTAATCCAGACATGATGGTCTTGTTGTAGGTGTCTGCCATGCCGATGATCTTGGCTACCTGTTTAATCCAGACATGATGGTCTTGTTGTAGGTGCCTGCCATGCCGATGATCTTGGCTACCTGTTTAATCCAGACATGATGATCTTGTTGTAGGTGCCTGCCATGCCGATGATCTTGGCTACCTGTTTAATCCAGACATGATGGTCTTGTTGTAGGTGCCTGCCATGCCGATGATCTTGGCTACCTGTTTAATCCAGATATGATGGTATTGTTGTAGGTGCCTGCCATGCCGATGATCTTGGCTACCTGTTTAATCCAGACATGATGGTCTTGTTGTAGGTGCCAGTCTTGCCGATGATCTTGGCTACCTGTTTAATCCAGACATGACGGTCTCGTTGTAGGTGCCTGCCATGCCGATGATCTTGGCTACCTGTTTAATCCACACATGATGGTCTTGTTCTTGGCTACCTGTTTAATCCACACATGATGGTCTTGCTGTAGGTGCCTGCCATGCCGATGATCTTGGCTACCTGTTTAATCCAGACATGATTGTCTTGTTGTAGGTGCCTGCCATGCCGATGTTCTTGGCTACCTGTTTAATCCAGACATGATGGTCTCGTTGTAGGTGCCTGCCATGCCGATGATCTTGGCTACCTGTTTAATCCACACATGATGGTCTTGTTGTAGGTGCCTGCCATGCCGATGATCTTGGCTACCTGTTTAATCCACACATGATGGGCTTGTTGTAGGTGCCTGCCATGTCGATGATCTTGGCTACCTGTCCAGTCCACACATGATGGTCTTGTTGTAGGTGCCTGCCATGCCGATGTTCTTGGCTACCTGTTTAATACAGACATGATGGTCTCGTTGTAGGTGCCTGCCATGCCGATGATCTTGGCTACCTGTTTAATCCACACATGATGGGCTTGTTGTAGGTGTCTGCCATGTCGATGATCTTGGCTACCTGTTTAATCCACACGTGATGGTCTTGTTGTAGGTGTCTGCCATGTCGATGATCTTGGCTACCTGTTTAATCCACACATGATGGTCTTGTTGTAGGTGTCTGCCATGGCGATGATCTTGGCTACCTGTTTAATCCAGGCTTGATGGACATGGATACGCTCGCAGATCCTCTTGCAGTGCTAACACGATCTCGTATGGTCAAAATGTGGACCAACTTCGCCAAAACGGGGCAAGTGTTTTCATGATCTGAAGTTAAAACTTAAGTGTTTATGACTGCAGAGTTATTACTCGTATGTGGGAAGGATACTTATTTTAATGAATATTGTTCTTGTATGTGTAGTCCGACGCTTTATATAGAACAAGTAGAACCAGTTTGAACTTTATTACTGCCAGACTGATGCGTAAGGTAGATATGTTGTCGCATAATTAGGAAATGAAAGGAATGCAGTTTCCCTTTCTTGTAAGACCTAGAAATGAATTGTTTACGGACGGAGGTTGTGATGTGTAACCAGCCAAGTTACCTACCCGGAATATAGGAAATTAGGGTTCGCATCTTGACTTCGGTCTTATTCAATAGATATGCCCGATGTTTTAATTTAATTGGTATTCTGCCCGAAGGCAGGATCGAGCCTCTGAAGAGGCTTCCCCCAGCCGGAGTTTAATAGCAGTAGGGTTGCTAGGGCCTTTTCGCTCCTCCTTATGTTGGCCAACAGCACGCAGTGCCTAGAACCGGCATACCATCCAAGTTCCGACCAAGCCCAATGTTGCTTGTCTGCGGAGTTCTCATGGGATCCGGTGTTTCAACATGGCCTGGCCGTTGGCATGCCCGATGTAAAGGGTATTATTCTATCTGAAGCCTTTACATTCAACGTGATCGCTGGACCTTTAACATGGTGGTGATAGGTGGAAAATAATTAAACGAAATAATCCGCTTGAGTCTGGAGTGAATTTCTAATTTTCATTTTTTATTTTATTTTTTATTGTCAGTTTACCCTCCAGGTAGGCTTTTCCCACGGACTCAGCGAGGGATACCACCTTTAACGCCTCTACGGGCAGTGTCCTGGAGCTAAATTACTAGGTCGGATTTCGTTGTAACGCTCTATCAAAGTTCCACCGTTCACCACTAGGTGTCAGTGACATCTGGTAGCGAAAGTTGGAACTACTTGAAATTCAACGGAACTTGTAGCTCACCCCATGGGTGTCCGCTTGAAGCAGCTACAGCCTCTGTCGAGCCGAACATGTCCTTGGACACTCCCGGCACTAAAAGCCATACGCTAAATAAATAAACACTGATTTTAAAGATAAAATTAGCGGGTATTTAGGGTAGGCTTGCACGGCTCGGTGAAGATACATTGGGAATCATATTCATCAGCAAGCTCCGGATTCTTAGGCTCTGACCTATTTTATTCCTGGCCTCTTACTCGCCAAATTTCACTTTATTTTAATGTCTTAAGCACCAACGAGTAACACACTACAGTTTTATAAGAGCCTAAATTGATATAATTTTTCGTTAAGACCTAATAAGACATATTTTTAGCCTATTTTCATTTTATTAAAAGAAATAGGCTGATGAGATCACCTTTTGTCCGTGTGTGTGTAACTTGTGTGTGTATGTGCCTCACGCCGGTCCTGGGTATAAACCTTCTTCTGTCTTTCGTTGAGATGCGCTTCAAAGTGGAAAAACTGCCTTCCACTTCACATGACGTAAGAGGTGCGACCGACATTTCGACTATTTCCTCAAAGTTCCAAATCAATGATTCTTATGCTTTTTCTCCACAGAGAACGCGACCGATTGTTGCTACGCAAGATTTCAGAAGATGATAAGTATTTAACAATTTCCTTATTCGAACGGTCTCCTTTCACTTGGAAGATATTTTTATATACATAAATGTACTTTATTTGCTTAATTAACTGAATTAGATATTGTTAGATTCTATTACAAACAAGCAGTTCCCTGGAGAACTATACAGCCTATTTTCATAGTAGGGGGGTAAGGCCGATTCTAACTCACCCATTTATTTGTACCCGACTGTACATGTTAAAATAATGAATATCTATCGAACGCACGGTCCGATTTTGACAAATGAGGTGTCGTTGGACTTGGGATGACGGGGGCTTTGCTATGGACCACACGTTATATTTCTGAAAAAAATTCTGAAAATTTTTGTTTTCGAAAGTAGGTGATAGTTTGAAAACCAGACAAGATAGAACGTTGTGCTATGGCTCTAACGAATGTTCTTTATGACCTTTATTTTTTGTAAATAAACTTTTTATTTTTATGTTTTTTTGAAAACACTCAAATTTTGAAAATCCTATATTTCGGAAACTGGGAATTTTACAAAAAAGTTTGTTTGACATAAATGAAAGGTCTCTACCTCAATTACCCCCAAAATAAATTTCAAGTCTCTAGGTTAAAACCTGACAGTAGTGGGATGACAGGGGTTCTGCTTCCAAAAGCAAGTTGTGAGCCCCTGCGACCTTGGAATGGAAGGTGTCATGCTAGGAGGGCGTGCTTGGATTCGTTTTTTTCGTCTCGTTGCGCTCTTTACGGGAATGTCGGTGTTGAAAAGGTGAAATTCTGGAAACATGGTTTTGTGGGGTAAAAACGTGATTTTAGACTTTTTGCTCTATCTCGCGAACCAATCATGCTAGAGGCGTTTACAAGGGGTCCAAGGACTAGGGGTGACGTTTTCTTTGCTATGGACAACTCTTTATATTTTTTAAAAAATTTGGAAACTCGATTTTGGGGTAAACACCTGTTTTTTGTGATTTTTGCCGATATCTCACGAACCAATAACGCTAGAGACGTGTACGAGGTGTGCTAGGACTCGGGCTCACGCCCCCTTTTAGAAACTATGTTTGATATTTTGACAAAGGGCCTAACGCCATACATGTTGAAAAAAAAATTCTTTACCTGTTTATAATGTTCATGAAGCGTGGTGGTTGAGAGAGACGATACTGCTGGGTGTGTGTGTTTCAACGAACCTGTCGCTGACCACGGTGACTGTGCTCAATAGATCAATCGCTATTTCGACGGGTCGGTGTATGACAGAGCGAGGGTGCGTTTTTCTGATATTTTACCTTTAACGTGTAAACGGTGATGAAAACTTGGTTCTATGTTGGTCGAAGCGAGTAGAGATAACAAAATTGCAGAGGAGCAGGAGGTGAATGTCATTTGAGCTTATTGGAATGCGCTGATCTGACTTGACAACAGGTGCAATGGAAAAATGACAAAGACGCAGAGGACACTTGAAGGTGAAATAATCTGACCATCGTGGTGGCAGGGGAGTGCGAAAGGCATGTGAACACGTGTGAGATGACATGTACGCTAAACCAGTTACATTCTGTTTTGCTTCGTACGTGACAAAATGCAAGTTCATGTGAAATTTGATCTGCCACAGGTGTTCATCTTGGGCGTTGGCTGTCCACGTGCATGATAATTGTTAACAAGTCGCATTCTGTTTTGCTTCGTACGTGAGAAAATGTAATTTGACGTGTAATATGATCCAACACACGTGTTCACCTTTGGGCGTTAGCTGTCCACGTGCCTGATAACAGAATGTTCAAAGCGTGGGAATCACTGAATCAGTAAAAAGTATGATGCAACTTGTGGGAATGATGTCACAACCAATAGATAGGCAAGAGCTGCGAACAGCAGTGGTGGGAGGTGGGGGTTATGTATGAGAGAACACAGGTGGAAAGAGAAAGAAATATGTGGAGTTGAGGACTGTACACACAGAGCTATAGGTGGTGTACAACATATGTGAATAAATTAAAAATTGCACAGGTTCACACAAGATGTAATTTATTGATCCAAGAATTAAACATAGAGTTAAACCCTAACCATTTGACATATAGTTTATTTTCTTTTTGTTTCAACACTTTTTCCACAAGATAATGCTTAGGAATTGCTGTTTTCTGAAGTTCATGGAGATAAAATCTACCTTTTATGGGTTGACGGTTGAGGTCCTCGAGTAAATAGGTGACTGGACTGTCCAAGTTGACTTGACGAATTTGAAAAAGTTCAGTCCCCCACTGTGGCGTGTAGCCCTTATTGAAGGCAGACTTAAATTTGCTCACACGAACAAAATCTCCAATTTTCAGTCGGTGACGTTTAGGATCAGCTGTTTTTATGGGGTTAAACAGTTTATCCAATCGCTGAATATATTTGGTCACGAGGCGTGGCTTGGTCCAATCGTTCTATGTTTGGTGTCATTGTAACGTGATACTAGCTCAGGTAACATGTCCAACCAGCGATACGTGCCCTGAGCGGTAAACGCTTTCCACATATGGGTTTTCGATGTTCGGTTGTACCGCTCGACCACACTGGCTTTGAGATTGCTGTACGTGGTGTAATGGTGAATATCCTTAGATTTGAGAAAACTGGAGAAATCCTTGTTGAAAAATTCTTTCCCCTGGTCGGTTTGTAGCAGCAGAGGTTGAGGTTTGGAGTGTTGAATAATATGTTGAAAGGCCTTGGTAACTAGTGGACCAGACTTGCGACGCACAGGTTCAACAAAGGCCATTTTGGAATAGACATCAATGACGGTCAACATATAGCGTACACCGTCGTTAACGCTAGCATAGGGTATCATTTCGACCAAGTCAGCCTGCCAAAGTTCATCCACACCTCGTGAAATCACCTTGAGTCGTGGATAGTGACGCCTAGCTGGGCGATGCAACTCGTGAGCAATACCCATTTTAATGGGTGAGGGCTTAAAAAATAATTTTGGCCTTTCGAAGTTCTTGTTCAATTTTTTGAATTTCCCAATCGTGACCGGTATGGCCAGCTTGACGTGAAGCATGCAACAACTGTAGCCGCTGGACGAGCTTATTGGGATTGTGCCAGTAGGTAACATCCACAAGGGGTTTTAATGGTTTAAATGTCACTCCCGAAGCGGATGCTTTACGACGAGTACTTTGACTGGTGGGAAACATTTTTGCAATGATGGTTTTATATTTTTGAGATATATTGGCATTCACTTGTTGAGCGGGATCATACTGTCTTTTGTGGGCATGGGTATCCAATGAAATGGATTTATATTTGTCAAGATCCTCTGACGTATAATCATGGGAAGAGGAGGTCCGAGAAAAGAGCAGCTTTAACAGTCCTGGGGTTAATTTATAGTTGATGTTTTTAATGACAGCTTTAGTACGAGCAAATTTAATGGATGAATCGCCAATTTTAAAACTATCATTCTCATAGCGAACACCATACGTGGTATCAGTGTTTCCAATAAATAGATCGGTGAAATAGGGTTCCAATGTTGATCCGTAATATTTTATTAAAATGGTTTTCAGTTGAGCTTTATGTTGAGGGGTGGCCAAGAGTTGTGAAAACGGAGACGCTCTGGAAGGGCAAGGTGTTTCGACCATGGCCAAGGATTTCTTTTTTCTCAAAAACTCTGCAAGGGGTGCGGCCTTTTTTTGAGGCGTAAACACTTGTTCCTCCTCATCCTCAACTTCACTAACACTAGTCAAATCTTCCTGTTCCTGTTCCTGTTCCTCTTCCCCAGGGTCCTCGTGCAGCGTCTGATTGGCTTGTGAAACGGTGGGTAGCGTTTCAGATGGCTTGAAAGAGGGTTTCAACATGGCTTTTAGTGGAGGTGCTAAATGTTGTTGAATAAACAAAGCATGATTTGCACGTGATTGTTTCAATTGACGAAACTTTTGGCGAATAGTATTTTTTGCTCTAATAATATGCTTTTTCAATTGACTCTCTGCTAACGCCATGGTGTCTTGACAAATGACTTGACGGGGAATGAGACAGGGCCTTAAATAGCAATAACATGACCAAACCCTAAGCGATACCGTCCTTGGTTGAGTTCACTTTGTTTGTCAATCACTAAACAGGCATGACGTTGAGTGTTCCAGCACTTGGCACACAATTCAGTAAACATTTGAAAGGTCATATCCGGATTCACATGTTCATTATAAATGTGACGACTGTGCCTCTCGTCCTGGCGAAATAAAACAATGACATTGGCATTGTCACGAATCAACTGTTTGGACATTTTAGAATATGCTTGTCCAAGATAGAAGCAATCGATATGTTTGTGACGACCCATGCTGAAATAGCTTTGAATGATGCCTTGTCGTTCAGTGGATACATCATCGAAAATCATGAGTGAATCAGGCTTTACCTCATCCGGTGAAATCACATTTTCTTGCATGGAAAATGTGAAATAACCCATATTCTCATTTTGTAATCCAGACATGATCCAGAAACACGTAGAGGGGTTGGTAGAGAGATTTTGCAAAAATATAAATATTTTGAAAACGCAGACCATTGGGCGCTGTAATGAGCGTCAGCAAAAGATTGGTCTTTCCACAGCCGGAAGGTCCCACAATGATGCAGCGAATGGAAGATGGAAACAGTGAACCATGGCGTTGTTCACGTGATGTGGGACAGAGATGGGAAACCATGTCCCCCACGGGGAATGACTCTTGCTGCTTAATAATCTTCATTTCAACTAAGGCTTAGCCAAGCTAGCAGGCAGTCTATATACAGGACACCGAGCCTTGTCATAGAAACTGTAGACTGGTAATACAGGTTGACGATGGATGTCTTTGGACGTGCGTTAATGGCCAAACCTAGGTCTGTTCCCATACATGATCCTAAACAAGAAACAGATCCTGCTAATAAACACTATGTGTATAGGTTAGTAGTGCCACGCACAAAACAGGGAGATTATGACTTTAAGGGAAAGCGGTTAACCCATGTAAAACATCCTCAAGTGTCTACAGACGTTACTACGAAAAAGTATGTGGATAACAAAGTGTATGAGTTTTATGACAAAGTGCCCCAGCTTACGGCGAATGGCTATAGCGCTAATCACCATCGGATTATTCACGTGAAAGACCCGCAAGACGAAGACGATGTCTGTACCAAGCGTTACGTGACTAATGAAATGAAAAGGCTTTATAAATTTATCCCATCTGTATTTTTAGTTTATCTGACAAATGAAAAACCTTTGAATGACAGAAACCATTTACCGCTAGCTCGTGACCAGCACTTGACCTATGTGCTTGCTTCGGGTTTAAGCCACTATCGATTACACTATGACGGATCCATTCACATGAAATATGCCATACCTGATGAGAACCAATTACAAATAAAGATAAATGGTCATAGGATGTTGGTCCATAACCATGAAATGGTCAATGCAGGTGACGAATTATCCTTTCTTCTCATGTTAACATGGGATGAAAAGCAAGCGGGAAAAACCATAAACGATTTCCCACTTTTTGTGGAATTGGAATATACAGCCATGAAATAACAATCTGACGTTAGTTGTGATTTAAACTTTCTTGTGAAAGGTTGTTGGTCATTATCATGGTGAAACAAAGGTATGTGGTGAGAAAGACTAAAAAAAGGACTTTGTCCTTGGCAAAGCCTGGGCTTACGACATTCGTGGATAAGCCCTTGCGAAAGAAAAAAAGAAAAAAATAATGTATTGACCATAAGGAAAGCTCTTCGAGCAGCACAGAGACGTGTTATTCCAAAACGTCAGCGACAGGGTTCAAAACAAGGGCGAGTGATTCCCTTCACCAAACGAGCGGGATTTTTACCTGCATTATTTGGCGGTTTGGCTGCTCTGGGTTCACTTTTGGGTGGTGCCAGTGCGGTGGCGAAAACCATTAAAGCCGCGCAGCAGGGTAAGCAACACGTCAAAGAAAGTCAGCGGCACAATGAAACGATGGAAGCGATTGCTATGGGGGCTAGAAATACCAATTTGAAGCCAGTTTTTTATCGACAAGGATTTGGGATTTCACTATTTCGAAATAAAAAAAAAACCTCAGCCATAGCCAGACATGCCCTGACGTTTCAACAAGTGGAAAGCTATGCTAAACAACTAAATCTTTCTCATTTTCAAGGTGTGTTTATGCGAAACCAATTACCCCCAAGACCCTGGAAACAGGAATGCGCTGTTGTCAATTTGGATGATCACAGAGGACCAGGAACGCATTATGTAGCTTATGTCAAAGAGGGATCCATTGTATGGTACTTTGACAGTTTTGGGAATTTGCCCCCGCCCATGGCACTAGTGACCTATTTTGGAAACAGGATCAAGATATATTATAATGTGAAACGTGAGCAAACGTTTAACAGCCAACAGTGTGGACGTTTGTGTTATTTTTTTATATAAGACACAACATAAGCAAAAACGCCACCAGTATGTCGGCAGAAAGTAAAACGTTTACACTGCATGGACGTGGACCTGAAGTCAGCCTAGACTTTTACCCGCCTATCGAATTGAGTGAAAAACCCTATGGTTTAGGACTTGTTTCTCTTGAAACGTACAATCGAATATACAACATACGAGAAAATGTGAACAACAAGTTTTACTATGATGATTCTGTGCTCACCCTGAACTCTGGTGGATACACGATCGATGATATTTATGAACACATTTATGTGGTGTTGATCAATGAATATAGGGGCGTGGTGGCACAGCGGTCAAGCTGTATGCCTCTCACCAAGGCGGACCGGGTTCGATTCCCGGTCAATGCATGTGAGATTTTCGATGTGAAATGCCATGTCCTGTGGTTCGGATTCCACGTAAAACGGAGGTCCCGTGGCTTATGATCGCGAGATTAACGGTCACGTTAAACTACAAGCTTCCTTTTATCAATGAATATGGTTTAAAGTCATTTCTCGATGAAACGCGCAAGTTTGAACTTGTAGGCAATACCAACACTCATCGCTGCAGTATTTTATCCACATTCAACATCGACTTTATAACACACCCCGATTCCACTGGTCCATTACTAGGATTTAAACCACGTGTGTTGGAGCCCAACAAAAAACATGATTCGGACCATGAAGTGAAATTCATTGAGGACCATCATGTGTCGGTGGCGTGTAATATTATTAGCCAAGTGTACACCAATCAAGAACCATCGCATTCGCTTTATGACTTTATTGTTACATCGCCCAATGGGTATATTATTCGTGAAAACCCTCCAGTGGTGCTTTATCATTCTGTGGCTGTCGATAGTATTAGTAATATAACATTAAGACTGATCAATAGAGATCAACAACTCATTGATCTAGATTCTACCACACCAGTAACTTACAAGTTGGTGCTAAAGCCACTATGAAGTTTGTGTATAAAGCAACAACACCGTCTAGGAATGGTGTTAGTTGTTTGCCACGTGAATACACGTTAACATCTCAGGACAAGCAGATTTTACAGCATTTGGGTTACCACGTCAACCCCCATGATGAATTCTATCCTAGAGGTAGCGAACCGCATCGAGGAGCAACCAGGAGTGGTAAGAATTGATCTCCATTCCTTTCAAGCTCTAACACCTGGACTCAATAACAATGATGAAATTCAATTTGTTATCAACAACCAAGATATTTACACCCTACCGCATGAAAGTGTCATTCAGATTGAAGGTCGACTAGCCAAAGCCGATGGCTCTACACCCACCACATCCAAGTTGGCCAACCATGGTTTGGCCTTTCTGTTTTCTGAAGTACGTTACGTGATTAACGAAATCGTGGTGGATAGCACTCGAAATGTGGGCATTTCCAGTGTCATGAAACTATGTCCCTCTTATAGTGAGGAAGAAGGTAAAAGACTTTGCATGGCAGGTTGGTGCCCCGACTCGACCAATGACTGGATGGTACACACCGATGGGACCTTTACTGGATATTTACCTCTTAAACTGATTTTAGGCTTTGCCGAAGATCACCAGCGCAAGGTGGTCAACGCAAGGCAACTGCTTTGTTTGGTGAGAAACAGGAGTGATAATAATGCACTCAAGGGAGCTGACAATGCCCCCATAGATTCAAAAATTCAACTACAACGCTTGCTATGGAAAGTGCCTCATGTGACCCTTGACGATAGCAAAAAACTGGACATACTCAAAATGGTAAAGAGAGATGTGCCTCTACCCATAGAATTTAGAAGCTGGGCACTCCATGAGTATCCGTTATTGCCCTCCACCAAAACACAGTTGGTCTGTAAAAACAGCTCGCTATACAGAGGGACCTTTCTACCTGATCGTGGGGTTTCAAACGAATCGCAAGTATCAACAAACCAAAGATGCCACGCAATTTGATCACCTGCAATTGAGAAATGCACGTCTTTTCCTCAACGGAGCTTTGTTTCCCTATGAAGGGCTGGATTTGGATTTTTCAAAAAATATGTTTGCCCCCCTGTACAACTTGTTTTCTAAATTTCGATGGTCGTATTATCAAAAAGAGAACGGCCCCATGCTGTTTACCCCAAGCGTTTAAGGCAAGAGCACCACTGATTGTCTTTGACTGTTCTTACCTGGAAGAGTCTGTCAAGCCATCCAATATCGACATTCGACTAGATTTTGAAACGCATGACAATGTACTAGCCAATACCACGGCCTACTGTTTGATTATTCATCACAAACAAGTCAACTATTATCCACTGTCCAACCAAGTGACGAGTGTATAAATAACAGGTCAACCCACGTCAAGCCGCTCAGTCATGTCTTGCTTTAAAGCCTCAAGAGACGTCACATCCATGAATTTAAACTCTGAGGAACAACGTTCCAAGACTTTTGCCACATGGCCAGTGCCTTTCATAAACCCTCAAGCCCTGGCGGCCGCTGGATTCTACTATTTAAAAAACAAGAGATGAAGTGAAATGTGCCTTTTGTCCCATCATCATAGACCAATGGCAGCGCTGGTCACCCACCTGCCCCTAGCTGTGTAGAATGGAAGTGGGAAATATACCCTGTCATTCAAGCTATCCCTCACTTGTGTCTCTGGGTGATGAAAAAACAAGTTACGATACGTGTGGACCGTATGGTGTCCATGGTGCTTCGGTGAGCAGCTCACCATCAAAAAACGCCTAGTTTAGAGACATTGGGACATCATCGGTGTTATGGACGTTACAAACACACGAGACTATATTGTTGTATCAGTTGGTATCGTCCTTATCCCAAAATGGCAAAAGCCTGTAAGACGTGTTATAATAATAAAATTATGTAATTCTTAAATTCTTATTTTTGCATGTCCCCCTGTCCCACCCTAACCTCAATTTGAAACTAGCATGGTAGGTAAGTCCATGTCATGATCACACCTTAGTCATTGATCGTCAGTCAGTCGTCAGTTGAACTTGGTCCAGGCAAGCGTCAACATGTTGCGCACACTCATTGTGGATTGCCAAGGGTTTAAAATTGGTGACAACAAATTTATATTTAAACAAGTGGCCATTATCGATTGTACCACGTTTTGGATATCGCAAGCTACGCATTTGCTATTTAAACCGCCCCATGCTTTTGATTTGTTGTGTGAAAAAGACCGTAAACAAACCGAGTGGATTGAAAATCATAGGCAACTAGACTGGAGTCAAGGAACCATTTCCTATAAATATTTGGACGTGGTCATGAAAGCACACTTGTCCTCGGCTAATGTGGTATTTGTGAAAGGTAATGAAAAACGTCAATGGTTGCAACCATTTTTGTCGTCTTACTGTCAATGTATCGATCTCATGGAGTTGGGATGCCCCTCCCTGTAAACGCTCATGGATACTTGTTCCTGTGGCAACATTACCCATACAGACCTATCGCATGCGTGGCATCTCTTTCATTGGTTAACCACCCATGCCTGCTGGGAGTTGTTGAACAAAATTATAACTCAAGATTTACCTGTGAATGACGCCAGTGAGATTTCTACAAGCGACGTGTAAACATCTACAGCACGTGATACCATGGAGAAAGGCAATGCTACGGACAAAGCCATCGGCAAGTTCTTTGTGTGCAAAAATAAACTAGACAGTTTTACCAAAGAGGAACTCTTGGCGCTGCCCAAGTCGTTCATTTATTATGTGGCCGCCAACGCGGTCAAAGAAATCTGGCAATATTTTCCAAAATCATGGACTCAAGACCCTGTGTTGAGTGAATTGCAACCCTGTACGGATTACG